>JARBWK010000002.1:47926824-48526824 GCA_030556195.1 Anolis apletophallus | reverse complement strand
AAACACCGATAAAGACCACACTTGGCACACTGAGCCCCAGTGACCCACTCTACGTCCTACTGAAGTTTGGAGGGGGGCCAGAACATGGATGATGGGACTTGCAGTACCTTCCCTCACTTTCCAATCCTGCTACAAACCTAATCCAATGACTGATCAACACCAAACCTGGCACACAGAGCCCTCATGACCCACTCTACATCCTGGTGCAGTTTTGTGTGAGACGGACCATGGATGATGGGACTTGAAGTACCTTCACTCACTTCCTAAAACCAATGCAACCCTCATCCATTCACCAATACAGACCAAACTTTGCACACAGAGCCCCCATGACCCAATCTACATCCTACTACACTTTGGGGGGGGTGGACCACAGATTATGGGACTTGCACTACCTTCAGTCATTTCATGATACCACTGCAACTCCCAATAATGATGGATCAAGACCAAACTTGGCACACAGAGCCCCCGTGACCCACTCTACATCCTGCTGCACTTCTCAAATCACCCGGGCACCGCCGGGTCTCCAAGCTAGTATTTTATAAAGTTTCTGGCATACAAAGTTTTTGCCTTCTACTCAAGTGTCACCTTCTTTTTCTGATCTGACCAATGAGGAACTAGCATTTTAAACCTGGGAATAAACCCAGATAAAAAAAATCCCGTGATTTCCGATTGCAGGGACATACAGACATGTGAAGACCTGGATAGTTGACTCAAAACCACAATATTTCTGCACCTGGAAATCTTGAGGGTTTTTTTTTGCCTATTGTAGAAATTGCTTTTGGGTTTACAGGGAACAGCGTCTGGCCACCCTCCTTTTTGCTGCAGAAGCTCCTGGGATAAAGGTACTGTTTGCATGGGCCCTTAGCATGGGGATTTGGTTAACCAGTTACAATTAATGTGTAAACCAGTTTTTTTAACCTGAAAATTTTCAGGAGTGGTTTGAACCCCCCTCCCCCCCCCCTTGGCTCCACATAATCCAAGCACTTGTACCACAAGATTTTGGAGGAAAGCTGGCAAAATTCACAACTCAGACTGCACGAGAAAGAGCTATCAAAGTGCAAACTCTCATTCCCCTTTCCCTTCTCTTAATCACATTTCTTTACAGACTTCATTTTTAATATCTACGGTAACTCTTTCAACTAAACCAAGGCACTTCAGACTGCCATTTTGCTCCAGAAGAAATCCAGGCTACTGTGAATCAGAATGATTTGTTTCCTTATTATGAGTTCAAGTAGATCAGTTGCCCAGCCCTCATCGAGAGTGAATAGGCCTTAATTTTCAAAGGCAAACTACACATTTTAAAAAATAACCTGTAAAGAACTTGCTAATAATCTAAATCATACTAACTAACTTCTTTTTTTAAAAGAGGTCAAAATAACACTGATTTCAGGGTCAAATAACTATGTGAATAAGACCTATACTCTGTGGAAATCAAAATGATTTACAAGCATTTAGCTGTGTTTGGGATACTTACATAGAACAGGTTACACCAAGTGGGCTATTCATTAGCGAAATTAGTGCATCGTGTGCACCTCTCCTTTGTGCCAAGAATAAAATATCTGACTCCATATGCAACTGCTCTGTAACACTTTAGACTTGCATAACTATACAGGTATGTATAACCTACATATCCTGAGTCAGAACACAATTACATATACATTAAGCACTTAAGAAAAAAGCCAGGCTGGATCAGATAGTAAATCTGCCTGGTTTAACATTTTGTCATCTAACATAATCAACCAGATGTTTTTGGGAAGACTATAAACAGCATATTGGGCTACAATTAAGCCTGCAAATGGCCTCCTCTGTGGTTACTCCCTCTAAGATGGAACCTGGGAGATCTCTTGTAAATTAACAATTGGTTTAACTCATGAGTGTGTGTGGAGGGGGCAGTTTTTATTTTCTTTTCTTTTTCAGTTATTGTTACAGTAAGGTGGGCAACTGTGGAGGCTAAAGGGGCATTCTGGGCTTCCAGGAGATTATGGAGGACTGCATTTCTGTCATTTAAAGTGTCCTTGAAAGGATGTAAGGAACATTTCTGCCATGTTTTGAGGCTCCCGTGGAACTTTTTAGGCCCAGAAGAAGACTTGATACCGACAGGGACCTCTGGTGTGGGCTGGTCCATGAGGGCACAAAAAGTCGGAAGCGACTTGATAGAAGACTTGATAGCAACAGGGAGTGACCAGAAGTAATTTCCTTTTTCTTTTGTTTTAAAAGGCTTCGGTCCATGCCCTAAAATGGACCAAAGGGGGAAATAAGGCAAAAGTATCTTCACCTTCTAGAGCAGTGATTCTCAACTTGTGGGTCCCCATGTGTTTTGGCCTACAACTCCCAGAAATCCCAGCCAGTTTATCAGCAGTCAGAATTTCTGGGCGTTGAAGACCCAAATATCTGGGGACTCACAGGTTGAGAACCACTGTTCTAGAGTATGTTTGGTGGCAAGATAGGTCTATTTAAGGTTTTTTTAATTGCCCAGGAGGGCATTGGGGGTCACAAAAGTGAACCTCCTGAATGCCCTCTGCCCACTCCTGGTTTACAACATCTGCTGGTACTTCTCTACTACTCAACCTGACTGACCAGCTTTTTACACTTTTAAAACAGTAGCGATGTGTAGAAAACCTGAATGTTGGTTTTGTCATATATTAGTCAATTAACTTGTTTCCTCTCTCATTTTTACTCTAAATGAGTGGTTTTAGTTTTGGAGCCATTGTGCTATCGCCATTCTGCAGCAGCAAGCAGCAAAGCTCACTCCCTGACAAAATGACAAGCACACTATTTCAAGAGGGTCAACACAAGGCATTTTTCTCCCTGAGATGGAGGGCAAAATGGCGTCCTCATCCCATTTGTCTGTTGGACCTGTGGTTGAAACTATCTTCAACATGGACAACTAGTCAGTATCATCCATCACACCAAAGCAACACAACGATTTAGAGGCCACATGGAACACACTTCCTAAAGCATCCTCCACTACAGATGATGAACTTAGAATGCCTAGTGGTATAGCTGGCCCTTGCTCACAAATCAGTTTAGTTTAAATTACCAACTAGTAGATTTTGCTGGAAGGGAGTGGTCTCATCCATATATTACCAGGGTAGAAGTTGTGTTGAAGAGTCATGTTGCACCTTAAAGACTGGCATGTTTTATTTTGTGTAGGATTGTGTGGAGTACTGATCACATCAGCACATTTACCCACTTTGACTCGTCACTTCTGCACATGTCATAAGCACTCTTGAATTCACCAGGAGACAGGTTAATAGAAATATTTCATCTTTTTCTTACTTGCATTGAGGCTGTGACTATACCATCTAGGCTGCAGATGCTAGGGGGCATAGATGCCAGCTTAAGACAAATCAAGATATATAAGACAAGTAATTTGTTCAAGCTTGCATTTTTAAAAGATTTCTAAAGAATGTTATCTGCTAGAAGAAACTTTTGGTGGCCTAAAAACCATTTCTGTCTTGATCAATCAGGCTGACTTTCCTGCCAGGAGTCTCCAAAGACTGCACACAAGTTACTCAAGTCAATATGTTACAACTGAAGATTGTGAAATGTTTTTCAAGTAGCATGAAATGCTACTTTGCCACTTCCTTTTTTGCCTTGTATTTCCCAATGAAGTGGAAGAAATGGAGCCCACAACTGTTGTGATAAAAGCTCTTGCTATATCCTATGAAGTGAGTGGGACACTGCTCTGTTGGTGAGGACACGCATGTAGCTCAAGCAAAGGATAAAGAAAATGCTTTTTACATATCAGCAGTCCTAGGATGAGCTCATGCCTGAAATTGGGACCAAGCAAACTTGTCAAGCATTAGATTTGGGAAACCACAAAAGGGTAACAAATCACTAGCAAAGTGTTAATGATCTACTTAGCTATATTGTATATTATTTATTGCCAGGAATGGGGACAGATACTTACTGGATTTTTTGCCTCATTTGCCAAAACCTTGACTTGCATAGGTGGCAAAGTGCTGTGCCATACCCGCTATTTGGCCATTGAAATATTGGAGATGGGAGGTCTGCTGGGGTTTGGAGAGAGCCTATGGGGTTTGGGTTGGTGCCCCACAGTAACATGACCTTTGTGGGTATCTCCAGGGCCACAACTGCTTTACTAACACTGCAAAATATGACCCTTCTTCACTTTCCCCTTGCAAATACTCTGGACTATGTCCAGCCCATCTCTTACTTAAACTAATCCAATCTTTTCCTTCATTTATTCCCTTTCTTCCTCTCTTTTCTGCTATTTCCCACTCCCTTGGACTCAGGGCAGTGTACAAAGATTAAAACAAGTTCACATCATTATAAACATACAAATAGCACACAATGGTGTCACACAACCTATAAAATACAATATATCAGTATTAAAACCAACAACACATTTAAAACCAGACGTATAAAATTAGCAAGAGTAGTAGATTTAATAAAATATGGCAATAGCCACTGATTAAAAGATCTATACAATCAATTTAGCCTTCCCTGACTGAAGATAGTAGTCTGGCTGCTACCTTAAAAGTTATCAAAGGCCTGTTGAAAAAACTAAGTTTTTAGCTCTTTCTGAAAGTGCTGTCGTATGGGGGCTTGCCTAAGTTCCCTTGAGAGGGCATTCCAGAGCTGGAGAGCCATCATCAAGAAGGCCCTCTCCCTCATCCCCATCAACCACACTTGAGACAGAGCTGGGACTGAGAGGAGAGCCTCCCTGGCAGATCGTTGAGTCCGTGCCAGTTCATAGGGGAAGATGTGATCAGTAAGATAGGCTGGATCCGAACCGTGTGTGCCCTTGGTGACTGGCTACTAAACTCTGTGTATGCGCAAGGCCCATTTTGTATAACAGTGTAGTAAAATGGAACTCCTCATATAAAATGGCAAGGGTTTGCTTTTTGAATGTATAGAGATGATAGATAGATAGATAGGTTTAAAGCATTCCCATTTTAAAAATCAACAATAAATAGACAATGCAAAATTTTATTAAAAGCTCTTGCTGCACAAGTAGTTGGTTCCCTAAAGGCCTGGCAAAACAAAACAAAACAAAAAGGCTTAACCTGCCCGTAGAAGAAGAGCCAGGAAGATGCCTGTTTAACCACTTTAGGAAGGGAGTGAATAGATAATCATCTAGTCCAGAGAGATGAAAAGCAACTGGGCCCCATTTGGGTTGGTTGCGTCTGCCATCTGTGAGCCAGCTCATTCAAACCTGAAAGGGAAGTTCTATTTCCGCATGCCTATCAGGGCTTCAGTGTTGTAATTTTCTCTGCATATAAACATCTGGTGACATGCATATAATCATCTGAAAAAGTGTTTGATCTTATGCTGTGTGGAATATGAGGTATAGACAGACTTGAATCAAAGGGCAATTCTGGTTGTGAAAAGCCAGGTACTGAATAAATGTGAAAAAAATGCTCATGCACTAGATACAAGATTATTAGAGTAGGTCAGAGGTGTGTCCAGCTCATTTTAATCAAGGACCGCATCAGCCTTATTGTTGCCTTATTGTTTTTTGTTGAATGTATATCCTGCCTTTCCTCCATAATGGGATATGTTCTCAAATCCAAATTATAAAAGGATTGATTATTTGATAACAAGTCATTTTGATATTTTAATCCTACCAAAATACAGAAAAGCATTCACCCTAGCAAAATTTAACGTATTACCTTCAGCTTTATTAGAGGAGAGGTATAATAATGTCCCCTGTGATGGACGCTTATGTCCTAATGGTGTTGGCTCAGTGGAGACGATAAGAAATATATTGCTATATTGCTCTTTCTGCAGTGGCTTCCGACATACTTTTATCCACCCAATTCTACAAAGTATTCCTAGAAGAACTGATGGATTTACATACACTATTTGTTGGCAGATCAAAATCCAATGGTAACAGTTAAAGTGGCCAGCTTTTGTGCCACAGTGCTCGCTTGTCAGCAAAAAATGATGTCATAAACGTAAGGAAATTTTAAATGTATTTAATAATATTTAATTTTATATAATTTTGTTATCAACATTATTAAAAGTATTTGTTAGGTTCTACTTGTTTATCTGATCTGTTAGGAGCCCCCGGTGGCACAATGGGTTAAACCCTTGTGCTGGCATGACTGGAGATCAACAAGTTGGAGATTCGAATCTGCGGTGGAGCGCGGATGAGAGAAGCCTCTCACAAGGATGGTAAAACAGCAAAACATCTGGGGATCCCCTAGACAACATCCTTGCAAATGGCCAATTCTCTCACACCAGAAGCGACTTGCAGTTTCTCAAGTCGCTACACACACACACAAATCTGATCTGTTGATCATAATAAATTATTGATTTGGTCATTTTTAAACTTGTTTTTTCAGCATCCACCCATCCCTTTTCTCTTTCTTTCAGTCTTTTGTTTATTCTACTTCCCTCAAGGATGTCAAGGAAAAAAGGAGAAGCAGAAAGACAGTCTCCTCAAAGATACAGATGTAATGTTCAGAATACCACTTAGAGAAGTGTTGAAATGGCAAAGAGTGTGTTGAAAATGCAGGCAGGAGATGCTGACTAATTAAGTGAGGTTCGAAAAGGGCTGGGTTTTTTTTAAAAAAAATCAAAAGTGAAAATTAAAAAGTTTCCTAAACGTGAGAGAGCTGCTACTAACCCTGAGGTAACTGCTCACTTCTCAAACCCACACATGTGCTGATATTTGAAGCTATTGCGTTCGAGTGGCAAGAAATCTTGAACTGGTTTGAAGTATTCCACCCAGTGTGTCAGTGACTCACTTGCAGTTAGTGCAACCACCCTGTTTTGCTGGGATGCAGGAACTGAATTGGCAGGTGAAGTAAAAAATTGTTTTATTTCAAGCACTGCTGGTAATATTTGATTGCTTTTGCTTAAATTGCTGTCAGGTCTTTTTTTTTTGGTCCACTCTACCTATATATGCATTTGCCCTCCAACCCCCTGAACAAAAGAGACGAGACACCAAGTATTGGGTTCAAATTGAGCAACTTTTATTTAAAGTTACCTATTTAATTTTTCTTAAGTCTAACTCAGAAGGTGTCAGGAATCAAGGTGTATTCTAGCCGGGGTATATGCCCCCTCGGCTAACGATATCAATTTCGGGCGAAACACCTGGATTCCCTGATTATCCAACCAGGGCAACCCCTTTTAGGGAAATGAATGAGAGGTCTGTACTCGAGATCTTGAGATCAGCCTCTTTCATTCCAGGGCCATTACCCTTTGTTAACCCCTCAACTTGAACTTTGAGGTGAATGTTAACTTTATGGCCCTCACCCCTGAAGGAGGTGCCTTAGGTGCACACCGACAATGGGCTTTCCCTAGCTATTTTCCGCCACCGATGGGGACTAGGTGGACACCTGTCCCCATCCCCACCGAGAGTCCTAACACCCCTATCCTGTTAGGGCCGAACGGAACGCTGCCCAAGTCCGATATTACAATCCAACCGCTCAGCCAACAAAGCATTGTCGCGAGCCCTGGATAAAGGAGGTAGTGTGCTACCCCCCGTACTGTTGAGCACATGGCCCCTTCCTTGTTCCCCACTTTATGAGGACTCTCACATCTCCACACACCGAACCAACAACAAGATGGCATATTGGTGGACCGGACGATGTGTATGCAGGGCCATGCCAGCCACCCAGTACGAGTTTGCTCGGGCCTATAAGACGCTTTGCCCGTCCGCAAGCCCAAGCCGTTCCCCCTGATGTGGAGCTCCGCCAGTCTCAGCTAAGAGCCTCAAACCAACAGGGGGTAAGGACCGTGAATGCAAGTTTGCTGCAGACCACGTCTACCACTCCATTCCAAAAGGCAATGGAGTCCAGGCCCAAATGTTGGCCAAATTGAAATGTAGGACCCCTTGACGGCTGGTCACTACCATCAGACAGGCCCGACTCACCCACATGGCCCTTTTTAAGCCATCCTCACGCTTTCCCTTCGACTGGGCTGTGGGTCGATGGCCGACCACGGATTGTGACCTCGGGCACTGCCTGCCAATTTTGAAACTAGGTAGCCCCAATAGGGGCCAGAGTCAGCACTGGCAATCGGGACTCCCTTGAGCTCCCATTTCCGCCAAGTGGACATTACGTAAAACAGCGAAGGTGGTACCTGAGTGTCAGCCACATAGGACTAACCCCCCAATATCTAGTAACTAACTATATGCGCATCCATTGTATGCATTGGACGCATCTGCCAATGGCTGAAATAATTTTTTTTATTATTATTATTTATTTTTTATTTTATTTATTTATTTATTTATTTTTTAAACTTTCCAGCCTATTATAAGGCTGAAATGGTGTGTTCAAATTACTATTCCTCTCATATTTTAACGATAACTCACTTCCCAACTCCACAGCCATTTCTAGGGCTGAGAGGGTGTAACTCTAACACTTAATCTTCTTCTGTTTAAAATAACACACTTTCAAACTCTCCCGCCGTGTAAAAGGCTGAGATGGTGTAACCCTAATGACTGAATCTTCTGTTTAAAACAAAACGCGCTTTCAGAATCCCCAGCCGTTTATAAATCTGTGCAGGTGTAACCTGAACTACTAACCTCCTTCTAGAAGAAACCGTGCTTTTCAAGCTCTCCAGCCCAATAAGGCTAAGAGGGTGTAATTCAAATAATTAAACTTCTTCTGCTTTAATGGAAACACGGTTTTTCAAACTCCCCAGCCTTATGTAAGGCTGAGAGGATGTCCCTAATACTGAAAGGGTGAACTCACTAACTAATCTTATATTGTAACGAAAGGTTCATTCAACTCCCGGCAGTTTATAAGGCCGAGAGGATGCAACCCAACAGCCAACCTTCACTGTTCAAAGAAAACGTGCCATTCGACTCTCCAGCCGGATCAGGCTGAGAAGGGGTAACTCAACGACTAATCCTCTTTTGTTTTAAAAAGAAACGCAATTGCAAACTCTCCAGCCACGTTAAGGCTGAGATGTTTATAACCCAACGAGTAATCTCGTGTTTTAAAGAAAACGCCTTTTCAATTTGTTCCGCCGGTTACAGGGCAGAGATGTGTAAATCAACTGACCTGCCATTTTTTGCCTTTCAGAAAAATTCCCTTTTTATTTATTTGTTTATTTAATCTCCCCAACCGTTTCTTCAGGCTGAGGGGGCATAATTCTAAAGATTAATCTTTTATATTTTAAGAAAAATGAGCTTTCCAAACTCTGTAGCCGTTTTAAGGCTGAGAGGGTATAACTCAAACTAACAACATCTTATCTTTTAAAGAAAACATGCTTTACAAATTCCCTAGCCGCTATAAGGCAAAGAAGGTGAGCCTCCAATACTAATCGTCTTATTTTATAATAAAACGCCCTTTTCAAACTCTCCAGCCCTTTATAAGGCTGAGATGGCATAACCGAACAACTAATCCACTGTATGCTTTATCGAAAAGCGCTAATCACCTCTTGCGGCTTCTATAAGGCTAAAAAGGGGGTGTGTGCCTAAAACAACCACCCCGTGTTTTAATAAACGCTTTCTAACCTCTCCAGCCCTTCCTAAGGCTGAGGGGGGGGGGCGTAACACCGATGACTAATCGACTTATGCTTTAAAGCAACACGCCTTTAAAAATCCCAAGCCCTCTATCAGGCTGAGGGGGTGTAAAGAAAAGGCCCTTTTAAAATTCCCAAAGCCTTTACAACACCGATATGGTGAACTCCACAACCAATCTTTCTATGTTTCAACACAATTGCGCTTCATAAAATTCCCCCGCCTTTTAATAAGGTCAAAAAGGGGGGGGCGTAACTGAAACGACCCATCTTCCTGTATTCTAAAGAGAATGCCCCCCCCTTTTTTAATATCCTCCAGTCGTTTTTATGGCTGAGGGGGCGTGACTAAATGACTATTACTCTTGTATTTTTAAGAAAACGCGCTTTCGAGCTCTCTAGCCATTTATAATGCTGACCGGGTGTACTTTCAAACCAGTCTTTTAGTTCTAAGAAAAAGGCGCTTTCGAACCCGACAGCCATTTATAAGGCTGATAGGGTGTGACTGCAATAACTAGTCATCTTTTATAGAAAAGGAAACCGCTCTCCATATTCTCCCGCCATTTAACAGGCTGGGAGAGTGTGCCTGTGTAGGCCTGACGTTACGGTCCTTTAAGAAAAGGTTAAGCGTTTAACTCTCTAGCCATGAATAAGGGCTGAGAGAGCGTGACTCCTTTGGAGACAACCGTACTTCCAACTCCGGTAAATTAAGAAATCGTTGATTGAAGCTCACAGCACAACAGCCAGAGCTGCCAAACATAGGTCAGCAGTAAGCATACCAGAAATTGGGAGCCCTCCCGTTGTCACAATTGAAATGACCCTGGTAAAAAGGCAATTACATTGCTTGAAATTGTCAACACACTGGTAAAGTTGACAACATAGGTCAACAGCGAGCCATACCAGGCGACGAAAGCTCGCACCGATGTTGATATTCAAAATTCAAGTTGAAATTCAAAATGACCCATGTGACGGCCAAATGCATTGGTTAAAATCAATAACCCAATCACCAAAGGTCACCGACCAGTGTAGATCAATGGTCATCTCACTAATGGTCAGGGGCTTACCCAGGTGAAATGGTGAAAGAACAATCACCTGGTTTAAAATTAGTAACTACATTGCTAACGTCGACAAACGTGTATATGGTGAGCCGTACCAATGGTCAGGAACTCACTCCTTGATTTGAATTTTAAAATCCCCAGGTGAAACAGTAACTCAGTTACTAGTGTTGACGTACCTAGGTCAACAGTAAACTACGCAAAAGGTCGGGAGCTCACTCAATTCGGAATTTAAATAAACCAGGTGAAAATTATATACATTATCACTCAATTGCCAACGTTGACAATTAAAAGTCAACTGTAAGCCATACCGAGGGTCGGGAGCTAACCTCCAAGTTGAAATTTAAAATGACCCAGTTAAAAAGGCAACTCAAATGCTAATGTTGACGGGCATAGGTCAACAGAGCTATACCAAGGGTCGGGATCTCACACAAGTTGAATTTTAAACGTGACTGGTGAAAGACTGCAAACATTGCTTGAAATTATAACTCAATTACTGCTGATGACAAAATAGGTCAACAGTAAGCCACACCAAGGGTCGGAAGGCCACTCATCAAATTGAAATTAAAAATGCCCCAGGTAAAAAGTAACTGGAATAAATTGTCAACGGACATAGGTCAACGTAGGCTATGCCGAGGGTCGGGAACGCACTCAAGTTAAATTTTAAATTAGCCCAGAGCAATTAAATACATTACTTGAAATTGTAACTCAATTGCCAATGTTGGCAACTGTAAGTCACCGTGAGCCAAACCAAAGGTCAGGAGCTCACTCGCCGAGTAGGATTTTAAATGACCCAGGTGAAAAATAACTCAGTTGCTAGTGCCGACGGGCATAGGTCAACAAGCTATCCCAAGGGTCGAAATCTTACTCAAATTGAAGTTAAAACGGGACCCGGTGAAAATTAAATATACCTGATAAAAGAATAAATATCTTGCTTGAAATTATACTCAGTTCCTAATGTTGACAAATAGGTCAACCATAATCCATACCAGGGGGTTGTGAGCTTACTCGTGTTTAATGTGCAAATAACCCCTGCGAAATAAAACTACACTACTTGAAATTAGCAGTTTACTTGCTAACGTTGTCGGCGAAGGGTCAACCGTAGGTCATACCAGCATCGGAAGCTCGCTCTTCCATTTAAATTAGAATGACCCAGTTGAAATGAGAATGCATTGCTTGTAGCCAGTCACTCGTTGCTAATGTTGCCAGACATAGGCCAACAGCAAGCTATACTAAGTGTCAGAAGCTTATCAAAATGAAATTAACATGAACCAGGTAAACTGATAAATGCATTGCTTAAAGTTAATAACTAAATTGCTAATGCAGTCAGTCATACGTTAGCGGTGAGCCCACACCCAAGGCTAATGGTAATGTTGTCAGCCCTAGGTCAACAGCAAGCTATACCAAGGGTCGGGAGTTCTCCCCTAAAGTTAAAATAACCCAGGTAAAAGATAAATGCATTGCTTATATTAGCATCTCCCTTGCCAATGTTGTAAGACATAGGACAATAGTAAGCTAAAGCAAGGTCCAGGAGCTCACTCCTCAAAGCCGTATAGAGCTGTATGATGTTTTGTTTTGTTTTTTTTTTAAACAAAAAGGCTTACTGTTTTACAGTGCCTCCAATTTAAGCAAATATTTAAATATTTCACGCATCACAATCCCCCCGGCACTCGCAAAGGCTGAGGGGGTGTGACCCAATAAGTATTAAGCATGTGTTAAAAAAAGACATGATGTTAAACTCTCTAGCTACTCAACAAAACTGAGTAATTAAATAAGGTTGGCCCATCTCTAATTACACTATACAATATACATAAATTTCCCATTATCATTTAGTTATTTAATTCAAGTTGAGCTTTTTCTCAAAATCTTGTTTTTAATTTATTGTTAATTCTCTTTCATCCCCTGTATCATTGCCCCATAGTGTCCCTTTTATGTAGTCATAGCTATAATTATCTGTATATTTTACCTCAATATTGCAATCAAATAACCCTGTTACTGGGCATAGCAGGGGCTTAGTAAGAGCAACCAATCCTAAACAAAATGGCCGCTCGGCACCCTGTCTAGGCCTGCCCAAATGGTCGCAGCCCATCCACCAAAGGCAGGGCCATGTGGCCAAGATGGCGGCGTTTAAAAAGGACTGTGCACCAACACCACGAGAAACTGCCCAGAAGTTGCTGCCACAGTGGTATCAAGCCACATTATAATCCAAAATACCCCTAGGGGGTTCGCTGGGCTACGAAACTTGGTTTCCAGCCATAGCCCAAGGCCTTAAACCACTAGGCCACACTGTGATGGCCATAAGGAGGACAACGCCCGCCAGCGATCACCTTTGGAGGCGGCAGCGGCCGCCCAACTAAGCCCGCCTGTCTGCCGCCCGGGGACAATCCGCGGCCCCGTCAAGTGGGCGGCAGTGAAAGAAAAGCAGTGAAGGCGCGGGGAAGGCCCTCGCCACCGAAATGCGGCCCCGAGTCTGAAGCTCACCTGATGGAGGAGACCGACCGTCTCCTCCGGTTCCTGAGCTCCAACTGAGCTCTTCAGGGGGCTGGCCTTCCTAAAGGGAGGCCACGCCCCCTGACTCCCAGAGGTTCTGAGAACCTCCTCTTTCTCTGGGGGAGGGGGCAAACTCCTCTCCCTCTTTAGCCTTTGGCTAAGAGGGAAATCCACTTAGCTAAAGGTCACTTACAAGGATTAAAATGCGCAGTGAATTAAGCATAGAAATTTGCAGCAGCTTTCTCTGCTATAAGTAACCTTGGTTGGGAAAGATGGGAAAGGCTTTGAATAAAAACACATTTATAAGTAATCTTTACAAGAGTCTTTTATTCCTTTCTGGTGAGGTCATTGTTTTGGTCTCTGGCAATTGCTACAAAATGCCACAGCCCCTTGGGAACTGTCGATATAAAAGCACATCCACAGTTTATAGTGTCTGCTTGCTTAAAAAAGATGTCCTCGTGGAATTTTGGAAGGAGTAAACATGTGTCTGTATACAAACTACCACCAAGAGTTGTAATCTTCCTCAGTTCCATTTTCTGGATCTTATCCAGTTCTTATCCAAGCATAGAAAAGTTATTTTTAAAATTACAACTCTTTATATCCCATAGCCAATATAGTCATTGATGATGATGTCTATAACATTCTACAAATTGTTGTCCCAAAATATGAACTTTTGCGAGATCTGTATGCAAAGGGATCTTGTACTACCTTTAAGACTAATTGAGGTTGCATGTGATCCTAGACTGCATCAATAGGAGTATAACTTCTAGATCAAGGGAAATCATGGTCCCATTCTATTCTGCTTTGGTCAGACCTCATCCGAAATTGCAATTCAAGAAGGATATTGATAAGCTAGAATGTGTCCAGGAAAGGGCAACCAAAATGATCAAAGGTTTGGAAACAAAGCCCTAAGAGCCTGTCCAGACAGTACCCTTATCCCAGGAGCTTCCACAGCAAGCAGGAGGGTGGACAGATGCTATTCCCTGTAAACACAGAAACAATTTTCACATGCGGGAATATCCCGGTTCTGAGCCAAAAATCCACATCTTCGAATGCCTGTATGTCCCTACACTTGGAAATCACACAGGTTTTTAAAATCTAGGTTTGTTCCCAGGTTTTAGATGTTTGTTCCCGATTGGTCGGTTCCTAAAAAGAAGGTGGCCATTGTGTAGAACGCAAAAACTTTGGTGTGCCATAAACTTCATGAAACGTGTGGAGGGCACATTTTCTCTGGCCAAGACAAAGTTGTGGTCCTCTAGTCAATGTTTATTTATTTATTTAAAACTTTTATACCTCGGCCTTCTCACCTCCGAAGAGGGACTCAGACTGGCAAACAGCAAGTATTCAATGGTAACATTTAAAATCTAAAAACATCATAAATTTACAATAAAATTTACAATAAAATACAATACAATAAATACATTTAAAACCCCTTTTGCCAAAGTAAAATCAAGTCCAACTTAACCCATATATTTGGTCCATATCAAGTAGTTAGCAACTTTAGTCCCTTCGCGATATTCTTTCATTCTGCGAAGGCCTCATTGTACAGCCACGTTTTCACCTGTTTCCTAAAGGTCAGGAGGGAGGGGGGGGTCTAATTTCATTTGGGAGGGAATTCCACAGCCAGGGGGCCACCACAGAAAAGTACCTGTCCCTCATCCCCACCAGACGCGCCTGCGAAGGTGGTGGGACCAATAGCAGGGCCTCTCCAGACGATCTTAGCACTCTTGACGGTTCATAGGGGAGAATACGTTCGGACAGGTAAACTGGGCCGGAACCATATAGGGTTTTGTTGTACATCTTTTCACAATAAGAGCATTCAGTCGCACACATATATAACCCAGGAATAATACCCTGTCTGCACAGATGGCCCTGCATCTTATACAACTCAGGAATGGAACTTATACAATGATTTGCATCTTCGCATATTATCATCTTATGTTTCATTTTTTTTAAATGGACATCCTGCAGTGGCCATTTTGAAAGCCTCTAAATTCCTAAACAAAACAAGCAAGTGTGAATGATGGGTGATGGAGGCAGAAATCCCAGGATCAACGTGTCTGTATGCGGACTTCATCTGAAGTCCCAGGATTTTTTTGCCCCCGATTAAACCTTGCTGCTGTCTGGAAGTGTCCTAAGAAGAACGGTTTCTTGGAGAAAAGAAAGGGTGAGGTGACATGATAGCCATGTTTAAATATTGAAAGGGTGTCACACCGAGGAGGGAGCAAGCTTGCTTTCTGCTGCTCTGAAGACTAGGACATGGATCAATGGATTCAAATTACAGTATGGAAAATTCCACATCAACATTAGGAAGAATCTCCTGATGGTAAGAACTAATTGGCAGTGGCATAGTGGAGTCTCCTTCTCTGGAAGTTTTTTAAGCAGAGGCTGAATGGCCATCTCTCAGGGTGCCTTGTTTGTGTGTTCCTGCATGGCAGGGGGTTGGACTGGATAACCCTTACAGCTCTATGATTCTATCTACACAAGCAGAAAGGGCAGACTCACCTCAAAGTCAGAGCTTCTAGATGACGTACAACCACTTATGGAAATGATTCATCTTCTTTTTTTACTTTAACCTAACTTTGTTCTGTGCTAAGCAAAGTCAAGGAAACTCTAAAGTGACCTCTGTTTCTTTTGCCATATGGACAGCTGGACCAGTCATCCACAAGGCAGACACTCCACCATCCGCCTTCCCCATGTGATCAACACAGAGGAGTAATCATCATCATCATCATCATCACCATCATTTATTTCTATCTCGCCACCACCTCTCAAAGGGACTCGGGGTGGCTCACAGAACATTCAAGGTGTGACATGGTCATCATATGTATTATTAGAGAATCTAAACATGGTCGAAGGCTTGTTGGAACCCTTCCTTGTTGATCACATATCTGGGCACCTGTTTCTGATCCCAGCTAAAGCAATGATGTGCTTGGCAGGCCTTCCACAGACCTCCTGCAGGTGCATGTGCTTTCTGGGCCTGCCTACGTGCACCGCCACACATGCACTCTCTTTCCCAGGAGAGTGTGTGTGTGGTAGTGCGTGCAGGCAGGCCTAGAAAGCGTGCATGCCTGCTAGTGCCTACAACTGAGTGCCTCTTACTCTAAGAGTAGAAACAGTAGAGGTTAGGTAAGAAGAACGTACACTGGGAAGGGAAGCCAGTGTGTGGAAGCCCCCAAAAAATGGTTCAATTTTTGGGCCCCAAAACAAAACTGAAAACAAAAAACGAAAAAAGAAAAAAAGATTGGGGCCTTTAATCAAAGCCAGGACAAGGTTTCCCTTGAATTCACATGTCTACTGTTTGTAAGTTATGTTATATTTGTAGGGTGTGGAAAAGCTACTTTCGGTGAAAAGTGTACCATACAGGAGTGGGGGTGTCTATTACACCAGAAAAGGAACTGGGAAGGAGGGATAATGTAGCTTTGTGTGTCTGAGGATGGAAAAAAGCAGGGCAGAGGGGTAAGAACTAAAAATGAAATGTATTTCCTTCTTTTCTCCAGAACCTTCTGGTTGGAACATCCAGCAGGCTTTCCTCTGAAGAAATGTCTTGGCATTTTAATATGCAGAGCACTGCTTTTGGGCAAAAAGGTAATATCCTTTTTGGTGGAAAGATGAGAATACTCCAGGAGCAGAATCTGAAGAAGACAGAAAATAATTTGGCAGGGGCAATCTTATCGTGTTCCAGCATTGAGGAGAAAGCCACAGCCATTGAAATGCACTAATCTATACCACAGTTACAGTTATAATCATCATCCAGATATGCACACAGTCCATGCACACACGGAAACATTTTGAGCATTTCCTGATTTACAACAATGACTTTTAAAAGTGCACCAATAAATTACCACCCTTGGTGGACTGACTGCATTTGCATTTTGCTTTTCCTGCAAAGGATTCGGCTCTCTGTACATACTGCTCTCAGTTTTTATCCTCACATTAACCCTGTGAGGTGGACTAAGGTGATTTGCCTGTGTTCATGCTCTTGGGCTTAGCGTCCACCTCTCATCTATGATGCTACATCAGTCTTGTTCCTCATCTCCACAGGGGAGAAAGGAAATTTGCTCTATGAATATGCTTCCTTGGGCTGAGTCTGACATTTAGCATATCCTTAAAAAAAACCAGCAGGTCCCCCCCCCCCCCAAATCTAATATATATTCATATATAGTAAATGTCAGTCTCAGCCCATGGAAACACATTTGTTGCTTGTATCTTTACTTGGGCATAACAGATCTTTCAGTCATCACAAGATCAGCCGGGGGAGGTGAATGCAGAAGATTATCTTGACAGCCACTGCAGCCCATGGGTTAGGGCAAGGACGAGCAGCCTCAGCAAGTTACATGGAACCATTTCCCCCTGTGTCCTGCTACAGGTCAAGCCAGCAATTAGAGGCCAACTGGGAAAAGCCACTAGATCAAGCAGAGAAGTGATAGTTTAGAGAGCTTTCATGTTGTGTGTGTCTGTCTATATGTATTTGCCTCCCACCAGATATCATACAACCCCAGAACAGCATATAATAAAATCAGTTTATCAATATAAACAGTAATAAATAATTTAAACTGAACGTTAAGTAATATGACACATTAAAAGACGATTGTTAACATACGTCAACACAAGTTTTAAACAATTGAAAACCATAATTCATGCACAATTTTGGATTTAGTGGTTTGCTATTAGATTTGAGTGGTGCATTCTGTGCCGAAGGGATTGGGAGCTGAAAGAAATGACCTTGTAGACTACATGAAGCTCACAGACTCTTGCTGGAGTGAGTGACTGGTGCATCTACACTGTAGAATTAATGCAGACTGACACCAATTTAATTGCCATAATAATAATAATAATTTATTTATATCCTGCCACCATCTCCCCGAAGGGACTGGGGGTGGCTTACAAAGCACTACAGGGTGCACACATAACATACAACTAGTAAAAACACTACCAAAATATCAAACAATTCACATAAAATTATAACAACAACCCCCTGTCAACACATGTTAGCATAAAATCAAAACAATACAATTTTAAAACAACAGTAAATAAAACTAACTACTGTCAATTCACAGGTGCCAAGTGTCAGCGTCATATGGGCCTATTCAGCCTACTCAAGTTCAAAGGCCATCCATGTTTTCAGGTTGAAACAGAAGGATTGATGGGTGGTGGCTAATCTAATCTCTTTTGGGAGGGTAT
Organism: Anolis apletophallus; assembly: GCA_030556195.1. Lineage (NCBI taxonomy): Eukaryota > Metazoa > Chordata > Lepidosauria > Squamata > Anolidae > Anolis > Anolis apletophallus. The sequence continues at coordinate 48,508,654 of JARBWK010000002.1, read as the reverse complement.
TCCAGAGCCGGGGAGCCACCACAGAGAAGGCCCTATCTCTCATCCCCACCAACTGCCCTTGAGGCTGTGGTGAGACTGAGAGGAGGGCCTCCCCTGTCGATTTCAGAGCCTGCACCTGTTTCAGAGCTTGCAACAGAATCCTGGGACTTGTAGTTTGGTGATGCAGCAGCACTCTTTGGCAAAGAAAGCTAAACACATTGTTAAACTGCAGCTCCCAGGATTCTGTAGCATGGAGCCATGGCAACTAAAGTGGTGTCAAACTGTATACATTCAACAGTATAGATGCACCTGTGGATTCAAATCCCCACCTGGGCATGAGATTTACTGGCTACTCTTAAACCTTTTTGCTGTCTGTCATCCTCCCCAGGTTTAGAGATTTGTTGGAAGAATCCAGCAGAAGATGCTTGTAGACTGCCCCGAGCTTCTTAAGAAAGAATGGAACAGAAAGCTCTGGCATGGGCTGGTCCATGAGGTCATGAAGAGTTGGAAGTGACTGAATGAATAAACACAAACTATTACTTAGTTCCCTTAAGTTACTCCACTTCTTCCTCCTCTTCCAAAAAAAAAAAGCCAGCTCAGCAGGGTGTCTGATCTGGAGAGGGAGAATTGGGAAGTGTCAACATTTCATCCCCCCATGTGTGTAATTTGCATCACAGGAAGAAACACACAAGTTCCCAACCTTCAGCTTTCCTCCTCACATCTGCCTAAACCCTTTCCAACTTTTCTTTTACACTGAAACCTCATTTTCCAGCTACAGGCTAAACATTAGCTATTCTTCTGCCTGTTTTGCTGCTGACCTGTCTTCTAAATTTTTGTCATATACGGAGCTCACCTCTGCACAGTTTTTTTACATGATGACTCGGATGCTGATTGTTCTTTACAAAAGAGCGATAATTTGAAACGCACACTGGAGAGAGACTGAACTTTGTGAAGGTGCTAAAATGAATTTAATGCATGGCACTTTTGAGTCCTGTTCCTGTTGGCATGCAATGATGAAATAACTTCTTCCATCAGGTTTCTATTTTGATTGATGGCCAGTCTAAATTCAAATTAAACCCCAAAATGTCTATGACAAACAGAATGGATATTTAGACAAGGGACGTCACTCTGAGATTTCTTTTATTGAGTACAAAATCAAAAGCTTTTATTCTGGCATTTTTGTTTTTTAATATATCATCTAATATATTGCTCATTGATATTATATATTTTAACTTATTGAAATCATATAGTATTATATTGTTGTCTGCTATGGCTTTCTGCTAAACTGAAATTGTTTGATAACCATGAAAAAAGTGAATTTGAGTTTCAACCCTTCATTGTTTGTGTCACCTGTGAACAAGTCTATTGCAGCTACTTCACAACATGTTTTCCCTTTGAGTTGTACACATTTATAAGTTGTGAATTATAATCTGCCCTATATTTTATCATTTTCTCTCTGCATATAAGTTGGATAAAGCTTTCCAGTATCACCAGGAGATTGGAAATGTTAACTTTATGGTTTGCAGTTCCAACAATCTCCCAGCCAATGCGGCTATTACACAGGCTAACTAGTGGATTCTGAAAGTTATAGTGCAAAAACTAATGTCGGCTGGAATCCTGTATCAGCAACTTAGTTAAGTATACTTAACTGAGTAAGTACGCTTTACTACGTACCCTTTCTTGTCCTGACCACACACAAACCTGATGAAAACATCATTCACTTGTGTTACAATTCCCAGCAAAATTGAATTCTCTTCATGTAGCTGATGCCCAGTGAAGAAGGTTTGTGGGGAGTTATGATCATGCCAATAGTGTCACAATCATGACTGTGCAGTGGTTATGAATACATAGCCATTATCTAGATTTACTCATCTGTAATTGTTTTGTATTTCCAATTGCTATTTAGTAGCCACCTACTTTACCAAACAACATCACCTGCATGGGGGAAAAGAAGGCCTATTGTACTGACAATTGGAGTTTGCATGAATGACGTTTCCCATCAAGTTTGAGAGGGCTGGCCAAAATAGGTTAATTAGTTAAGTATAATCGAGTTGTTGATGCAGAATTCTGGCCAAGTTTTCTAAAGAGCTTTATCATTTGAGCAAGCTGCGGAAATTGTGTTGTTTTCAAAAGTGATATGTAATCAGGACTGATCTATTCCCTATTGCATTTTCAGAATCATTCTGGTGTTTTAGCTTTTGTCTGTGCAAAAACCTTGTCGCACTTATTGCTAAAACTATATATTTTATTGGCCACCCAGTATCAACCAGCACTGCCCCTTTTCATTGTATGGCATGTGCACACACACACACATATACAGCTCCCCACCACCAATATAAATGAAAATGGTTTATCTCCAAAGAAGCCTTTATATTATTACAGGGGAGGGGAATTCCTTAAGATTATAATTTCCAGACTGTAATATTGCGGGCAGATAAAAGTGAGCAGCTACTGATCTATCTATCTGATCTATCCCCAGCTTTCATGTGGCAGTGATTAGTATGTCCAAAGGGAGAAGCAGCAAGGAAGGGGAAGAACATTAATGAAATAAAGGCTTTTTAAAATTGTAAGACTCTTTTGTCTTATCCTCTTACATTTACGTGTGGGTGTGGGTGTGTGTGTGTGTGTGAGTGAGTGAGAGAGAGAGAGAGAGAGAGAGCAAGAGCATGAGCATAAGAGCATTAGCAGACTATGGCATCATAGTGTTGTTGTGGCATTGCAGCTGGAAAACGAGATGGAGTCATGTGGCAGTGAACAAAGTTTTGAAAAGCCCCACTGCTTTTCAAAGAAGTAAATTTATGAAGATTTTAAAAGTTTATATCAGTTACTTTGTAAATTGATATATCCCCCCTTCTCCTTTTCCTCACTACTGATAATCAAAGGGCATCTAAGACATACCCATAGAATGCCCATTAACCACTCAAAATTGCATTTAAAAATCCTCTTTTGAGATGTCAACCTCTATAAAGACAAATGTGTACATCGCGTAATTTAAGAATGTGTACCATATAGTAACTTTATAGAAAAACACTTGGCTGAATGAATAATAATAATAATATACTTTATTTATATTCCGCTCTTCTCACCCTGAAGGGGACTCAGAGCGGATGACATTACGCATACGGATGACATTACGCAATACAACAAATACAATTTAGAAGGACTTTTTCTTCTTCTGGTTGCGTCACAGGGTGCGGTTGCTCCATTACGTCACAAGAGGGTGCTGTTGCTTCATCCTCATGACAGAGAGTCTCTGTTTCCGCATTCCACCTTCTGACAGCCGATCTTTCCTTTTTATACAGGTGTTGTAAAGTCCATTTTTTGTAAAAAGTCTTCTCCGCTTAGCGGTCCCTAGTTCATCTATTCACAGCTGGGCTGTTTTCGAACTGTTAGGTGAACAGTGGATAGGGCTCACAGCTGGGTATCCAGACCAGCCTGGGAATCGAACATGCAGCCTTCTGATTGCAAGCACAGCTGTTGTTACTGCTGTGCTATCTCTCCGCCCCATTTATTTCAGTGAACTGAAATCAGTATTTTCATTCTACATTTAGATAGGTCATAAACATGTTAATAACTTTCTTAATTGTTAACTCTGCATGCAGAATTTTGACTGTGCCATTTTGCTACAGTAGAGTCTTGCTTATCCAACCTTCGCTCATCCAATGTTCTGTATTATCCAACACAGTCCGCCTCCCACCCAGATCCACAGCTGTTTCAATACATTGCAATGTTTTGGTCCTAAATTCGTAAATACAGTAATTGCTATATAACGTTACCGTGTATTGAACTGCTTTTTCTGTTGATTTGTTGTAAAACATAATGTTTTAGTGTTTAATTTGTAAAATTGTAATGTAATTTGATGTTTAATAGGCTTTTCCTTAATCCCTACTTATTCATCTTTTTATTTATTTATTATTTGCCATGCTTGTATCCCGCCCTTCTCTAACCTGACAGGGGGACTCAAGGCGGCTTATAATGGCACAATGTTGTGCCTCAACACAATCACCTAACATTTCAAAAATTGCTACATATTAAACAGAGTTAAAAGAGATTGAAAAAGTTAAAAACTTAGAAAACATACCATCCAAGTTCATGGTCTGAGTCCAAGGTCAATTGCACAAGGTTTCAATTCAAAAATACTGCATTGCCTTAGTTTCCAAAGGCCTACTCACAGAGCCAGGTTTTGACTCTATTATCCAACATTATTGTTGTTGTTGTTATTATTATTATCCAACATTTTTGCTTACCCAACATTCTGCCGGCCCATTTATGTTGGATAAGAGACTACTGTATTTTGAAAACCTGGCAGCAAGTTGAGCATTACCCAAAGCTAGCCAAATTTCTTTAGTACACAAAGTAGAAAACCTGACAAGCCTTGAGCATCATACATTCTAAGAGCTGGAAGGAACCAAAAAGAACAACATGTCCAATTCCCTGACAGGTCTCAATGCTATGGAATCATGCGATTTGTAGTTTGATGAGACACGGCACTCTTTGGCAGAGAAGGCTAAGGACCTTGTAATCCTCCAGGTCCCATGATTCCATTGCATAGCGCCATGGCCGTTCAAATGCATCAAACTGCATCAATCCTACAGTGAAGATGCAGCCTTTGTGAACATAATCTGGTGCAATCTCTCTTAGAAACTATGGTTGTGTTAAGTCCACATTGGGCAAAGTCTTCTCCTATTACTAGTTTACAGAAAAGCATAACTGCCGGAATATTTTTCTCTTATGAATTTTCCCATCAAACCCAGAGAATTTTCTGGTGCCACAGGACTCTTGGTTGACTGACTGACACAACTTTGCCTCTAGACATTTATGTTAGTTGGAGAAAGCATATGAATGCATTGATGCAATCACCCTTGGCGAAAAGTGACTATGTAATGTCCAATTTTAGCTCTGCCTTCACCTGGAGAAAAGATGACTCTAAAACACCCCCAGGCCCTTAAGAACAAATTGATGTTGCAATAGGGCATTCCATCACATCGGGGGAAATCTAAACAGGCAGATTTGGCACTCCTTGACATATTCTTCTCAAATGAGCAGCTTCTGGTTATTCAAAAATCCTATCTCTGGCAGTTAGTGCAAGTTGGCTGTGTATTAAGATCAGCAAAATTAGCAAGTCCAGACAGTCTTGTTGAACAAACCACTTCCTTTTGTAAGGGATCTAATAAAAAAAACTTTCAACACCACATTAATAAAGGGGGGAAGTTTTTGGACGCACAATATGACTCTCATATCCATGGAAGCAGTATCAACATCTTCATTTATCTACATCCAACAAAATATTTCTCCCTAGGCATTTTCTTGGTCTTCTATCATAACTGTATGATATTCTTGGGACAGAAGGCCTTCCTTTCAATAAAGATCCACGTGGGCCTCATTCCAGGACTCTGCACAAACAACAACAACAACTACTACTACTACTTTATTCTTATAGTCCGTTTCCATCTCCCCGAAAGGACTCGAGGCAGCTTACATGGGAACCAAGCCCAATATAAAAAAGTTTGCAAAGTAACACAATTAAAACATATAACAATGAAGCATAGCCATTTAGCACAGCTGGTAAATCACCAGCAATTATAAAATCTATCAACCAAAAGGTTGGAAATTCAAAGCCCCGGATCAGTGTGAGCTGCTGACTGTCAGCCCAGCTTACTGTTGACCTAAGCAGTTCAAAAACAGCTTTAGCTGTAATTATAGAAATTAGGTTACTGCTAAAAGTGGGGGAGATGTTTTACGACACCATAAAGAAAAAAGATCATAAAATACTGGGCAACCAAAAGGAAGGAGGAAGTTCTGATGGCTCTTTGTCATAGAGGATGGAGCAACAGTACCCCCAGTGCCTGGATTCGAGCCCAACCTTCCATGGCACCAAAAAGCTGGACATTGAGTTGAAACAACACACCTCCTTTTGTTCTGTCTGTCTCTGTATTGTCTATACAAAACTGCATTGAATGCTTGCCTTATATGTGTACTGTGATCCGCCTTGAGTCCCCTTTGGGGTGAGGAGGGTGGAATATAAATTAAGTGTTGTTGTTGTTATATTAAAACAATAAATCCAATAAATAAAATCAATAAAATATAAGATAGCATAAAACATAACCAAGCAACAAACAACCAAAGACGAGAAAAGTGGGCATATGCAAATTTGAGATTAATAAGGCAGGGCAGGGCTAGTGCAATGTAAACTGTAAGGTCGAGGGCTGGGAATAAAGGGCTGGAGATCCTACCTAAAGATGAGGGCTGGGCAGACGTGATCGGTAGTTGAACCATTATTTGAAGGCACATTGTAACATCCAAGTCTTCAGGTCATTCTGAAAGTTGGACATGGTGGGGGCTCATCTAATCTCCTCGGGGAGAGAGTTCCAGAGGTGGGGGGCCCCACTGAGAAGGCCCTCTCTCTCATCATCACCAACCATGCTTGGGACAGAAGTGGAAGCAAAAGAAGGGCCTCCCCGGCAGATTTTACTGCTCACACCGGTTCATAGAAGGAGATAAGGTCACGAAGATAAGCAGGACCCGAACCATTTAGGGCTTTATAGGTAATGACCTGCATTTTGAATCGGGTCCGGAAACTTATCGGCAACCAATGGAGCCGCTTCAGCTCCATTCACTATAACTAGCTCCAGTTAGCAACCTGACTGCCAACCTTTGCACAAGTTGCAATTTCTGGGCCATCATCAAAGGCAACCCCACATAGAATGCATTGTAGTAATCCACTCTAGATGTAACCAAGGCATGGACCACCTTGTAAAGAACACAAATGCTGAAGTCCCAGGGAGTACACCAGCTGCTTACTTCTGCTTCAAGATGACAGTTGTGCTACTACTACTCATTTGTTCACAAGGCAAAAGTAGACAGCTACAAGATCTGAGCAGGGCAGTGGATGACGGGGCTCTTGGCGGTCTCTCATTCATAAGGTTGCCATAAGTGGAAGTCAACTTGATAGCAAATAACTACAATTTTGTTATGAGTGTACTAACTCTCATGATAGCATGTTAGGATGATTGAGTAGCGTGTTCTGTAATGCAGAATAATGAGTGAACCTGCTACCAAAGTTAAAAGGGCAATAGCAATGACAACAACAAAATAAATACTTTAGTTGCTGCTGCATACATGTTTTAATTCAAATTCTTTCTTTTTGCACCAAACAGATTGTGTTTTCTGCTATAAAATATGTAATGGTGCATGATGCCTTTTACCTTCCAGCCTGTGCCTATGAATAGTTCCATTACGCTCATTTTATATCTCTTCCACTTCCTCATTATGCCACTTTTGCTGGAGGGGAAATGACTGCATCATCTTGCGTGGTGTTCCTGGTCGTCATGCTCCTCCTTGCTTTCAGCCGAGGAGAGCTGTAATTGTAATTCTGTTGTGTTTCTCAGAAGTGTGCTGGGGGTCTACAGGAAATTATACTCTTAATTAAACTACATAAGGATGAACAAAAGCTGCAAAGCATAAACACTTGGCTTTAGTTAAATATTATTTGACATACATTATCACTGTTGGCTTTGGGATGCACGTGGTATTGATTCAGTGGATTTCAAATCATACCAAACAATGATATGGAATAAGATTAAGCTAAAAGAGGTGGCAATGTTGTTTATCTCTCAAAAAATACTAAAATTATCTGCAGCCCACTGTTATGGTGGATAAGGCAAAGCTTACAAACTACACACATTGCATCTCTAAAACTGAGATCAAGCCTACCATTCTAAGCATACAGGTATCAAATGAATTCATTGGGATTTGTGTGTGTGCCTTCAAGTCACCTATTATCACCTGACCTCATGAATGTCATAAGGTATTCTTAGGCAGGAAATAATCAGAGGTAGTGGCCCCCGCCTGTTTCTGTGATCGCATCTCCCTTTGTGGACCAGGGCGGACCAGGCCTTCCTCTCACTCCCACCACCGCCTCAAGTCCGGTTGGTGGAAATGAGGGAGAGGGCCTTCTCCGTGGTGGCTCCCTGCCTCTGGAATGCCCTCTGCAAGGAGATAAGGCAGGCCCCATCACTCACCTCTTTTCTTAAGGACTTGAAGACTTGCTGGTTTCATCAAGCCTTCGAAAATGAGTAGTCTCAAGTTCCAAGCCCTTGGCCAACAACTAGGGCATGGCCTTGTACTCCAGCAATTACCCCAGTTCCCTGTCTTCTGAGGGCACTTTTTCCTCTGCCCCAGACCTTTTGTATAGTCCTTTAATTATTTCACAATGCTTGATATGAATTGGTGGTCTTCCATCCAAGTACGCGCCTGGGATGATCCTGTTTAGCTTTCAAGTACTTTTAAAGTATTTCAGCCCTTCATTGGGGCTGAATTATGAATAAACACACATAAATGGAAGCTGCACATCACAGTTAATTTGTAGGCAATATATCAAGCTGCCATTTTATTTATTTATTTATTGTTTCGATTTGTATACCGTCCTTCCAAATTGGCTCAGGGCGGTTTACAGTGTATCAACCAATAGCAATTTAAAACGATAAAAGTATACAATATCAGTATTAAACAATTAAAACAGATTACCAATGTTTGCTCAACCAGGAGTGGTTAAAGGTTAAATGCCTGATGGAAAAGGGCTGTTTTACAAGCTTTCCAAAAGGCCAGCAAGTCGGTGATTGCTCTGACTTCGGATGGCAGCGAATTCCATAGGCTCGGTGCAACCACATAGAAGGCTCTTTGCCTTGTTGAAAACAAATGGATGTTTCATAAGGAAGGAATCTGTAGGAGGTTATGATCCTCTGATCGACGAGATCTCTGGGGAACATATGGGAGTAGACGGTCCCTCAAGTACACTGGCCCCAGACCATACAAGGCCTTAAAGGTCAAGATCAACACTTTGAAGATGATCCGGTGCTCAATTGGCAGCCAGTGCAGATGCTGCAGAGTTGGAGTGGTATGAGCCCTGGCCGGTACTCCGGCCAAGAGTCTCGCTGCCGCGTTCTGCACCAACTTAAGCCTCCGGATGACCGACAAAGGAAGACAATGTAAAGGGCGTTACAGTAGTCTAGCCTCGAGATGACCATTCCCTGGATTACCATGGCTAAGTCGCGTCTAGTGAGATAGGGAGCCAGCTGCCTAGTTTGCAGTAGATGGAAATAGGCAGATCTACTGACAGAAGAGACCTGAGCCTCCATTGACAGTAGCGGGTCCAACTGGACTCCCAAGCTCTTTACTAGGGACGACAGGCGTAGTGTCTCGCTGTCCAGCATAGGTAGCTGACACCCACCCCCACCTGAATGACCCAGCCAAAGGATCTCCGTCTTCGATGGATTCACTCTCAATTGACTGGCTCGTAGCCAACCAGTCACAGCTTCAAGGCATAGTTGGAAACAATCGGGTACAGAGTCTGGCCAGCCATCCATCCTCATCACAAGCTTGGTGTCATCAGCGTACTGATGACACTCCAGACCAAAGCTCCGCACCAATTTGGCAAGTGGTCGCATGTAGATGTTAAATAATAAAGGGGAGAGAATGGCTCCCTTTTCAAGCATGGTTCTTGTGTCCACAGATAGCAGAATATTATGAGCTGGTATACATTGCCTCCTGTGTAGCTCTGGGAATTCATAATAACATCACAGTAATTTTATCATAAATGTCTCAAAATGCCAAAAGAGGCAGTGCCTGCCAAACTACTTATTATCATGAATGAACAGTGCCATAAATAAACTATATATAGACCTGACAGGACCTCACAAGAGGTTCCAGGTTGTGTCAGGGAGTCTGCCAAGAGCAGTAGTTCTTAACCTGTGGGTCCCCAGATGTTTCGGCCTTCAACTCCCAGAAATACTAACAGCTGGTAAGGCCAAAACACCTGGGGACCCACAGGTTGTGAACCACTGGCCCAGAGCCAACTGACCATTATCCCTCCCTTCTCATCCACCTGAAAACAAATGATAGTATTCAGCTTTTAGCAAGTAATTCTGAAGTCCTGGGTAGGGTAGTGATGGACCTAAGGGGCACCACCAGGGACCCAGGAGCTGTTTGTAAGTGGGAGGGCTCAACATTGACAGGAAGGTTCTTAATTTTGACTATTTGCCAATATGCTTTGATAAAACAATGAAAATGCAATACATTGCATAAGAACGATTATCATTATTGTCCTACTGAAGGTAATAGCACTCCGAGTTATAGGAGAATATAATACAACCCCCATGTCCATAGGATCAGTATCCGCATATTCATTTATCAACGTCCTATGAAATACCTCCTCTCTAGGCATTTTATAAGACCTCCAGCATGACACTATGGTTTTGCACACTTGCACAATACAGCACTTTGGACTGGATTTGTAACAGCAAGTTGATGGATATGGCTCAATGTTCCTGTTATGGACGAAATACTGTTTTTAACTTAAGAGAATGTGTATAATGTGTTAATGTTAATTGTATTTTAATGTGTTTTAATGCTGTATGTTTTTGGTTTTATATTGTATTTATTATGTTGGCATCGAATTGTGCCTTTTGTTAGGCCACTCTGAGTCCCCCCTCGGGGGTAGAGAAGAGAGGGGTAAAAATGTTGGAAATAAATAAATAATAAAAATAATTTTTGGGGGGCTGAAAGTCCTTCATTTCAAAATTTCACTGTTATCTGTGGTTTCATGAATCTATGCGCAGTCTGAAAATATGTGGCCCATGGATGGGGGGTCAGTCATACTTTCATGTCCATTTACAACACTTCTGAATGATAATTTCTCAAGAGGAGAAGTGGGAGAGAAGAGAGGAACTGAGACATTTTAAGAGTAGTTGGAAACTGGATTAATTGGGAATGTCCTTTCCAAATAGGGACAATTGGAGGGTATTCCTCAGGCATGAAAAATCAAACACGGGGTGGCAGGTGGAGTGGATATGGGTTAGGGATCTTGCAAATGTTTTTGCATTTCTCAAAGAACAATGTTTGCAACAAACCTCAGAAAATACACTACTGAGGTGGGGTGTTAGGTTTTCGACACACTGTGAACATTGTGATACATGCAACTACATCCTGGGCGTTGGCACGGCTGTTCCCAGAAGTTTATTTGAATTGCCAAAGTCTCACAGCACAGTTTGCAGGACATTCATCTTGGCAGCGAATGCATGAGGAATGGAGGTGTGGTTGATGTGATTAATTTGTTTACATACAATCTATTTGCTTTTATCCTTCACCTCGAGTCAATCACTTGCCACCAGGAGACTGCACTGTTTGTACACAGTCACAGTTGGCCTAGCAGCAGCCTGTGCCAAGGAGCGATAAAACAGCCCTGAATCAAAACGGCATTGTATGCATTTGATTTTATGCCGGTACAACTGACTGAACAAAGTGCAAGATAAAAAAGCCAAACAAAGGCCAACGTTTTTTTTAAAAATTAATAACTGTAAGTCAGCACCAGTTCTGCAGGCCTGCTGGAATACATTCTAAAATTGTACTTACATTGGTACATCCTGTGAAATTTTCTTTTTTTAAAAAAAATAACTAAACTTTCAGCCCTTGTGCTAGTAGAGTAATACATGCCTACAACTGTCTTAATTTGGCAGGGGCATCATACAGCTCACCTATCATTCTGATATTCAGTTACTTTTAGAATCTCCCCGTTTCTATCTTCTCCTGCTGCTTTTCCCTTTGTAGTCATCTGTACTCAGCTTACTTCAGTTGCTGCAAACTGAATTCAAAGTGCAACTCAACAGGGAGAAAAAGAGAGGAGATAGAATCTTGTCCTTCTTTCTAGTCCAGTGTTTCTCAACCTGGGGGTCAGAACCTCTGAGGTGGGGGTTGCAAGGGGGTTTGAGAGGGGTTGCCAAATACTACCAGAAAACATATATTTCTGATGGTCTTAGGAATCCCTTTGGCATATGTAGGTGATGTAGGTGAACTACATCTTCCCTAAGTCACTGTCAGTTCATCACAAATCCCCTCAGTATTTTCTGTTGGTCATGGGGGTCTCTGTGTGGGAAGTGTGGCCCAATTCGATTGTTGGTGGGGTTCAGAATGCTCTTTGATTCTAGGTGAACTAAAAATCCCAGCGGAACTGTTTCGAGTCGTTAGGGGTCTTTTAAATCCGCCTCAGTGCGAGATCCCTGACGGCTCGGCGGCACGCTGTGATGAGTTTGCTAAGGTCTTCGCGGATAAGGTGGCTCTGATCCGTTCCGATTTCGATACCACTTTAACGGCAGTCTCTGAGGATGTGACACGAGCATCTGCTTGTCCGGTTTTGATGGATTCGTTTCAATTGGTTCAGCTTGAGGATGTGGACAAGATCCTTGGAGAGGCGAGGCCCACGACATGCATCCTAGACCCCTGCCCATCCTGGCTGATCAAGGAAGCCAGAGGGGTTTGGCAGAGTGGGTGAAGGTGGTGGTTAATGCCTCCCTTCGGGAAGGCACCATTCCAGCCAGCTTAAAGCAAGCTGTTATAAAACCGCTGTTGAAGAAACCTTCACTGGACCCCACTCAATTAGTGAACTATCGGCCAGTTTCCAATCTCCCCTATTTGGGCAAAGTCATGGAACGTGTGGTGGCTTCGCAACTCCAGGGGTTCTTGGCAGACACTGATTATCTGGATCCGGCACAGTCTGGCTTTAGGCCGGGGCATGGGACTGAGACAGCCTTGGTCGCCTTGGTAGATGATCTACGCCGGGAACTTGACAAGGGGAGTGTGTCCCTGTTGGTTCTGCTGGACCTCTCAGCGGCTTTCGATACCGTTGACCACGGTATCCTTCTGGGTCGCCTTGCAGATATGGGGCTTGGGGGTACTGCATTGCAGTGGCTCCAATCCTTCCTGGAAGGTCGTACCCAGAAGGTGTCATTGGGTGACACCTGTTCGGCTCCACAGCCGTTGTCCTGTGGAGTCCTCAGGGTTCAGTACTGTCCCCGATGTTGTTCAACATCTACATGAAACCGCTGGGAGAGATCATTCGGAGTTTCGGAGTAAGGTGTTATCTGTACGCAGATGATGTCCAGATCTGTCACTCCTTCCCACCTGTCACCAAGGAGGCTGTCCAGACCCTGAACCGGTGCTTGGCTGCTGTGTCGGACTGGATGAGGGCTAGCAAATTGAAACTAAATCCAGACAAGACAGAGGTCCTCCTGGTCAGTCGGGGCCGAACAGGGTATAGGGTTACAGCCTGTGTTGGACGGGGTTACACTCCCCCTGAAGACGCAGGTTCGCAGCTTGGGAGTGATCCTGGACTCAGCGCTGAGCCTGGAACCCCAGGTCTCAGCGGTGGCCAGGGGAGCTTTTGCACAGTTGAGACTCGTGCGCCAGCTGCGCCCGTACCTTGGGAAGTCTGATCTGGCTACGGCTACGGTCACATCCCGAATAGATTACTGCAATGCACTGTACGTGGGGCTGCCTTTGAAGACAGTTCGAAATTGCAATTAGTCAGCGGGCGGCAGCCAGACTACTAACGGGAGCTACATACAGGGGAGCACACTACCCCCCTGCTGTGTCAGCTCCACTGGCTGCCTGTCCAATTCCGGGCTCAATTCAAAGTGCTGGTTTTGACCTTTAAAGCTCTATACGGTTCTGGCCCAGCTTACTTGTCCGAACGCATCGGCCGCTACGTCCCATCCCGTAACCTAAGATCATCCGGGGAGGCCCTGCTCTCGCTCCCGCCGACCTCTCAGATGCGGTTGGTGGGGACGAGGGACAGGGCCTTCTCGGTGGTGGCCCCCCGCCTGTGGAATGCGCTCCCTACGGAGATACGGTCCACCTCATCCCTCCTGACATTCAGGAAGAAGGTGAAATCCTGGCTCTGGGATCAGGCATTCCCTCACCAGCACTAGGCAGCATGTGAGACGGAATTTTAATGGGAGGGAGGAAGAGGGTCAATGTTTCTAGGGTTGAATACTGTTTTAATTGGAATGATTGTAGATGTGTTGAGGGATTGTATTTTAATGCCTTAATGTTTTAATGGGTTGTGGGGTTTGGGGTTTTACGCTGTTGATGTGGCATCGAATTGTGCCTGCTGTAAGCCGCTCTGAGTCCCCCCTCGGGGGTTGAGAAGAGCGGGGTAAAATCCTGAAATAAATAAAAATAATAAACTACAACTCCCAAACGCCAAGGTCTGTTTTCCTCAAACTCCACCAATGTTCACCTTTGGGCATATTAAGGGTTTGTGCCAAGTTTGGCCCAGATCCATCATTGTTTGAGTCAACAGTGCTCTCTGGATGTAGGTGAACTACAACTCCAAAAATCAATGTCAATGCCCACCAAACCCTTCCAATATTTTCTGTTGGTCATGGGAGTTCTGTGTGCTAAGTTTGGTTCAATTCCATTATTGGTGGGGTTCAGAATGCTGTTTGATTATAGGTGAACTATAAATCCCAGCAACTTCAACTCTCAAATGACAAAATCAACCCCCCCCCCCCCCCAAACCCCACCAGTATTCAAACTTGGGCGTATTGGGTATTTGTGCCAAATTTGATCACATGAATTAAAAATCCACTCCAATCAATTGATCCATGAATTAATATGAGTACTGTACCTTAACTCTTATTTTTAAAAAGGCACCATCCCCTTCTCTGAGTGGGAGAAGGGAAGAGCTTAGTTCATCCCAGAGGAACCTGAAAGAAGCATTGGCCCTCTCTGGTGTGACATCACCTCCGATCTTTTTGACTGATTTTTCCCCCTGTGGAATTACCCTAGACTCATTCACAGGCCATATCAAAATGAAATAGTTTGGGCACCACCACCTGCCCTGCACTTATGCATAACATAAACTTATATATTAGTATATGTGATTTACATATATAACACATTAAATAATTAGAAATGTACTACCCTTTGATGATAGCCCAGATCTGTTGACAAGGCAACTATGATGATAATAATAATATAATAATAATAAACTTTATTTATACCCCACTACCATCTCCCCAGTGGGGACTTGGGATGGCTAACATGAGGCCAAGCCCTTCTAAAATACAATACAGCACAGTAAATTACAAAATACAAAACAAAATACATCAGAAATAGTAATAATTAAAAATACAATTACAATAACAAATGAAATGATACAGGAAATTCACACAATAAAAACCGAATAGGATGGGCAAGCCAAGTGGACAAGATAAAATGATTAAACCCTGGGTGAGATGGGAGTAGGAGA
The DNA here is from genome assembly GCA_030556195.1 of Anolis apletophallus. NCBI lineage: Eukaryota > Metazoa > Chordata > Lepidosauria > Squamata > Anolidae > Anolis > Anolis apletophallus. Next base: position 48,493,590 of record JARBWK010000002.1, on the reverse strand, counting down.
TCTCACCTGGCTCAAGGCAGTGTGTCCCAAAATGTGATTCTCCAGATATTTTGGACTTCAGCTGGCAATTTGGAAATTGAAGTCCAAAACACTTGGAGGACCAAAGTTTGGGAACCTTTGGCCTAATGGAAGGGCCAGCCTTTATCCTAGCCTTCCTTTCACAGGCTGTGACACAGGGATATTTATAAGGAATGAGATTTTTTAAAAACCAATGCCAATGCCTTAAGTGTAAGCTAATTATATATGCAGTTTATTCCATTCTAATATTGATAATCTGAAATTTGGGTTCTAAATGTTCCTTTTTCCTTGGTCAGTCAATTTATTTTGGCATTTTTCTCCCTTCCGAGGGGGGGGGGGGAGACAGAGAGAGGGAGGGAATGTTTAGAATTAACTGCCTTTTTGTGACATTTAAAAACTGCTTGCTGTGGTAATTCTGATCCTATCAATCCCCATTCCACAGTTTGCCCCCATGACATTTATTAGACTGTTCAAGAAGCTTCTTCAATCACTGTAGAAGCTTCAAAGCCCACAGTAACTATAAGGGAGAAGAGGAAAAACTTCCACTCCTCTATGTTGGGAGGATCCTGTGGACAGAATCCAGCATATAAGAACTCAGGATCAAAGTATGAGTGGTGGACCTGAGCACCAATATATGTTTTACTGGTCTGAAGCTAACATTTTGTACTACGAGGGTTGAATGAAAAGTAATGCCTCCACTTTCGTTATTTGGTTTTAGATGAGAATATTTTTTTTAAATCAAACACTGAAATAATCCTTAGAATGTGCTCTTTAACTACCACTATTCACTTTTCCACATAATCACAAGACAATTGGATACATTTCTGCCAACAATGAACAAGTTTTCTGAAGCCGTCACGGAAGAAGTCGACACTCTGTTTCTGCAACCAGCGTCTCACAGTTCTCTCAGTGTCTTCACCAGAAGCATAATGATGTCCCCGCAGATCTTTTTTCATTATCGGGAACAGATGGAAGTCAGACGGTGCTACATCTGGACTGAATGGAGGATGCCGTACGGTGGTGAGATACAGTCTCTGAAGTTCTGCTGTGCACCCATTGTACACAGATCTTCTGATAGCCAAGCAAAGCAATAATGTGACCCACATGTTCTTGTGAAATGCTAATTACGCATATGTTTGAAATTTCTCTCTGAGTGATGCGACAATCGTCCTGAATCAACCTGTCAAACTTTTGCTTGTGAACCTTGGTGGTGGTTGTCACAGAACGTCCAACTCTTTGTTTGTCATGCAAGTCAGATGTTCCCACCTCGACATTTTTAAACTTACTCGCCCAACGACGCACAGTACTCACATCAACACAATCACCATAACAGCTTGCATTTTCTGATGAATCTTCTTTGGGGTGACACCTTCTGTTGTCAAGAATTCAATGACTGCACGTTGCTTAAGTCGCATTGACCAACTGTCAGTGCAGAGTTCCATACTTTGCATTTTAACAACACAACTGTTCAATGCTAAGGCTTCCCGCCAAAATGGAACTGTAGAGGAGGGTCTACTGAACAAGCCAGTACCTGCCACATACCAGTACTGCTATCTGTTGAGAAGTTATGAAGGTGTAGGCATTACTTTTCATTCAGCCCTCATATATACTGATAACACATTGGTATTGTGTGCCTTCAAGTCATTTCTGACTTATGGTGGCCCTAAGAGAAACCTATCACTGGATTTTCTGTGGCTGAGAGTGTGTGACTAGCTCAAGATGAAGACAATCAAACCCTGATCTTCAGAGTAGATATGATGGAGTTAATCCAGAATGGGATACTCTGGATCAACCCTAGGTCAGCCTATGCAGCCAACCACCAAGCCGGGAAAGCAGCAGGCAGGTGTTGACACTGCACAGCACTGTGCTGTTTTGATGGAAAGAAGGATTCTGGCCAAAGTACAAGGATAATTGGAGAATACTCAGAAGAGAATGAGGGGAAAAGAGAGATCCCACCTTCCTTTCCCCTCCCTTCTCAGATCATTCTTGTGCCTTGACCAACGTCTGTGTATGCACCAAATGATAACCACTAGCAATTTCACATTGCTAAACCAATGACGTGACAGTGATGGTAAATGCTAGCCCTGTTTTACAGCACTGGAGTTCTTGCAAGACTAACAAAGATGGACTCTGGACAGAGCCATAAAATAAAATAATATTTGCAGAGTAGGGGCAGAGCAATCCAAAGGCAATGTGGAATAGAAGACAACAGAGCTTGGATTTCTCCTGGATTAAACTGCATTGAAATGTGCTTACACTACTGAGTTGTTTTGAAGATGGTATGTGATTAGTTTCATCTTGAGCTCTTCAAGGAAAGGCTAGAAAGCAAACAGCAGTAAACAACATTATTTCTTTTATATAAAAACAATGCAAACCATTATACAATGACTCAATGCATGGTCCAGCGGTTCTCAAACTGTGCTCCACAGAGCCCTTGGGGATCTGCGAGTTATAGTTATAGTGAGGGGTTCCGTGGCACCATGATTCTTCCCACCTACTCGTCTTTCCTCTCCTCCCCCCCCCTCCTGAGAAATGCAGGGAAATTAAAGTTTGGAGTAGCAACAGCATCCTCACGGGGCCCTTCCTACTCCACCTCCCTTGCTGTCCAGAACCTTTTCCTCACCACCCAGAAATCCACCCCCCCCCCCCCACGGGCCTGGCTTCCAAAATCCACCTCTCAGGGGATGCTTTGATTTTGCTTTTCTTGCACGGCAGAAGGGGGTGAATTGGATGGCCCCTGAGGTTTCTGCTATTACTATTCCGCCCCTCCCTTCAGTGAAGGGAGGAGGGCGGAGCTGCCGCCGCGGGAGGGAAGAAAGCGCCGGCGGAAGTCCCGCCCGCACGGCGACTCAGGCGTCTTTTCCCCACCGCCCGCTCGCCCGCGCTCCAAACACGAGCGGGGCGGCGGCAAAAAAGCGACTGAGTCGCCCTGCGGGCGGGACTTCCGCCGGCGCCTTCTTCCCTCTCGCTGGCGGTGGCTCCGCCCCTCCTCCCTTCAGTGAAGGGAGGGGGCGGAACCGGCGAGAGGGAAAGGCGCCGCTGGGAGGAAGAGGAGGAGGATGGAAGGCGCCGCTGGAAGGAAGAGGAGGAGGATGGAAGGCGCCGCTGGAAGGAAGAGGAGGATTCCGGGCCCCTTTTGAGCCCCTCTGGGAGCCTCTCGTCGCCCAGCCAGGAAGCCGCGCCATGCCGCCCGCGGTAAGTCTTACTTTCGTCTTACTTTCGGGGTACCGTCACCCAATATAAGACGTACCCCGAAAGTAAGCCGTAGTGGGATTTTTAAGGGGTCAAAGAAAGTAAGACGCTGTCTTACTTTCGGGGAAACACGGTACTACTACTATTATAAAGGCTGGATGGCTCTTTGTTGGGGGTGCTTTCATCGTGCATTTGCTGCATGGCAGAAGACTGTTGGACTGCATGGCCCCTGGGTCTTCCACTAAAATACTGTTGATTAAAATTGTTCTTCATTTTAAACCGTGTACTGTTCTTTCTTCTTTTTTTGCACTACAAACAAGATAGGCCTATGTGAAGTGTGCATAGGAATTTGTTCATTTTTTTAGTTTGTTCACACAAACACTCTCCATCCATTTCCCACTGGCCCTATCCATCTGTCAAACTTTAAAATGCAATGCCTCTGTGTCTAAAAATTTGCCTATGCCATATATATATGTGTGTGTGTGTGTGTGTGTGTGTGTAGACACATACACACATACACACACATTATATATAATATATTACATCAAATATAATATAAATCAATATAATATAATATAAAAACATTTCTTAGGGTTCAAAAAGAGCTCCATGGCTGAAAAAGTTTTAGAACCACTGGTATGGTCTATTTGACTCGTCACTATTAAATCAACTATCTCTGAGACCTCATGCTCTTTAGTACAGAAAGTTTCTAGTCTATCATATTGCAACCTTTGCTGTTTTTGAATGCAGATGACAGTCCGTTAGAAAGCCAAGCTGATGCATTTGGAGTAGACACAGCAAAGATAGAATTTCACAGCTGTTCTAGCTCTTTCCCTTGGGAGCTTAAAACTTAGGCTGAAAGATGATGAAGTATTGGCATCTGTGAAATTAATGTTAGCTACAATGAGAGGTGGACTCCCTCCCCCCAAGCCTTACCCATGCTAAGTATGGTTCTTTCGGTGCTTCAGTGAATGAATGACAACTATGAAAGCAAGATGTAATAAAGGATGTATCAATTGGATTTCTGTCTGGGCCACAAGCTGACCTTTCCAAATTGGAGGAGGAACAGCTCTCACTGGGCTTTAAGTAGAACCAGCTTTAAATATAACAGCAGTGAGCGAAAGGGCTGTTTATATTCATACAGATACAGTAACATGCATTCACTTGATGGAATTTTTCATGATGATGATTTGCACTGTATTAAAACATGACAGAAAATAAAATATTTTTTCTAATCATCCTTTCCTTGTAGCATAACAAAAGCCACATATGTTTCAAAAGCAGCTTGTCATATGGGTCAGACTAGTAGAGAAAGGACCGTTTGAGCGAACAAAATACAAATCCCCCATGACTCCCACAACTCATCTCCAGTTCTTTGGATCCTGACTAATGTCTATAATAAATCCAGAAGAAAGATAATCTTGTATGTTCATAGCTGTCATGTGTCTCAAGGATGTTAATCCTAAACTTACTGTACACTTTCCAAATGAGTTTGCATGCTAGAGACGGGGTGATACACAGATGTCTTCAAATCTCACCTTATTAATTATTTCAAGCAAACATTTGTATCCCGTCCTTCTCAACCCTTGTAGCATAACAAAAGCCACATATGTGTCAAAAGCAGCTTGTCATAACGGGAGCTGGTTACAGGGAGAGGTCAACCCCCCTGTTCAAACAGTTCCACTGGCTGCCAAGAAGTTTCCGGTCCCAATTCAAGGTGCAGGTGATCACCTACAAAGCCCTTAATGGTTCAGGACCTGCCTATCTTAAAGATTGCATCTTCCCCTATGAACCAGCATGTACTTTAATATATTCTGGGGTAGCTCTGCTCTCACTTCTGCCACTGTCTCAAGCATGGTTGGTGGGAACGAGAGAAAGGGCCTTCTCGGTGATGGCCCCTTGGTTCTGGAACTCACTACCCAATAATAATAATAATAATAATACACTTTATTTATATTCCGCTCTTCTCACCCCAAAGGGGACTAAGAGCGGATTACAGCTACACATACTTAGCAGACAATCCCTGCCGTTTTCCAAAACACACAGACATAGATGAAAAGAGGCAAACTCTGGCCACCAGGGGGAGCTGACACACTCCTCATCTCTCAGCGTTCACTTGTTGTTCCTTCCGCATTCCTCAGCGTTCCTGGAATTCTTAATGGCCTCATAATTCAGTCAAAATTTGCCTCCCCACTTAATGTGGTACCTTTAGGAACGATTACACATTCCCATTCCTCCGCACACAGTACTTATTCTTTTAGCCATTATACTGCTTTTTAAATGTATTTTGTAATGTTTTTCTGATGTTGTTGGTGATTTTATTTTGTTAATTTCATTTTATTGTGTGTGTTTTAATCTGTATTTTTGGGCTTGTCCCTTGTAAGCTGCCCCGAGACCCTTTGGGGAGATGGTGGTGGAGTATAAAAATAAAGTTATTATTATTATTATTATTATTACTACTACTACTCCTGTGGAAGAAGGAAAACAGAGCATCGCCAGACTTAAAAATAATAATAATTAACAGAAATAGTTCCCTGATTGTCCTGTCTGCAATACTGATGCTGAACCTCACTGCTCTTACTAACGTTTGCTCACAACTGAATGCCTTCAGTGATTTTCCACTCACACTGTCGGTTAACACTGAGCATGAATTAGCATGCATTGTGATGTAATAGACATATATTACAACAGGCAATATAATATATACAAGGCATACCGATCAGTCACAGAACAGAAAAAGCAAAGGAATACAAAATTGTATAGTGCAATACAATAGAAGGAAATTATGTCTTGCAAGCACAACATGACAACACAGTGCAAAACATTGCATAATAGAACTGGAAGGAAACCACAGCACTCCATATCTTTAGTGTTTTCCTCAGGGGCTATATTCCAGGTGTAGTTTTCTTTAACTCTTTTAGTGCTCCATTAATTTCGAATGCTTTTGAAATCCATGGTAGACATGAAGCCTTCAATCCCATGCTCTTTTTTTTTGCCTGACCCTGATCATTGGGACAAAATTCTCTCTGAAAATAGAAGCTCCTGGCTAGTAGTTTCTGTCTCCCCAAATATACTACCGGGAGGTATTTCAATGAATTTGTATCTGCCAGATTAGACATTTGGCCATTCATTCCTCTCTCCTGCTGGTACCCTTAAGATATTTTATACTACAAATGCTACATGGTAAAGAGTTACAGGAGTTGTAGTCTGAAACATATGGAGGGCACTAGTTTGCCTATCCTTCCTCTAGGTTCAAACTGCTCCATTGCCTATGTTGAGTGATTTCAACTATTCACTTAAACCACGGGTTTGGAGTGCAGCACGCGACACTACTCAAAAGGTCAAATCAGGACACAAACTGAATTTGAAGGCAAACAAACAGAGGTTTATTCTTTCAGGCTTGAAAGGATGTCAGGATAGAGGCTGCACTTTCAAAGATCCAACATAACCTATTGAAAAATACAGAGCATATTTAAACATTTTTAACAACTAGTCAGAATTCCTGTGCCAGCCTCTGATTGGCTGGAAACTGACCTGGCTAGGATCTGGGCTTTCATTAGCTGCCGGCTTCATGAGGCAATCTGGGAAATTCAATGAGCTGGTATTTGTTGTTGTTATTATTGTTGTTGTTTATATATACCCCAGTTTCTCTCTCTCTTTTTAAATGTGAGTCTATTTAAGGTCTTCCCCAGAGGGTGGTGCAGATCACTAGAATGCAATGTGGAAATATGTAAAACAGTTTATGATGGGATTAACTGTCCAGTCCAGATTATACAAAGGTAAACACAATGGGTAGTTATGCTGATGGAACAGTTCAATGGATGATATACACTGCTAATCTGTGTGCTGATCCCTAGGAGCAGATATCTGGGAACCTTATCAATAAAGCCAGAAAAACCTTTCAGTGATGACACTAGAATTTATAATGAATTGGGGACCAAGGGGATCTCAGGTATACAAACAGGCATTAACATTTGCTAGACATTTCCATGACTCATGCATTGAACCGCATATGTGCATATGTTTATACACATCATAAGTGCACATGGTTATGTTTTATCAATGAACACAAATTAGTTATGAATGGTCATCCAAGAATTATCAATGGCCTTATGCAGAAAACATATAGACAGGCTCAGGAGTGAGGAAGAGATACTTTTGAATGATACTATATACACACGGGAAATATCAGTCAGGGGATCAGGAAGTATTTAATAATGTCTTGTGGAGCCTTTTCCCAAAGCAATCAACTTACTCACAAAGTGTATATGTTAATATCTCTGGTGGATACGGTCAGCCAGCATTCTGTAGCAAGGTCAATGAAAATAGGGCAGAAGGTGATCTGGGGGATGCCACCCGCATAGTGTTGCAAAGTTGTGAAATATCAATAATAATAATAATAATATATTTTAATCATATTGGGTCCATACTTCAGGAAGGGATCCATTTCACGATAACACCCAGAACAAGAGGATGATGCCAACACATGTTGCTATTGCTGCTATGTGCTTAAAATTGACTACAATGTATGGCAATCCCATTGCTGAGGTTTCTTGAAAAGATTTATTTCAAGGCTTGCCATTCCTTCCACTGAAGCTGAGAAATTGTAACTTGGTCAAGGTAACCCTGTGAGGTTTTCATGGCTCATCAGAGATTCAGTGCTTGGGTTTCCTGGAATCTTAGTCCATTACTCAAATAATTATATGTTCTTTGACCATCATTACTGTTCATATGTCTAAACATAGGATTATAGGGAAATAGCCCACAACACATAGATGAAGAAATGAAAGGACAAGCAGGTTTGAAAAGTAACACACACACACACACACACAACATTGAGTTGCAAACTTCAACATGTTACTCAATACTGCCAGCTCCGAGTTTGTGAATAATAAAATAATAGAAATATCTGAATACCCAAATAATTCAATAATATTCCTATTTATTTACTAATAAATTGCTGTATGATTTTTGTACTCCATTGTTTAAATCAAATAGACTTTTGATTTAATCAGAATACAGATTTCACTCTTCAAAATGGAATGCCACAGGCCTGTGAAGGTGTAGAAGCCCGAACTATTCTGGGGACACTGCAAATTCATTAGCTGATAAGTTTTGAAAAGCACACTAGTAGGTACTCATGAAGATCTCAAAATGGGTTCCATTCTTTTTTTTTTTGCAGAAGCCCAAAAGCCAGACAAAGGACTGATCATCACATATGTTGCAGGATGTTCTTTGCTTTACAAATATATTTTTATTTCCACAAAGTTCTTTTTAAAGCAGTTCTAATACTGATTCATCACAGGAATGTCTCTGAGGCTGTAACATTCCTCTGGAGATACGTGGCATCCATTCACAAATATCCATGGAGCTTTCCCAAAAAGAACTGCTGACAGATGCATTGGACACTATGCACTATTCTAAGCTATTCTGCTTGTTTAATCAGCAACTTTGAACTCACAGGAAGTGTGTGTGTGTGTGTGTGGGGGGGGGGATTATGTTTGTTTTGTTTTGCCCACCCAGCCGCTGTTACATAGGGTACATTCTGTGGTACATTATGTTATAGTCAGTATCTGTCTGAAGCTTGCAAATACTTCCTTGGGTCTGGTAGCACAGCAATCTTAACAAATACAAGGTTCAATCTAAGTTAAACTACTGGATCTATCTGTTGCCTGGATGAGGTCAAACAAATTGAAATTTAACCCAGGCAAAACAGAGGAGCTCCTCGTCAGTTGGAAGGCAGTCCAGAGGATAGGGATCCAGCCTGTCCTAGATGGGTCACACTACTTCTGAAGACACAGGTCTGCAGTTTGGGGGTCCTCCTAGACTCGGCGCTGAACCTGGAGACCCAGGGTTGGGCGATGTCTAGGAGGGCCTTGGCACAATGAAAACGTGTGTGCCAACTGCGCATGTTCCTTGAGAAGCCCAATCTGGCCATGGTGGTACATACCTTAGTTACATCCCGTCTAGATTACTGTAACATGCTCTACATGGAGCTGCTTCTGAAGAGTGCTCAGAAACCTCAGCTGGTCCAAAGAGCTGCAGTCAAGTTGTTAACTGGGGCTGGCTACATGGAGTAGGCAACCCCCCTGTTGCAGCAGCTCCACTGGCTGCCAGTCTGTTTCGGGGCACAATTCAAAGTACTAGTTAAGAACTTTAAAGCCCTAGACCATTTGGGTCCAGGCTATTTGGCCGACCACATCCCCTTATATGAACCTGTCCAGGCTCTGAAATCTCCAGGAGAGGCCCTTTTCTTGGTCCCACCCCCCATCTCAAGCCTGGTTGGTGGGAAAGAGAGAGCAGGACTTCTCGGTGACTGCCCCTCGACTCTGGAACTCTCTTCTTCCCAGGAAAGCCAGAATGGCCCCGTCCCTGCTGTCCTTCCTGTGGCAGGCTTTTAAAGAATAAAGTTTTAAAGATCAGTTCAGAGGGTGCTGTGGTTTTTAATTCATGTGGTGCTGTGGGTGGGATATGGGGGATATGAGTTTTAAATGTCATTTTGGTATATGTATTGTATGTTTATTTTGCTTTTACCATACTGCAGCTGTTTAATTGCTTTTTAACTTTTGTACTGCACCTTTTAAACTTACCTAGTGTGGAGCGTGAACTGCCTTGAGTCCCCACAGAGAGAAAGGTGAGGTATTAATAAATAAATATCAGCCCTATCAACAGAATAAAATTTAGTTTGTCATTATTCTCCTAAAGAAATCAAAAGGGTGGAATCATGCTTCGTTTGAGATGAATTCTACCCATGTGGATGATGATTAAGAAACTATTTTGCTCTGCATAAGTAGAGGGCAGTATAAGCACTAATCTGAATTCCATATCATCCTGAAGGCAATTTAGGCCTGGATAATACAGGGATAGTTAATATCAAGATTGGAGACTATCATGTTATACCAGGGATTTCCAGGCAGAGTTAGGAAAGTATGCTGTCTGAAACCCCAGATAGCACCTATTCCCAGTTAGAGCTGACAATATTTATCTAGATCTGAGTCAGTGTAAGTCAGTTTGCTATGCTCCTAGATTATAGTGGGCAAAGTATAATCATGTCATATTTTGGATTGCACTTCCAAGTATTCCTCATCCTCCACTGACAATGCTGGCAAGCACTATTTATTTATTTTGCATTTATTTATTTCTATCATTTATACCCCGCTTCTTCTCAACCCCCGAGGGGGAACTCAGAGCGGCCTAACAACGGCAACGATTCGATGCCACACAGTATACATGAACAACAGTTAAGATTAAAATACATTAAAATACAACTAGAATTAAAATATATTAAAATACAATTATCATTAAAATGCATCATGTGCATTCACCACAGTTAAAACAGTATTCCATCCATAAGCATTAGGTCATAATGCTTATGGATGGAATACTAAAGAGATCTGAAGTCTAAAAATATCTGGAGGGTTACATTTCTTAACCTCTGGTAGTTCATTTTCACATTTGGACGCAATACTATTTTTGAAGGTATAGTTTTGACCAGGGCCGCCTATATTAGCCTCAGTCATCATGCCAACTGGAAGGCCAAAGTCTTCTTGGCAGCCATGGGTATCCAGATCCATGTAGTACAAACTGTATATTGAAGAAAGCTCATAAGTGGAGAATAAATTAATTGGAAATGTGGTGCTGGAGAAAAGTTCTATGTATACTATAGATTGGCAACCTCCCCCCCAATAGTTCTAATAAATTCTGAGCACTCATTAAAAGCCAGTAATAGGATGGAAGACTAAACTGAGGCTGTCATACTTTGGGCAAGACAACTGGAAAAGATTATAATGCTCGGAAAAGTGGGATGTGGGCAAATGGATTGACTCAACCAAGCCATGGCCTGAGTTTGCAAGTCCTGATCAGGGCTGTTGTTGACTAAGGCTCTTGGAAGTTTCCTGTTCATTGTGTTGCTATAAATTGAAGCTGACTTGGGACCTCATCACATGGGAGAAAAGCTTCGTCCTGGGACGCTGCCAAGATACAGCCAGGATGGAGCTCACCAGAGCGTATCACATGACACAGGGCTACTTCTGACAGGGTTGTGTCTCAGCTCCATATACTCTGTGCCAGCAACTTACTCCACATGTGTTAAGAGTTTGCTATTCAGAAAGGGAATTTTTATCAGTAGATATTCCCTATGAAGGAAGACAGGTGGCAGCTTCTTCCAATTTCCCTTCTTCTTGCAATATTTGTATTACCCTTTGCTGTTCCAGTGGGTCTTGGGAGAAGAAATTCTAATATTCAACCCCTTTCCCAGTGAAGATTTCCATTAGGTGGGATTCAGGATCCAAGCTGTATGAAAAGGTGAATAGGGCTGAAGGTAGAGAATGATGACGGTGAAAATTCACCATTAAAATGGGGTGTGGGAGCAGGAGGAGAGAGAAGAGCAATTTAATGGCTCAGAAGAGGATCACCACCTGCCCTGATGAAGACTGGAAGGTCTTTAAAGGGAAAAATTACTGGAAACTATTTTTTTAAAAAATATTCAGCAATTTTGCCTCATTTTTAAGGTGAAGCCTCCAAATCCTCTCTCTTTAATAATATAACGGCCTGCTTTGTTTTCATTCAGCGTTCTTATGTTATTCATCATAAACCAGCCATGTTCTTATAGAATACATAGGCCTGTAAATCTACTTGTTAGTCCAATCATGAGTAAACCTATTATATTTATGAGAGGTGAGTAACCCAATACCTTGGTAAGTACCATTGATCCCCTGAATATGCTTTAGTTGAGAGGAGGAAGATGTGACTGCTACTGCTTTCTTTGTTTATATCATGTCCCAAAACAAGGATGTAATGGACTAACAACTGGAGTTAGGCCATACGCTGGGCTTGTGGTTTATTTGTTTATTTATTCGAAGCATTTATATCTTGCCAAAACATTCCAAGAACAGCTCTCCCACTCTGTTCAGAGCAGAAACAGTTGGGAAGCTGGAGAGAGGGCTCACACCACCTGCTGGGTCTACATACAAGTAAATGGAGATATAGCTGAATTCTATTTATGGATCTTTTATAATAGGCTTCAACAGCTATAAAGAGGCTACACGAGGGGCATGAACTAGAGCTGTTAGCGAAGTGGCATTTTTCATATTTCCTCAATCCCTTTCAGAGCCTAGAAACTACACTTGCATGAAAACTCTGGAAACAATAGACCAAAAAAGTAGCTATTTCGAACTTTACCTCCTCTTTTCATCAGCCATCTTTGTGTAGTACTTGAGACAGACATCCAATCAGGGTGGTCCGCGAGAAGGCCTTACTGGACATTATTTAAACTGTTATGTTTATTCATATCCTGATCACCATGCTCTATCCCACATTAATGGGGTTATTGATAACAATACAAAAGATTTGCTAGGGTAGACCCTCTTCCACCTTGTCTCAGCCCCCCGAACCAAACTCAGAAACAAAATCCTGGCTACGGCCCTGCTTGGAGACAAACATCTCATATCCTCCAACTGTCCTAATGTGATAAGTCAAATCTGGCTTGTTGTGGAAACAAGGATTGGTGATACTGTAGTCAAATTTAGAGTTAGGACCACGGATAAGAGGATCCATGCCTGGTGATCCATATGCTAAAAACCTGAAGTTCAAAGTCAGAAAACACACTCATCAGGCGAAGACAAGTGACAGAGATTTTAATCAATCTGGCCAGAAAGGGTGCAAGTATGGCTGATGCCAAAAATGTACAAGCATAAACATATAGGGAAATACAAGATATCTTATACATTTCTGACAGCTATTCAGACTTCCCATCCCCTTCTGTGATTGGCCAGAAAAGAGGCTGGCTAGGATCTTAGCCATCATTGGTTGGCAGGGGAGAAGGACAGCAGGGGGTTGGTCAGAATGAAGGACCACTCAGCTGCAGAGTCCTGTCCCACCCCCCACCCCCCCAGGTGGGAGTGCACAGTCTGAGAAGTAAAAATATGTTGATGTCTTTTGATGAGCTCAAATGTCCAGTTCTGTATCAAACAAAGATAGGAGCTTCAGGAAACAAAGATGTAAGACAGATGCTGCTTGGGTACTCAAAAAGCTTGGCTGTCAACAAAAAGGTGTGTCATGAATGACTTTTCAATAACTTTAAAGCATAGGTTCTTTTTATTGCAATTTCCAGTGTGAGAGGGTAGATCAGATTATAGAAAATATTTAGACAAAGAATGACATTAGACATACAGACATACAGATTCTATGCAACTACATTGGATTTACAATTACAGGGCTAACAAACAAACAAAGGGGAATTAGATTTTCACACAACATTCACACCAGATGTACATGCATCCATCATCATGCATCCAAATATTATTACATCTTTTTCTCTCTCCTTGGAGAAGACCCTGCTTAGAACATAAGAACATAAGAAGAGCCATGCTGAATCGGACCTCAGCCCAGCCAGCATTCATCACACAGTAGTTGTAACGGGGATCTCGAGCAGAAGGAGGGCAAACCCCTGAACTGCTCCCAACCCCCCACAACCAGTACCCAGGGAAATCCTGCCTACCTCAACCAACTCCGAGGTGGCACTTGAATGTCCTTTTCAGTAACTGCTTTCCTGCAGCCTACCAACACATAGTTCTAAAACTTCCGTAACGCCATAACTTCAAAACTCCAAAATGCATCCTTTCCCTAAGATCAGTGCCAAGGACCAAATCTCTATTTTCTATACAGCAGAACCTAACTCCCTGCACAAAATCTAAGACTCCAAAAGCGCACTTCTTCCTCTTCCCTTGAGAAAGAAGGCCAATGTGACTAGACTGCTCCTGTGCGAATCTGCCACTCTCCATAGGTACACCATTTCTCTCCTTCCCATGGAGCAGAGCATAGCGGGTGAACCAGACTCCTCAGGTTGGTCACACTCTGAGTATTATTAGACTGAGTCTTTTATAGCAATATTCTGTCCATGTAGTCCCAAAAATTGTAAATGAATGATAGACGTTTTCCATCCTGGCTCCATCTCAGTTTCCTGGCCAGATGTTGACTCTTCTTGATTGGTGTTGACAAACACAAGGCTTGTGTTTACTTCCTTCTTAACATTGTAAACATTTATCTTAACACTGTCCCGTTCTTATCAGAGTTTACTTTTCACTTCTTTTTAGCAGGTTCTAATCACAGTTCAGCAAGCAGGCAGTTAGTCATTGCAGCCCTTGATATTTTATTGGTATTTCCAAAATTATTAACCCAGCCATACATCCTTCCATTCTTCCATTCATACCCACACATATTAAATTCATATTTATCAAATCTGCACATTGATTTTCTTGTGACAGGTGTAACACGTGCACATTATAAGCCCCTGTTCTTGTGTGCAGCAGCCTCTCTGCTTTAAGTGAACTATAAAGCTAGACATACAAATTTGCATTTATCTAAGCTGGCAGGAAATCACCTACTTCTGCATATACATGAACATAATGGTTAATTGCCTTGGCTTGGAAAAAAGGCCCAAAGGGGTTTGTTTAGCCTTTCTGTTCTTGGGATTATTTTGCAGGGTCATGTAGAGTTGGCTATCTTGATACATTTTATTTCAGATTTATGAAATAGATACAGTATAAAAAGATCTGATGGTCAGTTCTGGTCGCAGGCTAAAACTCAGAACCTCAAGCCATGGCTCATAGTTACTGGACATTCAAGTGCCACCTTGGAGTTGGTTGAGGTAGGCAGGATTTCCCTGGGTACTGGTTGTGGTCGGGAGCAGGTCAGGTTTTGGCTAGAAACTGGGCCAGAACAGAATGCTGGACTAGATGGGCTGAGGTCCGATTCAGCATGGCTCTTCTTATGTTCTTATGTTCTTATGTTCTCATACTGAATGAGAGACTCCCCCCTGGATAGGATACACAGGAGACTGTGCTCTGGCACCAGAAGATGCAGAGCCAACCATAAGAAATGGGACGACAAAGTGGAGTCCACAACATGCGAGTGTGGAGAAGAGCAAACCACAGACCACCTATTACAATGCAGTCTGAGCCCTGCGACATGCACAATGGAGGACCTTCATATAGCAACACCAGAGGCACTCCAAGTGGCCAGCTACTGCTCAAAGGACATTTAGTATAATGCCAAGTTTTTTAAAAACTTTGTGGTTTTTAAAATATACATTACAATTGTATCCTCAGTTAGCTTCTGATACAATAAATAAATTAAATAAAGATAAAAAAGATAAAAGTTATATACAAAGTCATGCTGAATATATTTTATTTGAAGGTATGATAACTTTTTCTGGTTTGATCTTGATCTTCTGATTTTCTGAGCCTGCACAAATTTGGAAATGGTCTTTTTTATAAAGGAAAAAGCTATATATTTATTTCTGAGCTGTTGGTGAACTATAAATATTGAGGGGGGGGTTTATCGTGCTCAACAACAATACAGCTTCAGTGGAGACACCATTCCCCCATGATAACTTTCAGGAGTGAATTTTCCTTCCTAGGGTAGATTTCTCTCACTTTCTGTTATCTTGTCCCCGTTCTTAACTATGAGTTGTTCGTGATTAGATCATCTTAAATAATTACAACAGTTGCCCACAATGTTGCCTTTTTAGGAATTCACATATTTTTCCATAAGCACTGATTTGCACAGTCCCATATTTTTTCCAGTGAGGAGACTGGGATGTGCATGTCCTTATTTAAGATATTAAGTACACCAAAGTCACAAAGTTGTCAGATGTTACCTTTCATCTTACCAATCCTTAAAATATACCCCAAGGAATATGTATCCTCTGAAGAGCCCCTCTGTGATTCTGAGAATATCAGTGGGAAGTCCTAATTATGGGATCTAAAGGTAGACAAATCATACAAAAAGTCATTAAGATAAAAGCAGAGGGAGTTGTTATTCTCTTTAATTATCAGCATTATCATGTAATCTTGTTCCCGCTCCCCTCGCCCTCCCTACCCCATGGAGTTAGGGTAGAGAGGGCTAATCTCAGACATAACAGCTTTTGGATGCTATTAAATGATTAACCACAACACTTTTAAATTTCAAAGCCTTCCTATAAAATAATATCATTTCAAAATAAAAAATAGTGATAATATCAACACCCCCTAAAATAGTAAATTATATTTACAGGTTAAGCATCCATTGTCTGGAGTTCTGAAATACTCAAAATTCAAAATATTTCCACATGGATGGCTCAGATAGTGACACCTTTGCTTTCTAATGGCTCAATGTACACAAACTTCATTTCACGCACAAATCTATTTAAATGTATTTTAATCACCTTCAGATTATGTGTGCAAAGTGTCTATGAAACATATATCAATTTTATGTTTAGACTTGGATCACATCTCTGAGATATTACATTGTGTGCCTATCTATATAAATAAAAATGTAATGTTTGTTTGTGGGATTAGCATAACTCAAAAAAACCACTGGATGAATTGACACCAAATTTGGACACAATACACCTATCAAGCCAACAAGTGACCATAACTCATAAAAACACTTTAAAAAACACAGTGGAAGAGACTTTAAAAAACCAAAAATTAAAAAATACATTACAGCGCATGTGCAAAACCACATATATACATACACACACACCAAACACTTATACACAGACTGGGCCACAGCAACGTGTGACAGGGGACAGCTAGTAAACAATATATTTACAAGTATTCTACACAAGCCCCCAAAAGTTCCGGTATCCACTCTTTGCCTTGGAGTGTGGTGGAGGCTTCTTCTTTGGAGACTTTTAAACAGGCTAGATGGCCATCTGTTGGGGTGCTTTTTCCTGCATGGCAGAATGAAGTTGGACTGGGTGGTCAAAGTGACCTCTTTCAACCCTATTATTCTAGTCTCAAGCATTTCGGATATGGGATACTCAACCTATATTTTCCTATTTTTAACATACTTGATTGCATGATGGTTAACAGCCATTCTGAGATAACTTTATCGGTGCTTTTTTACTCGAGTACTTCATAGATACTTTGCTTAAAGTTATATATTTATTCACTTGAATTGATATTAAAATACATTTCAGACTTACAGATATAGGGTTCTCTCCCCACTCCGCACCCCACCTTGGGAGTATTTTTCCTTCTTGGTTTTGTAAGCCACTCTACTTTATTATCCTAGCATAGCATGCCACCAGATAAACACTGTAAAGCACTTTGCATGGTAGAAGCACAATATAAGCAATGATTTCTATGCTCCCCCCTCTTGTTTCAGCTCAATTGCCTTGTGGAAAATTCAGCTGGAAACAGGAGCTGCTACCATGGAAACACATTCTTGTACTACAGTGAGCTGGTTTATGACTCACCATTACCATAGGTAATAACTATCCTAAGAAATAATTATATTGCAAGGAGAGTGGGAGCTAATAGCATATATGTAGCTTTGGAGGGTTGCTATTCTGTTTTCCAAGGAAGGATAGACCCCCGTTTATCAGATGCTGAAGACAAATCATTATGTCCTGCTTCTGAGCTTCCTTGAGGATATTTTGCGTTCCTTCGTTGAAAGCAGAGAGCAGAGGCCAGGAGGATCTATGGTTTGGTTTAAGATGATATCAGCATTTCAACCCAAGTGTGTGCAGACTGCTTTCCTTGCCACAGAGCAGCCTCTTCTATTTGGATCTTCTCTTCTACCTGGGGTCCCCAGGTCTTCCCAGAAATCCTAACAACTGGTAAACTGGCACTGCCAAAAACATCTCAGAACCACTGTTCTAGGGTCTTAAAATGGAAACACTGTCAGCTCGGAACTATTAAAATAATGTGCGATGTCATGTATGTTGACTTTGATTTGATTTCCTCATCATTCCTCTAGAGCAATGTTTCTCAAATTCTGCTCCTTTAGGTGTTTTGGGCTTCAGCTCCCAGAAATCGCAGTCGGCTTACTAGCTGCTAGGAATTGTGGGAGCTGAAGTCCAAAACATCTGGAGGAGCATAGTTTGAGAAACTCTACTCTTTCATTTATTTATTTACTACACTTGAACCCAACCCTTCTTGCCCCAAAGGGGACTCAGAGTGGCCTTACAAAGGCAATGATTTGATGCCACACATATACATATCAAGAAATAAACAATACATTAAAATCCAAAACATTTAAAAACATCAACTTTAGAACATCAATTAAAATTGCACAATCCAAGGCCATTCCATTCGTCATAGTATTATTTTGTAATCTCTTGGTGCACTGCTCAAATTTACTGACCAAAGGTTTGGTCCCAAAGCCACATTTTTAGTCCCCCCCCCCTTAAGGTCAGGAGGGAGGGAGCTGAAGTCCTAAACACCTGGAGAACTGGAGTTTGTCCATGCCTACTCTAGAGTAAGGGTCCACAAACTAAGGCCTGCTGGCCAGATGTGGCCCTCCATGGTCATATACCCGACCCCCATCATAAACGTTAGACTTAGGGTCACCCTAAGCTTTAAAATGAAGACACACAACAACTATCCTAATTAACTGAACTATCTCATCAGCAAAAGTGGACCCATATTTTCCATTGAAATACTGGTAAACTTATGTTGGTAAAAAATGTTCTTAATTTTAAATATTGTATTGCTCTTTTATGTTTTTTGCACTATAAATAAGATATGTACAGTGTGCATAGGAATTCATTCATGGGTTTTTTTTAACTACAGTCCAGCCTCCCAACAGTTTGAGGGACCTGAACCAACCCTCATCTTAAAAAGTTTGAGGACCCCTCTTGATGTTTGGACCTCCAACTCCCATTAATCCTCACTACTAAACAATCCAGTTAGGCTTCTGGGAGTTGGAGGCCCAAACAGCTGGAGGGCTGCTAAATAATGTCATATGTGCTTCCAAGCAAGTGTTAAATCTAATAATAATATTTACCACCCTTGTCAAAGGTTGTAGCAACCCCGTTCTCTTTTGTGCCTGGGGGACAGGGGGCAGCACCGGGGGTCCCACTTGCATTAGAACCAGCCGCAGCTGAGGAAGAAATGGAGGAAGGGGTTAATGAGTTAGCTGGACCTTCCTCTCCCACAGAGAGCTTGGCCTGGGATGAAGGATGGCCGGATGGCTATGAGAACTGGGAAGGTCAGGCCGATTCTGAAAGTGCTGATAGCGATGAATGTTATGAGAAACCGGGTGGGTACGGATCACAGGAGAGAGTTTGGGAAAACATAGGCGATGAGGCCATGGAAGATGAGAGGGAGTTAGACTCTCATGAAGATAGTGAGCCAGGTGCTGGGAGGCAAGGTCGGAGCTTTGATAGGAGACGGAGCATCGACTCCAGCAGGAGAGATTGGCACCGCAGCCTAGAGCGCCAGAGAAGCGCTAGATCCCGTAGCACAGATTACCGCCCGAAGCCTAGGCGTCGGGGACCCCGCCGTGATGTTTAAGTATAGGATCCGTTGGAACGGATCCTCAGTAGCTCGGCCACTTCTAACCTAAGGAGGTGTAGCGAGCAAAGGACCACGGAGCCAAGTTGCGGCTCGTGCCTTGCCAAGAAGTTTTCTTGGGCCCTGATTGAACCTTGCCTTGTTCCTTGATCCGCTTGGTTTTGCGGAGCTTTTGCCAAGCCTTGTGCCAAGACCTTTGCCTTTGGATTTTACTACGAACTCTTTTGCCAAGACCTTTGCCTTTGGATTTATTACGCACTCTTTGCTTTTGGACTGAACTTTTCCATATCTATTGGACAATTGCCTTTTTACCTGTTCTTTATTATTCAATAAATAGTTAGCTGATTACCGTCTCTGTGTGTGTGATTAAGGGGCCGGCCGAGTCCTTGCATCGTGACAAAGGTTTAGCAAAGGGGAATCATTTTTGTAGTTTGCAGCACAAAATATTCAGTTGATTTCACTTGGGTCTTAAGATATAAATGGTATTTATTTGCTTTATTTAAGCAATAGCCTAGGCGTGTTTAGTTAGAAGTAAGTTTAACTGCATGCATGCAATTTACTCACAGCAAAATGAGCATAGTGTAGCAAAACTGTGTTTCCGATTAATTCTGTGCACTGAGCTCTTTTCTCCATTCACTTCTCTTAAGTTAGAAAAGTACTTTATGCTTGTGACTCTAGGGAGAGGTGTAATTGCAGGCTGGATTTTGTTGGATTTGCAGAAGGTAAAAATATGGCTTTCAATAATTAATTCAGACTGGAGGCCAGCCTTTGCAATCACACATGAAAACGGCACACCTGAGCCCATTCAGCAAAGTGACTGAGTTCCCCACCAGCAGTTGTACCTCTGTAATGTAGGTCGCTAAGATGACTATTGAGAGCTAGCGGGTTGTAGGAGCACAAATATCTAAAGCTGCCTTAGTCAGCAGGCACATGTAGCAGCAGCTGGGCTAGAAATGTAGGGAACATACATGAAACAGGACCTCTAATAGGTAAGCTAGCTACCTGAAAGTCTCTTAGTTCTCTCACCATTACTACACCATTGCCTCGAAACAGCGCGACAACGAGAGTGACTGGTCTCACAAAACCCTCTTATAGTGCCGAGGCAATGGGGATATTGGGAGGGGAGAGACTGACTACCCACAAAAAATTTCTACTACCACATGAGCTCTAGATTATTAAATATGGTTTTATGTGGGCGAGCAGATGGTGACTACTGGATGGCATATGTTCTGTATCAGGAACTAGAGCTTATGTGGTCTATCCAATGCAGTATTCTGAATCAGCACCCCAAATAACCAAACAATCTAAAGCTGACAATAACTGACTTGTAACCCTTTTAGTACTAATGTTTGAGAATGGTAACTGGTCAAAAAAGGTTGGGAACCACTGCTCTAGATGTTGCTGGACTATCTCCCAACATTTTCATCCCACGCTATTGTCATAGTTATCATTGTTGTCCTCATTTATACCCTGCATTATCCCCAAAAATGGAGATTCAAGAATGCTTGCCATTTAAAACATGGCTTTATTTTCACCCTATTGTAGGAGTGAGGACCAATTCCCTTTGATTACCCCCTCCATGGGGGAATCAAAATACTATTTTTTTCCTTCTGCTTCCTGTCCTATTTGCCATTTTGCCCTCTATATAGAGAGAGGGAGGGAGGGGGGGTTACTTGATGTGCAGGTTCTGGTGGGCTTTGGGAAGTTTTTTTGGTGTTTTTTCAAACATTTGGGGAACTTTAAGTATGATTTTGGTGAAAGATTTGCTTTAAAAACACACTCAAAACATGTCAAAATGGGGGAGGGGGTAATTCAAGGAGGTTTGGAGACTAGTGGTAGGGCTTAAGGGACCATAAAAAGCGGGGTTCACGGGGAAGACTTTCCCCACCACTGTCCTATAGGACCTTAACCTGATATTGCTACATGGGTGGAGGGATTAATTGGGTGCCAGCCTTATGCTAGGAAATGTGCTTTTAAAAATGTAAGTGGATTAAAAGAAAGCCCCTTATCATATGCTGTTTCCCCCTCAGAGTAGAAATACTTTACAGAATACAGACTCTACAGACTTGGGAGTCTAAGCCTGAAAAACCCAGGGCCTTCGAAAACTAATTACTTGGAGACATGCTTCAAATACCACACATATCTGTGAATAAGCATGTAGAGAACCAAATCTGTCTCTCTGCTTCAGGGGATCAAGAGAGAAATGCATTGGCCATGAAATGCCCTGTTTAAAGTCATGCACATTTCTGGGTTATTGTGCTTATTTCCCTCCTTTTGCCCCCACCCCATAATAAGCAAGTAGTGGGCTATTTGTTTGTAATAAGCCCTTTCCCAACGTCTGCCTACCGCCTGCAACAAGTAGCCCAGCTGCTGCACAAACCCATACATGTTCCAATGACCATAGGTTGACAGTTCAAGCCACGCATTATTCATCTCCATTGTAATATTTATTTCATGGTCCTTTGCACTTGAAGAGTTTTTTGTACTGGGCTGCTTTCTGGAATAACAAAACGGCTCTTTAGTGGTACTGAATAATTCATTGCTGCTTTTGCAGGGGGGGGGGGGGATAATTATGTTGTGGCCTAAGCATTTTCCACATGTCCTGAAGGCTGCAGCCAAAGCAAGACCTTGGCCGGGATTAGAATGACACTCGTAAATCATCCCTGTTAAGTGATATCCTATTATGGACTGTCCCTAAGAAGATTCTGTCTGCATTGTTAATTTGCTTGATGATTGCCACCTGGAGTTTCATTTCAATGACAGCCAGTGAGGCCAGTTGCTCTCAAGCCCAGAGGAAAGGGATGCCTTTGAAAAATAGAACTGACAAGTTTGTCAGACAAGTAGAAAAGATGGCTCTTTTAGCCTTGTGTGAGAAACGAAACATCTCTACAAGTTGCCAGCAAAAGGAAAACCTTAATTAATGGCATCTCCCCTTTAAGGTTTTCATATCAGCATACTCTAAAATCAAGACATTAAATAAAAAAGCAGAGGAATTTCAGACCAGAATAAATCAGGGCCAAGTCTTCAGCTTTTTCCTAAAACCCAGAAAGGATGGGGCCTGGCTGATGTCGCTGGGGAGGGCGTTCCACAACCAAGGGGCCCTGTCTCTTGTCCCCACCAGTCACACTTGCAAAGAAGGTAAGACCAAGAGCAGGGCCTCCCCAGAAGATCTTAAAGTTCTAATAGGAGGAGAAATATTCAGACAGATAAATTGGACCAGAACCGTTTAGGACGTTATAGGCCAAGACCAGCACTTTAAATTGGGCTCAGTAGCATATCGACAGCCAGTGGAGCTGACGCAACAGAGGTGTTGTATGCTCTCTGTACAGTGCTCCGCTTAGAAGTTTGGCCACCGCAACCCCACGTAGAGCACATAGAACTACTTGTGTAGTTTGGATTCCCCTTGCCGCAGTTGAAGTAGTAAGCCAAGGATGAAGGGGGAAAGTGAGAATAGGAGACAGAATTGGGGTAAGTTAAAGGGAGCTTGGAAAGTATTGGCCAGGACCAAAGCACGAAAACCGGAGGATATGAAATGCTTAATTGTAAGTTAACAAGGGCTAATTTCACGCATGTTATGGTTCAACAGTAACATTTATTGTTATGGGAAGGTGGCCTCACTAAATAATGAAGGAAGAGTGGTTGAAAAGCTGGTTTTATGCACACTTGTGCGGATTAAGGCCAAACTGAGTGGGACTGGAGGAGAGTGTTTTATATACCACAGGCCAAAACTTATAGCATTTCTAAAGTAAGCATTTCACTTTTAAAATATGGATAGAGTACAGTGTATCAAAGTACTTCCAGCAAAAATAATGCCCCAGTCTTCACTCTTGGAAGCCTTGGATTTTGCTGACTATGTTGGACAGATTGCAAATGCAGGGAAGTTTCATAGGTGCAATAGTGACAGTGCTGGCCTTACCAACAGACAGTGTGATCAGGTTTCATGAAATCTGAACCTCCAGTAGTGCAATGGGTTGTGTCAGAAGGACTGCTGTGCTAGAAGGACTGCTGATGGAAAGCTCAGCGGTTTGAATCCAGGGATCGGGGTGAGCCCCCATCTGTCAGCCTCAGCTTCTTATGTGGGGACATGAGAAAAACTTCCACAAGATGGTAAAACATCTAGGCATTCCCTGGGCAGCATCCTTGCAGATGGCCAATTCTCTCACACCATAAGCAACATGCAGTTTCTCAAGTCATTCCTCACACACACACAGGAACCCTTAAATGTGAACTGTTTTGTTTAAAGCATATTCACCTCACTTACTGCAAAACATCTCAAGGCAATTCCCAAACATACCTCAAAAACAAGCCCAAAAGTATGAAAATGGAAACAAAGTACCCCCCCCCCCTAAAAAAACACCCACATTGAAAGACAGAACTCCAGAAACAACATTAATGTTGGGGAGTACCTGTACAGAAAGAATGTGTTTTTGATGTGCCTTGAAGATAACTTTTATTTTTTCTTGCTGCTAATGGGAGTTCAATTTTTCCTTTCCTTTGTCCCAGTTCCACAGTCTGGGAGCAGCCACTGAAAAGGCCTTCTCCTATGTTCCCACCCAATGCACTTGAGTGAGTGGTGGGACTGTGGAAAGGCCTGTCCCAGTCGATCATAAATGTCTACTAGCTTCATAGAAAGAGACGCGGTCCTTCAGATAGCCTCGACTGGTGTTGTAGAGGGCTTTGTATGTCAAAACCAGCACTTTGAATTGTGCTCGGAAATGTGTTGGCAGCAAGTGCAGCTGTTGCAACAGAGGAATTGTATGCTCTCTGTAGCCAGGCCCAGTTAGCAGTCTGGGCCTGGCTACATGTAGAGTGCATTACAGTAGTCCAAGCGGGATGTAACCAAGGCATGTACCATCATAGCCAGGTCCAATATGTCTGGGAACAGGCGGAGTTGGTGCACTAGCTTTAACTGTGTAAACACACTCGTGGTCACTGCTGATTCCTGGGCTTCCAAGTTCAGAGCTGAATCCAGGAAGACCCCTAAACTGCAAACCTGCATTTTCAGGGGGAGTGTAACCCCATCTAGCACAAGCTGGATCCCTATTCTCAGATTAGTCTTTTTTTATATATATATATAATAGTGTTTATTAATTTTGCACATTCATTAAAAACAACAATTAACATGAGACATACATAGACTTTACACAGACAACCTCTTGACAGAGACTAACACACTAATAACAGCTACAAACATATAACTGAGTACTTCCAACCTCCCCGGCTGTCACCTGAAACATCTCTCCCGATGTTATCCCTTGAGTCCTAACTCATTATAACATACAACCGATGAATGGTATTTGACATCCTTGTACCAAATATTTTTTCACTTATTTCAGACCATCCTTCAAACTTATTCTGTTTAAAGAAGTCCACCACTCTCGACCAGTCTGTTTTCCTCTTATTAGCCATTTGGTCCATGGCTTGCGTCAAAGAGTCCATTTTAACAATCTCAAACAGTTTCTTCCACTTATGGTGGAACTGTGAAAAGGTTCAAAAATTTTGGAGGGAGTTATATAGTGTAATGAAGAATATGTTGAATATAGAAATTCAATTAAAACCAGAGTATTTTTTGTTGGGGCTGTTGGACTGTCACTTAAAATTGAATACTGAAAAATTTTTCATTTACTGCATCACAGCAGCGAGAATGTCCTTAGCAAAGAAATGGAAAGAAGACTCGGTCCCAAACATCCAAGATTGGGCCTCCAAATTGTTTCAGATCAGTCTTTTGACAGACCAGGAGCACCTCTGTCTTGTCTAGATTAAGCTTCAATTTGTTTGCCCCCACCAAGTCCATTATAGTTGTCAGGCACTGGTTTAGCTCAGGAAATGCTTCAATAGAGTTGGGTGTCATCTGCATATAGATGCACAGCACTCCAAAATTCCAGATGATTTCTCCCAGTAGTTTCATGTATATGTCGAACAGCATGGGGGACAATATAGAGCCTTAAGAAACCCCACAGTCCAATCGCCAAGGAATCGCTCAGCACCACCTTCTGAGAACGTCCCTCCAGGAAGGAGCAGAGCCACTGAAGAACAGTGCCTCCAAGCCTCATCCCAAAAGGGGGGACTCAGAAGAATACACCATGATTGATGGTATCGAAAGCTGCTTAGGCAAAGCAGTAGGCTCAGGCCAAAGCATGATGTTGCTACTTCGTTCAGTTTGTCATTTCTTCCCCATTAATAACTTTTGCCATTATGAACACAGTCTGATGCTGTTTGGTCACAGCTGTCCCAGTTTACATCTGTGAAATGTTAGAGGGTGTACATTAGCAGGGTTTACTTGTGGTATGTATTGACTCACCATTCAACAATTGATTGGACAGGTCTGCTCTATTTGGAATTAACCAATAGGATTTATGCCTGTAAGAATTCCGCACCGAGTTTTGATTGGATTCATTGACTACTTCTGCAGTCTCTCCCATCTGTAAAATTTTATGAGGATACAACACGTATTCATCATAGAAAATGCTGATAAGGAGAAAGAGCTGGAAAATAATCTGGTACGAAATGTGCTGCAGTGGGCACTGCAGCAGATGAACCCTAGAGAAGTTTAAAATTAATCTCCTGGGTAAAATTGAAAAACTAGCATGTGAAGTAAGCGAACAGATGGCCTGCATTTGGACTGCAGTGAAGCATTTAGGAATACATCTCAAATTTTAATTAGTATTGTTCTTCTTTTTTTTTAAGGCATGTAGGTTTGCATTAAACTATCTGCACCTGAAGGTTTGTGTGCAAAGCTTAACAGGATGGCAAAATACAATGGCTGGGAAAGGTATAAATAAGGTTAATAATATTCAAGCGTGATACTAAATAGGGGTGACTTGGAAACTAGGCAAAAAGTATGTACCTATAAAATTACAATCAGGCAGTAAGGAATCGCCGAAGCAGAATAAATGTACAAATAAAAATTAAGTTAAACAGAGGTGACCAGTGTACCTTGTCCAGAGCCTCGCAGGAGAACAATCAAGTATCTCATGTGTAAATACAGAATAAGGAAGCATCTTATTAAAACAGGGGAGAGTTTTAGGGCACAGCAATTCTGCTGTGCAGCAAAATTACTTTAAGAATAGAGTTGGAAGAGAGCACAAGGGCCATCTAGTCTAATCCCCTATCACACAGGTATATACAATCAAACCATTTCCAATAGATAGCCATCCGGCCTCTGTTCAAAACCTTGAGAGAAGGAGACTCCACCAGAGCATATTCCACTACAAAATAGCTCTTACGATCAAGAAGTTTTTCCTAATGTTTCAGTGGAATATTTTTCCTGCAATTTGAACCCATTGTTCCATGTCCAAGTCCCTGGAGCAGCAGAAAATGAGCTTACTTCCACCCCACCCCCCAATATGACATCCTTTCAAAGAGTTAAACACAGCTTTCATGTCCCCTTTTAACCTTTTCTTTGCCAAGCTAAACATATCAACCACCTTAAGGAGCCCTTGGTGGCGCAGTGGGTTAAACCGTTGAGCTGTTGAACTTGCTTACTGAAAGGTCAAAGATTCGAATCTGGGGAATAGCGTGAGCTCCCACTGTTAGTCCCAGCTTCTGCCAACCTAGCAGTTCAAAAACATGCAAATGTGAGTAGATCAATAGGTACCGCTCTGGCGAAAAGGTAATTGTGCTCATGCAGTCATGCTGGCCACATGACCTTGGAGGTGTCTATGTACAATGCTGGCTCTTTGGCTTAGAAATGGAGATGAGCACCAACCCCGAGTTTACTATTGCTAGTTCCAAAGCTATGGGTTACTGAGAGATTCTCAGCAAGACAAAAAGCAAGCATATCCCAGGAAGGAAGGAAAAGAAAAAACCGAATGAAGACGAGAGGCCAGGCACACCCGAGGAGGAACTGGAAGAAGGGGAAGAGCCGGATCAAGACTCTGAAGAGGATATGCGGCAAACCAAGAAAAGGTGCATAGAGAGAAAACCGGGACAAACAGAACCAACTGAAGCATCTACATGGATTATCCAGACGAGGGCCCAAAAGGAAAAACAGTCAAGAGAGGACGAGTATGGAAATTAAATTATATTTTAATAATATAAATGGTTTAAACAACCCCATTAAGAGAAAAAAAACCTTTCAATCACCTGTATACAAAAAAACTGGATGTGGTAGCTCTCCAGGAAGTTCATATAAAGGAACAGGACATAGAGTTGATAACGCAGAGAAGGCTGGGGAAAATCTTTACCTCATTGGCAAAAGAAAAAAAAGGGGGGGTGGTAACATTCGTGAAGGAATCTCTTGAACCAAAGCTGGCCTTTAAGGACAAAGATGGGAGAATCTTGGGGGTAAAGTTTAGATGGGACAACAAAATAATTCTCTTCTGTAATATTTACGCCCCTAACGGGCCTAAGATAAAATTTCTAAAGGAAGTTAGAAATTTAGTGGCAAAAGAAGAGTTTGAAGACCTAATTATAGCTGGGGACTATAATGGAGTGGTGGATAAAAGCTTAGACAGAACAAGAGAGAATAAAAATAAAGACAACAAATCAGGACAAATCCCGAAAGAAGGGATCAAGATATTAAAGGAGCTAAACGTAACTGATGCCTGGAGAGAGCATAACCAAGGCAGCAGGGACTATACTTTTTTCTCAAATAGATTCTTGACATGGTCAAGAATAGACATGGTGTGGGTGACGAAAAGTCTATGTCCGAGACTAAAAAAGCTGAAAATCTTACCCATGATGCACTCTGATCACTGCCCTATGATATTCCACCTAGGTCTGAGAAAGACCCAAAGGAAGTGGAGGCTGAATGAAACCCTACTTAGAAGAGAAGATCAAGTCCTAAGGTACAAAAAATTACTGAATGAATATTTTCAAAATAACTCAGGTAAGGGAACATCAGAAAAGATAGTGTGGGACGCCAGTAAGGCGGTGATAAGAGGATATTTCATTCAGCAGAACAGCATCTTAAATAGACAAAAAAGACAATTAGAAGAAGATTTAAGCACAAAGATAGGAGAAAAAGAGGGAGAATTAAAAAAATATCCCAAAAATAAAGAAGTGAGGAGGCAACTAAACTCCTTAAAAAAACAAAAAGAGATGTTGGACTTAAGCAAAATTGAAAAAGACATGAAATTTCTGAAGCAGCAACAATTCCAAAACGCTAATAGGCCTGGAAAATGGCTGGCAGCAAAAGTCAAAAAGAGAAGACAAAACAGCTATATTACTCAAATAACATATGAAGGAAGGACCATCTCAGATTCAAACCATATAAGAGAAAGTTTTAGGAGCTTCTATCAGAAACTTTACTCATCAGACAATATAAAAGGAGAAAAGGTACAAGCATATATTAATACAATAAAATTAGACAAAATCTCAGAGCTCCAAAGGGAAAAATTAAACAGGCCAATATCCAAAGTAGAAATACAGAATGCCATCAAGAGGCTAAAAAACAACAAAGCGCCCGGCCCGGATGGTCTAACAGCTGTATATTATAAAACGTTTATGGAAGAATTGATACCACCTCTGCAGGAAATTATGAATGATGCCCTACAAAATTCTACTATCCCGGAATCCTGGACAGAGGCCATCATAACAGTGATTCATAAGGAAGGCTCGGACAGGACGGTGATGAAAAACTACAGGCCTATCTCTTTGCTTAACCAAGATTACAAAATATATACAGGAATTTTGGCGGAGAGATTTAAGAACTTTCTGGAAAATTGGATAGATCCGGACCAAGTGGGTTTTCTGCCAGGCAGACAGGCGAAGGAAAATATTAGAATAATATTGGATGCCTTGGAATATTATAGATCAAATAACCAAAAAGGGGTCGCTATGTTATTTGTAGACGCGGAGAAGGCTTTCGATCGGGTCAACTGGACAGTAATTACATTAATCATGAAAGAGCTAGACCTAGGGTATAATTTCATCAACGGAGTCTCAGCCATATACCAGAATCCTAAGGCCAAAATACTTATCAACGGAGAGAATACCAAAGAGATATCAATATATAGGGGCACCAGACAGGGGTGCCCATTATCACCGCTCCTATTCATCATGGCACTTGAACTACTGATGATAAAGATAAGAAAAAATAAGAAGCTAGTAGGATTAACAATCCCGAACTGTTCTTTAAAAATAAGGGCATATGCAGACAATATTGTCTGCTTGATCGAAGACCCAGTCTGTAATATAGAGGAGTGGTTAAAGGAAATAAATGAATACGGGGAGATCTCAGGATTCAAAATAAATAGACAAAAAACCAAGATGCTAGTCAAAAATATAGGAAATTCAGAGAAAGAAATTATAGAACAAAAAACAGATATTGAGGTAGTAAAGAAAATAAGATATTTGGAAATACTATTATCAACAAATAATCTGGACTTGATAAAAGATAATTATGAAAAGAAGTGGTCGGAGATAGAGCAAAGTCTGAAAAACTGGAACCATCTAAGATTATCATTATTAGGGAGAATAGCCCTCATAAAAATGAAGGTACTACCGAAGGTACTATTCCTTTTTCAGAACCTTCCACTGCTGAAAAACAAAAAAATTCTAATCACATGGAAAAAAGACCTGGCCAGATTTATCTGGCAAGGGAAAAAGCATAGGATAAAGTGGAAAACAATGATTGATGACAGATCAAGAGCCGGATTTGGAGTCCCGGAGCTAGAAATATACTATGAGGCTGCCACGCTAGACTGGGTAGTAGAATGGAGCACTTTAAATAATGTGAAGCTGCTCACTCTGGAAGGCTTTGACCTCAGAGTGGGCTGGCACGGTTATTTATGGTACAAAGAAGAAAAAAATAGAAAAGAACTTCAATAACCATACTATAAGACGCCCACTCTTAAGAACATGGATGAAATATAAGGACAGACTATGCGAAAGGACACCAATGTGGGTTATCCCTGAAGAGGCTTTCTTCAGAAGGCAATATGGAAAAACAGTATGGCTGAGATACCACCAAATTCTGGAAAAAAATAATGAGGGATGGATGCTAAAAGAGTATGAAAAAATAAAAGGGATGGTAGACTCTCTGAATATGTTTCAGTATGCCCAACTAAAGGAAATATATAAGAAGGATAAACTAAGAGATTTTGACCAGACACGAAACTTTTGGGACAACCTGATGCAAAAAAATAAAAAAAGAATCTCGAGGTTATATAAAAAGTTGCTAGAATGGGCCACAGAGGAAGAGATGATAAAAGATAACATGATGAAATGGGCAAAAAACTTTGGGCATAACATCAAATTAGAAGTTTGGGAGAGAACATGGAAGACGCATATGAAATATACATACTCACATGACTTGAAGGAAAACTACCTAAAGATACTACATAGGTGGTATATTACACCAACTTCTCTCGCTAAGTATAGCGATAGACAAGATTCCAGATGCTGGAAATGTAAAAAGGAAGAAGGGACGTTTTACCACATGTGGTGGGGATGCCGAAAAGTAAAACAATTCTGGAAGAAAATACACAGGGAAATTCAGTTATGTTTGGGTATCAATTTTGAAAAAAGGCCGGAATACCTCTTATTGGGCTTGCTAGACTTTAAATTGGAAATGAATTTAGAAAAATTGTTCATATACTTTATCACAGCCGCAAGACTAACCCTGGCCAGGAGATGGAGGGAGAAGGAGATCCCCCCATTAGATGACTGGAGACTGAAAATCCAGGAAATTGCAAAGATGGATTGCTTGACCACAGCGTTAAGAGAAAATGCTAATATGAAAAAAACAGACTGGACACTGGTTATCAAGTACTTAAAAGAGAATAAGATAGAATGGATAGTGAAACTTTAAAGAAAAATAGAGTAAACTGCATGTCTTTGCCCTTTTCTTTTTGATATTTTGATATGAGAAAATACTTTAATAGGTGATTTAAGAGATATGATAACATGATTGATGTTAAGATATGGCTACCTTGATGTCTATTAAACAAAAATCGAGGGAATCTCACGCCAAGATACTTTCTTTTCTTTTTCCTTTCCCCCCTAATCTGTAGCTTCCCCTTCTTACCCCTCCCCCCATTGTTCCCTTCCCCTACCCTATACCCGCTGTTGTCTCTTTTTCTTCTGCCTTTTTAATAATTGTGTTTAATGTTTTATTATGTTGTAAAAATCAATAAAAACTATTTTTTTTTTTAAAAAAAAGCAAGCATATCCCCTCCTTTTGCAAAGAGAGGATTCTTGAATGAAGTGAGGCTTACATGACTGATGGGTGCAAGCAGAGATAAGCACTGATAGCTGAGGCCAGGAAATCAGTTCCCTCCCCCTCTTTAAAAAAAAAAGACAAGACAAGAATGCTAAAGGAATTACTAAAAGAACCTTTCAGGGATTCTTAAATCAACAGGATAACAGGTGGAAGAAAATAGACACAAACTGGCAGCAGAGAGCAATTGAACAGAACAAAACTGTAATTCTCTGAAATTTCAAAGGGCCAGAGTGTGACGAGGAGGGATAAAATAGGTGAAACCCTGGCTTCAGGTTTAGGGCAGTTCTACACAGACATTTAAACCGAGTCAGGAAATGGATTAAAAAGAACCTATTAACTGTGGAGTGCCTACACAAGCATATCAGGAACCCGTTGAAGGCTGGAATGGTGGCCAGAAAGATTGTGGATCAGTCTGAACTCAGAATTTTTTTTCTTACTTTGTCCAGAGGGATGTGGCTGTTGGGCATTGGCATGACCAGTGCTAATTGGCATCAGCATGTGTGTTTGAGATCAGCACTACACCAAGTCAAGGCACAGCAAATGGAAACAAAGAGGCAGAAAGCGGGCATTCCAATGGGAATGCTTGTGTTTCCTCCAGGGGAGGGAGTGATTGTTTACTTTCTGGAGAGCTGAGTTTCTGGGTTCTTCAAATGCCTCAGTGCTAGTCTTGGCCTGATAAGTACTATGCATTTCTCAGTCTTGGATTCCAACTCTGTATGGCAGTGTTTCCCAACCGCTGTGATGTGGCATTTTGGTTGGTAGTGTGCCCCCGGATTTTTTTATGTTAAAAGTGTGCCGCGGCTCAAAAAAGGTTGGGAAACACTGCTGTATGGGATATATACTGATCAGCTGCAGCGGATTTTGTGGCCTATCCTGGAATTTCTGGTGATTTGTAATACACTGTTTCAGGTTTAATGTGTGCTGCAGTGCACATTTGAGGGTGGACATTTTGTTGACACAGCTTTTAACTGAATTATAACTGAAGACCTATCAGTTTATTGAATATTGTGGCCAAAATGTATGCAAAGTATCTTCTATGTAGACTGGAGGAGTGGGTAACTGAAAATGGAATCTTGGTGGAAGAGCAGTCTGGCTTTAGACACAATAGATCGACAATGGATAATTGTTTTGTCCTAAATCACTTGATTTCCAAATACCTAGCCAAGGGTAATAGACTATACGCCGCTTTTATAGATCTGTCAGCGGCCTTCGATTCAGTTGATAGGAAAATCCTTTGGGACAAACTTCAACGTATGAATGCAGACCCTAGATTGATTTTGCTGATCAAAGCCCTATATCATAATTCTCAGGTGACTGTGAGATTTGCTATTGCTGGTGACCGAACTGGCCCTATTAACACCGGCAAAGGGGTCAGACAAGGATGTATTCTTGCCCCCTGCTATTTAATCTGTATGTAAATGACCTTCCAAATTCGCTTAGGGGCGGATGTCCATATGCCTAAAGTAGCTAACTTGCAAATCAACTCACTTCTGTATGCAGATGATATGATCCTACTCTCCTACACCCAAATAGGGATGAGGAGATTATTAAGAAAACTTAGTGACTACTGCCTTAGAAATGCACTAAAGATAAACAAAACCAAATAAAAAATGATGATCTTTGGTAACGCCCTCCAAAATGAAATGGAAAATAGAAGGCGAACAATTAGAACAAGTTAAATCCTTCACTTACCTAGGATTAGACTTTGCAGAAAATGGTCTATGGCACAACCATTTCCACAGGTGTTCAACTAAAGCCAAGCCACGCTTACTCTTAAAGCTGCTGAATCAACGGCAACCGGGCTCCCTCGTTCCCCTTCTGAAAGTTTACAATCATAAAATCTCCCCGCTGCTTCTTTATGGTTCTGAAATCTGGGGTGCAAATGATACTCCCCTCCTGGATAAGGCTCAAGCTCAACATCTGAAGTGGTTTTAGGGGTCGATAGAAGCTCCCCAGCAGCGGCAGTGAGGGCGGAGTTGGGAATGTTCTCTATTAGCACACAATCTAAGATCAGAGCCTTTAACTACTGGCTCAAGGTCATGGAGATGGAGGCGTCTCGCCTCCCAAAATTATGCTTGCTGGAACAATCTAGCAGTTCTTATAAATCGGGGGGCTGACCATTTGTTTGATTACATCAGAAGGTGTGGCATTCAGGTAATATTCCCAGTCCACCTATCTGGTCAAGAGCTAAGTAAGCACTTCAAAGAAGTGCGTCAACGAATTAATGACATTGCGGCCCAAACCGATATAGACTCTTTGGGTTCTACCATTTCCCTGAGATGGTTGAGTGGTTTTAAGAAATCCTTCCAACTAACCACTTACTTACAGCAAGGAAGGTTACACCACCTAAGGAAAACTTTCACTAGAGCCAGGTTTGAGCAATTAGATTCAATGGTGAGATATGGGAGGTTCAAGAAAATTCCCTATGAAGAGCGTATCTGTATTTGTGGTGCCCCTGAGATCGAAGATCTAACTCATCTTCTGCTTTATTGCAAAATCTATCAAATAGAGAGAAAACAACTGCTAGAGATATTTCTCGTGGGAAAAAATCATTGGGACCCTCTAGCAAAAGTCTCACTTCTGCTGGCCGGCTCCAACAAGCTGATAACAGATGCTACTGCTCGTTTTCTCTGTAAAGCCATGAAACTAAGATCTGATTACATAGATGCAATTGGAATAAATTGTGTTGGAGATGAGGACCTGTGAATTGTTACCACCTCCCTTAGAATCCCTCCTGCTGGGCAAAACAGGGGTTTAATTGATGTAATGGTCTAGAA
Organism: Anolis apletophallus; assembly: GCA_030556195.1. Lineage (NCBI taxonomy): Eukaryota > Metazoa > Chordata > Lepidosauria > Squamata > Anolidae > Anolis > Anolis apletophallus. The sequence continues at coordinate 48,459,154 of JARBWK010000002.1, read as the reverse complement.
TTCTCCTCAGATTGTTTTTAGAATCATTGCAATGTGTCTGTGTTCTGTGTGTATTTGATATGGCTTCTGGCTAATCAATAAAATTGTTGTTGTTGTTGTTGTTGTGTGGAACCTGTTGGAGAATGCAAGGAATCAGTGTGTGTGTGTGTGTGTGTGAACTGTAAAAAATGCATGAAGCTGATTGGTCGGGCAATGCACAGGGTGATGGATGAGCCTGGAACTTTTGAATACTGTTGCATTTTTGTTCAGGTTCGAGCTATACAGGTGCAGAGAGATGAAGAGAGAAGCAGAGAGAAACAGACTGATTTGCTTCTTAGCTGCTGAAAAGAAGATCTCTCATATGGGCAAAAAAATACCATTTTAGATCTGTCTGAACCGACATGCAATGAGTTGATGCAACTGATCATATTGTACCTATGTTGTTCTGAATTAAGAACAGTAAACTACTTGTTCTTTACCGTTCACCTGCGTGGCATATTTTCTTTCCCTGGCAAGGCAGTGTGTGGGCTGATCCAATGTGAACTACACATGGTTTATTTTACATTAACCCACAGAACCACCCACCCACAAATGGATAGATAGACAGACAGACAGACAGACACAGACAGGTGGGATGCAGAGCAAGTTAAAGTCAAATCTGGACGCAGAGTAAGTTAAAGTGCCAGCCTGTTTGACTAAGCTATTGAAGCAGTAACAGTAAGCAGTGTTGAAAGAACATGATATATCATATATTTTTATTTGTGATTCTTTATGCTGGCCAATACCACCACAGTCTCATTCCAGCAACAGGCATATGGCCAGGAAAAAAGCATGAGACTTTCAGCAATGGGTCCAGCACAAACAGAAACAAAACAATGCAGTATCATGTGATAAATGAGGGGTCATAATCATCCCCTCCAGAGAGATGATATTTCTAGTTTTTCAGAAGGAGAACCAGATACCTGCTGGGTTTTCTTGTTTAAAAGAACTTGAAGAAAAAGAACTTGGAAATATTAGTTTTTTGCACCACAACTCCCAGAACCCCCAACCACTGTGGGAAATAAGTAGATAATTCGGTATATTAAGTTTCCTACTATTGCAGCAGAGTCTATAATTCTATTTCTTCAATATGTTTTTATTGACATGAGCCAATAATCCATCTGTTTTTAATGTGCCAGATGTTTTTGGACCAGTTCTCAGATTCAGTGGTTCAGGGTTCATGGTGTAGCAAAGGCTTAGACATATTACTCTCATACCGCTTTGGTAAATGCTCCATTATTTACCATAGTTATAGACTACTAGCTTGGGGACCCGGCCCGGCCCTGCCCCGGTTATTTGAGAAGCGCAGCAGGATGTAGAGTGGGTCATGGGGGCTCTGTGTGCCAAGTTTAGTCTTGATCCATCATTATTGGGAGTTGCAGTGGTATCATGAAATTACTGAAGGTAGTGCAAGTCCCATCATCTCTGTGTGTCCCGTCCCCCCCAAAGTGTAGTAGGATGTAGATGGGGGCTCTGTGTGCTAAGTTTGGTCTGTATTGGTGAATGGATGAGGGATGTATTGTTTTTCGGAAGTGAGTGAAGGTACTTCAAGTCCCATCATCTGTGGTCCGTCTCACAGTAAACTGCACCAGGCTGTAGAGTGGGTCATGAGGGCTCTGTGTGCCAGATTTGGTGTTGATCAGTCATTGGATTAGGTTTGTAGCAGGATTGGGAAGTGAGGGAAGGTACTGCAAGTCCCATCATCCATGTTCTGTCCCCCTCCAAACTTCAGTAGGATGTAGAGTGGGTCACTGGGGCTCTGTGTGCCAAGTGTGGACTTTCTCTGTGTTTGTTGGGGGCCACAGTGGTCTGTGGGAACAGAGGGGTGTAAAAGTACTACAAATCCCAACATCCATTGTCAGTCCTCCCCCAAACCTCACCAGGACGTGAAGGCAGTCATGGGGGGTTATGTATGGCAAGTTTGGTCTCGATCAGTGATTGGATGAGGGTTGCAGCGGACTTGGGAAGTGAGTAGAGGCACTTCAAGTCCCATCATCCATGGCCCACCCTCCTCCGAAGTGCACCAGGACGTAGAGTGGGTCATGGGGGCTGTGTGTGCTGAGTGTGGTCTGTATTGGTCCTTTTTGGTGGCCTCAGTGGTCTGTGGGAACCAAAGTCTTGGAAAGTACTACAAATCCCATAATACATGGGTCATGTCATAGGGGGGTTATGTGTACCAAGTTTGGTGCACGTCCATCACCCGTGCTGGTCGCTGTGGCCTGTGAAAGTGGCTGCCACATATCCGCCCTGGCCTGTGAAAGTATACCGGTGTAAAACAGAAAGGAGTAAAAAAAATTGAAAAGGCCTGCATGGAATTAGCAGTAAGGTCCAATGAGGCTGGGTGAGGGGGCTTTGGGCCAGAATTATTTATATAAGCATTAAAAGGCATTAGAGAAAGGTATTTATTGTTTTCTCTTGTGTCTTTTGAGTGAAGTAGGGCCTTACCTTGTAGAGTGACAGTGCCTGTTCTAAAGATCCTGTCAGAAGCTGCCTTTCTCTGACACTGTGTTGAAGAGGGAAGATGGATGCCTCTTTTGGGCCTATCTGGGAGAAGGGGATTTGTAGGGGCTACAATGTTTTCTGGGAAGTGAATTGGGATGTAAATCCCATCATTCGTCAGCCATCCTGCCCTAAACTCTATTTTGGGGCCTGTAATGTTATGGCCTGCTATTGGTAACTTTAAAATTTAAAGTTACCAACAGCCGTTTTCTAAAAGCTGAGGGGGAGGAGAATACAGGAATCCATTTTGTTTTCACAGAGCCAAGTGGGGAGGGAATGTTGATGGTGCATTTTTCCCCTCAGTGGGAAGAAATCCTGTTGTTTGAATGTAGAGGCCTGGATTCTGGGATGCTGGCTTTTTTCCCCTCAGTGGGAAGAAATCCTGTTGTTTGAATGTAGAGGCCTGGATTCTGGGATGCTGGCTTTTTTCCCCTCAGTGGGAAGAAATCCTGTTGTTTGAATGTAGAGGCCTGGATTCTGGGATGCTGGCTTTTTTCCCCCTCAGTGGGAAGAAATCCTGTTGTTTGAATGTAGAGGCCTGGATTCTGGGATGCTGGCTAATCAGTGGCTATCAATGCCCTCTGTCTGGTGCCTTAGAATTTTGGAGTGGCGAGGCTGTCCAATCAAAGGACTTTATGCAAATAGCTGCCACATATCCGCCCTTCCGCCCTCCGCATACACACATACACACATACACACATACAAACATTCCGTTTTATAAAGGTATACAGATATAGTTATAGACATATAGAGTCATTAAGCTGGAAGGAGCTTCATAGACCAGACAGTCAAATCCTCTGCTCAATGCAGGATTTCCAACTAGAGCATCTCCAGCAGGTAGCAGAGTGAGCTCTAGCCAAAAATACATTGACCTGTGGGGATTCGGACATATTATATGTTTACCCAATTGACATCACTTCTGTTCTGCCAGCATCCTTTAGCTGTGGATTCAACAAGTGACAAAGAAGGAGATGGGTGTCTTGCTACTGAGTGCCAACCAATTTCTAGCATCTTTTATAATTTGGGGAAGTGATCTTGTACAAACACAGAAGTGATCTCAACTATAAATTTCACAGCAACAGAGACTTTGGGCTCAAACCCAGCCATATCTATTACAACAAGGCCACCAATCAGAAAGGGCTTTTTCTTCCATTCTAGAGTTTATGAGTCTCTAGATTGCCTGTCGATATCTTGTGATTCTAGAATTAGTTCAGCCAAGAGATATTCATAGCTGGTGTTGCCAGTTTCTTCCTCTGAAATATAGCCTACAACACCATGGTGTCTGTCTATTGTAAAGAAAAAAAACTGGTGGAGGACTACTTGTGTTAACTTTTTATCACCCTCATTTTTAATTGGATTTTTAATTAAAAACATATTATTGATATAAGCCTGTGTTACAATACAAGGTTTGTTGTTTTTTTTAAAAAAAATGCAGTCAGTGCCATTTTAGTAATCCTTTAATATTATAATTAATATTAACAATGTTACTATACTGGTTTTTCCCTAATTTAAACAGGGATTTTGATTGCATTTAATTTTTAACAAATACAGTTTGGAAACCATCTTTGTACTAATTAAAATACATTTTTAAAGTGATAAAAAGCTTTCATACTGAAGCTGAGCTCAGCTTCAAATAGCTCATCAGGTGAATTATTTCTCTCTCCCCTGCAGTGTATTATTTTCTTATCTGTGGGAAATAATTGTGGGCTGCTTTAGATCACATAGGCACAATTGTGAGTGTGGTCAAATGGGCATAAAATATATGGTAGACATATTAACTCAATTAAAATAATTAGAGAAGATCTGGACAAAGAGTTTGTAATTTACTTTGATAATGATTTGGGAGAAAACTTTTATAAGATGATGTCTAGTGGTACTTGATGCCAGAGATAGTTTCTAAGATGCATGAAAGCAGTTCTAGTAAATGATGGAAATGTGAGGAAAATGTTGGGAAATTTTATCGTTCGTGGTAGTCTTATAAAAAAGCTCAGAAATACTGGACTCAAATATATATATTATGTGAAAAGAACTTATCAAGGTTAAAAATATAATGAATCTAGAGTTTTACTTGTTGGGGATGCTGGACGATCAACTACGAAGAAAACATGGAAAATTACTACTATATATGATTACTACAGCGAGAATCAGCTATTCTCAGAGCTATCCTGATACAAGAAAAATGGCTTATGAAGATTTGTGAATTAGCTGAGGTGGAAAAACTGATAATTCCTTGACAAACTTTAAGAAAGAATGGGACTTGTTTATTATTTTTTTAAAGCAAAGTTTGAGACAAACTTCAACTTTAATTTTTTTTAATTTAGAAGAGTGTTATTAAAAGTGGAAGGGTGAGTATGGGGCAATCGCCTCCCAAAAGTCCTTTTCATCAGCCGCCCCACTACTGTAGAACAACCTGCCAATAGAGCTGTCGGAATTTAAGACACGAGTGGAGACCTATCTCTTCCAGCAGGCCTATCCAGACAGTTTTAATTACGAATTTTACACTTCAACCTGAAGAAAACGAACTTGGAAATATTAGTTTTTTGCACCACAACTCCCAGAACCCCCAACCACTGTGGGAAATAAGTAGACAATTCCATATATCAAGTTTCCTACTACTGCAGCAGAGTCCATAATTATATTTCCTCAATATGTTTTTATTAAAATGATCCAACAATCCATCAGTTCTTAATGTCTTGCTTGCCAAATGTTCTGGACCACTTCTCAGATTCAGTGTCAATGGTTCATGGATCATGAGGTGGCAAAAGCTAAGATATATTAATCTCATACCTCTTTGATTTAGGGTCAGGACAGCTCCCTTGGTGTTAGGTGGAAAGGAGTAGTAGTAGAATTTGGTGTTATCTGTATATAGGTGGTACCATACTCCAAAACTCCAGATGACCTCTCCCAGTGGTTTCACATATATGTTAACAGCATGGTGGACAAAATGGAACACTGAGGAACCCCACAGGTCAACAGCCAGGAGTTCGAACAGAAGTCCCCCAGCACCACCTTCTGGATAAGGCCCTCCAGGAAGGAACAGAGCCACTGTAAAACCATATCTCCCAATCCTATCCCAGCGAGACAGCCCAGGAGGATACCATGTCTCTCCACCATGTCATAACTTCTAGCTTTTTTAAATGGCTCGGCAGGAAAATGGCAGTGGAAGTCAGGGACAGCTGGCCCATAAAAGTGACACTAGCTTTTCCCCTCCTCTGGGCAGTGACCTTTAATTTATCCATGGGTCATATCAAAATCCACAATTTTGGCCCCTGAATCTGCCCTCAATTTATATATGAGGTTGAATTATACATGAGTAAATATGATAATTGATTGCTGGACATAGTTGAGTATCTACTATATGCATATTGATTTCAAACTCTGACTGGTACAACATTTCCTGAACATTGTGATCTGCAACACTTCCTTTGCCAAGGTCTAATTACAGCTACCAGCTGTTGGTACTGTGCGAGCAGAGGGCAAAATCTTTGCAGAAGCAAATTGCTGTAGCCTCGCCTGCATTTTCTTCCTCATTAATAACTTTTGCCATCTTGACCACACTCTGATGTTGCTAGACCACATGTGTTCTGGTTTCCATCTGTGAAACATTGAATGGTATGTTATTGTCCATAGGGAGTCCCAGGGAGCGGGCAGGCAAAGAAAGTCAAGTATCAAACCAGAAAACTATCATGCTAATCTGCTTGTCTAGCCCAGCTGGCAAGAGGTCTATGACAAACTGAAAATCCTAACCATTCTGTTTGTCTTGGCAGCTGACACACATTTTCAACGTATAGACAAGAATGCACTAAATGGTTTGTGAGCAAGTGATTCACCCTGCTTGCTATTTGGTACATTTTGCCTCCATTCCAGACAGCCAAGTTGGCTTAGTCGCAATCCTGCCAGAATTCAGGCAGAAAGTAGGTGATTTTTTCGGCAGTAGGGCCAAAGTGATTTCTCATAAATCCTCTGGAGTATTCTTCTCAAGGAAGGTTGGAAGGAAAGGCAGAATAATAAATTAAAAGCAACAGAGCAAATAAATGGCACTAGAAGACTTGGCTGCTACTAAGGGAATAATATCACAAACCAGGAGTCTGGAAATTGGATCTATTTCTGCCGTTCAGGATTCCCTCCTCTCGCTTTGGCTTGTGACTTTCATAGACTGCTTTTCAGTCTGGGATGTATTAAAAGCCTTAACCATTGGAGTGAGATTGCGATTTACTTGGGTATTAGCATGTATCCTTAAATTATTGAGTTTACATCTGAGTGGCTGGGTGGTAATTTTTGCTTTATTTCGATTCACCTAGTCCAGTGGTTCCCAAACTTTGTTCCTCTGACTGTTTTGAACTTCAACTTCCAGAATTGCTGATAGTTAACCAAACTTGCTAGAGCTTCTAGGAGTTGAAGTTCCAAACATCTGGAGGACCAAAGGTTGGAAACAGGTGAGGGTTTTGCCCTCCCTTCTGCTAGAGATCCCCGTGTACAACTGGTGGGCCACTGTGTGACACAGAATGCTGGACTAGATGGGCTGAGGCCCGATTCTGCATGGCTCTTCTTATGTTCTTATGTTCTTATGTAAACCACTGGTAGTTGGTCATGTTGAGGTTATGTCATTGCCAGAATACAAGTAATCGTTTTCTTTGTTTCATGAAAGAGCACCATGTGGTGCTCAAAATATTATTGGAGTCCAGTTGGTTTATGGGTCCCAGTTGGATTATGGGTGTATCTATAAAGTAGAATTACTGCAGTTTCATGTCATGCAACATCAAACTTAATGCAATGGAATCATGGGAGCTGTGGTTTTACAAGGTCTTTAGCTTTCTCTGCCAAAAAGTGCTGATGCCTCACCAAACTACAAATCCAAGGATTCCATAACATTGAGCCATGGTAGTCAAAGTGGTTGATAAACTGCATTAATTATAGAGTGTCAATGCAGCCCATGTCACCTAGAACAGATGTTGTTGGACTACAGTGTCCTTAAAAATGAGAGACTACAGCATTGTGTCGGACTACAGCGTTTGTACAATAAAGATGTTATTTCAAATGCCAATGCATTAGTCATCCCATTAACAAATTAGTTGTTTGCTTGTTGCTCATTACTCAGTAGTTAAGCATTACTAAGCTGAATAACTTTTAGTAAAATAATATTAGTGTACTCTTTTTAATTGTTAAAAAATCTATTTTAGACATGAGAAATCACTCAAAGTGATCCCTTTAAAGCACACAAAGATGAAGTACTTTTGCCACATAATGAAAAGACAGGAAAGCTTAGAGAAGACAATGATGCTGGGGAAAATAAAGAACCGGGAATGTGGCGCAGCTGGCTGGGTGTCAGCTGCATAAGATCTCTACTGTCCAGAAGGTCATGAGTTAGAGGCCTGCCTGGGTTGAGGTGGGCTCTCGACCAATTGTGTAGCCTGTTGTTGACCTTTGCAACCCGAAAAACAGTTGCATCAGTCAAGTAGGAAATAAAGGTACCACTTAGTGGGGAGGCTAAATTTAACTGAATTACAGGGCTATAAAAAAAACTCCAGAAAACACGCTGAGGAATGAAGGAGTGCGACACCTCCCCCTGGTGGCCAGATGTTAAATTGCCTCTGTCTGTCTTGTGTGTTTGTGTGTCTAAATGTAATGTGTACATTGTAATCCGCCCTGAGTCCCCTGCGGGGTGAGAAAGGCGGAAAAGAAATGAAGTAAGTAAATAAATAAATAATAAATAAGGGGCTGACCAAGGACAAGATTGATGGATGGTATTTTTGAAGTGACTGGTTTGACCTTGAAGGAGTTAAGGGTGGCAACGGCCAACAGGGAGCTCCGGCGTGGGCTGGTCCATGAGGTCACAAAGAGTTGGAAGCAATTGAACAAATAAACAACAACAAAGGACACAAAGAAAAATGACACCCCCCCCAAATTATGTTTTGCAGTAACACGTGAATTTCATTCTTCCAGTGCCCTCAAGCAAAAAAATGTTATTCAACATATAAAAACATCTACTGCCATTAATGGCTACTATTTAACAAAGATTACACAAAATGTAATATATTTAGACTGCATTATTTCTATGCTCTGTTCTGGAGAGTCATAGGCTGCCTGCTTCGGCCCTATGGGTGCAATAACAAATAGAGCAGCTTGAAGTCACCATCACCACTAGACACAGTGTAAATTTTGCCAAAAACTAGAACAGGTAAGAACAGAAGCTTATGATATACTTGGCAGACACAAGCACCATTTCCCAGTGTGACGAAAAATTGCTATCATGCTTCATTACATTGGAGGCAATGAATTATAAATCTGTAACAGCGTGGAACATATCTATGCATCTCCTCCAAAGAAGACTAACATAAGCCCTCAATATGCTTACAGATTACAGCAAACAGTTCCACAGATGCTGTCTGCCTTCCACTAAGAATGTACACAGCTTCTTAGGGAGCCAATTAAGTGTTAATTGGGAAAATCTACAGTACAATTCTGGGACTCCTTCTTTCAAATAAGTCTAAAATGGCAAATGAAAATTTCTCATCTGAGAACAAAACCATAACAAACTGGGATTTAGTTCTGAGTAGCATGGAGGGGCAATGCTGGGAGTTTCTAGAATTTTTTTAAAGTTCTGGTCCAACCATTAGGTAGAGGGAGGGAACTGCTCCAGTGTTAAGTATTGAAGATAGCAGTGGTACACATATTCCATTCCTACAGCCCCCCCCTTAAGAGGGCAAGGATGCATGTGACCTCAGACTGATTTATTCCCGTTAAAGGAGCTTCCTGCACTCAGTCCAAGGACAACAGTGTCCTTGAACTATCATTGAAGTAAAAATCAACTGATAGTTCAGTTCATATAGGGAAATTGGGGGAGGGGTATTGAAACAATTTTTAGTGAATCATGAAGAATAGATCCATAACACAAAATAATTAAAATTCAATGACTCATTCTAAAGTACCGTATTTACCATCATATAAGACGACTGGGCATATAAGACGACCCCCAACTTTTCCAGTTAAAATATAGTTTGGGATATACTTGCCGTATAAGACTACCCCTCTTCCAACGCACACCAAATAAAAATTGAAAAAGCATCAGATTTGATTTCAATATGGTAATTTTCCTATTACTGTACCTCCTTCTCTGCCTCTCAGATCTCGCACCTGCACACCTGCATCGCTTCACTGCAATCTTCAGGAGCGAGATCTGAGAGGCAGAGGAGGAGGTACAGTAATAGGATACAAGGGCAGGCCAGACAGGTAAAAGAGATGTGTTTTTCTGGACCTAGAGCCGCACTATCTCTTTTTTCCATACTCTGGGCGCCCTGGACACCTGCAGCTTGCTCCACCCTTCACTTATACCTTCCCGGTGAGGCGCCCCTTCACCTCACCATCAGGACCGTATTGAGTCCACGAGTCCTGATGAATGGATTTTCTTCTACCATACTTGTACAGCGCCATCCTTAATACTTTCATACAATTGCTGCATATAGCAGGGACACGGCCACTGCCATTTTTGAGCTCCCCCCACCATATGCGGCAACCACAGATTCTCCAATCCGGATTGGAAGTTTCAGCACCCGCTCTATAAGACAACTCCTGGCGTATAAGATGACTCCTGGTGTATAAGTCGACTCCTGGTGTATAAGACGACTCCCGCATATGAGACGATCCCTAACTTTTGAGAAAAAAATTTGGGGCTAAAAAGTAGTCTTATACGCCAGAAAATACAGTGGTTTCTTGACATTCAGAAATAACCGTCCATCACAGACAATATACACTTCCAGCGCTTTTGGTGGTTTTTCTGCAGGTGCAATCTTTTTCCATTTTCTACACCACAGCTCAAACTCTTCCATCAATGTGTCAATATCTTGAAGGCATTAATTTTAAAGTTCTGTGCACTTGGTCAAGTTGGATTTTAAATGGCCACAGTTATTAGGGAGGAACACATGCAGCTCCTACACTAATTCCCTGTACCTTGTAAACCTTTCTTGAAGCTGACAGCAAAACAAAAAAAATATATACAAAAATGGGATATACACATTGGTGTTGGTGAAGTTGCCTGGATGTTGCTTTTACAAGTCTACCAATTAGCATTCAGAACAGCTAAAATAAGGTGTCCAGCTTGGGAAAAAGTCTCACTGTTGTATACAGGACTCTCTTTGTAGTACTTCAAGTGTTTTCATCACCACACTGTACAATTCAGCAAAACGTAAAACTGCACATGTAGCTCAATCCAACGAGTTTCACAAAGAGGCAACAGGTTGTTTGCTCATGATTCAGGGAAACAGTCATTTTTATTTTTCCAGTTTGATGGATGAAGCTCTGAAGAAATTGCACACAGATGATATTGTTCCTTGGCAGTTCCTGACAAGTGGAATGTTGTTGTTGTTATTATTATTATTATTATTATTATACCCAGCTTTACCTCTTTTGAAGAAGACTCAAAGCAGCTTAACATAAAAGCACCAGCATACAATTATGCAAACATTTAAACAGAATTAAATATAAAAAGTATTTTAAAAATTCACAGTTGCCATATATTAAAGTTAAAAACCACAGCTCTTAGAAACCTTGACCTTTAAAAGCCTGTCTGAATGAAAAGTTTTTAGCCTTGACGTTGGAAGCACAACAGGGAGGGGACCATTCTGGCTCCCGTGGGCAGGGAGTTCCAGAATCAAAGAGCAGCCAATCAAAGAAAGGTATATAATGATCGTATGAATAAATTATCAAAATTTGGTTGAGATAGTGCTTGCAGTTCTGGAGGAACTCTAATTTTGCTTCTCATAGAGTTAGGATGGGGATTTGGTTAACCAGTTAAAATTCATGGGTAAACGAGTTGTTTTAAAACCTTTAAAACAAGGGGGGGGGGTTGAACCCCTAACATGCCCCTCCCCCAGGTTACAGGCTTGAATCTGGCCACAGGCTGTTTGACCAGCCAACAGGAAAAGGGCCAGAGAGACCTAAGGAATCCTCCTTTTGCTACAAAAGTATGACAAAAGGTACCTGCACAATAAGGAAGAATATGTTCACTTTTTCTGGTGAAGCAGAATTGAGTCCAGCTGCTGATTCAAATCTCCCGCCTCAAAGAATTGAGAGACATGGGACAGTATACCAAAATGCCATCAAAAACACTTACTTGTTCATAATGTTTTATTACTTCCATAGATTCCAGAAAGTAGCATTGGCATTTAAGCTTGTAATGTGGACTGTCCATTCTGGCCAGGGGATTCTGGAAGCTGAAATAAAAAAGTTACTTTTCCAAGCCTTGGATGTGGCCCAATTTCAAGATTCCCTCCCCAGTGAAAAATGTTGCCTTCAGCACATCCAAGGACAATATTCTCGAAAATGCTGATGACAGAGCTTTGAAATAAGAAAGCGGAGAGTATTTTAAGAACATAGAAGTGGAATGCCTGTCTGTCATAAAAGCACAGGAAAAGCTGAAAGTTTGAAACCATAGACAAAGCTAGTCAGACATGCAGACCATTTGGAAGGACTTTCAGGTCAACAAAATGTTATCTAATAAATAATTTGAGCTCTACTTTTCCCCTTGTTATACACTGACAGGCATCTGTTGCTGCCTTTTGAGATCCGAAAAAGACAAAGTGACACACTCTATGAGAACAGTTTTGTCTAAATTGCAGGCAACCTTTCGATATTAGCTTGTGTGCCACGTGTCAAAAGGGGGACCAAACTGTTATTAAAAAGGAGAGGGAAATTGTGGCACAGTTAGGAACAAGTCATGTTAGGAGGTATTGCTCAAAATGCATATGCTCATGTGTATACATACTATACACGTGTATACAGATTTCTTTCTGGTTTAAAAAAAAATAAATATACAACTTCAAATTAAAAAATGCCAAAAAAAAACACACCTATGTGTGAACAGTGTGTGAGACAACTGAATTTGCAGAGTAGGGCCAGCAGCAAATAGATCTGACATTGGGACTTATAGTGCATAGAAATGATAAAATGGGAAAGGAGAGGAGTTAGCTGCATTCTTCACAAATGAAGTAAGTTCCATGGCAGTTTACAGTTCACATCCCAAAGTGCATACTTATCCAGCTGTTGGTGATTAAAGATGTCACCCATTAATGATTTCATTTTTCCAACATCATAGGTAGCTCTCTTCATTTTTCAAAAATGTTTAATGCTTTCCAACATTATAAGTAGGTCTAATATGACTTCCTAAGTGTTTCTCCAAGATCTTTAAACATTTTTGGAGATTATAGCAAGAATTCGTTAGTTGTACAGAGACATTTGACTCCTACAGCTCTACTTCTCTTCCCTTCAATAAATTTTCAATTATTTATTTATTTATTTGCGACATTTCTACCCTGTCTTTCTCCACCCTGGAGGTACTCAAGGCGGCTTACACGTAGACAACTATTTGATGCCATAAAAGAATGTACAATTAAAATAAACATTTAAATAGAATTATAAAATACATTAAAACAATTAAAAACATTTAAGACAATATCTTCACAATTAATCACGTAATCCTCAAGTGTAATCCGGGCCGTTCCAATAGTCATTGTACATCATTCCATATCTTTCTGTTGCACATTTTCACTCTCTTGCAGAAGGTCAGAAGGGTGGGGGCTGATCTAATATCCCTTGGGAGGGAATTTTACAGCTGAGGGGCCACCACTGAGAAGGCCCTGTCTTACGTCCCTGCCAATTGCACCTGCAAAGTAGGTGGGACTGAGAGCAAGGCCTCCTCCGACAATCTTAAACTCCAAGATGGTTCGTAGGGGGAGATCCATTCAGACTGATAAGCTGGGCAAGAATCATTTCAGGCTTTATAGGTAGCACACTGGCAGCCAGTTGAGCTGATGCAACAGGGGGGTTGTATGCTCCCTGAGCACTACTGGACCATTTGAACCTTCTGAACAGTCTTCAAAGGCAACCCCACACAGAGCGTGTTGCAGTAGTCTTAACGGGATGTAACCAGAGCGTGGACTACCGTGGCCAAGTCTGACTTCCCAAGATACGTGCGTAACTTTATTGTTAAGTGAAACATTTTGGCTTATATATAACACTGTTTTTTTGCCTTTCTCTCAATATGAATCCCAAGATGGCTTACATAATTTGCAGAGATCAGTAAATTCCATCATGATGACTAACACATACTGTCCAACTTGACAGGTGCAATCCTGATTAATCCTCTGTCACCTCATATTTTCTACTCCTTTAAAAATGGAATGAGTCCTTATTTTTTCACTTTCCTCCTTTGTCTTCAATTTACTTCACTTGCTGCAAACTGAGTTCAAGTGAAAAAGTAGTTTGCTCTCAATTGATTTGGAAGGGGGAAGAGGAATCAGTGGAACTGTACTCTTCCCAAGAGTCTCAAGCAAAAGCAAACAGCTGCAACATCTTCTATCCTCTTTGTTCTTCCTTTTCAGTAACTTCTGCCATCTTCATCATGCTTGGATGTTGCCTGGTCCCAACATCCATGTATCCCATGTCATCTATGAAATGTTGGAAGATATGCTAGCATGTGGTTGCCCAAAGGTTCTTTTTTGAAGACCAGAAAACAGGAAGGTTGGAGCATTGATCTGGGGAGCGTTGCAATCAAATCCCAGCTTGGCCATAAACTCCAGTGTCCACCAGTGTAACTCTCTCAGGACTGTTGTGAGCAACTTTAAGATCCTTGATTATTCTATTCTCTTCTTTGCCCCATAATGTGTGTACATTGAGGCTGAGTGAAATCGAGTGGGAGTGAATTGCAGCAGCAGAAAATGTCAAAGCTGCACAAGAGCTAAGAGCCAGGCCACATATGCAAGGGAGGGTAAAAGTAACTCAAGCAGAGTTAAGACAAAATTATGACAGATCCAGTTGTAGCTGATTTTAAAAGTTTGCAAGATAGATGCGGGACATCTGTTGGAAGTTTTCTTATTTTTTTAATTAACTCTCTGAGATGTGCTGGGCCTTATAAGCACTAATGCAGACACAAGCAGATTTCTTGTCATTATCTCTCCTCGCCCTCCTGCTGCCTTTATTTTTTCCCTTTTGAACCCAGTTTCCCTTTGGGGTCACTTGCCAACCATGTTGGTACCCATTGTGTAAATTCAAGCTCTGTTTAATTTCATAAACATGAGAACAAATGAATGCTTGTAGAGAGTTCTCATGGGAATTGCTTTCCAACTGTGTTTCCATTTAGCCACCTGCGTCCATGGCTCCATTTGTTTACCGCCCTCATCAGCTGTTTCAGTATTTTTAAATGCGCACATGCGCTGGAGCAGTCCAAACCAGCATATAGGAACGAAGTCACGTGTTTTTCTTGACTGCAGGGATATACAGTCATGCAAATATGTGCGTTTTTCATCCAAAGCCAAATTTTTGGCACATGTTTTTCAGCCATTAATATGATCCAGCACGCATTTTCAGCAAACATCTAGCCATCTACTCTTTTTCCCCAGTTTCTTCCACATTTAGGGCCTGTGTGGAAGGGTCCCTAGAGTGTGCTCTGAATTACAGCATTAGAGCTCTGTGGCAGAAATGTCTAAGGACTCCACAAAACTTCAGGTATACCACAGTTAACAAAGGGCACATCTACACGAGGCATGGGCAAACTTTGGTCCTCCAAGTGTTTTGGACTTTAACTCCCAGAAATTCTAGCCAGCTCACCAGCTGAGTCCAAACATCTGGAGGGCCAAAAGTTTGCCCATGACTGATCTACACTGCAGAATTTAAGCAGGTTGGTGCTATGACTTAACACTATGAAATTGTGGGAGTTGTAGGTTTACAAGCACTATAGCCTTATCTGTCATAAAGCACTGGTGTATTACCAATTCCTAGGATGATTTTTAAAGTAGTGTCCAGGAGCAAATCCACATTTGTTATATGAGGTTTATACTTCCCAGGATGCTATAGGACAGAACCATTGCTAATCAAGCAGCTCCAAAGCTATTACTGTGCAGTGCAGAAATTCCTAAGAGAAATGCTCTGTGAGTCCCCAGAGCACATCTTGACCGACATAGAAATGCCCAGGTCTTCCTCTGAATACACACATGGAACGTATTTCCTGTGGTGATGTAAGCTTGTGAAGGAAATAATATTCAGGGTGCTTCTGTTCAGTTTCAAAAGCCCTCTCCCTACACCTATTACCATCTTCTGTCTTAAGTAAAGCAGCTGAAGTTCCTTTTGGGCTGATCTCCTCAGTATGCTTTCAAAAACACTACACATTTTGAAAGAACTTCCTCAATTCTTGCTTCTTTCTGCGGTTTTCTCCCTGCTATCTCCCTCTGCAAAATCCCAGATTCCTCAAACTTCATGAAGTTTGCATTCACATGAGGCATTGTTAGGCTATCTAGAACCAGTGCTACAGATTTTTTTCTCTAAATCAATTAATCTAGGGCTTGTTTTTTGAGTCTTGCCTGTCAGATGGCACCAGCCAGCAGGAGGCTCCTGAAGTTGGAATTCAAAAAAACCACTTCTCCAGACCTTTTTGTTCATGTAAAACAGAATCCAGTTACCTGATTTCTTGGACAGAAAGGGTGGAAGGGGGCGAGCCATGTGTCCCATTATCTTCTATCCAACGTGGCTCTTCTTTTGTTTTTACATTCTCTAATTAAAACTTTGAGAGGAATGGTTGGGATTAGAAAAAAAGATGAGCAAGCTGTAGTTTTCCAGATTTCGTAGGATTCCAACTTCCAGTAACTGTACATTAGCAAACACCGCTGGCGATCAGGGAAAACAGTTGTTGCATTATCTCCAAAATTTTACAGCTAAAAACTGAGACATGTGTGGCCAAGTGAGGTCTCTAAGTTACAGACAAGATAGGTTCTGTAGGTTTGTTCTTAAGTTGAATTTGTATGTAAGTCAGTACAGGTACATTTTAAGTGTAACTCCAGATGTATATTCGGATAGCATAAGGAAGGGTTAACATCTCTGTGGTGTGTTGCTGTCTGTGCCCCTCTTTATAAGATTTCACCCCAGTCAATGTTCTATCCCTGGGCTCATCTAGACCCCTTTATTGTGGAAACATATAAAAAGGGGGCTGTCCAGATGATAACATGGCCAACCTGCAATTAATTCACCTCAAACCAGGAAAACTCTGGTTTGTGGTGAATTATTTAGCTAGTGGATTTATTCCGCACCGTCTTGGAAAGCACAGGATAAACCCACAATAGTCCAGACACCATTCCCACCATTTTCTGAACTAAATTAGTCCGGAAAACTGTGGAAATCCCACCCCTCCCCTCCCCACAGCCCCCAAACCCCTTTCAAAAGTAAGGAAAACTTACCCGGCCTCTATTACAGTCTTGCCGGAGCTCTCCCAGTGCGTAGAAATGACACACCAGGAGAGCGGGGGAAGGGAAGCGATTTTCCTCTCCCCCGCTCTCTTTGTGCTTCATTTTGACGTGTTGGGAGAGCTCCAGCAAGACTGTAATGGAGGCCGTGTAAGTTTTCCTCACTTTTAAAGAGAGTTTGGGAGCTGTGGGGAGGGGGAAGGGTCTCCAGAGATCCTAGAAGAACATCTGGATACCCACCCCAGAAAGCACACACTTTCTGGGGTGAGTGTGGACAGGCCTCCGGGAACATCTGGATTTTTAAATGCAGATGCTCCTGGGATAAAGGGCTGTCTGGAAACACCTGTGATTATTAGATTTTTAAAAATGTGGCTTGTTATGGAGAAAAGGATTGGTGTTAAAACTTCAGTGGAGACACCTTTTCCCCATGCTAACTTTTTCAGGAGTGAATCTTCCTTCCTAGAGGTGGATTTCTCTTCCTTCCTGTTATTTTATCCTCGTTCTTAACTGTGAGTCATTTGTAAGTTGGATGTTTATAACTTGGAAATTGCCTGTATGTGGCAAAAGTTTTAAAAACTGAGGAATGTACAAGATAGGAGAGGTTGCAGACATTTTGTTTGCCTGAGTCTATAGCAGGCGTGGGCAATTGTCGGCCCTCCATGGGTTTTGGATTTCATCTCCCAGAAATCCTAGCCAATTTACCAGCTGTTAGGATTTCTGGGACTTGAAGTCCAAAACACCTGGAGGGCTGGCAATTGCTCATGCCTGGTCTATAGGGAAGGGCGAGGCTCCCTCCACTCCTTCTCCTCTTCTGAGTTTACTGGGTGCAAACTATTTTTGCACCTTGAACTCAATTTTCAGCAATGGAAGTAAACTGAATACAAAAGAAGAGATCTTGGTGGGGAGGAGAGAGAATTTAGGATATTATAAGAGCAGCTGAAAATGTGGGACAACGGCGAATTAAATGTGACTACACTTGCCAAACTGAGGCAGTTGGAAAGCATGGTGTTATTGCAAGCCAACGTCTGGATATGTAGTTGATTCCCCACCCCTGGGGAAATATTTTATTTTATATTAGAGTATTCCTAGGTTTTTGTTCTATCAATTTTTTTAATTTTGGCATATGAACACAATATGAAAACTTGTGTGGTCTTTCAATATTAACTGTTATAAAAAAAAACCCTTTTTGAATCCAGATTCAGGAAAGACGAAATAACAAGATTTGCGGTTGTTTCTATGGGATATAATTTCCTAATATTAGTCACTCGAACCTTAGCAATAATTTCCGCCCCAGGGCATTCTGGAATGTTAACTCCAGGAGCTGGGCACGATCTTTGGAGAATCCCCAGTTCCGGAGACGGGCTGATAGGTCAGAGAAAGGAACTGTCCCGTAATCATTGGATCAAATTGGGCAGAGTGGCTCTCCCCCTTTTAGGGGTTTGGAGGGTCCAGCTGGTTTGGCATCGCCTGGATTGCTGACCACTGGATGGGCCCAAGGAGTGCCACAACCCCCCCTTTTGACGGGCTGACCAGTGTCAATACTGGACAGTCCCCTTGGATCACCATAGGACTTGCACTTTACTCCGGCCCCACAACCTCCTACCAGTCCAACTGAACATCACTGGCCATTTTGATTTTGTGTCTTTTTCCTAGTAGAGTATTGAAATGTAGATTAGGGCCTTAACTGTCTTATTCTGTATTATATATGTCTTTATTGTGTTGTCTATTGCTGTACTTGTTTGCTTTTGGTTGTGTGTTTATACTCTGTAAACTGCTCCGAGCCTTCGGGGAGTGGCGGTCTATAAATGTGAAGTATAAAATAAATAAATAAATATTGTTAAGCAGTCTCACACAACAAGCTGTGGAATTATTTATTAGCTAAAAGGATGGTCATTGTTGTCAACTTGGGTTTTCTTGGGGACATGTGGTTACCCTTGGGTTTCCCCTCAATTACGGCAGAAAATCATTTATCTTAAATCATTGTTATACTGTATTTACACAATTTAAAAAAATTAAAAGAAAATCCCATGTGGCTGCCAGAATTTTAGGAAGTGGAAAGGAAAGACACTTGTTATTTCCTGGATGATTTTGCAGATGCCCAATTACATACATGTTATTTCCCTGAGAACCTTATTGCACATGGCCCTTCTACCACTACAGATGCATTGTTTGTAAAAAAAAAAACAAAAAAACCTATGAAACTGGGACTACTACCTGTCCCTGAACAGCTTGGGACCATTCTGGGATTATTTTATCGTATATAGACTTCCCACCTATGACCTCTTCCAACATTATTGCCATCCCTTTTCATCGTTTCATTTCAGGCAGGGTAGAAGGGGAGAGCACAAGCAGGTGGCCTCCACCTGAGGACAGAACCAATCAAAAGCCCTCCTTGGAGGAGTTTCCCCCACCTCTGCTTTAAAACCTCCAGAGAGGCCGTATATTCCACTGCTGAACAGCTCTTACCATCAGGAAGTTCTTCCTAATGTTTCCGTGGAATCTCTTTTCCTCCAATTTGAACCCATTGCTCCGAGTCCTAGTCTCTAGAACAGCAGAACATAAGCTTACTTCTTCCTTGATGTGACATCCTTTCAAATATGTAAACATGGTTCTCACATCCCCTCCCAGCTTCCTTTTCTCCAAATTGAACATACTCAGCTCCCTAAGGTGCTCCTCATACATCGTGACTTCCAAACTTTTGATAATTTTAGTCATTCTTCTCTGGATTTGTCAATATTGTTCTTAAATTGTGGTGCCTAGAGCTGGACACAGTATTCCTGGTAAGGTGTTGTGGAAAGAAATTCAGGCATTATCCCTGCATAGAAGGAAACAAGCATAAAGTCAAAACCAAGCACTCCTGTCCTCTCTCTTGTGTTTCTCTTCCTCCCCAATTCCACGCACTCTGATTCTACAGCAGCATGGGAGCAGCTTGTGTGTGTGTGTGTGTGTGTGTGTGTGTGTGTGTGTGTGTGAGAGAGAGAGAGAGAGAGAGAGAGAGAGAGAGAGAGAGAGAGAGAGAGAGAATGGGGCAGTTAGAGCCTGGGTCACCTAGCAGGTTGAAAGTAAAAATGCAAGTAGATAACGGGTAATGCTTTTAGCATGGATGTAATAAAGGCTTCCTTAAGGACATCAATCAGAGAAAAGCTCCTTGGCATGGATGATGGAGCGACAGCACCACACCACACTCCCACCCTCTTTGGAGGGAGTCGAGCACAGCCTCCAAGATGCCAGAAATATGATGAGAAAAACTGCCTTTACCTCTGTTTGTGTTGTCTGTTAATTGTATATAATCGGCATTGAGTGTTTGCCATATGTGTGTTCTGTAAAGCCGCTCTGAATCCTCTTAGGGGTGAGAAGGGCGAGATATAAATACTGTAAATAAATAAATAAATAAATAACCAAACCATGGCAATTTACCATTGTAGTAACAGAGATTCCAGAAAAGGAAAGAGAGCTCCCACCTAAAACACATGCCCACTGACTGACTACATCAAATCAGCATAACAGCACATTTGTATTTTTACATAGGAAATCAATACATTGATAGAGGAGGCCAGAAAATTTATTTATTTATTTATTTACATCATTTATATTCCGCCCTTCTCACCCCGCAGGGGACTCAGGACAGATCACAATGCACATATACAGGCAAATATTCAATGCCATAGACATACAACATATATAGACAGATACTCAGAGGCAATTTAACATTCCAGCTTCTGGCCACCAGGGGAGTTGTCGCATTCCTTGATTCTTTTTCATACTTCCTGGAGATTTTATGGCCTCTTAAATCAGGTAAATTAGGCTTCCCACAAAGTGGTACCTAAATTTCCTACTTGACAGATGCAACTGTCTTTCGGGTTGCAAAGGTCGACAACAAGCTACACAATTTGGTTGAGAGCTCACCCCAACCCGGGCAGGCCTCAAACTCATGACCTTCCGGTCAGTAGAGATCTTATGCAGCTGACTCTTAGCCAGCTGCGCCACAGTTCCAGTGTTTTTAAAGTGGTCTTCCATGGGACAATTGAAAATTGACATTGTTATGTGGCAAGCCCCAACAGACAATTGCAATTTACCTGCCTTATTTATTATTGAGGCTTCTATGCCGCCGACTCCCGGGGGCTCGCGGCGGCTCACAAAGCCAGGGGCATAAAACAGGATTAAAACATAAAACAATTGAGCAATTAAAACAATAGCAGGACAGGCACTAATACAAACGGAGCAGCAACAGGTGCCAGCACAGTACCCAAAGTACACGGGCCTACTCTCCAAAGGCCTGCCTGTACAGATGGGTTTCACAGGCCCGCCTAAATGGGAGTAGATCCCTCAGGGCCCTGGTTTCAGCAGGGAGGGCGTTCCACAGCGTGGGGGCTATGACGGAGAACGCCCTCCGGCGGGTGGATGTCAGGTGTGCCGACTTTGCTGATGGTATTTCCAGGAGGTTAGCATCCTCTGATCGTAGTGATCTCGCTGGGCAATAAGGAGTGAGGCGGTCCCTCAGATACGCTGGCCCCAGGCCGTACAAGGCCTTGAAGGTGAGAACCAGCACTTTGAAGGCGATCCGGTGCTCAATAGGTAGCCAATGCAGATCCTGCAAAACAGGTGTTATTCGGCAACCTGCTGGCGTGCCAGACAGGAGCCGGGCGGCAGTGTTCTGCACCAGCTTGAGCTTCCGGATCGACGACAGAGGAAAGCCAACATAGAGCGCGTTACAGTAATCTAGCCTAGAGATGACCGTGGCTTGGATCACCATGGCCAGGTCGTTCCGGGAGAGGTAGGGGGCCGGCCTCCTTGCCTGGTGGAGGTGGAAAAAAGCAGCCTTGCTGACCATGGAGACCTGGGCCTCCATGGTCAGCTGGGAGTCCAGATGGACCCCCAGGCTCTTCACAGACGGCGCTGGGCACAGCGCCGCACCGTCCAGGGTCGGAAGCCAGGCACCCACCCCGCCTGGGCAACCCAGCCACAAGATCTCCGTCTTCGCCGGATTCACCCTCAACCTACTGGCTCGCAGCCATCCAGTGACGGCTTCGAGGCAACGCTGGAAATTATCAGGGACGGATTCCGGCCTGCCCTCCATCCTCAGGATGAGCTGGGTGTCATCAGCGTACTGGTGACAGACCAGCCCATAACTCCGCACCAGCTGTGCAAGCGGCTGCATGTAGATGTTAAATAACAGAGGGGAGAGAATGGCCCCCTGGGGAACCCCGCAGACTAAAGGGGAGCCCCCGGAGATCACCTCGCCCCTCCTCACACGCTGAGACCGCTGGCGGAGGAAGGAGGTCAGCCAATTAAGGACAGTCCCCCTCACTCCAGCCATGGCCAGGCGGTGGATCAATAGATTGTGGTCGACCGTGTCAAACGCTGCCGTGAGGTCCAATAACACGAGCAGCGCAGACCCGCCTTGGTCGAGCTGGCAGCGGAGTTGGTCTGTGATGGAGACCAGGACCGTCTCCGTCCCATGCCCCGAACGGAAGCCGGACTGGAAGGGGTCTAGCCACGTTGCATCATCTAAGAAGGACTGCAATTGCTCCATTACTGCCCTCTCAACCACCTTGCCCAGGTACGAAAGATACGACACCGTGCGGTAGCTGGAGGGAACCGCAGGGTCCAATGACGGTTTCTTCAGTAATGGAGCTACCACCGCCTCTTTCAAGCACTCTGGAAAGACTCCTTGCTCAAGGGAGCTGTTTATGATATTCAACAGAGGCCCACGTAACCCCTCCAGGCAGGATCTAACAAGCCAGGAGTGATACGGCCTATGTGATACGGCCCTAACTAATTGTATTTGGAAATGAAACATTTTTTTTGCTCTAAGCTCCTGCACTAGTAAACCATTGGAAGGTAGTGCTGGCCCCCTTCTTCTATCCCTTACCAGCTGGAAGCAAATCTTTGGAGGCCTTGAAAAAAGAAGAACAACAGAAAACAAATAAGACCAAATCTGGATTAAATTGTAACTTGTTTATGTCAATGAAGAAGAAGTGAAAAGATCACACATATGTTTGTAGCTTCAGCATTTCCTCCTTTTGGAGGCAGAAGCCCAAGCGTAACAATTAATTCGTAAACAACAAATTCCTGGGTTGCAATTCTTGGCTGTATTAGAGGTAAAGAAGAAGAGGAAATTATTTTGCACAACATCCAACTGTTTTTCTCCAGAGTGGTTTGCCTGCCTCCAACTTCTTAAAGTTTCAAAAGATGTTATTTCTTTTAACGATTCAAGATTTTATCATGGAGTGTCAGAAAAATGGGAGAGGCTTTTAGATTGAGGAATGGGCACAAACTGGAAAAGTTTTGCTGGCTACATCGCTTTCCCCATATAATATTGGGGTCTTCTAAGGACTCGATGGTTACATTGAATACAGAGATGCTTAAGATATAATGTATGGGACTTTTGGAATAACACCCTTCCTTAGTTGAAGTCATGTTTGATTGGAGAGAATTCTGGAAAATTGTACCTTTTACAAAATCTAGCATAATGTTGTGGCAGAGCATAAGCTTTTAATGAGAAAATCTAGCTTCAGTGACTTGTATGACTAGGGCCCCTTCCACACAGTTGAATAAAATCCTACATTTTCTGATTTGAACTGGAATATATGACAGGGTGGACTCAGATAACCCAGTTCAAAGCAGATATTGTGGGATTTTGTGCATTGATATTCTGGGTTATATGGCTGTGTGGAAAGGCAGGTAAAAGGATCTAAAAGAGTAGGTATGGAAATACCTGAATTGGTTTTTGCCAATTGAAAGAGCCAGTGTTGCAAGGGTGGATACAGTATAGTCCTGGGATCACATGGCACATTCTCCAGCATTTTCACAGATGAAAACTGGAACACATGTGACAAAGCAACATCAGAGTTTGGTCAAGATAGCAAAATGATTAAAGAGGAGGAAATACAGCGGTTAACTTTTGGCATGATCTAAGCCATCCATGTTTACAATTTTGGACTATTTTGGATTTTGGAATTCTGGAATGCTCAATCTGTATTCTTTCCAACAACCATTTTTCTATGTTGCTGTCTTATACTGAGATACTTGGTCTATCTCAGTGGTTCCCATAGGCCACCAGTGGTCTGCAAGAGCTAAAATATGGTCTGCAGCCTCAACGTGACTCAAGACTGACTGGTCTCGCAAAACCCTCTTATAGTGCCGACCGAGGCTTATTAAATATGTTTTTCTGTGAGCAGATGGCGAATACTGGATAGCATATGTATCAGAGCTGATGTGGTCTATCCAATGCAATTTTCTAAATCAGCACCCCAAATAACCAAACCGAATCTAAAGTTGACCAAAAACTGATTCGTAACCCTTTTGGCACTAATATCGGAGAGTGGTCCCTGGTCAAAGTGGTCCCTGATCAAGTGGTCCCTGGTCAAAAAAAGGTTGGGAACCACTGGTCTAGCTAAATGGCATTATCAATTCTTACTTACTAGCATTGGCTATCCAGGATTTTAGACAGATTACTTTCCTAACCCTATTCAGAGTTATCCACCCTATTTCTTTTCCAGAAGCAGACAAGATCTGAAGTGTTCAGGTGGTACAGATGTCTCACACATATAGAGTCTTGTAGAGAGAGAAATGGCAACTGAGAGATATTTGCTCATATTTTCCTGCCTTCCTGATAACCCTGCCCTTCTTTCTCTTATTTATTTATTTATTTCATTTATATTCCACGCTTCTCACCCCGCAGGGGACTCAGGGCGGATCACAATGCACATATACAGGCAAACATTCAATGCCATAGACATACAACATATATAGACAATGAGCTACACAATTGGTCGAGAGCTCACCCCGACCCGGGCAGGCCTCAAACTCATGACCTTCTGGTCAGTAGAGCTCTTATGCATCTGACTCCCAACCAGCTGTGCCACATTCCCGGTACTTCTTGATACTTCTGCCTCTAAAGCCCCAAATTCATCTCAGGTCCTAAATATGCTTTCCCCCTTGTCTCTTTGTTTCCTCACTTTCTCTTCCTACTTCTTTTGTTCCTTCTTTCACCAGCCTTCGAATCCTACAATCCCCAAATCATCCTTTTTTAATCCTTGTACTTCACAAAGTTTCTTTGCAGATCAAATTAACCTTCCACTTCCCTCCCAGCAGCTGCACTGATTTTCAGTATTCTGTGACTTAACCTTCTATTCTCAGCAGTCCGATCCCCATCTGGGGGAGAAGACTGCACTGACAGGCAATAGGCAATATCCATCCTGTGGTATAAAGATTACTTTTGGCTCAGTTGTACCACAATATTACTCCATTGAGAAAGTGAAATTTATTGTACTCAGTAAGTGCAGAATGGAAAAATATTTAATGTAAATAGCTGTTAGAATGATGAGGTATTATGTTTCTTTCCGTACCCCCAAATTATTTAGGGCAGCTGGAAGCTTTTATGAGTGAAGTTGGAAAAACTTCCAGAAGTTTGTTCTGTTGGACTTCCCAGAAAGAAGCTGTTTAAAAAATCTTCCAGGAATTGCCAACAGTCATCCAGACGTCTATGGATATTAAGAAGAGCTCATGACTCCAACATTTCAGTATTACACTAGGCCATAAATCAGGTAGAGCATAACATTGTCCCACTTGGAAAATGGTCTAGCTTCCATTTGTGCACAATTTAGTAGGTCAGAAGGATTTGTTGCCCTCCATAATCTAGAGGGCCATATGTTATTGGACTGCACTTCCCCTCGGCCCCAGCAAGCATAAGCAGTAATAAGGGATGGTGGGAGATTCAGGCCAATGAAACCTGGAGGATCATGTGTTCCCAGGCATGTAGCCAGGGGGGGGCTAAGGGGGCTTCAGCCCCCCCCCCCGAAATTCTCAGGGTGGTCCGCGAAAAGGCCTTACTGGTACATTATTTAAACTGGTATGTTTATTCATATCATGATCTGATCACCATGCTCATTATATCCCACATTAATGGGGTTATTGGGATAACAATACAAAAGGTTTGCTAGGGTAGACCCTCTTCCACCCAGTCTCAGCCCCCCAAACCAAATTCAGCCCCCCAAAATCCTGACTACGGCCCTGTGTGTTCCTTAGATAAACTTGCACAATTTGTGCCTATTATTTATACATTTCATAGTAAATGTAAAGGCTTTCCCCTGAGGAAAAGGTGTTGAGCAGCTCTACCTTTCCCTTATCTCCTGTTAGCATTTCACCACCTTCTTCATGCAGATGCCCTAAGGTAAAGGTAAAGATTTTCCCCTCACATTAAGTCTAGTCGTTTCCGACTCTGGGGGTTGATGCTCATCTCAATTTCTAAGCCGAAGAGCCGGCGTTCTCCATAGACACCTCCAAGGTCTTGTGGCTGGCATGACTGCATGGGGCACCGTTACCTTCCCACCAGAGCGGTACCTATTGATTTACTCACATTTGCATGTTTTCGAACTGCTAGGTTGGCAGAAGCTGGAGCTAACAGCGGGAGTTTATGCTGCTCCCTGGATTTGAACCTGTGACCTTTCGGTTAGCAAGTTTAGCAGCTCAATGGTTTAACCCACTGTGCCACTGAGGGCTCCATACATTTCACTACATCAGTCTCATAAATCATTCTCGTCCCACTTTGATTTTCCTCTCCTAACACAAAACAGTTCCTTAAAATAAACTGCCTTCTAGTCACAGACCTCAAAGCACCCCCATTGGTCAGCTGGGCAGAAATCAGAGACAAAAGATGGCATAAGGTTGGTATTTCTCAATTTGGAAGGAGGGAGATTGGGAAATTCCTATTGAAAAGTAATTCATTTTTACTACTCAGTGCCGCGGTGATGAAATCACTTTAACTGCCATATGTCAATGCTATGGAAACATGGAAGTTGTAGTTTGACATGACCTTCAGCTTTTTCTGCCAAATAATGCTGGTGCTTCAACAAACTACAAGTCCCAGAATTCCACAGCATTCAGTCATGACAATTAAAGTGGTGTCAAACCGCATTCATTGTACAGTGTTAATGTACCCAGTGAGTAGTTGTCCACTGACTCAGTGTTTTCACGTGAGAAGTGGAGCACCCCTATTCCCTCCATACTTAGTTTCATCATAGCCCTGGCCATGCAGAAGTCAATACCTGAAGCAGAGATCTTCTGCTATATATGAATGCTATCTATGTGAATTAGAGCCTGAATCCCATAGAGTTCCAAAGTTTAAGTTCATGTCAGAACCTGGAAGCATCATTTTTTTGGACTGCAACTCCCGTGTTGGCTGAGAAAGTCTGGGAGGAGGTGTCCAAAACCAGCAACCTTCCAAACTCTCATTCAAGTTGTGTGTTCAATTATTTCACCCTTATCCATTCCAGAAAGACATTGGCATCCTGTTGGTGAGTTTTGTTGACTTAACCAATATACCATCCTCAGGGACTGCTGGAGGACATCTGGGAGGTCCCAGAGATTGCCTGTTGCATGCATCTAGTTAAAGCTGGATGTTTTCTTTCAGCTCCTGCTGCTCTTCGTCAACATGGAAATTGACATGGGAGATGTAGTTATGTGCCTGTCTTGCCCTGCTCCTATGCCTCAAAATCATGGTTCCTCCCATCTGCTTTTGCCTGCAGCATCTCAAGCTGGTATTAAAGGTGCATCTTGGAAGGCCAACCGGAAAAACTAGCAACACTAATAACAAGAAGGAAAGGCGGCAGTTGCATTGCTCATTCAATAAATTTCAGTAAGTTTCCACCTGATAGAAGCAACATCTTTTTTTAAAAAAATGAGGCATGGCTGGGAAAGGTACGTGCAAAGTTGAAAAGTAATAGTTTTAGGAATCTATTTTTGTATGTGGCTGAGAAGTGGGAGCAGAAAGGAAGGATGTGCTTGGAGGGAATTGTCTACCCTTGGAAACATTTCATGGCGAATTATTTCCGTTGCAATACTTTGAAAGGTTATATTCCCAATTAACTGTGCATTAAACCTAACCTGTGCCCCATTACGATATGCTCAGTGGACTGTGACAAATTTTCTCCCATGTTAAAACAGACTTTAAAAGAGAGAGAGAAAAAGATAAGGATCAAGTTGGTGGCAAAATGAAGCTTTTGGCTTTCTATCAGCATACCAGGCATGCCTCATTAGTTTGATTTAAAAGCAAGATATTTTTAACAAAGTCCCTTAGTAGCAGTCATGTGTACCTGCCCCTTCCCGCAGTTCATTGAATTAGTGGAAAATGCAGATACAACTGTTTCCCTTGGCCCTTGATTTGTCTCCAGGTCCTGGATGTACTTGGTTTGGCATGCAGAGGCACTCCCTTTGCTGCTATGACACCACATGCCAACTTAGATCTGGTCTAGACACTATATTTGCCACGGAGATTGCCATTCCTATGTCATATTTCTCCCCAGATACCCCATCTGGCTTGTCTAAAATAATTTATCCCAAGCTGATGCACATTGTAGATAAACCTTCATCAACCCAACCTTCTCCAAATGTGTTGGCCTGTAACTCCCCCGACAACATGGTCATGCAGAAGGTTGTGCTCCAATGCATCGAAAAATGTCTGGCTTACAAAAGATTGTCTTATATCAGTAGGAAATTAACTACTTGGTGCCCTTTCATAATGATCCCACACAGCTGCCTAATGCTATTGAGACAGAGTTGCCAGCTCTCTCATAGGATGGCCAGATAGAAACACACCGACGTCAAGCCATGCATCACAAGGAGGAATTCAGATGCTACAACTCTCGTCTCTTACTTTTGATGACACTTATAAGTTATGTTTAATATTTATATTGTTGTATTTGATGTTCATGAGTTCACATTTGTCTTGTTGTTCTTATTTTAATTATTGTGATTTGCCTTTTTTATTTATTGTGACTGTTGCTGTGTATGCTGTTTTTTATGCTGTGAGCCACGCTGAGGTCCTTTGGGGAAAGGTGATGGGATATAAACAAACCTTATTATTATTCCCTATGCCTCATGCATGTGGGTGCATCTCACTGCCAAATTTATTGCAGTTTGATACCACTTTAGCTGCATTGTTTTGATCTGATGGAATCCTGGGAGTTTTAGTATGGTGAGGCACTTGCACTCTTTGGTAGAGAAGGTTAAAGATATTGTAAAACTATAACTCCCATGATTTGACAGCATCGAGCTATGCAATTTTCCTGCTTCTTGAAAGGGGTTTGGACTGGATGGCCCACAGGGTTTCTTCCAGCTCTATGATACTAATGACAAGTGATGTAAAACTGCCTCAGTTCTATACTGTGTATAATATGTGTTCTATTTCTGCAATGGAGAAATGTATGCTTTGTTCAGAGTATATTTGCATTGGGCCATCTTTTTCAATTGGTTCAAATTGTGAAAAAGTTAACATTTTATCAACTGGGATGAAAAATGTCATTTCCTAATTGGGTTTTTTTTCTCTCGTAAAAATGTGGAAAAAGTTTATTAAACTGCAAAAACTTTGTTTTTGCAGGACATCCTGCAGCAAATTTTGCTATAGTTTTTCAATGAATATCTCATAGAGTCTCAATCAATTCAACATAGTTTGTGGCAGCCACAAAAACAAAGTTTCCAGAGTATAACAACTACTTTCAAAGTAAGTACCATACGATTAAACAGGAAATAACACTTTCAAACCAGGAACAGTTTTTTTTCAAATCTTGATACATAGTGTGATGGATCAAATTTTGGAAAGCTGAGGGGCCTGACCCCATGAGACTCATAAAACCATACTATAAACTTTCTTCATTAGCATAACATACAGATCCTAATTTACTAGAAAAGATTGTGATATTTTTAAAAAAGAAGATGTATTCGAATGTTGTAAAATGCTCCTGGATATAACAAGAGATGTATTCCTTCTCAGATTCCGTTAGCTCTCTTTTTCAATGTGTCAAAGCAAACACACACCCTGTTAGCCTTTTGTTTGAATGTGCACAAATCCCTACTGAAGTGAGAAACAACTTCCTTAGTAATTGCTGAGGAGGTTTGGAAGACGGAAGGCTGGAGCTGCTACAGCATTGGGGACTTGGATAATAAGAAGTGGTAATTGCGTGGAGCCCACCTTTTTGTGCCTTTGCTCGAGGTGTCCATAAACTCAAGGTCATGACACATAAGCCGATCCCAGCAACGGCCTGGACTAATGGAGTGCAGCTAAAAGTGGCAAGTTTCTTTCCTTCAATTACTGCTATTCTGCCATGAATGAAAATGATGACAGGTCTCTCGAGAAGATTTGTAGGAGGCCAAAGAAGTTCGGCACAATTAGATGCCATGGGGAGGCACACATCAAAAGCGGAAGCCCCACAGAAAGCAAAGGCGCCTATTGTCCTTTTGTATCTCTGCAAATGTGACAAAGAAGAGACTTTCAGGTTTTAAGAGCTTTTCAGGAGGAGAATTCTCTTCAGGCCTTTGCCTGCGGTTTGTGCGGTTAATAAGAGAGATTATAGGCACTTAACAAAAAGTCAGAAGCGTATAAAAATAGAGTGGCAAAGGCTTGTCGAAACAGACGGGAAGACCAGCTGCCACACCCAGGATGTTCAAAACCTGCTGATGTGAAGGGGCTCTTTGGGTTCAGGATTCCAAGTAAATGATATTGGCATGTCATTATTTTAGATCAAAGGATGTTTTGGATGGTTATATAGGGTGGTGTTCTGGCTAGAGTGTTGGACTGGGATTTAGGAGATCTAGCCTCTACTCGCTGTTGAAGCTCACTCAGTGTTCTCGGGCAAGTTATTCCATATCTTCCAACAGTGGCATCACTAGGATGGTATGGAGTGTTTGTGATCAACACCTGATGACACCATCAGAGGGGGTAACACCAGAACAATTTTAAAAATAAAAATATCCCTGTAGTGAGATATAGGCACAATATATTTTCCATAGGTTCAGGTTACATGTATCCATATGCCCACAAGACAAATAAAACTATGCTAATTTACTTTTCAAACCTTTTAATGTGCATGTGTTCAGTAACAATGACACTTCCAATCACATCATTTCATCTGTATGAGATACAAGGATGCACTGTTTTTTCATTGCTGATGGGTTTTTTATAGACTCCAAGGGGCCACCACTGAAAAGGCTCTGTCTCTCATCCCCACCAATCGCGCCTGTGAAGCAGGCGGGACCGAGAGCAGGGCCTCTCCGGATGATCTTGAACATCTCGATGGTTCATAGGGAAAGATGCGTTCGGACATGTAAGTTGGACCAGAACCATTTAGGGCTTTAAATGCTAAAGCCAGCACCTTGAATTGTACCTGACTGCAAACTGGTAGCCAGTGGAGCTGGCGCAACAGAGGTGCTGTGCGCCCCCTGGGTGCCGCTCCTGTTATCAACCTGGTTGCTGTCTGTTGGACCAGTTGAAGCTTCCGAACAGTCTTCAAAGGCAGCCCCACGTAGAAAGCGTTGCCATAATCTATACGGGATGTAACCAGAGCATGGACTACCGTGGCCAAGTCAGACTTCCCAAGGTACGTGCACAGTTGGTGCACAAGTTTTAACTGTCCGAATGCTCCCCCTGAAACCTGAGGTTCCAGGCTCAGCAATGAGTCCAAGATCACACCCAGACTGAACCTGCATCTTCAGGGGGAATGTAATTCCAACACAGGCCGTAACCCATGCCCTGTTCGGTTTGACCAGGAGTGCCTCTGTCTTGTCTGGATTCAATTTCAGCCCTCATCCAGTCTGACACAGCGGCAAAGCACTGGTTCAGAACCTGAACAGCCTCCTTAGTAGTAGGTGGGAAGGAGTGACAGAGTTGGACATCATCTGTGTACAGGTTTTGTACCACGAAACTCCGAATGACCTCCCCCAGCGGCTTCATGTAGATCAGTGGTTCTCAATCTGTGGGTCCCCAGATGTTTTGGCCTCCAACTCCCAGAAACCCTAACAGCTGGTAAACTGGCTTGGAATTCTGGGAGTTGTAGGCCAAAACACCTGGGGACCCACAGGTTGAGAACCACTGATGTAGATGTTAAACAACATGGGAGACAGTATTGAACCCTGAGGAACCCCACAAGACAATGGATGAGGGGTTGAACAGTAGTCTCCCAACAACACCATCTGGGAACGACCCTCTAGGAAGGACTGGAGCCACTGCAGAACAGTACCTCCAAGGCCCATTCCCGCTAGGCGTCCCAGAAGCATACAGTGATTAACGGTATCGAAGGCCGCTGAGAGGTCCAGCAGAACCAACAGGGTCACACTCCCCCTGTCCAGCTCCTGGCTTAGATCAATCACTAAGGCGACCAAGGCCGTCTCGGTACCATGCCCCAGCCTAAAACCAGACTGTGCTGGATCCAGAATACCTGGAGTTAACAGGCCGATAGTTGAAACTTGAAACAGCTCCACTGGATGGTTCTTTGTAGATGCAATATTGGCTCCACACCGCTGCCGTTCTCCCATCCCTGACAGAAAACCAAATCTAAAGTATGGCCAGCACAATGGGTAGGGCTAGATATCTGTTGGGACAGCCCCATGGTCGCCATGGTAGACATGAAGTCCTGAGCCGCTCCTGAAAGGGTGGACTCAGCATGTATATTGAAGTTCCCCAGCACAATGAGCTGCTGGGACTCCAACATCAGGCTCGAGACCACCCCGGCTAGCTCAGGTAGGGAGACTGTAGTGCAGCGGGGTGGATGGTACATTAACAGAATTCCTGTTCTGTCCCGGTCCTACTAAGTTACACGGTAATTCCCAGGTCACAAACCTGGCAACTGATAAACCAGGCCTTCAAACATAGGAATGTCTTCTATAAAGTAAAACCCATAGCCACTATACCTATATTTTCTGTAAATTTATGAATCCATCACTCTCAAATACTAAATCAATTTTAGGCATCTGTATTTATGAAGTGCTTATGAAATACATAATACCATGTTATACTGATCCCCTCGCCCTGTCTCTTCAATAAACTGAAGAGGACACACTGATTCAGAAAGGGAATGTGATGCAATCGAAAAGCCCATCACACTTATTACTATTATAGATTTCAGTTTCAGGTGGGCATGCTCCCTTACTCAATGCACCATATGCCATGATTTGCGGTTTCAGAAGGCCACAGTGCCATGTAGCAGGAGTCATTTTGGTAGACTAGAATTTACTTTCAGCTGCTGTTTTAAATCTAATGTTGAGGTTACCCCTCTGAATGTACTTGCAACAAGTTGTCCACAAATCCTCATGCATATCAACAAGAGTGGCAATGCCAGCTGCAGAATTCTGAAAGCTGTAGTTTAGAATGCATGTTTTCCAAGCTCCTTCCTCATTTCATGTAAATGCCACTGAATTAGGAGGATTCATTTCTTTCAGAGAATATTTGTGCATGACTGCACCTGGAGTAGAACATTTGCTTCCAAAGCTAAAACGTCTAAAAAATACACAAGACTTCAATGTACCTTTTTTATATAAAAAAACCTGGAAAGTTATTTTAATTTTTGGTGCAGTGAGACATATGGTGAAGCATTCAAAAGCGTTGTAATCTTTCAGAAACCCCTTTCCATCTAAATTGTGCATCAGAAAACATATAGTTCAACAAATTTGTACATATCTAAAACAAAAGCCATAAATAAAATTAGTTTTGTGCTAATTTAATCCCATACACATATAAATATTGTTGGGATATTTACTCTCATTTACAAACATAATTGACAGCTTTCATCACTTGAGAAAATTATATGCCGCAGAGCACGGACCAAACAATAAAAATAAAAATGTTGAAACAAATAAAAATGCAACATGCATGGAGATGAGGAAGGAAGTTTTAAGTGTGAACGGATTACTCTCTGTCTACAGAGCAGAATTATGCAGTTTACTTGAATGTCATAGCCTGCAGGAAGGAGGGGGAGGGTAGCTGGTATGGGGCAGGCGTCAGGTGATGACTCACCGGAAATACAGACGACTAGATGAGTCATCAGCTCTCCTTGCCTCGCAGATCATTTTGTACCTTGAAATGTCACTGTTATTGTTTGTGTCGGTGAATTATTGACATTTTCTGCTAGCTTATTCGAATTGTTAACCTTCTGGTCAGCAAGTTCAGCAGCTCAGCAGTTTAACCCACTGCACCACTGTGGCCCCATATCTATCATACCATATATATATATATATATATATATATATGTATATGTATATGTATATGTATATGTATATGTATATGTATATGTATATGTATACACACACACACAGACTCCTCCGCTGTAGAAATAACGTGACTTGGCACCACTGGAGGGGCCATGGCTTCATGCTATGGCCTCCTGGCAGTTGTGGTTTGGTGAGGCACCAGCTCTCTTCAGCAAGGCCTGCTAAAACCACAACTCCCAGGGTGCCACAGCACAGAGCTGTAGGGGTTAAAGAGCTGCCAGGCTGCATTCGTTCCGCGGCATAGCTGCAGCCATTAAGAGTGAAGGAAGCACCAGGCGTTGTGAGGCGGGGCAGCCTGTCTGCCTGCCTGCCTCGAGCCATGCCCCCTCGCTGCGGCCATTCGGTTCCGCTGAGGCAGCAGGAGCAGCGGCGGTGGAGGGCTGCGGGTGGGGCGCAGAGCTGAGAAGCGGCGGTGGCGAGGGAGGGAAAATGTTGGCTGTTGGAGGTGGCTCGTCCACGGGGTTCGTCTCAGTGCTGTCCCTGAATGGCCGCCGTGTGACAGTGCGCGTGGGCCAGATCATGGCGCTGCTGCAGGTGGGTCTGGCCCAGGCGCCCCGCAAGTCCCGCAGATACACCTGCGCTGATTGGCGCGGGTTGTTGTTGATTTATTTGGATATTACTGATCAACTGAGATGTATTGGACTACCTGAGTGAATTTGAGGTAAGTTGTATGATATGATTTATTTTTAGTGTGGGTCTGAGTGGTGTGTGTGTGTGTGGGGGGGGGGGGTGTGGTAGAGGATGGCTTAAAGGGGGCGTAGTTCCAAGGTGTGGCCTAGGGCGCAAAAAGGTGTTAATCCGGGCCTGGTTGTTTATACCAGCCTTCTAAAATCTGTGCACAACAGATGTGTTAAACTGTGAATTCCACCATGGCTGTGGATAACAGAAACTGTAGCCTAAGGAATTTAGGGGATGCGAATTGTTCTGTGCTGGTTGGGTATGATGGAACTATGGAACTGTAGAGTACAATGCAAGAATCCACAATTAAAGCATATTTGTTTTAAAACAAGTTGGAGAGTCCATCACTCTACCATTAAGCAGCTCTTACCATCAGTACGTTCCCCCAAATGTTTAGTTGGAATGGCCCTATTTGTCCTTTGAATCCAATGCTAGCCTCCAACTCCCTGCTCTCCAGGAGATAGCTGCTCATCATTTTCACATGTAGTACTGCTGTAACAAGTATCTTCCATCCTATACCTGTATGTATGGATTTGTGCAAAATGCTAAGTTTTGCATTTATCTCTGCTGAATTTAATTCTATTAATATCATCCCAGTATTCTACTTTATCAAGACCATTGATTGTTTTACGCTTTTGAAGGTAGTCAATGTGGATTATACCGCGTGCATCCCAAAAACGGTCGCCATGACTTTATTGGCTGACAAACCCACCTTGGCCTTCTTTGGCATTGATTCATCCCGAGAAACCCACTGTTTTGACTGCTGTTTGGTCTCTGGTGTGTTGTGGTGGATCCATGTTTCGTCCATGGTTACGAAACGGCACAAAAACTCATCCATATTGCGGTTGAACAATACCAAACACTCCTGCGAAATTGTCCCACGATTGCGTTTGTGGTCAATTGTGAGCAAACATGGCACCCATCTTGCGGAAAGCTTTCTCATACCCAAGTGATCATTTAAAATTGAAACCACTGAGCCATGTGAGATGCCTATGGCTTCCACAATCTCTCACACTTTCAATCTCCGATCGGCCAACCCCATATCGTGAATTTTTTCAATTGTTTCGGGTGTAGAGACCTCAACTAGGCATCCAGAATGCTCGGCATCTTCCGTGCTTGTACAGCCACAACAAAATTCAGTAAACCACTTTTTGCCATTGAAATTGATGGTGCAGAGTCCCCATAGTATTTATCAAGTTTAGCCTTGGTTTGAGTGATGTTTTTTCCGCAAAAAAAGAATGCTTAATGAGCACACAAAATTCACTTTTTTCCATTTTCTCCTCAAATCACGCGGTAGTCTGCTATCAATGGCTGTCAAACACAAACTACATGATGCGGCTTGTTCAAATTTTGACAGGAGTCAACTGACAAATGCCTGTTGACAGGAGCAGTGTTGCCCTTTCAGTTAAGAGGCGGGAAATTCAAAAAGTCACTGACTTATTGACCCGCCCTCGTAACCTTGGATCCCACCTTCTAAAACATCCATCCCAGCTTGGTGTTATCTACACATTGGATAAGTAACTCCATTATTCTATTACTGAAGTAATTTGAAAATGATATTGAGCAACACTTGACCTAGGACAAGCAAAATTTCTCCTGTATTATGAGAAACCATTCCTTATTATTCGTTGGAGTCTATCAGTCAATCAGGTATAAAGCCACCCAACAATAGCATTATAAAGTGGGTCGAGTTTTCATTGAAATTGTAATCCAACACATCTAGAGCATACCAGGCTACAATTGATAAAAGATCTTTATTCACCTTTTTTTCAAGTGATCATTTCAGAATGAAATGAGAGAATGACATATGCAAAACATTCAGTCCATTTCATTCAGATGTTGATTGTTACAAAACCTATAAGAAATTTTCTTTGTTCTTATGTCTCATTAGATCATGGAATCAAGATGTGATATTACTTTTCTCCAGTATCAGAACTGGACTCTGAGCATATAATATAATGGTACTGTCACCGTTCCATGTAACCATAAGGGCAGAGAAGTTATTGTAATGATGGAAAACTAATATTCTTAAGATTGTAATAACAGGTCTTTGGGATGGAAATAATTAAATGGTGCTGACACCTGCCCATTTTCTCTCATTGACATTATATTTCTAGTAATAATTTAGTACACTGCTTTATTTATAAAAGGTGTCTAATCAACCACATGATCAAGACAGATGGTTGGGAGTCAGCAGAGACTACAAATAACTTGCAATGCAAAGCTAGTCATAGGACTAATAGGGTGAAGTAATTGAAAGTTGAAACAATATCGACTCAGTGGAACAGGTGGATTCACTTCTGTCAATTGTGGGACGCTGCCACATTTTGGTCTCTCGGGGTGTAGGGAATGTTCTGCTGCAAACATCAACCATCTCTTGTCTTTCTGTGTGGGTGTATTAAATTACAATACTGTGCATATAGACAAAATGCACACTGTTGTTAGGTAATGGCATAATCCTAAGAATTAGGTAAGAGTATTCTGAGAAAAATTGAAAACTTTGGAGGATCAAGTCCTTACATAGTCATTGTTCTCTAAAGCAGTGGTTCTCAACCTTCCTAATGCCACAACCCCTTAATACAGTTCCTCATGTTATGGTGACCTTCAACCATAAAATTATTTTTCTTACTACTTCATAACTGTAATGTTGCTGCTGTCATGAATCATAATGTAAATATCTGATATGCAGGACGTATTTTCATTCACTGGACCAAATATGGCACAAATACTCAATATGCCTGAATTTGAATACTGGTGGGATTGGGGGGATTAATTTTGTCATTTGGGAGTTGTAGTTGCTGGGATTTATAGTTCACCTACAATTACCTACAATCAAAGAGCATTCTGAACTCCACCAACAATAGAATTGAACCAATCTTGAACCAATCTTGGCATAAAGAACTCCCATGACCAATAGAAATTACTGTAAGGGGTTGGTGGGCATTGGCCTTGAGTTTTGGAGTTGTAGTTCACCTACATCCAGAGAGCACTGTGGACTCAAACAATGAGGAATCTGGACCAAACTTGGCACAAATACTCAATGTTTTGAGGTCCTTACAACCTCTGAGGATGCCTGCCATAGGTGCAGGCAAAACGTCAGGAGAGAATACTTTAAGAACATGGCCATAAAACCCAAAAAACCTACAACAACCCAAACAGGTATAGGATTGTACTCTTAGTCACCTGGACACTTTTGTCCAAAGATAATGGCACTACATAACCTGAGCTTCTTGCTCAGAGCTAAGAGATGAAATAACACTAATGAGTTTTTAAAAATCCATGCTGTCAATCATTTTAAACAAATCTGAGGTGATTGCTCACATGACTAATTAAGCAACTACATTTCTATAAGAGCAAAAATAATATCTCTGGTGTGATTTCTTTACAAGTTATGTCCTACGCAAAAGAAAACGAGTGGCCTATGTCTTTAAACGGTATTCAATACCTGAGGTTGCTGTGTGTGCTTGATTAATTTGGGAACTTGTTAGCTAATTAAATGTTTTTCACAGTGAACATGAGCTTTCTCTGCCGTAGCCCTAGGATGAGTCCTTTTCTTTGTTTAGTCACAACGCACTGCACTTATTGGGGAAATTGTAGGCATTTTCTAGATGTGGAGTTCCTTCCCACCCTACCCTCAGGTGCATGAACTGTGCTACAAATCTTCCACATGGGTTAATGGAGGGAGATTTCCATTGGGGCAAACAAGTATGGAAAATGCCTCAGGTAAATATACTAGTAATGCCAACACCTTTGATTTATTTTTTTCAAAAGTGTTTCTGCAGTCCTTCCCTTATGGATTTTCCTCTCAACATTGTTCGTTCTTCCAGAAAAGAACAGCACTGGTATTGACACAGGCATATGAGTGTGCCGGGTAGTTACTCCAGGATGATGAGATTTCAGCACGCCTCTTGCTTCCCGTAGCACTTTAACCTTTTGAATGTTCTGCAGCCGTTCTTTTCCCCGCAAGGCATGGCAGAGAATCCTCCTCTTCCTCATTCAGTGACCCCATGATAACAACTCCAGCCTGTCATTGCCATGCCTGGACCTTTAGGATGAATTGTTTCAGAGCTTAGATAAGAGATCCTCCCACATTTCTCCAAGGGAACATATCTGTGCTGCCCACATAAGAAACCAATATGAGAAATTGCAAATGACAGTTACCCAAGAGTCATCCTCCCCTATGCTACACAATAGCATTTGGAAATCAACAAATAATCAGAGGACAAAATCACTACGAGCCATAGTGAACCATGTACCCCTTGGCATTTACTCTTGTTGGGTTGCCCTAAGCAAATGCTGTTCTTGCATTTGGCCTGGGGTTCTCCCTCGCTCACTTTATGACAATAGCCTCAAGTTAATCAGCTGATTGAGCCACTGACTTGACATTCTTTTTAGGCTTTTAAATCAAAGAATAAGAATTTGTGACAACATACATTGATTTAAAATGCATTTAAAATTCTTAAAACTAAGGAGCAAGGTCAGAGATTCCAATGGAAACAGGGTTTTTGTGTTGTCAAAGGCTTTCATGGCCAGAATCACTGGGTTGCTGTGAGTTTTCCAGGCTGTATGGCCATGTTCCAGAAGCATTCTCTCCTGATGTTTCCCACACATTTTGGCAGGCATCCGCAGATGTTATGAGGTCTCAAAACCTCTGAGGATGCCTGCCATCAGGAGAAAATGCTTCTGAACATGGCAAAACATCAGGAGAAAATGCTTCTGGAACATGGCCATACAGCCTGGAAAACTCACAGCAACCCAACAGGGATTTTGTTGTTCTTAGCACAAAGAGTATCACAATTCACTTTCAAAAGAGTGATGGGAAAATTCAGGGTTTTATCTTTCCACATTAATTTTGAGAATGGAAGGAACTATCCAAACAGTAATGTCAGAGAAATGGCTGATGACTAGCATAATATGGAGCAGAAGATTAAAAAAGAATAAAAGTAAGAGGTTAAAAAAAGGAATTTGCCTCCACTCTAGGCAGACTATAAGTTTCATTGGGTAGCAGATTCTTTGGCTGGCCAGAAGGTGTGAAGTCTCCTTAGCCATTGAAACATATTAAAATTGTGTCTGTTCTTTATCTACGACAAGGTATTTGTGGAATGTGATTGTCCTGCTCATCCCATACCCCTTTCTTGTGCTAGGGCTGGGCTACAAACACACAGTCAGAATGGAGGTTCCACCTACCATGGTTCACCATCTGGGTGTTTCTTGTATGTCAACTTGTAGTCTTTGAACCTTGTGAGAAAGAGGCATACCTCTTCTTTCAGGAACCCACATAGTGACCATGTGTGATCTGCACAAATGGGAAGCCCAAGGCTGGACTTGTTACTTCTCCGCCATGCCCGAGTCCCTTCAGGAAGAGAAGGTGGGTTATACATAAATAATAATAATAATAATAATAATTAGAAACCATTGCTGCCCATCTTCTTGTTTCTTGTGCTCACAAATAGCAATGTGACTTTTTTGTTCCTGTTCTATCTATGGCACTTGTTATGAGATATTTAAGCAATGACATTTACATGGAGAATCTTCATTTTCATTGCTGCTGGAAGTAAAATGCTGCAAAACTGGTGGGCAAAGGGGGTGGGGGGAAATCAGCAAGGAAGATTTCTGAAGTGCAGCTCTCCATTTATGAGCATAAATGATCCAAAATACCATTAGGAGGTGTGGACCTGGGGACTGTTGCCAATGTGGTAAACGGCATACTTCACCAGTAAGCACTTGAGTGGCCCACTACAATAAGAACTAAGGGGTGCTTTACAAATGATGGTGTGAATCTAAAACTATCACCTTGCCGAATCTCTTTATTCTGTATGTTAGCAGCCTAAGCTCAACTAGATTTACTCAGAAGTATCTGATTTATTTAGATTGCACATGCCTCCTGGTGAAATGTGTTTGACATTTCAGGTATATTAAATTGAACCATTATGGCTGTTCTCATGGTAGGGAAAAAAGCTCTGGGATCCTGGGAGGTGGACAAGTGGTGCTAGAGTGCTGGACTTTGTCCCTGGCTGATATGCCTCTGCTCCAAACGACTCCTGTCTGTGGAGTTTCAGGGCATGCTTGATTCTTATTACATGCAATTTCACTTTAGCAAGTGTGGGTCACTGTATTGCTTCAAAGCGCTCCCTGAGTGGGCCATGAATAAAACATATTTGCCATTCAGTGCTTTGTTAACTCGCCTAGAGAAACCTGAACTGCACTTGGAAAATGTTTGACAGTATTTGACTGTCCCATTTCCCAAGGCCATGAGTAAGTGTTGGAACTTGGAACAGCGATTTTCCCCAACAGCCAAAGTGATGCTGTGGTCTCTATGTTGGACAAGGACAAAGCTAAATGACTTGATACAACAAGATGCCTAACATCATTATCATACCTCCGGAAACCAGCGCTAGCAGCGTTCTGTTTTGCTGCAGGGTGTGGGGAACCTGACACCCCACATCACCAGGATCCCAAGGAGGACAATCACATGGGAAGAAGTGTAAGTGCACATTGTGCTTGCGGCTTCCCCCCATAGGCTGAATGGCAACACGGGAGCTCTCTCGCGTTGCCCTGCAGGTGGCCTCCTTCACCCACGGAGCCAGCATGTTGTCATATGATGGGAGCCAGCTAGCTCTGTGAGTGACCTGGACTAAAATTGGGGCATGCCACCGATTTTAACCCAATGTGATGAGGTTGTTAGATGTCATAGGGGAGGAGGCATTATTGAATGAGGGATATGAGAAGGAGTGGATAGGAATTTAGTTTAAAAATTCAGGACTGGTACCTTAAACAGAAAATGCAAGTGACCCCCTTGCCACAGCCACAAATTAAAACTATATTAATAAATAATCCTCAGAGGCCATGTTCCAGAAGCATTCTTTGTAGATGTTTCACCTGCATCATTGGCAGACATCCTCAGAGGTTGAGGGGTCTGTTAGAAACTGGGCAAATGAGGTTTATATATCTGTGGAATGTCTAAGGTGAGAGAAATAACTCTTGTCTGTTTGAGGCAAGTGTGAATGTTGCAACTAGCCAGCTTGATTAGCATTGAATGGCCTAGCAGCTTCAAAGTCTGGCTGCTTTATAAACCTCACTTGCCTAGTTTCCAACAGACCTCACAACCTCCGAGGATGCCTGCCATAGATGTGGGGAAAATGTCAGAAGAGAATGCTTCTGGAACATGGCCATACAGCCCGGAAAACTCACATTAACCCTATTTATTAATTCACATTAACCTTGAATTCTACAAAAGGATAGATTTGTATTAGCCCAAGTGCAATACTATTTATTTATAAGATTTGGATGTGTGGCTGGTTCCACATATAAAGCATATGGATGCTTTCCATCTTGCTGAAAGAAGCAAGAAAGTTGGCCCAAGTCATTCTTGGACTATATTAAATGTTTCATTGTAAAAAGCTTATCCTTCTCACCCCATTTCCAGGGAATTAGACTTTATTCAAGGTACCTGAACAGCCCTCTCTCCCTACTTATCTATGTTATTCAAACAGATGGCATTCGTCCTGCAGAGGCAGAAGCTGACATTCAGGAATAGGATATTTTACCTTCCTGGAAGACCAACGTGGGGGAGGTGTGTGTGTGTGTGTGTGTGTGTGTGTGTGTGTAGAAGCCTCTTTGTGTATTAACTGCAATACTCAGAGTGCTGAAGGAAGCCATTTCACTTAGAAACCTAATATCATTTCCCATCCTTCTGAATGATAACAGGCTTGATTTTTAATTCATGTAATGTTCCCTGAGAGCACAGTGATTAGTTAAGTCATTTGATAAAAGCCTATAGGAGATTAATTTGATGGAAAAGAATAAAGAGGCTTCTCTAATAGGTAAGTCTTAAGTGGCCCCCAAATGGGAGGGGCGCAATAGGATACTGGCTAATTTTGAAGGTCATTGGCTAACTAATCCATCTAGGCTAAGACTAGGCTGGAGAGCTTCCTGATTACTATTTAAACAACGCTGCAGTTGCTCCTTGTGGATGGCCTTCACCTCCACCCCAATACTACCTTTGCCACCACACCTGATAGCAAAGACAGCACACAATTGGAATGTGGAGGGTATAGTCAAATGACACAATAGCTTCTTAAAGAAGCATGCATAACCACTACATATAAGGATAGTAGGTTTAGTGGGTTGCTGTAAGTTTTTTGGGAAGTTGAGGGGTCTGTTGGAAACTAGGCAAGTGAGGTTTATATATCTGTGGAATGTCCAGCGTGGGAGAAAGAACTCTTGTCTGTTGTCTGTTCACGCCTACCTCCAACAGATAAGAGTTCGTTCTCCCACCCTGGACATTCCACAATATATAAACCTCATTTCCTAGTTTCCAACAGACCCCTCAACCTCTGAGGATGCCTGCCATAGATGTAGGTGAAATGTCAGGAGAGAATGCTTCTGGAACATGGCCATACAGCCCGAAAAACTTACAGCAATCCCGTGATTCCGGCCATGAAAGCCTTCAACAATACAGTGGGTTTAGTCTTTCTTTACTTCTCCTCCATCTGACCTGGCAGAGCAGTGTAGGAGGCAAATGACTCTGTTGGATCCAGAGATGGTTCCCCCTCTTCCATTTAATGTAAATACTCAGGTTTGAGGGTGCCACTGGGCAAGGAAAGAATATATCTTTCCTCTGTATTCATGATGATTTAAATCCAGATTAAGTTCCAGTGTTTATTTTAGAGCAGAGTAAGCAAACCTCTTCCAGATCAAGGTCTGAATTCGATCTCTCATTAAGTTTCAAGAACTCCATGCAAGTGATGGCTAGGGTCATAATCAAAACAATGAGACCAAAAATACTATCATTTATGCTCTTATGCGCAATTGTAGAAAACCCACACATAGCTGCTTACCTATCCAATCATGATATTTTCTGCAAGAGACATGACACTATGATGAATCCCAAAACTGCAGGCAGGCAGACAACAGGATCAGCTGTGCCCTATTTAATTAACATAACCTGCAGTCTGACTAGGGTTGCCACTTTTTGATCAAAGAAAATTGATGATTTTCAAGTTTTTATGAAGTGTTCCTTATTTCTGTGAAAAATTCCCTATTTTTAGGTACCTGTCCCTTATTCATGTGGCAACCCTAAGTCTGACCCTGGTCCTTATAATCATTTCAACTGCAGGCCAGGTCACCTATGCTCATCACTTAATTTCGCATAACTTGGCAACTTGTAAATGAATGTGTGAACTGCTAAAAACATTTGCATTTCAGCTGATATGCGTTAATACAAATGTTCTGCCTATAGTGTTTGAACTGTGATGGCTCATTCACAGATGCAAGTCAAGTGTGGAATTGGAATATGTCAAAAAGCCCTTGAACTCACATGTTAGATAAAATGTTGATTTTAAAGACTACATGTCCTGGTTTAAAATGAATGAATTAGCACTGAAACTGGGCCAAATATTTGAGGCCAAGATCCTACATCAAGCAGGTTAAGCCAAAATTCTGTCCACACATTTTGGAAGCAGGGCTCAAGGGATTTTCCTTTAGCCATCTCTATCTTGTCCAAACCTCCAGTGTGGGGAGAGAATGGGACTGTGCTCAACAGACCTTTCCATCCACACCTCCCTTTCCCTCACTTTCCCACAGGTCCCATCCAAGCTTAAAGTTAGAAGTGGTTTTGCGTTGGACAAAGGTACAAAAATAGTATGCGCTGTCAGAGATATATGCATAAGTCTTAACAGTTGAGCTTTTTTTGCATTGGACAATAAGTTAAAAGTTAAGTTGGGGAATGTGTTGGGCAAATGGA
The DNA here is from genome assembly GCA_030556195.1 of Anolis apletophallus. Classification (NCBI taxonomy): domain Eukaryota; kingdom Metazoa; phylum Chordata; class Lepidosauria; order Squamata; family Anolidae; genus Anolis; species Anolis apletophallus. Next base: position 48,414,949 of record JARBWK010000002.1, on the reverse strand, counting down.
AGAGCTGGAAGAAGAAGAGGAAAAATCTGGAGAACTACTAACAGTTGTAGTATAAGGCAAGTAACTTTCTCATGCTGTGACCCTGATGCGGAATTGTCAAACTACGTCATTTTTAAGTCTTTAACAGACACAACATAGACATTATGAATCCAGGACTTGTGAGGGAAATACCTTCTGAGGTACAATTTCCAGAATCTTACAGACAGCACACTAGGCATGGTTAAGTTTGGTTGGAATCTTCGTAATTCAGAATAAATTCGGAAAGATGTCCTTTTTCAAGCAATGTCAAAGTTTTTAAGGAAACCGGAAGTCCCTGTGCCCTTCCGAAGCTTTTTACGCCATTTCTCTTATGAATCAGTAAGTGCATCAGAAATGATTCAGCTTCCCCCCCCCCCCCCCCGCTTCTATTCCCTGGCCTTGGTTCAAGCCAGAGAAGCCTTCTAAACTAGTGTGGACGGATTCCTTTCCTCCCCCCGTCATTCTTAAGCGAGAGAAGCGATTTTAACCAGTGTGGATGGGATGGGTCCGTGTCAGTTTAAACCAGTGTGGATGGATTCCTTTCCTTTCCCTCCCCCCGCCCACATCAGTCTTAAGCAAGAGAAGCGGTTTTAACCAGTGTGGACGGGATGGATCTGCATCAGTTTAAACCAGTGTAGATGGATTCCTTTCCTTTCTCGCCCACGTCAGTTTAAACTAGTGTGGATGGGATGGATCCGCATCAGTTTAAACCAGTGTGGATGGATTCCTTTCCTTTCTCTCCCACGTCAGTTTAAACCAGTGTGGATGGGATGGATCCGCATCAGTTTAAACTAGTGTGGATGGATTCCTTTCCTTTCCCTCCCGCGTCAATCTTAAGCAAGAGAAGAGGTTTTAACCAAAGTGGATGGATTTCTTCCCTTTGCTCCCGCCCCCTTTTTCTGGAGTAAAACAACTACTTTCAAAGTAAAGACCACCCAATGAAACAGGAAATAGCACTTTGAAATAATTAACGAAGGATTCGGAAGTCTGTGAAGTTGTGAAAAGTTTTGAACTTTTTTTTCTGTGAAAATCAGAATTGACTTTAGATGCGAACCACCATTGCGCCCTACATCCAAAATGAGTTTTGAACTATATTTTTAATCAAACAAGCTTACAGCACACCTAGCATTAACCATGCTGGCCAGGGAGTTATAGGAGTTGTAATACGAATATTAACTTTTCCATGCTCTAATCCTGATGCTGGATTTGCCAGCTTCTTCCTCCCTCCCTCCCTCCCTCCCCCCTCTCTCTTGCAAAGCCTTTCACAAGTTTTTGTGGTCTGTTTGGAACTGAGTTTACATGAGCAGACCAATATGACTGCAACACGTGGATGTTATTGAAAGAGTCTGCAAAAACTGTTGCACAATCGTTCAGCTTGTGGTTTCTGGATTTCAGGTAGAAGAACTGAAACAAAGACTGGAAAACTGGCAGCAATTTTTGGCAGTTCTAATGGAAGCCATAAATTATCCTTTTCAGGGCAGTGAAAAATAGCAACACTTATCAATGGCAAAAACAGTTCCAAAAGTGGGGAGATTTCGAAGTGTGAGAGTTGGATTTCTCATGAGGGAAAAATAACATCCCTGATCTGGTGGTCTTGATGAATTAAAGATGCAGCTGCTACCAAAAATGGGAGTTTTGCTCCAATCCTATCCTCCCACAAGTTGTGGAATGTAACTGTCTTCTGATACAATAAAGCTTAGTATGTTTCTGCACTCCACAATCAAAGAGCAATGGAGGGCATGATCACCGTGTTAGATATAATACTGAGAGAAAGGCAGGATAATAGATATAGATAGATAGATAGATAGATAGATGGATGGATGGATGGATGGATGGATGGATGGATGGATAGATAGATAGATAGATATAGAAAGACTCATAGAAATAGTACAGTGTGTGTTGCCACATTTAGTCCTGGATCCCACTTTTCTGTCTTTCTATCTTTCTTCCAAAGCCTCTATCCATCAATCCTTTTTTGAAATTATGTTTCCAGCCATTTTCCCCAAAAATCTCACAAAAAATCCCCAGAAAGAATGAGAATACATGAAAATACCCCACCCTACCCCTACAAGTTGTTCACCAGAATCCGAATATATTTTCCATTGCAGTCCTCAAAAGCGCAACAGGAAGGGACTTCATGGATCCTTTCAGTAGCTCCTCAAGATCTAGGAAATTCTATCTACTAAATTACCAGACCTTAGTTTTCTGGGAAATTCTCAAGCTATGGATTGATCAACAGTTTTCTCTAACAGTATTGATGAGTTTGTATGTGTTTCCCACCCCCTATATATTGGTCACCTTGGCATCCCATTTGCTTTTTTGAAGCCTTGTTACATTGATGTTTCCATGGTAGTATCCATAATCACTTCAATGCCTGTTTCTGTTGGTAACTCAAGCTAACCATATTATTTAGTTGCCATTATGAATAGCTTGGTATTCAATACCTGTCATTTCACAGCTTTACCTCTCTAATTCAATGGAAGCTTTCTTTATTCCACGAGATTTGAAATCCTTTGTTCAACACGACTTTTTCTGCAAGTCTATTATATATAGGGAAATATACGCCTTCCAATTCTGTGGGGACAGAAACAGAAGATTGGGATGGAGATGAGAGAAAATGCATTCTTGAAGATATTTAACTATAAGAAGGGATGTTCTATAATCCAAAATGTACAGCCTGGTTAATTTGGGATTCAGACAATTCCAACATTGTAGGAATCGGTTTACTAGCTCCATAAAGCCAGGCATCGATATATGTTTGATTTTTTTTAAATGAACGCTTTCTCTTGACAGTTTATGACATATGCTATTGTCAAAATGGCAACCTAGAAAAGCAATTTTTAAAATGTGGATATTGTTATTCTTGGTTTCTCTCCTGTTAGGCATCAAGAAGAAAGAGACATTGTAATGCTCAAGAAGCATTCAAGAATGAAATCACAGAGCTGGTAAAAGGCAGGAAGCTGTGAATGTTCTGAATATTATGGAGAGCAATGAAGGTTGTCACTTATAAGAACAAGACATGAGAGTTTACAATCATTCTGGAGGGGGTCCTCTCAAAAATGTTATTGGAGATTCACGGGACTCTTTTATCTTTTAGCAGTCCCCAAATTACAAACAAAATTTGTTCTGTAGGTTTGTTCTGAAGTTGAATTTGTATGTCAGTCAGAACAGGTACATTTTCTTAATGTAACTCCAACCCAATATATCTATTATTTTATCTTTGGATATCATAGGGGTGTTTGATTTGCTCTCTGTGCCCTGTTCAGAAATTTTCACCTCACTTTCTGTTCCCATGATAATTGGATTTTTTTATGACTTGTTATAGAAACAAGGATTGGTGAGAAAAATTCAGTTGAGACTATAGAGTTTCATTTCTGGACTGCACAAGTCTTTGTGACATCAAATTTCCAGTCCTCAATGAGTAGTTAGACTAGAGACAGGGCTAAGCTCAGGGATTCCTTTCCCCACATTCCAATGCATGTTTCCCAGAGGGCTTTGTCTTTGACTTTACTGCCAGCCACTGTCTCCTCCCCCTCTGATGACATAGTAATTGAATTATGTGAGGGAACTTTCTCTTAAGTTTGAATTGGCCCTGGGAAGGCCATGCGGTCTCCACCATTCCTTATTCCAATGTGATATATGCATCCTGTGCTAGCAATGCACCTTCTGCTCTGCATTGATCAAATAGGACAGTCTCTACACAAGATGATTATTTATTTATTTATTTAGTTATTATTTATTTACTTACTTCATTTATACGGCTTTCGGCACCATCTCCCCAAGGGAACTTGGGCGGGCTGGTATGGACACCCAGCTGTGAGTCCTGTCCATGAGGCCAAGCCCAATAACACATAATAACACAACAGCAATAATAAAAACAATACAATCAATAAAACTCAACATAAGCAGTAACAGACAATTTAAATTAATGAATACAAATCTGGCAATACCACGCAGTCAGTTTCTGAGCACTTCAACCTTCCTGGACATACAATAAGGAATTTACAAGTCACATTCCTCAAACAATAAAATTACAAAGGAAGACTAGAAAGGAAAACTGTTGCATTGAATTATATTCGAAAATTCCAGTACAATAACAGAGGTATGGACAAAGGCAATGACTTCATGGCAAGCTACATATATTAATACAGAAAGAAATTTGAACCCAAGCAAAATGATTTTTCGTAAGCAGATCTATTGTTTCCCTGCATCAACACTGATCACTGTAAAGACCTGAAAAATCACCTTGACCAACTCTGACAATTTAAGGTAAAGGACATAATTTGCATATTTATGGATCCTATCACAGTCTATCCAACTTTTTTTAATCCTACTTTTTTTTGTTGTTGTAAACTGCCCAGAGTCTGTTTTGGGAGAGGGGAGGGGGCAGGATACAAATAAAGCTTTATTATTATTATTACTATTATTTTATCGACACAAAAACACAGTATGTCACAGCAAACAAGATCTATATGCTGGATTTCGTATTACAAAATCACAACTCGAACACTTCCCAAGCATCTAGGACTGTGTGATGTATTTTCAAATGATGCGTGGCAGATCCAAGTAAGGTGACCTTTTGCAGTTGACAGATCATGATTTTGTCAATGTTTATTGTTTCCAAATGACAGCTGAGATCTTTTGGCACGGTACCCAGTGTGCCGATGACCACTGGGACCACCTGTACTGGTTTATGCCAGAACCTTTGCAGTTCGATTTTGAGGTCCTGATAACGATTGAGTTTTTCCTGTTGTTTTTCCTCAATGCAACTGGTATGATGACATCAATAATCCAAACTTTTTTCTTTTCCACAATTGTGATGTCTGGTGCACTGTTCCAAAACTTTGTCAGTCTGGATTCAAAAGTCCCACAGTAGTTTTGTGTTTTCATTTTCCACTACCTTTTCAGGTTTATGACCCCACCAGTTCTTTACTACTGGCAGGTGATATTTATGACATAAGTTCCAATGAATCATTTGGGCCACAGAATTGTGCCTCTGTTTGTAGTCTGTCTGTGTGATTTTCTTGCAGCAGCTGAGGATATGATCAATGGTTTCATCAGCTTCCTTGCACAGTCTCCATTTTGAGTCATCAGCTTATTATTATTAATAATAATTCCCACAACTGTATAAATATGTTTTAAGCTGAAACGTTAATATCACTTTGTACTGCATCTGAGCTGGGGATGGTGAGGGCTGACAGGAAGCTCTGGCATGGACTGGTCCATGAGATCATGAAGAGTCAGAAGCAACTGAACAAATAACAACTGCATCTGAAGAATTGGGTTGATATCAGTGAAAGTTCCTGCTAAACTAAAAACCATTGAACCTTAAAGGTGTTGCCATATTCCATTTTTATCCCCATGCCCTCCTCTTTTCTATATTGCAAGAGACTAACACAGGCACTTCTTTCATAACTACTGCATGCTAATCTGGCCAGTTTAAACAGATTTGAATGGTGCTTTAAATGTGATTTTCCTGCTTCTTGGCAGGGGGTTGGACTGGATGACCCATGAGGTCTCTTCCAACTCTATGATTCTATGATTATCAGAAAGTCTGCTTTCTGACAAGAAGAGAACCAGGATCTGCAGAGGAGATAGCTCACAATAGTACCAAATCAATTCCTAAACTTACTCTTGGAACACAGGAATCGTTTGGGTGTTCGTTGGGTGCATAAATCCAAAGCAATGAATCAATTGCTGCAGATATAAAAATAAACTGTACTTGACACCAATCCCATAAAATGCTAGGTGAAACAAATCACTAGATCCTTGAGAATGTCAGATAGGTTCCTAAACATGGTCAAAGGCCTGTTTGAAAAACCATGTTTTCAGATTTGTTCTGAAAACTTAAAGGGTGGGGGCTAACCTAATATCTCTAGGGAGGGCATTCCAGTGCCAGGGGGCTACCACTGAGAAGGTCTTCTCATCATCATCACCAACCGTGCTTGGGACGGAAGTGGCACCGAGAGGAGGGCCTCCTTGGCAGATCTTAGATACAACACCAGTTCATAGAAGGAGATGCAGTCTTGAAGACAGGTTGGACCTGAAGCAAGAATGATAAGAGGATATAAGAGTACCCTATATATTCATATATAAGTCTAGATTTTTTAGTCAAAATATCAAACCAAAAATCTGTATTGACTTATCCATGGGTCAGTATTAACTGGGGGTTTTAAATTGGTCTTATTGTATTTTATTGCATTTTATGTGTTTTATCTATTAACTCTGTAAACCGCTCTGGGCTCCAGAGAGAGTGGTATATTAAGTCGAACCAATAAATAAATAAATAAATAATATTAGTACTGTACCTTAACTGTTGACAAAAAAAGAACCATCCCCTTTCCCTGAGTAGAGTGATGAAAGGCAAGATCTTGGCCAATTTCAGGAGAACCTAAAACAAGCACTGACCCTCTTTACACACTTCGCTCTGGTGCTGCTTTTGGCCCTTTCAAATGCCTGGACAGGGAAATGGTCATGGCAGTTGATACCCTCAGGTGGCATTAGTGCTTTGTGTTTTTGGCTCTCTTCTAGCTCACAAGACCTTGGTAAACCCACTAGGTTCCTGAATGCTCTAAGGGATTGGGAACCCCCCAGCGATTCGGTCAACGGACTAGTGGAATACTGGAATACCAGTCTTTCCTCGGCCTTAGACGAGATCGCCCCCAGGCGCTCTCGCCTTCCCCGTAGAAATCGTTCGCCGTGGTATACTGAGGAGTTGCGGACGATGAAACGGAGAAAGAGACAGGTAGAGGACATGTGGCGGAGCCTCCGTGTGGCATCGAAATCAGCTTATAAACAATTTAAAGAGGTCTATGAGCAAGCTATCAAGGAAGCGAAAAAGGTCTACTACTCTTCCTTGATAGAGTCGGCTAGTTCACGCCCAGCTCAATTATTTAAGATAATTCGGTCCTTGACAACAATTCCAACTGTCCCAAATGATAGGGGGTTGGCTCCAACAGCTGAGGTTTTTCAGAACTTTTTCACCGACAAGATTTCGACTCTCCGCCGGGACATCCCTGCCACTCTTGATACAGTTAGCGAATTCGAGACTCCGCCGCCACTCGGCGGGCCCACCTTCACCCGTTTCCAACCGCTGGGTGCAGCAGCTGTCGATAGGTTACTGGCTGCAGCTAGGCCAACGACCTGCTCCCTCGACCCGTGCCCCTCCTGGCTTGTTAGATCTTGCCGGGAGGGGGGCTACGAACCCCCTGGGAAAGATCATAAATAGCTCCCTTGAGCAAGGAGTTTTCCCAGGGGATTAAAGAGGCTATGGTGAAACCGCTGCTGAAGAAGCCGAATTTAGATCCTTCGGCTCCTCCAATTACAGGCCTGTTTCCAACTTGCCTTTCTTAGGCAAAGTAATTGAGAGGGCAGCAGCGGATCAGCTGCAGCGGTTCCTAGACGACACAGCTGGACTTGATCCATTCCAGTCCGGCTTCCGTATTGGGCATGGGACGGAGACCGTGCTTGTCGCCATTACAGACCAACTTCGCCGCCAGCTGGACCAGGGTGGATCAGCCCTGCTTGTCTTGTTAGACCTGACAGCAGCGTTTGACACCGTAGATCACGCACTGTTGACCCACCGTTTAGCCGGTTCTAGAGTTGGGGGGACTGCCCTTAAATGGGTGGCCTCCTTCCTCCAGGACCGGGGACAACGTGTGGAGGGGGGCGGGGAGGTCTCCGGGAGACTCCCACTTAACTGTGGGGTCCCCCAGGGGGCCATCCTCTACCCCTTATTAATCAACGTTTACATGCGCCCCCTGGCCCAGCTGGCCCGCAACTTTGGTCTGGAGTGTTATCAGTACGCTGATGACACCCAGCTTCTGCTGAGAATGGATGGCAGGCCGGACTCCGTACCCGATTGTTTCCATCTATGCCTTGAAGCCGTGACTGGTTGGCTGCGTGCCAGCCGGCTGAAGGTGAATCTGTCAAAGACGGAGATCCTGTGGCCTGGTCGACCTGGGCTGGGTGGGTGCCGGTTGCCTACCCTGGATGGCGAGCGGCTTAACCCATCGCCATCAGTTAAGAGCTTGGGGGTTTTGTTGGACTCCGCGCTGACCATGGAGGCTCAGGTCTCCGTGGTCAGCAGGACGTCTTTCTTTCACCTCCGACAGGCTAGGCGACTAGCACCCTACCTGTCCAGGGACGACCTGGCCACGGTAATCCAAGCGACGGTCATCTCGAGATTAGACTACTGTAATGCCCCACGTTGGCCTTCCCTTGTCGACAATCCGGAAACTCAAGCTAGTGCAGAATGCCACTGCTCGCTTGCTGGCGGGATCGCCAGTGAGGGAGCATATCACACCCATCCTTCGGCAACTGCACTGGCTTCCTATTGAGTACCGAATTGCTTTCAAGGTGCTGGTCTTGACCTTTAAGGCCTTGCACGGCCTAGGGCCTGCGTACCTGAGGGACCGCCTTACCCCGTATTTTCCCCCAAGATCACTGCGCTCAGATGAACAGAATCTGTTGCTAGTACCATCAATCCGCTCCTGCCATCTATCGACGATTAGACAGAGAACTTTTTCCGTAGCGGCACCGGTGCTCTGGAACGCCCTCCCAGACAGTACCCGAGCCATCTCGGAACTGGCCCCCTTCCGGAGGGCGTGTAAGACGGCCCTCTTTGGCTTGGCCTTTAACTAGGCACACTGGACTAAGAACCATGCCGTATGTCCTCCCATACCCTGTGTGGCGATGTAATGTGTTTTAATGTGTTTTTATGTTTTTATGCTTTTATTGTAGGGCCACATGTCGACATGCTGTGACATGTTGCCTGTTATATCTGTTGTTATCCGCCCTGAGCCTGCTGGGAGGAGCGGAATACAAAAATGAACAATAAATAAATAAATAAAGTATGGGGGCCCTTCCACACAACACTATATCCCAGAATATCAAGACAGCAAATCCCACATCATCTGAGTGTGGACTCAGATAACCCAGTTCAAAGCAGATATTGTGGGATTTTCTGTCTTGATATTCTGGGATATAAGGCTGTGTGGAAGGGCCCTGGGTGAAAGTTATTGCAGTAAAGGGAGCTGTCCAGCCCAAAACCAAATGTATAGGAGGAGACCTCAATAGCAATGATGCTGTTCCACACCATCCTGGAGCATCTCACAGGAGCCTGGTTCTGTAGAAGCAGAGATGTGGAGGAGGACTCAAAGTGAGAGTGGGTGGGTGGTTATGTTCATCCACGTGCAGCTACCTGCAATTGACTCAGAGTGCTGTTGAGCACAAAAATGTTGTGCAGCCTTGATGCAAAGCAAGCCCACACAAGATGATTTACAATCAAAAGATTAAAAACACACTTAAATGTAAAATAAAGATGTGTTTGCTAGATAAGAACCTCTTATCTGCAAAGAACTGCCTTCTTTCATCTACTGCCCCTGATATGTAGGTTGCCCATTTTCCAGCTCTTTTTGTGTGGGAGTTTGACAGGGGCAGTAATTGTTTTTCTGTCTCATTTTACAAATGATGATAACGCTTAGTATTCTGCCCTGAAAAAGTGAGAAATTTCCATTTGTGCTGCCCTTTGTTGTATAAAAGCCAAGAGTTTCTATCTAATTGTACCCCAACTGAAGGTCTTTCACTAAGAGATAAATGAAGGTACAGTAATGCCTAACCTAAAGGTAGAGCTATCCATTGAGGTTATGTGTTAGCATTTGAGATCCACAATGGTTCTTAGTTTACTAATGTGAATATACTGTACATTAACACACATATGTAAGTGCCCTTTCCTGTTTTATAATTATTCAACTCTGTTTGCAGTAGATTTTCTCAAGTCAAGCAAATGATTGAAAACTGTGCATTTCTCTACATAACCCATTCTTTTCTTTTCTTTTTCTTTACCCAAAATATAGCAAATCCCCAGCTCTTTCTGAGAAAGTTACTCTTTCATGAAAGAAGGGGAGGGGAGGACTGTCTCTAGAAATTTGTTTACTAAGTCAAAATTAGGCTGTGAAATTAAAACTAATGATTCTGTAATAGATTAAATGGCTTTTAAATGATTAAATGAAGAATTTAAAGGATCACATTTAAATGAATATGCATGTTGCATAACTCAGTGCTTTATGAATTGCGAAGGAAAGAAAAAAGTTTATCTTAAGTGAAAGATGACATTGTAGTGATGGCCACAAGACAAAAGATGAGGCAAAACCGTTAAAGAGTGACTTGCTGGGGCTCCTGGAGTTTGGGAATCACTACTTTAGAAGATTCAGACATTTGTATCTGCCTCATTGGGTAAATTTATTTATGTATTTACCTTATTTATATCCCACCTTTCTCTACCCCGAGGGGGACTCAAGGCAGCTTACAATTGCACCTCCATGGTGCCTTAAAACATACCACATCGGTTAAAACATAAGTTAAACATTAAAACATAATAAGCATAATAAAATACATTTCAATGAATCACGTCATCCAGAGTTATAGTCTAAAGGCCAGTCCATAGTCAAATTGCACATATTCCATACTAACATTCCTGCACTGCTCTATTTTTCAAATGCCTGCTCCCAGAGCCAGGTTTTGACTCTCTTTCTAAACACTAAGAGGGAGTGGGCTGTTCTGAAATCACTAAGCAGGAAGTTCCACAACCAAGGGGCCACCACTGAGAAGGCTCTGTCTCTTGTCCCCACCAACCGCGCTTGCAAAGAAGGTGGGACCGAGAGCAAGACCTCCCCAGATGGTCTTAATCTCTGAGATGGTTCAAAGGGGGCAATATGTTCAGACAGGTAGGCTAGGTCAAAACCATTTAGGGATTTAAAGGCTAAAGCCAGCACTTTGAATTGTGCTCAGTAACAGATTGACAGCCAGGGAAGCCAATGCAACAGGGGGGTGGCATGCTCTCTGTACGCCACTCCGGTGAACTGCCTGGCTGCCGCCCATTGGACCAATTGTAGCTTCCAAGCAGTCTTCAAAGGCAATCCCACATAGAGCGTTTTGCAGTAATCTATACGGGATGTAGCCAGAGCATGGACCACCATGACCAAATCAGACTTCCCAAGATATACATGCAGCTGGCGCACAAGTTTTAATTGTGCAAAAGGTCCCCTGTGATTATCACTGTGATTCCAATATAGAAAGTGGGAACAAAAGTAGAGTCCATGTAAGAAATTTATGGCAGAGAAAAGATTCAAACTAGGGTCTCCTTGAGTTGCCTCACCTTGCCAAGACAAATTATGACAAGAAGGCACATATACACTGACCACTTTATGCATAAAGATCAGGTACTTTAACACAGCCTTGACCTATGTTAGCCAAAGTCATATCCGGCAGCTTTGGCCCTGTGTAAACAGTTGGCTCAGTTCTGAGATGGAACCAGCTGGAACTGTATTCAATGCCATCTTGTGTTTCTCGGGCTCAGACAATTCCTCCTCTCCTCTCCTCGTTCTCTCATCACCCCAGTTGACATGAGCAAATCCTGTATTAGGTCCATAGGATCACCTTAGGGTCAGAAACAACTATAAAGCACCAAACAACAGCAAAAAAAATTCAATGGGTGCCTCCAAAGCTGCAAATAATTCATTGTCCCTGTTAAATTGACCTGGTGTGGCAATGGGATTTTGTTAATGAACACTGAAAATGTTTTAAACATTGTCTTCTTTCCAGTTTCACAAGCAAAGTGAGGATAGCTTTGAGGAGAAGGGCAGTATTAGCCTTTCTTATAAGCTTTCCTACATCCCTCTAAACTAAAGGGCTTCCTTCCTTCCCTCCCTTCCTCCTTCCCCCCTGCCTTCTCCAATGTAATATAATCAATGTTGTTCACTACCCCATTCCTCCTTTGAAGAATTTTTTTGTTTGGCACAGCTTTTCAAGTCTTTCTATTAATCTCCCCCTTCTCCCATTTCTCCTTAGCTGACAACATTAGTATACAATTGTACACAACAATGGCTGTAATCCTGTTGGGGGCTTCTTCTGTTAATAAGAATTATAACAAAGCAGTTCTGCAATGACCATTTCCAGGAAAGGGCAAGGGTCACAGGCATGTAGCCAGGGGGGCTTTCAGGAAATTCTCAGGGTGGTCCGCGAAAAGGCCTTACTGGTACATTATTTAAACTGTTATGTTTATTCATATCATGATCTGATCACCATGCTCATTATATCCCACATTAATGGGGTTATTGGGATAACAATACAAAAGATTTGCTAGGGTAGACCCTCTTCCACCCAGTCTCAGCCCCCCCCCCCCCAACCAAACTCAGCCCCCTCAGAAACAAAAACGGCCCTGGCAAGGGACTCAGCAAAGTAACTGTTGCACCAGAAGACCAATGCACAACAGCACCAACATGCATTCAGGGAAGTCATGCTACCCCTCTATTCTGCCTTGGTTAGACCACACCTGGAATACTGTGTCCAATACTGGGCACCACAATTGAAGGGAGATATTGACATGGGTGACTAAAATGATCAAGGCTCTGGAGAACAAGCCCTGTGAGTAGTGACTTAAAGAGCTGGGCATGTTTAGCTTCCAGAAGAGAAGATTGAGGGGAGACATGATAGCCATGTATAAATATGTGAGGGGAAGTCATAGGGAGGAGGGAGAAAGCTTGTTTTCTTCTGCTGCCCTGGAGACTAGGACGCGGAGCAATGGCTGCAAACTAGAGGAAATGAGATTCCACCTGAATGTGAGGAAGGACACCTCGGAGTTGGTTGAGGTAGGCACGATTTCACTGGGTACTGGTTGTGGGGGGTCGGGAGCAGATCAGGGTTTTGCCCTCCCTTCTGCTCGAGATCCCCGTGTACAACTGGTGGGCCACTGTGTGATACAGAATGCTGGACTAGATGGGCTGAGGTCCGATTCAGCATGGCTCTTATGTTCTTATGTTCTTATGACTTCCTGACAGTGAGAGCTGTTCAGCAGTGGAACTATCTACCCTGAAGTGTGGTGGAGGCACCTTCTATGGAGGCTTTTAAACAGAGGCTGGATGGTCATCTGTTGGGGGTGCTTTGAATGCGATTGTCCTGCTTCTTGGCAGGAGGCTGGATTGGATGGCCCATGAGGTCTCTTCCAACTCTATGATTCTATATTCTGGGATACTGGGCTGTGTGGAAGTAGTGTCTCTACTGCATCACTAAATAGAGGTTGAAGTTATATACACTGTTATATAAGATTGCAGCCTATGTTCATACTTTAACTGCCACATTTCCATCCTATGGAATCCTGAGATTTGTAGGGTATTTTTGGCGGGGGTGGGGTGTTAAATTATCTTCCAGAAAGATCGCTTACTTCATCAAACTACAAACCACAGAATTTAGCCATGTCAATTATAGTGGAATCATTGTGTAATTGTTGTATAGTGTGAAAGGGTCCTTAATGGCACTGATTTCAACACTGTTCACTCCCTTGATAGACAAATAAAAAGAGTACATTGTGATTATTTATTTATTTATTTATTATTTCGACTTGTTGGTCGGCCCTTCCATAATATATATTAGGATATTACAATACAAATTTTCAAAGAAGTAGTTGTATTAGTCTCTTGTAGGAGGAAAGGAAAACAAGTAGAGGAAAAAGAAGGAACAGAGTGCCACCTCTAAGATTACAGGCATTCCCAGCTTTTCGACCACCCGCTTAAACCAATTCAAAATACAATCAAAATAAAATTGAATTGGAACAAACAAGGTTCAACATTTCAACGATTTCCAGTTTTTGAGAATCTCTAGCCTGTCAAATAAGTGAGGGGCGCCTATAACGGGTTTTTATTTTAGTATGGGTGTTTATTACTAGTAACCTACTTCTTCAGATGCAGGTTAAGAGATACACAACCAAATTTTGAGCTGGTTTGAAGAGAAAACTAAAGAACGCTTTTTGAAGGAAGGGAAATAAGGAGCATAAGGTACACTTTGCTCTGCTTTTTCTTTATAAAAACCTTTTTTTCTGACTCAAAATAATGCAGATCTTTGCTGGTGTTAAAAAAAGAAAACCTCCTTAGGCAACATGTCAATCTTACAACCATCCTTCTCACTTTTTAATAGTATAAGATGCAGAAAGCAACTTGTGGCACAGATTCACAAGACAAATTGAAACAACCTGGCTCATGTGATTTTTCAGACTTCTCATACCTCTCCCACAATGACAACAGCATGCAGTGGTATGTTGTGCTTGAACACATTTGGAACATACTGTTCTCATTATCGACCTCTTGCAAGGGGCAATTGCTGCTACTGGCACACTGGCAGCACACATAAAAAAGTTTCTTTGCTAGTAGATCCAACTCACCAATTTTTCCCCAACTCAGAGGCATGCTGATACCACTCCTGGATACATTCCTGTAGCTTATATATGAATAAACACATCGCTTGGGATTCATCAAATCAGATCATATCAATGACACATGGAGGGGGTAGGAAAGGATTAAGAACCCTCTACATTACCATGTCAGTCAAGATCTTTGCTCAGCAGCGCATATATATATCTACTTTTATGTTAAAATCTTCCATAGTTCTCATAGGCACGCTTCCAGTTAATTTATGTCTTTCTGCACAATGCGTCTTTCATTACATTTTGGAACAGAAAAGCCTGCCCAGCTCCTTCCAGTTGGGAATATTTTTAGAAATGTTCCTTACTTTATTGATTCCAGATTATTAAGGAGCAGTGAACAGCAAACCAGCTGCCTGAAAGCATCTTTGGCCTCTCTGAAATTTTACCTAAGGAAAATAACATTCGGTTCTTTTCTTGGAAGTTGTTATGAGCATGCAGTTGGATCAGGAGAAAACTGATAAGAGAATAAGGACAGATAATTCAGTATTGATTGTTGTCAATAAGAGCTGTTTTCCCTCTACTTCCTTTCAAACTCTGGTTTAATTGTCCCGGATCTTTGAACTTCATATAATCTGAAAGAGCTATGTGATGATTCTACCACGTCTTAAGTATGACAGTCATGCATTAATCTATGTACTATACTTTTCAACATTAGAACATAAGAACATAAGAACATAAGAAGAGCCATGCTGAATCGGGCCTCAGCCCATCTAGTCCAGCATTCTGTGTCACACAGTGGCCCACTAGTTGTACACAGGGATCTCTGAGGCAAAACCCTCAACACACAGTAGAAATCCTGCCTGCCTCCATCAACACAGAGGTGGGACATCCATTTCAGTAGCTACTGATTCCCTTGGTATCCATTGTAACATTGTTCATATGAAACATAGAACCCATGTAACCAAGCAATGTCAGTGAGAACACACAGAAACCGGGACATTTTAAAAGCTGCTGGAAAAGTTGGAAGACAAAGAACTGTCCCTCCCAAATTAGTACAGCCCGAGGGTATGATGTACCTGTGTGTGTATGTAAAAAAAAGAGAATTTCAAAGCTGATTATCCTTTCTCTGCTTCACTGAATTCAAGGTAGTGTACACAAGCTACTACTCATCACCTTGTCTCTTTGAAAAAAGAAAAAGTGGAATATAAATAAATATAATAAATAAATATATTATCCCACCAATCTTATGGAAGAGGGTGATGGGCCTGTGATCATCCACTCGTTGGGTTTTATGGCTCAGTGGACACTAAAACCTGGATTTTCTAAATCCTAGACTTCATCTACGCAAGGCTAAAATGCCTGACTCCTGATTCCAGCCCTCACAGGGTACAGGGCATTTGCTTCCTCTTGGAACAGTCTAAGATCTTTTCATTACCTGAGGGCTAAACCTGAACTTTTGAAAAAAATTACTCAGATCTTTGTTTTTTTAAAAAAAAATTCCGTGTTAGAACTGGTTTTTGTTTGTTTTTTCGTGTCAGGAGCAACTTGAGAAACTTCAAGTCACTTCTGGTGTGAGAGAAATGACCATCTGCAAGGACATTGGCCAGGGGACACCTGGATGTTTTACCATCCTGTGGGAGGTTTCTCTTATGTCTTCACATGAGAAACTGGAGCCGACAGACGGGAGCTTACCCCACTCCCTAGATTTAAACTGCTGACCTTTTGGTCAGCAGTTCCACTGGCACAAGGGTTTAACCCATTGCACCACCGGGGGGGGGTCCAGAACTGATATTGATCAGGAAGCAACAAGATTGGCACCATTTTTAATTTTATTTGCATGCCATTTGCTTGTCTCTGTTCAAGTTTGCACAATTCCTTGGTTTTTCTCACATGTCGCTTCATCTCATTTAGAAAATTGGGAAATGATGGTCAGTGTTTCTTTACCAAGGAAGTAGTGGGAGGAATAGCCCGGAGAAATAATGAAATGAAAGACCTCTTGCCTATTAGGAGCAAGTGGAAAGTCCAATGGAGTTGCAACCAAGTCACGAAATGTGTTAAGGAGGTTGCTCAGCAAATGATGACAAAGGGCAAAGTGGGCTGTGAAGAAATGGAGAACTAAAAGCACAATCTATAAGTAAACATACTGCTCTGTGTATGTGGCGGGCGTTCAAGAGTTTTTGTTCAGCATCATATAGTTGCCAACAGGGCCGTAGCCAGGATTTTGATTCGGGGCTGAGTTTGGTCGGGGGGCTGAGACTGGGTGGAAGAGGGTCTACCCTAGCAAACCTTTTGTATTGTTATCCCAATAACCCCATTAATGTGGGATATAATGAGCATGGTGATCAGATCATGATATGAATAAACATAACAGTTTAAATAATGTACCAGTAGGGCCTTCTTGCGGACCACCCTGAGAATTTCGGGGCTGAAGCCCCCTTAGCCCCCCCCCTGGCTACATGCCTGGTTGCCAAACAATATAGCTAAAACTCCTTTCTGCAGCTTTTAAGAAGGAAGCATTGGGTGGAAGTGAAGTGGTAGGGACAATGTACAACAGTGAAGGACAATGTACAATAGTAAAAGAAATGCAGAAAAATGTGAAGATTTTTGCATAATTTCAAGAGTAGTACCTTATTAATGAAATGAGATTACAAATTGAGATCTCACAGTATGATACTGAGGTAATAACACATTTTTAATGTAAGAGGTGTTTGGTTTGGAAGTTGAGAAGTTGATTTTATTTTTATTCTTTTTTTCTTTTAGTGAAGGGGAAGTGGTGCTGACATTTTTTTTAGAGAGTGAGAAAAATGTATGAGTAAGATTACATATAAACTGCATATGAAAAGTAAACCCTTGTTCAGTGCAAAATCTTCACCATCCTAAACAATCTCGAGTAGGCAGCTATCTGGCTACTTTTTCAAGATCTCCAAAGAAGGAGATCCTACTACTCTCTACAAAACTGGTTCCACTGTCAAAGAGCTCTTGCGGTGTAGAGGTATATTCTTAAGTTCAATAGAAATCTATTATTAGAGTTAGTCCTATCTTCTGGGATAACAGAGAAAAGACTTGTTTTCTCTTATTTGAGGTATTTAAAGTGGGCGATCAGTTTTCTCCTCACGAGGCTGAATAAAGATACTTCAATTCTTTTTCTTCATATCTCTTGTCATCCTCATTGTCCTTCTCTAAACCTGCTCCATCTTGTCCATATCCTTCTTTGGTGGGGCATCCACAAATGAACACAGTCTTCCAGATCACAAAGTGGTACTATTAGTTTTCTCATTGTGAAATAATTTTTAGTGGGTCTTAGATTGTTTGTAGGTTGTGTTTCCTCATCACAAACCTACAAACAATCTAAAGACCCACTAAAATCCAACAAATGCTACATTCAGCAAAGGACAAGAGGGATCCTCTCATCTCTGCAAGAGGCTACTATATACCACGCAGCTGTTGACAAGTCTACATAGGGACCACCAAACGTGGCATTGCCGAAACACAAATCAAGGAACATGAAAGGCAGTAAGAAGCCACACCTTGAAAACTGCTAGGCTATTAAATGCTAATTAAGGTAGCCAATTGAAGCATTCACACCTACCTCCAACAGACAAGAGTTCTTTCTCCCACCCTGGACATTCCACAGATATATAATCCCAATTTTCCTAGTTTCCAACAGACCTCACAATCTCTGAGGATGCCTGCCATAGATGCAGGTGAAACGTCAGGAGAGAATGCTTCTAGAACATGGCCATACAGCCCAAACAACTTACAGCAACCCAATGAAATAATACTTAATTTAATGCAGACTAAGATATCATTTGCCTTCTTTGCTGCAAGCAACATACTGCTGTGTCTTGTTCAACTTATTATCAACAAAGTCCTTTTCATATATAGTACAGCTGAATCAGGTATCCCATATATTATACTGATGAATTTGGGTTTGGAGTCATTTATCTTTTATTGAATTTTATTTTACTGTCGTCATTCCCCCATGAAAGTGGAAAAATCATGAAAACCCCTCACCTGTCCAAATAAAGATGAAGAATACTCAAAGCTAGTCAAGTTATCTTGGCCAGATGAGGCAGAAAATCTTTCAAACACCTCTCTCTATCCCTGGCAATAAAAATACAATGAGAATACACTGAATACAATTGCTGCCCATTCAAGGATACCCCCAAACCTTTTGGGGAAGGCAGCTGCTTCACATTGTCTAATGGTAGGACCAGCTCTGATCTAGTCCTATTCCACTTGCCTATACAGGAAACCCTGCTATAGCATCTCTATAAGATGAAGATGTTCTGTCCTTGATGACACACGTCACAGATACTTGACATCATCACTGTCGCAACAGGCACATGTAAAATAGTTTTGCACCTATCTTTAGTGATTTGAGGAACAGCTACATGGCTTTATGAAGACCTCACTTGACTCCAACTGAACTGGAGCTATAATTTGTCCAGTCATTCAGCTGTGCCATTCAAATCGTATCAGATCATTTTTTGACGTGATAATCAAGCAAATTTTATGAATGAGGAAAATCTCTGCAATTATTCAGGCAGCCAACGGGGTCTATGTTCACTTAACTTCCTGGAACACCTGATAGTGTTCCTCCCAGTATATCATTATCAAAGCAACAACCGCAATCTCCCCAGCAGGGCTTCTAAGGAGAACAGCAGTGCAGAGAGGCTTAGGAGCTATTATTGAGGGCTGGAAAGGTCTAAGAGATATCCAAATATCTGAAAGCTAAAGAGACATTAATTTATCCAGCAAAGGGAGAAAGCATACAAAGGCCATACATGTAGCTAGGCAACAAGAACCAAACTTTTCTCATCTTTTTTTCCATGAGGGACACCACAGAAGCTATGCTTTGTATAGTGTTTGGCAGCAGCTGCTTTTATCATTAATCTAATCAGTTCACTCAATATTTATGCATCTGGATTGCTAAACCAATTCATTGGCTAGTCACAGATCTAATTTTTTGCCAGTGTTTGCCTCATGATCTTTAGTACTTATTTAGGCGATCCTTCATAGCTCCAGGATGATTGTCTTCCAGATGTGGTGTCTTGGCGGTGTGTCCATAGGTGGCTGTGGAGCCCTATTCTTGATTCGCATGTTCTCCCAAAGTAAGAACTTCGGTTCCAGATGAAAAGTGGTCGCGGTCAAGGTTGGCTTGATGTGCCTTCCTCTTGGCACATTTCTCCCTTTCACCCTCCATTCGTGCCTCTTCGAATTCTGCAGCACTGCTGGTCACAGCTGACCTCCAGTTAGAGCACTCAAGGGCCAGGGCTTCCCAGTTCTCTGTGTCTATGCCATAGTTTTTGAGTTCTTTAGTAAGCAAATCAGATATATTCTATGTGACTCATAAAATGTTTTTAATAGACTACATTTAAATACACAATCTTGTGCAGCATTTCCCCTGTCCAGGCCTTCCAAGATTATTGGACTACGTTTCCCATCATCTATTATAATTGACCCTAGTGGTTGGTGCTGATGAGTGCTATAGTGCTAAGCAACTAGAAAGCACTAGGTTGATGAAGGCTTCTGAGTTAACTCTGTTGGAAACAATGGGTCTCCCTTCTAAGCAAGCAGGCTAAGGATTACATGGTAGAGACTACCTTTAGTGTCTTGTGTGAGAACATGCTTAGTTCTTCCATGGTGGCTTTGTCAGTCATGTCATTTCATGTCAGCTCACTGCCACGCAGAAGTCTGAGAAATGTTAATTCCATGTTGTTTTCAAAGCACCCTCAGATCCTTGCAGAAAAGCTGTTACAGAATAATTTTTGAAAACACCAAACTGAAAGACACCCCCCTTAATGGATCAGCACACAACGGGAGCTGTTTCAACATGTGTTTGTGTAGGAGTAAATGACTCACTTGAGTAGCTTAGAAGAGAGCTGCGAACAGAGCTAAAAACATACCTCAACATCAAAACCTTGCAAATATCAGAAAGCAAGAGGATCGAAAACAATCTTGGTGGGTTTTCAAAGCATCAGATCCTTGCAGAAAAGCTGTTACAGAATAATTTGAAAACACTTAGGCAAACTACACAATGTAAAAGTACCCCTTAATGGATCAGCCATCTGTTTGCAGAGAGTAAATGACTCACTTGAGTAGCTTAGAAGAGAGCTGCGAACAGAGCAACATAGTGCCATTTGGGATGATGAATGGTATATGTTACATGCAGCCATCTGTGCAGAGGTCACCCTTATGAGCCTAGTGCCATTTGCCCTAGATTGCACTGTTAATATTCAACATATGTAAGCAAAATTTTGTCCACAGTTGAAAGAGAAATGCTGGTGAAATATGAAGGCATTCAGGAGAGAGATTCTTGGGCAGTTCTGACCACAAGGTTGGATCGGGTATGAGTTACTGCTTCTCCCAAAATAAGAACTAACAACAGGGTAGATTTGGAATGTGTGACTTAAAGCAGTAATAATTTTATTTTGTTTTAGTCATAGACTGTTCCAGAAGAGAAAACTCCCCCAGAAGATCTGATGGCTTTCCAGGTATTGTTGTTTTAATTGTATCTGCATATTCCAAGATTTGTATTCAAACTCTTTCTTTCCTGAAATAGTCTGAGTCTACCTCCCTTATGACCATCCTCTACACTCTTTCATTTCAGAAAATGATGTCCACCACACCTTCATTCCTCTTATTATTTAGGAGTTACAGCCAAAATGCTAAAGTGCTCTAACAATATTACACTAAACATTTGTATCATTTTGTGTTATTCATCATCATCATCATCTATTTATTTATTTATGTAGTGCCATCGCTGTACATCGAGCTTTACAAGTAAGAGACCTTTCGTCTCCTTCTGGACCTATGTGTGATAGAGTCTTTTCGCACCCTCTTCAGTCAGGGCAGTGGCAGTTGGGACAGAGAGAGGGTCTTTCATCTGTTTCCGGTACTAGGCATGATGAAATTGTGCCTGCTTCTCTCCCTACATGGTCAGAACGGTGGAAGTTGGGATGGACGGAACGCAATGCATCTGCTTCTGGGACGAAGCATGATGGAAACATGACTTGTCTCTCTCCAAGGCTTTTCTCATGAAAATGTTCCTCTTCTCCTTACTTTTCTCTGTTTTTACTGGTGGTAATCATCTAGTTATATGATACCACACAAGTAGATGGGAGTAGAGATTACTCCAAGTACGTACCCAGTCCATGGTGTTTATTTGGGGAAAAAATCCCAGCTCCCCCCGTCCCCCAGCTTATCTATTTTATATCCAACTAGCTGTACCCGGCACGCGTTGCTATGCCCTATTTAGGAGATGCGAGAAAGTCTGAGTATGTAAGGGTTGGAATTGATGTTACTTATGGTCTTGGTGGGGTTGTGGCTGTGTTGTTGTGGGTTGTTCTGGTGGGTGGGATGTTGAAGTCCTGAGGAGTTGTCGGTGTGTGGTGTTGCTGCCGTTCTGCAGAGCTTGTGGATATACAATGTTTTTTGTCTTTCCGTCTGCTGTGTTGATGTAGAGGTTCTGTGGTTTCCCAACTCTGGATTTGAAAAAAGAAACTGTGTTTCTGTTCTGGCGTTTGCTCTGCCCTTTTTTGTTTGATGTATGTAGCATTGCGAGTGTGTCGTCCGATGATGTTCTTTTTAGAAGGCATGGCTTGTCTTTTGGGTCAGTTTCTGCCTGTGTGGAAGGAAGGAATGGCATACAAATGCGTTGAGCAGTAGACGCAAGGTTGTGTTATGTGCGTATTGTGTTGTGTGTAGGTATTACTTTTTTGGTGAGTTAGTGTGTGTGTGGTGGAATTGTGGGTGGTAGTATGTTGTGGAATGCTTGTGTGGGTGGGGTGTTTTGGGTGTTTGTGTGTGTTTGTAGAGTATCAGTGCAGTGTTGTGTTGTGGTTGGAGTATAGGTGGAGTTGGTTTTTGTTTGTGGTGGTGGTAGTGTAGCAACCCAGTTCTCTTTTGTGCCTGGGGGGCAGGGGGCAGCACCGGGGGTCCCACTTGCATTAGAGCCAGCCACAGCTGAGGATGAAATGGAGGAAGGGGTTAATGAGCTAGCTGGACCTTCCTCTCCCACAGAGAGCTTGGCCTGGGATGAAGGATGGCCGGATGCCTATGAGAACTGGGAAGGTCAGGCTGATCCTGAAAGTGCTGATAGCGATGATTGTTATGAGAAACCGGGTGGGTACGGATCACAGGAGAGAATTTGGGAAAACATGGGCGATGAGGCCATGGAAGCTGAAGGGGAGTTAGACTCTCATGAAGATAGCGAGCCAGGTGCTGGGAGGCACCTTTGATAGGAGACGGAGCATCGACTCCAGCAGGAGGGATTGGCACCGCAGCCTAGAGCGCCAGAGAAGCGCGAGATCCCGTAGCACAGACTACCGCCGTAGCCTAGAGTGTCAGGGGGCCCGCCGTGAGGTTTAAGTATAGGATCCGTGGGAACGGATCCTCAGTAGCTCGGCCACTTCTAACCTAGCGAAGTGTAGCGAGCCAAGGACCACGGAGCCAAGTTGCGGCTCGTACCTTGCCAAGAAGTTTCTTGGGGCTTTGATTGAACTTTACCTTGTTCTTTGATCCGCTTGGATTTGCGGAGCTTTTGCCAAGTCTACTGCCAAGACCTTTGCCTTTGGATTTTGCTACGGACTCTTTACTTTTGAACTGAACTTTCAATATCTTTTGGACAATTGCCTTTTAATCTGTTCTTTATTCTTCAATAAAATAGTTAGCTGATTACCATCTCTGTGTGTGTGATTAAGGGGCCGGCCGAGTCCTTGCATCGTGACAGGTAGGTGTTGTGTGTGCGGGGTCCCGTAAGGTTTGGGGGGATGGGTTGTGATAGGAAGTTGTGTTGTGTGGGTAAGAATTGCTAGAGAATTGCTCCCTCATAGAGTTTGGTTTTGTCAGTTTAACCCTCAAACACTAACTGACTGAACTGAAATCACTCAGCATTCTATCCTAGCCTTGGCTGGCTATGCCCAGCGTTACTATGGTTACTCAGCCTCCCTGCATTTTGTGTGGGCCGATGTTGGCCAATGGGTTTCGCTGGCTGCCGCAGAGGATGCTGGGAAATGTAGTTTTTTTGTATCATTGTTTTGGGGGCCTTCTAGGTTTTTGGGGGGAAAGTTTATTTGCTATAAACCTTCCTTGCCTGAGGCCTATTTTTGTTGCCAAGTTTGGTGTCTCTGCCTTGGATGGTTTCTCTGTCTCTGTCAGTCGTTCGACGACAGGACCTCCTTTATATAATAGATGGAGGGTGAAAACATGGCAGAGAAGCGCTTGGAAGTGTCCCTATAATCTGATGCACCTCTGGGATGATATCACCTCCTGAGCATCCTAGGTGGCCCCAGAGGCTACCTTTGCCATGACAGGAACAAAGGCTCTCTGCTGCCTTGTGCTCTCCATCAGATCCTAACTAACTGTGCTGGGGAGAGACCTTATAGACAACAGGAGAGTTCCGTGAGAAGGAGACAGAGGGAATTTTCACCTGGGTGGACCTTTATCTCACCATGCACATTGCATGCAGTGTTATATATTATACATTCAAAACACCTTCCTATGTTATTTTTATTAAACAATAACACCTAGCATGAGAGACTTACAAGTTTGCTAACTATTTTTTTTAACATTTTAATGATTAATAAAAACAAGGTCTCTTCCTCCAACAAAGTTGCAAACATGAGATTGACTAACCTAAGAGTTGTATTTTCTGCCTTTTTCCATTACATCATCATGGATTTAATTTCTTTTGCGTGTTCGCAACCGGCCGACAAGATGGTTTTAACCATTCTTGCCAAACAGCTACATTTCTAATGAGTGCACACTGGTTGAAACTTTTCAGTTTCTATCATAGTCACTGAAAATCTATATAAATAAAAATGTAATGTTCATTTGTGGGATTAACATAACTCAAAAACCAGTGGACGAATTGACACAAAATTTGGACACGACACCTATCAGGCCAACGAGTGACTATCACTCATTAAAACACTGAAAAACACAACAGAAGGGACTTAAAAGGCCAAAAATGCAAAAAGACACTACAGCACATGCACAAAAACAACTCTCCCTAGCAAACAAAAGACAAAATAGCATATACACACTCTCTTCCAGACTACAGCTCCTAGCATCCCCTGGGCCTAGACCAAGCCCTTTAGGAGAGGAGGATAATCCAAATGCACTGGTTCCAAGCTGCAAGCTTTCTTCTCCTTGGATTTCTTTGAAAGCATCCCAATCCCTGCATATTTTCCATTTCCTATTCCTGAACTGCAACTCCCAGCAATTCTCCAGATGGATTAGATAGATAGATAGAGTAGATAGAGATAGATAGGTAGGTAGATAGATTGATCAGGAGGACAGCTGGGAGTTGCAGTCCAAGAATAAGTAGAGAAAGAAGAAAGGGGAGAAAGAGGAAGGGAAAGAAAAGAGAAGGGAAGAGGAAGAGAAGGAAGCAAAGAATGAAAGAAAAAAGGGAAGGAAGGAAAGAGGGAGGGAGGGAAAGAAGGAAGGAAAGAAAGAAAGGAGGAGAGAAAGTAGGAGGGAAGGTTGGTGGCCACAACAACACGTGGCAGGTGCAGCTAGTGTATTTAAAAATTTCCTAGGGCTAAGCACACTTCACTGATGATTGGGTGCTGTTTCTCTTAAATATCTCACTTTGTAATATATGTGGGGGTAGTTCCTATCCTTGAGAAGATTATTTTTTTCAGATGCAGCATTTCACATTTATCAGAAAAATCTGTGGGATACTTGTGAAGAAGACATTCAGAAGACCTGCCTGCATTATATAACATAATTTTCTAACCCTGATACAGATTTTCAGATAATTTATTTATTTATTATTTCAGTATTCCACAGAACTCTGGAAAGATCATTAAGACAAAAAAAGATGCTGTGCAGATTAGTTCAATAGATGTCATGGGTCTGAGCTGCTCACTAGCAAGAGCCTCAGTGCTGAAAAAAAGGTGTCTCTTCCGTCCTCCAAAATCTCCAAGTTTTTTCTCTTACTGTCCATATTTTGGGTGCTATTTGAGTACTCTAATAACTAATGCATGGATTTCAGCTGTTGAAAATTCATTCAATTGACAGGGATTTTTTTTTAAAGTCCCAACCCTGAAGATTTTTATACTGCTTTATCTTGTGCTTTGCAAGGTGGGCATTGCATATTTATTCCCTTTCCACAGAATCCCTGCTAGAACTAATTTCACCATGTGGAAGAGAGTTCTGCATTTCCCTTATTGCATCAGCTGCTCTATTTTCCCCAGGCTGAGCACTGTTTCCCTTTTGGGAGAAAATCAATGCAAAGAAGGTGTTGAGTAGTTCTCTCTTTTTTCTGTTAGAATTTTGCCATTTTTTCCACACAATGGCCCTGCTATTTCAATAGTTTTAAACAGGCACTGAAAGAAGAATCCCAAGTCTCCTTTTCATAATTCCTCCACTATGCACCCTGTTGCCTTCCCTGTTCACCAAGCTCCAGCGGCTGGGACTGAAGTTATATAGAGAGCAAGTAGCTGCTTACTTACTTCCTTACTTACTTACTTACTTAGGCGATCCCTCATAGCTTGAGGATGATGGTCTTCCAGATGTGGTGTTTCGGCAGTGGGTCCATAGATAGCTGTGGAGCCCTATTCTTGATCCGCATGTTCTCCCGCAGTGAGGACATCGATTTTCAGATGGAAGGTGGTCAAGGTCAGGGTTGGCTTGATGCACCTTCCTCTTGGCACATTTCTCCCCCCCCCCCTCCATTCATGCCTCTTCAAATTCTGCAGCACTGCTGGTCATAGCTGACCTCCAGTTAGAGCACTCAAGGGCCAGGGCTTCCCAATTCTCGGTGTCTACTCCACAGTTTTTAAGGTTGGCTTTAAAGCCCACATTTAAATCTCTTTTCCAGTCCTCCAACATTCTTTTTCCCATTCTTGCGTTCAGAGTAGAGTAACTGTTTGGAAGATGGTGATCAGGCATTCAGACAACATGGCCAGCCCAGTGGAGTTGATGGTGGAGGAGCATCGCTTCAATGCTGGTGGTCTTTGCTTCTCCCACCATGGTGACATTTGTCCGCCTGTCCTCCCAAGAGATTTGCAGGATTTTTCAGAGACAGCACTGATGGAATTGTTCCAGGAGTTGCGTGTGACGTCTGTAGACAGTCCATGTTTTGCAGGCATATAGCAGGGTTGAGAGGACAATGGGTTTATAAACAAACGCCTTGGTCTCCCTGCGGATGTCCCGATCCTCAAACACTCTCTGCTTCATTCAGAAAAATGCTGCACTTGCAAAGCTCAGGCGGTGTTGTATTTCGGTGTCAATGTTGATTTTTGTGGAGAGGCGGCTGCCAAGGTAGCGGAAATGGTCAACATTGCCTAATGTTACACCATTAAGCTGTATTTCTGGCATTGCAGAGGGATTGGCTGGTGACTGCTGGATGAGCATTTTGGTTTTTTCGATGTTCAATGAGAGGCTGAGCTTCTTCTGTGCTTCTGCAAAAGTGTTTAGAGTGGCTTGTAGGTCTTCTTCCAAATGCGCACAGACAACTGCTACCTCATCTCAAAACCGGAACAGGCTTTCAATGTGTTGTCGAAGGCTTTCATGGCTGGAATCATTGGGTTACAGTGAGTTTTCCAGGCTGTATGGCCATGTTCCAGAAGCATTCTTTCCTGACATTTCCCCCAAATCTATGGTATGCATCCTCACACCTCTGAGGCTGATAAAATATGATTTGCCCAAGGTCCCCCAGTGGGTTTCCATAGCCCTACGCCTTTATTATCCTCACCCAACACTCAGTATTAATGTACAAAAACATAAAAGAGCAAGTTATTAATTACATCTTAAAAACAGAAAAATATACCAACTATTGGATGTTAAACATTAAATTAGCATAGTAGGAGGGACATATACATGCCTTATCCCCCCATTACCATTACCCTCCGCATGCAAAGAAAAAATATGTTTGAAGATAAAAGCTGCCTTTTGATCTGGAACCCTGTGTGTTTTCACTTGTCTTAAAATGAAAAACAAAACGGCTGAGTAAGGTGGCATGCAGGCATACGCGCACAGAGACACTTTTTTTCCTGCAGGAGGTGATATGTGTAAATGGGATTTGGTGTGCGGATTGTCAAATGCAAACCACCAAAGATTGATATTCAGCATATCACACAGCATTTAATCATAAAAGCCTTCTGAGACATTAGCCTTCAAAGCCTAAAGGGGTTTGTTAACAACTTCCTAGTACAACAAAATGGGATGCTGACACAATGGTAAAACATAATGAAGATTTCTTCTAGAAGACAGGAACAGGCACTTTGTACTTCCTCTCTTGGGGAAAAAGCATCAACATTTCCCTATTTATCAGTCTCTCATCCAGGGCAGACTGAGACATTTTGCTGCCTGAGGCAGAACATTAAGTTATGCTCTGACAATCCTACAATCTGAGAAGAACTCAAAGCCAGTCAAATTATTTGATACCTGAGCCAGCCCATTCATGCAAGCACCTCTCCCTATCCAGTAAAAGACAACAGCAATAAACTAAGCATGTTGCTCAAAACAGCAGGAGAAATGGGACACCATTCAGCGGAAGGTGTTCCTGGGTGTCAAGGAATTGCTTTGCTATTAATGCACTACTCCGCTCCTGTTGCATTGGTGCTTGTGAGAGTTTTCCATACTGGTACCCATCATTAGGAAAGCCCTCCTTGGTAGTGATACTCAGGAGCCACCAGTTCCAACCATGTTTAGGGTCCTTTCTTGGAGCTTTCTCAAATGATAATACAGCCTAATATGAGAATTATTTTCAAAGCTCTAATATTAGATGTTTTAATTTAGGGTTGAGTCAACAAAAACAAAACTTTATTTATATCCCTCCCCATCTCCCCATGGGGACACAGGGTAGCTCACAGACATAAAAAGGCAAATATTCAATGCCTTGTACTATAATAAATATGCAATATAATTTTTAAAAAATACAATTTAAACAGTATAAAGCAAATAGATATAAAAGCAGTAATAACCATCCTATAAAACACATTAAAACAATATTAGTAAAGGGGAAATTTAAAAGCTGTTTCCATAAACCATCCAATATTTCATAAGGCCATGTGTTCAATCATTCATTTCACCGTATGCTTGGGAGCATAGGAAGGTTTTCAGTTGTTTCCTGAAAGAGAGCAATGATGGGGCCATTCTGATGTCTTTCGGGAGAGTGTTCCAGAGGTGAGGGGCAGTTGCACAAAAGGCCCTCTTTCTTGTCCTCTACAGCTGGGTTTGGAACGGGGGTGGAATCAAGAGGAGGGCCTCTCCTGATAATCGCAGTGTCTGGGCAGGTGCCTATGAGGAGAGGCAGTTGGTTACGTAGTCTGGACCCAAACTGTTTAGGGCTTTAAAGGTGACAACCAACACTTTAAAATTCGCCCGATAACATATTGGGACCCAGTGGAGCTGCCGTAACATAGGAGTTGCCTTGTGACTGACCAGGAACATCTCTGTCTTGTCAGGATTTAATTTCTATTTGTTTGCCCTCATCCAATCCATTACTGTTGACAAACATCAGTTCAGGCCCAGAACGGCATCAATTGCTTTTGGTGGAAATGAGTAATAGAATTGGGTGTCATCTGCATAAATATAACACCAAACTCCAAAACTCCAGCTGAGCTCTCCCAGTGGTTTCATGTAAATGTTAAAAGGCATGGGTGACAGACTAGTCCCCTTAGAGACTCGACAGGCCAATGGCCAGGGGGTCAAACAGGTGCCACCCAGCCCCAGCTTCTGGATTCGATCTTTCAGGAAGGAATGCCGTTTCAGTCCCATAACTGGGTCTGAAACCAGATTGAAATGGATCCAGATAATCGGCTTCCTCCAAGAAACTTTGGACCTAAGAAGTGGCCACCTTCTCCAGAAATTTGCCCAAGAAAGGGAGAAACTGGGATCCAGTGCTGGGTTCTTTAACAGAGGTTTTACTACAGCTTCCTTTAGGTTAGATGACATTAAGCTTTGTGCCAAGAAGGCATTCACCAGCACCTTCATCCACTCTGCCAGACCCCCTTTGGCTTGTTTAATCAGCCAGGAAGGGCAAGGGTCCAATGCACAGGTGGTCGCCTTCATTTCTCCCACTATCTTGTCCCCATCATTAGGTGAAATAGATTGAAAAGAATCCCACAAAATAGGACAAGTAGGTGCCAGGATTACCTCTATGGAGACTACATCAACACTGGCATCTAAGTCGGAATGAATCTGAGTGACTTTATTTGCAAAGAACCTTGGCAATTCTTCACAACGAACTGTCTGGGAGACAGGGTGCAACAGTCCTCTGACCACTTGAAACTGTTCAGCCAGATGGTTCTTTACAGATTTATTTATTTATTATTTATTATTCAGTTTTATATTCCGCTCCTCCCAGCAGGCTCGGGGCAGATCACAACACAACAAGCAATAAAAGCATACAATAAAACATACAGTAAAAACAGTAAAACGCAATACATAACCAAGATGGTACAAGGCTACGGTTCCTTAACTATGACGAGACAAACCAATTGAGTTTGGATTTACCCAAACGCTAGCCTGAAGAGGGCCGTCTTACATTCCCTTCGAAAAGGGAGGAGTTCAGAGACCATTCGGACACGGTCAGGGAGCGAATTCCAGAGTACTGGAGCCGCCGCAGAGAAGGCTCTCTGTCTTGTGCTGGACAGATGACAGGCGCGGGACGATGGTACAACCAATAAATTTTGCTCTTCCGAGCGCAGTGATCTCGGGGGAACATACGGGGTAAGGCGGTCCCTCAGGTACACAGGCCCTAGACCGTGCAAGGCCTTGAAGGTTAAAACCAGCACCTTGAAGGCAATCCGGTACTCAATGGGAAGCCAGTGCAGTTGCCGGAGGATGGGAGTAATGTGCTCCCTCACTGGTGATCCCACCAGCAAGCGAGCCGCGGCATTCTGCACCAGCATGAGTTTCCGGATTGTCGCCAGGGGAAGGCCGACGTAGAGGGCGTTACAGTAGTCCAGCCTCGAGATGACCGTCGCTTGGATCACCGTGGCCAGATCGTCCCTGGACAGGTAGGGGGCCAGTCGCCTAGCCTGTCGTAGGTGGAAGAATGACGTCCTGCTGACCATGGAGACCTGAGCCTCCATGGTCAGCAAGGAGTCCAACCTGACACCTAGGCTCTTAACCAAGGGTGACGGGCTAAGTGGCTCGCCATCCAGGGTAGGCAACCGGCACTCATCCAGCCCAGGTCGACCAGGCCACAAGATCTCCGTCTTCGACGGGTTCACCTTCAGCCGGCTGGCGCGCAGCCATTCAGTCACGGCTTCCAGGCATAGATGGAAACAATCGGGTACGGTATCCGGCCTGCCGTCCATTCTCAGCAGAAGCTGGGTGTCATCAGCGTACTGATAACACTCCAGACCAAGGTCGCGGGCCAGCTGGGCCAGGGGGCGCATGTAGATGTTGAATAATAAGGGCGAGAGGATGGCCCCCTGGGGGACCCCACAACTTAATGGGAGCCTCCCGGAGACCTCCTCTCCCCTCTCCACACGCTGTCCCTGGTCCTGGAGGAAGGAGGCCACCCACTTGCAATGTTAGCAGGAATGAAAGATTTCTGTGTTGCCTTCATTGCCGCGGAATAGGCTCTTGCATATGCTCTAGTCTAGACCGTGCTCAGTCAGATTAGCTGCGAGTTCCTTGCTTGTACAATGGTTTCAGCAGTGCAGCTACAGAATGCTCTCTTCCAACGATATCGTCACAATTATAAATTCCATAATTGTAAGCTGCTTTGTGATAATGTGAATTTCCAATTGGATGTCATCTCTGAGCCTATTTAAGGTTGAAATATTCTTTTTAAAATTTTATGTTACATATCTGGTATTTAATATTTGCATGTTAATATTGTATAATACTTATTATGCATATAAAATACCTATTACTTTGTGTTGCTAAACTGACTGCTTTCTTCTATTGATAAAGCTGCAATTCCTTGTGTGCATTGGGTCCCTGTTCTCAGACCCAATTGTTTTCCCGGTGGAAATGAATCGTGTCTAAATTTTATTGGGTTGTTATGAGTTTTCTGGGCTGTACGGCCATGTTCCAGAAGTATTCCCTCCTGACATTTCACCCACATCTATGGCAGGCATTCTCAGAGATTGTGAGATCTGTTGGAAGCCAGGAAAGTGAAGTTTATATTTCTGTGGAATGTCCAGGGTGGGAGAAAGAACTCTTATCTGTTTGAGGCAACAAGTGTGAATGTTGCAATTGGCCAGCTTGATTAGCATTGACTGGCCTTGCAGCTTCAAAGCCTGGCTGTTTCCTGCCTGGGGGATCCTTTGTTGGAAGGTATTAGCTGGCCCTGATTGTTTCCAGCCTGGAATTCCCCTGTTTTTTGAGTGTTGTTCTTTATTTACTGTCCTGAGTTTAGAGTTTTCAATATCCAGATTTTGTTCAGGAGAGAATGCTTCTGGAACATGGCCATATAGCCTGGAAAACTGGCTGAAACCCAGTGATTCCAGCCATGAAAGCCTTCAACAACACATTAAATTGTATTTATTTGCTTGGCTTTATATCTCTCCTTTCACTCTTTAACACTCTCCCGAAAGACATCAGAATGGCCCCATCATTGCTCTCTTTCAGGAAACAACTGAAAACATTCCTATGTGGGACCTAAAATAGAAAATGCCTTCTGCTTCTGGCATTTTCCCTGCATTTCCAATATATTTCCAACTGTAATATTTTCCTTCTTTAATTGTATTTAATTAATTAATGGCAATCACTAAAGAAAAGAATTTATCCTATATTGACAGAGATTTCGTTAGGAGTAAAAGAAGACTCTCCATGACAACAGATGTTGGTTTTCTCCCAAAACCATGGTAAATATAAAGCCAAAGTATGGATTGTGAAATTGTTATCACCTTTCAGGTCATTCTATTTATTTACTTCAGATTTCTTAAGAGAGGTTTTGAATTTTTTTAGGAAGGATCTTATTTTATGCCACATGTCACTAATAATGCACATACCATATATGCATGAGAATGAATATTTTAGAGCAGTGCAGAAGGGACAAGAAAGGAGGGAAGGGTCAGGCAAGTGGAGGGGGAACCCTGACATATGTTTTGACCTTCTTCACCTGACTCTGTGCCTTTGTAGCAGCCGTGCATTAGCAAAGTCAAGTCTCCAGTAGTTTGTGACTCTTGTCACAGACCAAAAGGCAGAGGTGTCTAGAGCAGTGGTTCCAACCTTCCTCATGCCACGACCCCTTAATATCGTTCTTCATGTTGTGGTGACCCTCAACCATAAAATTATTTCATTGCTACTTCATAACTGTAATTTTGCTACTGTTATGAATCGTAATGTAACTATCTGATACGCAAGATGTAATTTCATTCACTGGACCAAATTTGGCAAAAATACCCAAGATGGCCAAATCTGAATACTGGTGGGGTTTGGGGGGATTGATTTGGTCATTTGGCAGTTATACTTGCTGGGATTTATCGTTCACCTACAATCAAGGAGCCTTCTGAATTCCATCAATGATGGAATTGAACTACATTTGACACACAGAACTCCCATGACCAACATAAAATACTGGAAGGGTTTGGTGGGCATTGACCTTGAGTTTTGGAGTTGTAGTTCAACTACATCCAGGGACTCAAACAGTGTTGGATCTGGTCCAAACTTGGCATGAGCACATAATATGCCCAGATGTGAACACTGGTGGAGTTTGGGGAAAATAGACCTTGACATTTGGGAGTTGTAATTGCTGGGATTTAAAAGTCCACCTACAATCATTCTGAACTCTACCAACGATAGAATTGGGCCAAACTTCCCACACGGAACCCCCATGACCAACGGAAAATACACTGTTTTCTGATGGTCTTTGGCGACCCCTATGACACCCCCTCACAACCCCTCCTAGAGGTCCTGACCCCCAGGTTGAGAAACAGTGGTCTAGAGCAACATCCTTCAACTTCAAGTATTGAGACAAATGTCGTACATGTGAAGACTGTTCTGAATGCTTCCCCACTCACTAAACAGCCCTGACTTGGCTGTGTGCAATTTCTTTTCCCAAGCTCAAAACCTGCCTCAAAGGACATCATTTTGGGACAGTTGAAAACGTTCAGGCAGCTGCGGGAAGAGCTTTGAACAACATCTGAGGTGAAGACTTCCTCTACTGCTGTGAAGAGTTGCAGCTATACTGGAATCACTGCTGTCAGTCTTCAGGGGCCTATTTTAAAGAGGATAAACCAGGCATGGGCAAACTTTTGCCCTTCAGGTGTTTTGGACTGTTAGGAATTGTGGGAGTTGAAGTCCAAAACACATGGAGGGCAAAAGTTACTGGATGTTAGGAATTGTGGGAGTTGAAATCCAAAACACCTGGAGGGCCGAAGTTTGCCCATGCCTGTGATAAACTATAATTGTATGTATGACCAATTAAAAATGTTTTGAATCATTCTCATTACTTTTGGGACAGACCACATACATTTATCATTCACCCTTGTTCAAAAAGTTAGACCTTGCTTGCAGGATCACAGAACAATTAAAAATGAAGGGCCTTTGTCTCTTTTCTACACATTAATTTTATTTCCTTGATCTATAGGAAGTCATTCAGCTCAGAAATTGAGCTTTTATTCTTCCTCGTATTGACAAAGATGACACTAAAAAACATTAGGCTACCAGTATTGCTTTGCCAGGCATTCTGTTCTTTTTTCAGACACACACACACCAATATTACTTGTCCATATGCCTACAGTTTGTGGATATGTATATCTATGCTAATATATGCATACACTCTGAACTAAGAGAAATATAAATTTAGTAACTATGTGGCTTAAGATTTCATTGAACAACACAAAGTGTACCAGTAGCAGGAGTATAATGAACCTTTTACAGCAAGAAACCTGATTCTGTTTCCTGGAATCCTCTTAGTGTAGATATTAGGCATGGTTTAGAACCCAAAAATGGCGATTCTAAAATCAAATGGGGGGATTTTTTTTGATTAGTAATAGAAAGACTTACAAAAAAATTTCCAAAAATTTCTAAAATGTAACGTAATTACTAACGAAATTCGTTAGTAGTTCGTATGCCAGCACATGCGCATTCCAGATGGTTTTGGCCTACAACTCCCAGAAATCCTAACAGCTGGTAAATTGGCTGGGATTTCTGGGAGTTGTAGGCCAAAACTGGGATAAATCACACTGAATTCTAGATGGGACTCTCCAAATAGGAAGGAGGGAGGGAAGGAGGGAGGGGGTATTCTATTCTTGGAAGCAGCAAAAAAAGGAGGAGGAGCCCCCCCTCGCTCCTCGCTGCCTCTCTCTCACCCCGATCCTGAGGGAGCGAGGGCCCAAGTTTGCCCAGGCTGAGAGGAAAAGAAAGAGGCCTGAGGCTGTGAGGAATGGTGGGAGTTGAAGTCCAAAACACCTGGAGGGCTGAAGTTGGCCCGTCATGAAGCCTCTTCAAGGCTTTAGATCCTGGCAGGCAGAAGGGGCAGGGAGGGCCCGTCCACTCCTCCTCCCCTGCCAGGATCTAAAGCGCATCAAGGCTTGGCACGCTTTAGATTCTGTGAGAAACCAACCTAATGTATAATAGAATAAATGCTAACTTATAGAGTAAGTGCCTAAATATTATAAGTAATCCAACTGGTCATATACCTACATTCCATGCACATGCAATAATACAGCAGTAATAACAATGGGTATAAGAAGAGGTAAAATTCAAACCGAAGTATTCTGACTGGTCCCTCCTCAAGTGGTGCAAACGGGCTCTTCTCTATGAGCCCGGGATTCTGCAGCAAATCCTCCCACAAAGAATATGTATGTGCACACAGGCAGCAAACGCCGTGCCCGGGCTTTTGGCTTTTCCCGGGAGAGGCTGCCTCCCAGGCTCATAGAGAAGAGCCATTTGCAGTTTGCACCGCTTGAGGAGAGACCAGAGTCAGAATACTTCGGTTTGTATTTTACCTCTTCTTATACCCATTGTTATTACTGCTGTATTATTGCATGTGCATGGAATGTAGGTATATGACCAGTTGAGATTACTTATAATATTAGAGCACAGTCAGAGGAAAGTTAGCATTGCACATTATACATTAGGTTGGTTTTAGAATAACTGGCTCCTGTGCTAGAAATCATAGTAGCATTCTGTTTACTTCCTTTGCAGATTTACTTCTGATTGTAAACCCTCTGGAGCATTTTCCAGGCTTTGCCGAAAAAGGAACATCATGTGCCTTGCAGTGATAATTGGCAAGGGAGGCGGGAGGGTGGTGAGAGAGAAGGAGGGTGCCCCAGACCTAACATGCTAAGAAAATCCTGTTTACATTCTATAAAGAAAGTCCACTTCCTGGTTGGCATTCCAGATGCGGAAATATTCAAAAGTAGCATTTCTTGCGCATCCCTTCCGAATCATTTAATTTTCATAACTTTTTCTCATGCCTAGTAGATATGCTTTGGCTGAAATGATTTGTCGAGATCAGAGATAATGTACTGTGGAAATGTAATTTTGTCAGTGTCATGAAATAGTTTTCAATATTACAGAATGCAATAGTACACAGAGAAGAGCAAATATGGCCTTTCTGTACACATGTGTTACAATCATCTGTCTACAAGGGGTTTTAATTTGAAATTGTGATCAAACAAGTTGCTAGACCAAAATATTGCATGTTTCTATCCTTCCTGATAGGATTACCCATTTCAGGGTTCCAATGAGCCAACATACCCACTTGTAGAATACAAAGACACAGACGCCACTGCCACCATTCAAGGAATTTCTTTTATGTGGCTGACATCCAGCATTGTAAGTTTTCTGAGGTACTTTTCTTGTGGGGCTCTTATCAGTGCTTCAATATTTAAAAATATACTTCTTCATATCTGCATTCTACCAGTTTTCACAATTTCCTTTTTCCATGTCTGGAAAAAATATATCATCTTTAATCCTTTTCTGGGTCATCCAGAATGATTGTATGATGTTCTTGGGTCAGAAGTCATTAATTTCAATAGAGTTCACTATTATCCACAGTTTTGCAAATCCAGATGAAGTCTAGGAATATATCGCGCACAGATATACGGGCCATACCCTATGTTTCCCACAGGCAGTCTAGGACCTTTTCATTTGCAAATGCATTGTGTTTTTTGGTTATGAAAGAGACAACTGATAATCTATACATATAATAAAAGTGAAAAAAATTATGTTTCTGTGGCTGAGATATCTGCTTACACAGAAAAGCACCTGCCTGTTTACTTCCTTTGCAGATTTACTTCTGAGTAAACCTCTCTGTTTACATTTTTCCAGGCTTCCAGCCGAAAGAAGCAGCGAGTTTAGGGCTTGCCTTGCCATAATACTTATTGGCAAGGGAGGCGGGAGGGTGGTGAGAGAGAAGGAGGGTGCCCCCCTTACGACCTAATTATGATACTTAAGAAAATCCTGGCCCCCGGAGTTCTATAAAGAAAGTCCACTTCCTGGTTGGCGTTCCAGATGCGGAAATATTCAAAAGTAGCATTTCTTACTAATCCCTTCCGAATCATTTAATTTTCATAACTTTTTTCTCATGCCTAGTAGATATGCTTTGGCTGAAATGATTTGTCGAGATCAGAGAGCCTGAAATTGCAAGGAAATGTAATTTTGTCAGTGTCATGAAATACTTTTCAATATTACAGAATGCAATAGTACACAGAGAAGAGCAAATATGGCCTTTCTGTACACATGTGTTACAATCATCTGTCTACAAGGGGTTTTAATTTGAAATTGTGATCAAACAAGTTGCTAGACCAAAATATTGCATGTTTCTATCCTTCCTGATAGGATTACCCATTTCAGGGTTCCAATGAGCCAACATACCCACTTGTAGAATACAAAGACACAGACGCCACTGCCACCATTCATTTTCTATTTATTTTATGTGGCTGACATCCAGCATTGTAAGTTTTCTGAGGTACTCTTTCTTGCTGGGGCTCTTATCTGTGCTTCAATATTTAAAAATATACTTCTTCATATCTCTGCATTCTACCAGTTTTCACAATTTCCTTTTTCCATGTCTGGAAAATATATATCATCTTTAGTCCTTTTCTGGGTCGTCCAGAATGATTTTATGATGTTCTTGGGTCAGAAGTCATTAATTTCAATAGAGTTCACTATTATCCACAGTTTTGCAAATCCAGATGAAGTCTAGGAAAATATCCCACAGGCACAGATATCCGAAAGGCCATACACCTCCATGTTTAGCCTGACAGGCACTATTTTAATTAATTTTCCTATTCTTTTAGCTTTTAAATTGCATTGTGTTTTTGGAGGGGTTATAAAATCAATCAATCAATCAATTTGCAAATAATCTATGAAAGAGACATATAATAAACATATAATAAAAGTGAAAAAAATTATGTTTCTGTGGCTGAGATATCTGCTTACACAGAAAAGCACCTGCCTCCACAAACAGTTATAGCTCCCACTACTCAGGAGACACCAATGGCCCTCATTCCAATGACATTGTGAGCACCTGAAACCAGGCATGTAGCCCGGGGGGGGGGGTTGAGGGGCTCCAGCCCCCCCCCCCCCCAAAATTCTCAGGGTGGTCCGCGAGAAGGCCTTACTGGTACATTACTTAAATGGTTATGTTTATTCATATAATGATCTGATGACCATGCTCAATATATCCCATATGCATGGGGGTATTGGGATAACAATACAAAAGGTTTGCTAGGGTAGACCCTTTCTCACCCAGACTCAGCCCCGAATCAAACTCAGCCCCCAACCCCCACCCCCCCGAATCAAAATCCTGGCTACGGTACTGCCAGGAACATGTCCAAGAGCCCTGCCAATGTCCTCCACAAACACAATACTGCCCACCACCCAAGTGAAGGCTTTCATATGGGGACAAATTCATCCTACATTTTCTGTTTTAACTCCACCACATATATCCCAGTGTTTCTTGCTCTCTCCATTGATGTGGAATTTGCATGGCGCCTAATCTTTAACCCTTTCCTATTCTTTTCTATGGCACAGAGCAAACAGAGGAATTGATCAGCAACTGAACAGAGAGGTTTGAGGAGAATTCACCATGATTTATAGGAGTTGTAGGTACTGGGATGTATAGTTCACCCGCAATCTAAGAGCACTCTGTACTACACCAATGAAGGACCTGGAACTAACTTGGCACACAGAACCCTCATGACCAACAAAAAATACTGGAGCTAATTGGAGGTATTTATAGGAGTTGTAGTTTACCTACATCCAGAGCGCACTATGAACCCAAACAATGATGGATCTGGACCAAACTTGTCATATATAACCAATATGCCCAAATTTGAATACTGGTGGGTTTGAGGGGAATTGGCCTGGACATTTTGAAGTTGTAGGTACTGAGATTTATAGTTCACCTGTAATCAGTGAGCACTCTGAACTCCACCAAAGATGGAATTGGACCAAACTTGGCACACAGTTCCCCCATTACCAGCAAAAAATACTGGAGGTCTTTGGGGGAAAATTCACTTTGATTTGGAGGAGTTGTGGTTCAACTACATCCAGAGAGCACTGTGAACACAAACACCAATGGATCTGGACCAAACTTGGCACACATACTTGATATGCTGAAATTTGATTACTTGGGGGGGGAGGGGGGTTGGAGGGATCTGACCTTTCTTTCTGGGAGTTGTAATTCACCCACAACCAGAGAAACTGTGATCTCCACCGATTATGGGCCAGGACCAAATTTGGCACACAGAACCCCCATGACTAACTCAACCTATGGAGGTGTTTGAGGGGACTGACTCACCATGGTGAGAGTTGTGGTTTACCCTACAGCCAGAGAGCACACTGAACCCCACCGATGATGCATCTAGAGCAAACTTTCCCAACATAACAAACTTTAAGTAGTGATGGGGTTTTTCGGGGTTAACCTGGCATAATGTGAATTGTAGTTCACCCACAACTTTATGCATTTTGTACAATTAAAAGGTTAGGTTGCTTACCTGTAACCGTGTTTCTCCGAGTGTAAGGTCTGTGAAATTCACACAAATGGGTTTACTCCCCGCGCATGCGTAGAATCTCGGACATACTAGCTAGAAATTAAAGATTAACCTCAGCCCCTCCCACTCCCCGCCCCTCATCCCCAATGCAGCTACCTAGTTAGTTCCGTACCGCCAGACCGCAGCAAGAGACTAGGTATGACATCAGAGGGGAGGACGGGTGGGTTCTGTGTGAATTTCACAGACCTTACACTCGGAGAAACACGGTTACAGGTAAGCAACCTAACCTTCTCCTTCGTGTGGTCTGTGAAATGCACACAAATGGGTGATTTAACAAGCTTATGTACCTTGGAGGTGGGTCATGCCACACAGGAAAACAGGACGGCTCTGCCAAAGGATGCATCCTTCTTCGCGAGAACGCGAGAGCTTGTAATGAGCTGCAAACGTCGAGGGAGTCACCCAGGTCGCAGCCTTGCAAATTTGGTCAACAGAAACACCCCGTAAAAACGCTTGGGATGTGGAAACTGCCCTAGTGGAGTGGGCTTTAACACCAACAGGTAATTCCCTATGGGCTAACTGGTAAGCCAGTCGGATTGCCAGGACTATCCAAGAGGCTAAACGTTGAGTAGAGATAGGGAGTCCGAGGGAATCTTCTCTATATTTGAGAAACAACTTGGGGATTTTCTATAAGGGGCTGTTCTATGCAGATAAAGGACAAAGCCCTCTTAACATCTAATGAATGGAGAGCAGCCTCCAGAGGTGACGAGGGTTTAGGAAGAAAGGCCGGAAGGACAATGTCCTGGGACATATGGAAGTGGGAAACAACTTTGGGAAGAAAAGTGACATCCGTCCGGAGGACCACTTTATCTTCATGGAACCGAATAAAGGGAGGATCAGAGCGGAGTGCTGTGATCTCACTAGCTCTCCTGGCCGAGGTGATGGCCACAAGGAAGGCAGTCTTCCAGGAGAGATGGGAGATATGGCAGGTTGCCATAGGTTCGAAGGGAGGCTTGGAGAGTTGAGAGAGGACAAGTTCCAAACTCCAAGATGGAGGTGGAGGAGCAACAGAGGGGAAAGACTTTTTATAACCCTGTAGGAACATGCCTACCATGGGATCCTGGAAAAGGGACGGAAGGCCAATTTTTTTCCTGTACCAGGAGAGGGAAGCCAAATAACATTTTATGGAAGAAAGGGAGAAACCTTTCGTGGAGAGGTGAACAAGGAAGTCTAAAACAACTGAAATGGGGGCTGACTGGGGCAAATAACCTAATGGTTGTACAAACTCAAGGAATTTGTCCCACTTATAAGTATAGGCCTTTCTAGTGGAAACCTTTTGTGCCGCCTGAATTATTTGGCGGACAGGGTTGGAGAGGTGGGACAGGGCCTGATCCTCCACGCTGTAAGGTGGAGAGATGGGAGGTCCGGGTGTAGGACGAGGCCCTGCTGAAGGGAGAGGAGATCGGGGTCTAACGGCAGACGGAGGAAGTCTCCCTGAGAGGCCTGGAGAAGGGGTGTGAACCACGGTTGGCGAGGCCACCAAGGGGCTATGAGGACACAGTCCGAGTTGTCGGACAGCAATTTTGCGACCACCCTGGACAGAAGTGGAAGTGGAGGGAATGCATATAGGAGACTCGGAGACCAATGATATAGGAATGCGTCCCCTAGACAGTCTGGGGATGCGTGAGGTTGGAGTCTCGCGCAATACCTGCGGCAGTGGGTGTTGAGGTGTGATGCAAATAGATCTATTTGGGGTGTGCCCCAACACCTGATTAGTGAGAGGAAGTGACGAGGGCTGAGCTGCCACTTGTGAGTGGTGGACGACGTCCTGCTCAGTGAGTCGGCTAAAGTGTTCTGAAGGCCCGGGAGATGAATGGCCTGGAGGAATGTGTTGTGGAGAATGCACCACTCCCAAATCCGAAGAGAGATGGAGAGTAGGGTCGGGAGCGGGTGCCCCTTGCCTGTTGATGTAACATTTCACCGAGGTGTTGTCCGTGAGGACTTGAACCACCTGGTTGGAGACTACGGTCACAAATGACCGGAGTGCCTTCTCCACTGCCGTAAGCTCTAGGGCGTTTATGTGAAGTCTCTTTTCGTGAAGGGACCAGTGACCGCTGATGGTCAGGTCCTGAAGGTGAGCACCCCACCCCGTGGATGACGCGTCTGTCGTCAGGGACAGGGACGGCTGGGGGGGGGGAAGGGCAGGCCCGAGCACACATTGGACCTGTCTGTCCACCATGACAGGGAGTGAAGGACATGGTCGGGGGGATGGAGGGTCATGTTTTGGCTGTCCAGCCCTGGCTGAAATACAGAGAGGAACCAAGCCTGGAGGGGGCGGAGGCGGAGTCGGGCGAACGCGGTGACGTTCGTGGTGGAAGCCATATGACCAAGGATAGATTGGACGGTCCAGGCGGAACACCGGTGGGTGGTTTGGATGGCTTGGATAGACCGGCAGAGATTGAGGAAGCGATCTTCCGGAAGGTAGGCCCTCTGGGACACCGAATCCAGGACAGCACCTATAAATTGTACCGTCTGGGCAGGTGTGAGGTGAGATTTTTCGTGGTTGACAATCAGTCCCAGGTTCTGTAAGAGAGATAAGGCATAACCAATATCAGATGACAGCTGGTCACATGACCCAGCGCAGAAAAGCCAGTCATCCAGATAAGGAAATACGGTGACGCCCTGTTGACGTAGATGGGAGGCGACGACCGCCATACATTTAGTAAAAGTCCTTGGGGCCGTGGAGAGGCCGAAGGGAAGGACGTTAAAAGAATATGGGGTCCCGTCCACCATAAAGGTGAGGTACTTCCTGTGGGACTGCCGAATTGAAATGTGGAAGTAGGCGTCCTTGAGGTCAACAGTTGCCATCCATGCCCCCTTCGGGATAAAAGGGAGGATGGAGGGGAGAGTGACCATCCTAAATTTGCGTGGTCTGATAAATTGGTTGACCTCCCTGAGGTCCAGAATGGGCCGGAGACCACCATCTCTTTTGTCTACCAGGAAATATCTAGAAAAAAAGCAAAACTCAATAAGGTGGGATGGGGTTGGAGAAATGGCTCCTTTAAGAAGGAGGGATTCAACTTCCTGTAGCAGGGTAGGGGAAGCCTGAGTAGAAACAGGCTTCATGGGGGGTGGTAGTGAGTCGAACTCTATGGCGTAACCCCGGAAAACAATGTCCAGAACCCAACTATCTGTGGTGATGGACTGCCAAACTGAAAAGAAAGGTCGTAACCTATTAAGAAACAGGTTAGAAACGACGTGTCTTGTTATTTGAGGACCTACCACCTCGGTACTGACCCCTGAATGGAGCGCCTGGACGCCTGTATCCTTGCGAGGGGAACTGCGGCCGCTGTCCTCCTCTGTACGGGGCGGTATTGTAGTAGCCACGAAAGGGCTGGTGGTAATAAGGGCGCCAGCGCTGTCTGTAGGGCTGGTAGGTAGGATTAGATTGGTGGCCATATTTATTTAGCGTCTGTTTCATTTTGTGGGAATGTTCCAGCTGAGAGTCTGTCTCAGGATTAAAGAGGCCCGCCTCATCCATGGGAAGATTCTCAATCAAAGAGCGTTGATTAGAGGACAACGCTGCAGACCGTAACCAGGCATGTCTCCGAAGAGCAACCGAACCAGCTATAAGCTTGCCTGAGGTATCTGCCCCATGTTTGGCCAGGTCCTTCTGGAGGGTGGCCAGTGTGAGCGCCTCCTGATGGAAGGCTTTAGCCATAGGCTGGTCAGATACTGGGAGGAGATCTAGATAAGGACCAATCTTATTCCAGAGATAGGATTGGTAGACGCTCATATAGACGCCATAATGCGCCATTCTGCCCGATAAACATGCAGAAGAGTAAAATTTTTTGGCCATAGCGTCAAGCTTTTTCCCTTCTTTGTCAGAAGGGGCGGCTTGATTGTTTTGGGATGGCTTGGGCTGAGCATCAGTCACAATAGAATTCACTTTCGGAAGTCTGGCCAACCACGGGGTGGTGGACAGATCA
The DNA here is from genome assembly GCA_030556195.1 of Anolis apletophallus. NCBI lineage: Eukaryota > Metazoa > Chordata > Lepidosauria > Squamata > Anolidae > Anolis > Anolis apletophallus. Next base: position 48,371,879 of record JARBWK010000002.1, on the reverse strand, counting down.
ATCCAGTATAGATTTTCCGCCCGTCTGGAAGTACCGGGAACAGAGGCCGGGGCAACACCCGTGACTTTTAGTAATTTGACCAAGTAAGGGATGGTCGGCAACAAGGTGGATTGCTGAGATTGTTGTTGCTCAGCAGAGGTAAAATAAGGGTCTTGAACTACATCGTCAGATTGAGGGGGTTGAATTCCCAGAGATCTGGACAGTCTTATTAGCAAAGCTGAAAACTTTTTGTATTCCTCTGCCTGTTGAGGATCAGCCTCAGGTTCAGGCAATGCAGGGATGGGAGTCACATCCGAGGATGACTCTATATCCGCATCATTGTCATCAATAGGTGGTGATGGAAGAGGGGCAGGAGCACGGGGGGGGGGACCTGAGTGGGAGGGGCTGGTGGAGGAGGAGGAGGGGGAGGAGGAGGGGGTGCCACGGATTGCGGAGCATAAGAAGCAGGGGACCACGGATGGTGGTAGAATTCAGCTGAGTAGGGATCAGGAGGATAAAAGCCATAGTGGGGGAAAGGAGGGGGTAGGGAGGGGGGTATCCAAAGGGATACCCATAAGGGGGGTCCCAGTACTGAGCCCGGTCACCGGAGCCCTCTTTCAGAGGGCTCCGTGACCGGGGGCGATGGGAATCTTCGGCTGGGAAGCCAGAGGGCAATGGTGGAGGCTGGGGCGAGCGCGCGCGCCCCGCGCCTTGGCGGGAAGGCAGCAGCTGACTGAGAGGGAGAGAGGGAAGGCCGCGTGGCGCCAGATTCCACGTGGCGCGGCTCGGTCTCCGACGGGCCGCGCCACTGAAGAGAGGCAGCAGCTGCTGGGCGAGAGGAGGAGAGCCGCGTGGAGCTGGCCTCCACGTGGCGCTCGGAATCCGGCGAGAGGGAAGGAGGGGGGAACCTGAGCAAGAGGAGGTGAAGGCAGCTCAGGCTCGGTCACCGAGTCAAGGAGGAGGCTTGGGAGAAGCTGGGGGGGGGGGATTTCTTCCCCTAAAAACGGAGTGCTTTCGTCTGTAAAGAGTTGCAGCGTTTCAGCTGCACACAGACCAACAGGAGGACTGGGGGGCGCGGAGCCAGCCAGGAGCCTCAGATTTTCTTGTGCCAAAGCCTCACAAGGACTGGAGGGCCGCAGACCGACCAGGAGCCTTGGGGATTTTTGAGCCAGAGGCTCTTTAGATTTTTCTTTAGGCTTGCTAACTTTAGCTGCCTTTTGTTTTTTCTTCCGGAGTGGCTCGGTGACTGGGTCAGAGGCCAACTCATGGATGGCACTATCAGTTTTAGCACTCAGAGGGCTGGGATTTGGGGTCCCAGAAGGCAGAGAGGGCTGGCCCATGGAAGGAGAGAGCCCAGTCTCTGAAGAAAATAAAGCCTGTTCAAATAATGTGGCTTTAAGTTTAGAATCCCTGTTTTTCAGGGTTCTGTTTGAAAAAGTCCTGCATATCTTGCAGGACTGGGAGATATGGGACTCTCCCAAGCAGAGGAGACATTTAGGATGTCTATCCTCTTCAGGCAAGGTTGCTCCACAGTCAGAGCACCTTTTAAAGACAGAGAAGACATCTTAGCTGAATAGTCGAGGCAATCCGTGGACTTGTATCAGGAGCTAGTAGTCTGGAGATCCTTTCGCTGGCTAGGCGGAAAAGGAACTAACTAGGTAGCTGCATTGGGGGATGAGGGGGGGGGGGAGTGGGAGGGGCTTATGTTAATCTTTAATTTCTAGCTAGTATGTCCGAGATTCTACTCATGCGCGGGGAGTAAACCCATTTGTGTGCATTTCACAGACCACACGAAGGAGAAACTGACTTTTTCAAATAACCTGGCCCAACCCCATGATTATAGTTATTCTCAGCTTCCATATTCCCTGACATCCTCTCTTTCACCCTTTTACTACTGCATTCAAATGCATCACATTAAATCACATACATACACACATCTTTAAAAAAATTTATTTATAAATTTATCAAACAAAATGTATAAGCATACATTCTTTCCTCTTTTTACATTTCAGACAGAAGAGTATGTCATATTATATAAAATCTAACAGTAAAAAAAATCAAAAACATATTTAAGCATATTTCTTATCAATTTTTTAAACTTTCCATTACAACTTATACTACACATACCTCTATCTACCACACACCTTTTATCTATACATGTTTTATTTTTATAATTAGTATTATACTATTTTCCCCTCTTCCCCTTATCCTTAGTTTGTGCCCCCTTCACCAGGACCAATGCACTCTTGCTATTTCACAATTCTAAAATGTTAGGAAATAGGGATGTACCTTCATATGTAGTGGTCATGTAAAATTATACAAAAATTTTGAGAAAGTATATTCAAAGAAATAAGAGTAATAATAAAAATAGAGATCAGGATTACACCAAAATTAACATTATTACTTACACATGACAATATAATTCCCTCACAAGAGGAGAAAGAACTGGTTTCTAACTTGATAACAGCAGGTAAATTGCTAATAGCAAAAAACTGGAAAGAAAAAAAATTCAATTGGAAGAATGGTATAGGGAAATTTGGAATATAGCTATTAATGATAAGCTAACTTGCAATATTAAAATTAAAAGGGGAATATGGAAACAAAGAGATTTCTGGAAAATATGGGGAGAATTTATTGAGTATATTTTTAATGAGGGAAAGGGATGTAAGCCAGCAAGAGATACATACAACTTCTAATGACTCATCCAGTTCTTATAATTACCATCCATTTCTCTGCATCACAATTGTATTTGAAATTTACCATGGTAATAAATAACCCTGCTGTCGTGACTCCTCCAGCTTCTTTCCTGATCCTCATCGCTCAATCTAGCTTCATCTCTGCCCTCCTGTAAAGCTGCCCTCCCTCAAAACTCTCACATTCTGCTCACTGCCAAATCCAATGGCCTTTCTAGTATGCTCACAGCGTCCCTTACCTCTTTGCTGAATTTGATAGTTAGTCACTTTCTTTTTCTTGACTCCCTGGAGATCCTCTCAGCTGGCTTTTTTCATCTCAATTACTCATTCAACATTTATCCAGTTTTCCTCTGTCCCCCCCCCCCCCCAACTTCTTTCTGGCCTCTCAGGGATCTTTCTCCCGCTTCTATTATTTTATCTCTATGCATAATCTCAAGAGCCAGTATGGCACAGCGATTTGACTACTATATGTGGTATTAAAGGGGAAATTGATGCTTTTAGTAGAAATAATGTCAGGAGAAAGTGCTGCTCAGTATAGGCTTCAGAGTACCGGGGTAGCTTGCCAAGTAATGGTGACGAGAATAAGCTACTCTGATTGGTACAAAGGCACAAACAGTGATTTGCCAGGGAACATCATGTGCCTTCTAGATAAGAGCGGCCCTGATAGGCCGAACGCTAGCAACGTGCTATTGTTTACAATGTTCTTGAATGGTTAGATAATGCGCATGGCAAATAAGAGCTTCCCCTTGGCAGATTCCCCAGGAAAGCTGCATAGAAATGTAACATTTTGAGAACACACTGCATCAGAAGTAGATAACCTAGCCTGGGAAAGAGAATTAATATCTACGCCATGCATTTTAACAAATAGAAGTGAGAGGCTAGAATAATGCTTTGTTTAATTGGATAATGAAATGAGTTTATGAATGCCAGCCAGTAACGGGGTATGAAGGAGGGCGGGACAAAGGGGTTCGTCGCCATTGTTTGTATAAAATCAAAGCGTGGAGATTGTTCGGGGCTCTTGCCCCTTAGCAGCAAGTTCTGCGGGCCGAACCCATCAGCTGATGTCCTGCAAATAAAGTTTGGCTTCATTGTACCATAGTAAAAGATTGTCGCGTCATCCATCAGCCCCTGTGCTCGCACGGAAGCGTCGCCTGAGGTAAAAAGTTATTGCCTGAGGAATTTGGGACTCCAAATTTCTGCTACAGTATATATCTTCACTGTGAATTGAATGTACTTTGGCACCATCTTTACTGCCATGGCTCAATGCTATGGAATCCTGGGATTTTTAGTTTGGTAAAGCACCAGCACTATTTTACAGAAAAGGTCAAAGACCTTTTACAACTATAACTCACATGATTCCATAACATTGAGCATGGTGGTGTGAAATTGCATTAATTCTACAGTGGCAATTTCCCTGCTTCTTGGTAGGGGGTTGGACTGGATGGCCCATGAGGTCTCTTCCAATTCTATGATTCTATGAGATGCACCCTAGGACTCTGGAAACCAAGGTCCAGATTTCTGTTTGGTCTTGGAAACTCACTTGGGTGACACTGCACAACAATTCACATACTCCAGCCACAGAGGAAGGCAATGGCTAACCTCCTCTGGAAAACTTAGAAAATAACATAGGAGATGTATTCAGTATATATATTATTTACTGCATTTCTATGCTGCCCTTCTCAGCCTGAAGGCGACTCAAGGTGGCTTTATTTTAACAATTTAACAAAGAAAGAAAGAAAGAATTTCATATTATTATTTGAAACACAAGATTAGTACACAGCAAACAAGGTCACTATGCTGGCTGTTGTATTGGATCACGTTGGACACTTCCCAAGTTTCTAGAACTGTGTGATGTATCAGCAAATAATGCTTTTTCCCACTTTAATCCACTTTAAATGCAGGTCACTGCAGAATTCTGGGATTTGTAGATTAGGGAGGAATCTTTAAACTGCTAATCCAGAGGAGCCCTGGGCCCCCCTAAACTATAAGCCCCAGAAATCTGCAGGAGGCAGTCACAACATTTAAAGTGGATTAAAGTGGAGAAATGCTCAAGTGTGATGAGGGAACTACTAATGTAGGGTGCTTCCAGACAGCACTAAATCACAGGTTTTAAACAGGGGCAAAAAATCCCAGGACTTCAGAAGAGGGTCCACACACAGAACGGTTGGTCCTGGGATTTCTGCCTCTGAGGTTCAGACTTGATGCTCTGTTGCGAGATTTAGAAGTTCCCAAGATGGCTGCCATGGGACTTCCACCAGAAACCTTACCAGGTTTTTTAAAAAGAAAAACCTCAGGATGCAGATATGTGAATATGCAGAGAATCACTGCAGCAAATCACTGCAAAAGTTCCTTTTTTTCATCCTGGCCAGAGTAACTGTGCCTTCCAGGCATTTCATGAAGTATCTGCCACACAACAAAGTTTACGGGGTAGGACCACCTCTGCCCAAGTTAGCACTGTGCAATCAAAAAACAACACACACTTTCAAGCCAGGAACACAACTTTGTCATTATTGACACTTTTTAGAGCCTGGTCATCTGTCCTGACAGATTTGGTTGTGTACTTGTGGCATCAAACAACAGGGTGCTGTTCCTGGGTTATATATGGCTGTTCCTGATTGCCCTTCTTGTGAAACATTGTACAACATTGACTAGGGGGTCACAACTTTGTCCTGGCCAGAGAAAATGTGCCCTTCACACATTTCTTAAAGTTTCTGGCATATGAACAAAACTTTTGCCTTCTACACAAGTGTCACCTTCTTTTTAGCAACCAACCAATCAGGAGCAAACATCTAAAACTTGGGAACAAATCCAGATTTAAAACATCCCAAAATTTCCCATTGTAGGGACATACAGATATGTGAAGATCCGCATATTCGGCTCAAAACTGCGATATTCCTGCACCTGGAACCTTGAGTTTTTTGCCTTTTGTAACAATTGCTTCCGTGTATACAGGAACAGCATTTGGCCACCCTTCTGTTTGCTGTGGAAGCTCCTGGGATAAAGGTACTGTCTGGACAGACCTGCAGCTCTTGATAGAAAGTGTAGTGATGGGGGTCGGGGGGAGGGGGAGCTAACTGCTGTAATTTCTGCAATTATTTTCAAGAAGAGATGCTTATAATTTTGGAACATTCCTTTCTGGGGCTTCTTGCTCCCATAATCAATTTTCTAGCCAGTATGACCATTACAGCTGGGAGCTGCCACATAAAAGCTAATGTACCCAGGCTCAGTTATATATACTAGATATATATACCAAAAAACCCACAATAAAACTTTACTGATACTTGTCACGGCTTTAAAAGAAGTAATTTGTTTAAAATAGACATACAAAGGGTGGGGATGAATTTGTTTTTTGTCATGGTCTCATGGTGGTATTTGGCAAGACATAGACGACCATCCACAGAGAATGTTATTGGATGGGAAGCATTAGGGATTGGATGGGGAGGGTAGGATTGCATTTTCAGAACAACATGAAAGTGAACTGTATTGTTAAAACAATATAATTTCTTCATAACAGACGTGCTGCCTTGATGAAAAAAAAAGACTCCTGTGCAATGTTTCTGTGCTAAAAAGCAACTAATCTAGCATGTCACATGACGAAAACAGGTGAATCATCCTGGCTGTATCTGAAATAAGAAACTAAAATGCCTATAGACATAACAGCAAATAAAATTAAAATAGCTGGAAAGAGTATAAAAGTAATGCTGATTGCGGATTCCAATCTGAATGGAATGAAATGGTGTGGTGGAAAAAAGTTTGAAAAAAAGAAAATAATTGCAATGACAAATGTTGTAGGAAGACTGATTTGTAAGATTCAGTTCTTCAAAGTCATATTTGAGACCAGTTTCTGGTTTTCAAAATAGCTGAGGGTAAAGATACTGAATTAATGTGACAAATGACAGATCAGGTCTTAAAAACTGACATAAACTGACACAGGAATCCCAATTTCTTAAGCTAAACATCATGTTTTCTTTCTAAATCTACCTAGAGCGTAAAAGTGCAGACTTCTGTACAGAAAACCCTATTTTATTTTATTTTAGAAGAAAGATCTTCAGAAAAAGGCCCCCATCAAAGATCTTGTGTTCCCCAATTTTTATTTTTATTTTTTTTGCAACATTTCTTAACTAACTTAGAGTTTTTACAAACATCTCCAGCTCCTTTCTTCCATTCCTGAAGCTCTCCAGCTGTGTAGCTTCAAGGACAAACAGTCCTGTCAAAGCGTTTCAGGAAAAAAGCTTTTAAAAAGAGGCTTTAAAATACAAATATTGACCTGAGGAGTGTTTTAACAGAATTTAAACAATGCTTCAGTCACTTCTGTTCCTTCATCCTCGCATTCTTTCAAGCATTTCTGACCTTGTTCTGTCCCCAAAGAAATGAAACTGTAGTTATTGAAGATTAATAAACAGAAATTGATTTTTGAAGTCCTCATTTGTATGTTTTTGGAGAACAGGAAGCCCTTTAGAAACATGTTTTAACTTTATCAAGAGAGAGTAAGATGAATGCAAAGAAAACAAGCAGGATCACAGAAAATAGGTAATTATTTCCTTCATTGACAAAGTACTTTTATATGCTCTTGAAGTAAGATCCAAGTCAGATCCAAGTCACAAGATATGTTCTGCAATGTGCTTCTATTCCAAGGAAGAGTGGATTATATTCCTCTTTATTATGCTTCACCCAGGAAGTGAAGACTATTGGCTCATCAAACTTTTAATAGGCATTAGTATTCACTCTCTGTTTCTTTTTATAGAGAAGCAAGCTGTCCCAATAGATGGTGGCCATTTCAGATGGCAGATGCTGGGAGGCTGTTCCTGTTTGTTGGAGGAATGGCCTATGTGCAGCATGATGTGACATGTGTTGGAAAAACAGCAGCTTCTGCATTGTTTTTTGCTGTTAACCACTGGACGTGAGATTACTCAGGGCCCATCTACATGGGCCACATATCCCACATAAGGCCAAATGAAACCCCTGAGCACCCAGCCTCCAATGCAGGATAAAACTATTTAATCCAGTGGTTCTCAACCTGTGGGTCCCCATGTGTTTTGGCCTACAACTCCCAGAAATCCCAGCCAGTTTACCTGCTGTTAGAATCTAACCTGCTGTTAGAAAGCCAAAACATCTGGGGACCCACAGGTTGAGAACCACTGATTTTATCTGATTTTTCCCAGGTATTAGGAAAAGTGGGGGAATGCATTGGAGCTTCCCTGAAACTCCGGAGGAGCCCTGCACTTCAGAATGGTGTGAACAGCTGAGCTGGATCTAAGTTAGAACTAGTCCCATGGATTGCATGGGACAATATCACCATTCTCTTTTTCCTGTGCTCTACAGCTCGGGGAAATGAGGATGGCATCTTTTTTTTTTTGAGGAGGGGGTGTGTCTTTGGTTGCTACAACAGTGACCAAAGAGCTCCAGGGCTCTTGCAATGTGCCTTTGCTTACCAGGGGAAAGGAAAGCGATCACAGAGACAACAGCAAAGAGTAACCACCCAGAAGGGCTGGACTGGAAGGGAGATTGGTGACCCAGAGTATTTTATTGTGTGTTGTGCACTATTGTATAGTTTTAATAATTGGTGTTAATGTTGATGTTTTAGCTGTGTTTTATGGTGTTTTTAGCATATGTAAGTCGCCCCGAGCCTGACGGGAGTGGCGACTAATAAATCGAAATAAATAAATAATAGTATTGCCATTCTGAACCAGACTTGAATGTTGTGACCTGTATAGATGGGTCCTTAGTCAGAGGATGGATTCAGATCTGTTTGGCTTCCTTACCTGCTTACTTTTCCTTCCTCTGTCAACCACTTATTCTGAAAAGGGGGTTGGGGCAGCTAGCATTGTTGATTAAGTGATTGGTCTCTTGTTATAACAGAAGAAGAGCCAGTCCAGATTGAACCTCTGCGCCCTCTTCCCATTTGCTCTTTGATAAGGGAGGGCATGCCACAATATGTCTCTTTCACATCATTTTCTCTTTGGAGTTTCGAAATCATTTGAGTATTTCTATCAAAGAATGCATTTCTTTTATAAATGTTCTTCCTGTTGAGGATTCCAGTCTTATTTTTCTGCTGCAATTTGGTTGTTTCAAAATCACCATCCTAAGAAAGGCACCTCCACTGCAAAACTGGAGTAAAGGCTTTAACAGGCCTTTCATTCCAACAATAATCTCTCACGATCGATCTCCTGTAATACCCTTCACTGCCTCAGCTAGGAAATTACTGACAGTTGAAATATTAAATTGTCAGTGCAGTTGAGAGGATTCCACAATGTTTTCTTTTCACCCTAGACAACAACGAGAACAACAAAATCAGCAATAATAATAACCCCTGACAGCAAAATAAGTCCTGAGCTAGTCCTGTAAAAATATTTGCTGTTTTTAGCCTATGGTTTTCACATATTAGTTTTTGTCATTTTATCCAATTTGTATATATACAGAAGTATGCACTGTGGGTAGAGTGATTAATAATTATAACTAATTTCTTAGAACTGTCATCCGAAGGCAAATCAGATGCTGTGGATTTGGAGATTAGTCTTGCAGAGAACACTTTTGTTTTTGTGTTAACAATCCATAACAAGTTGTTGGGCGGAAAAGGAGTCTGCATGCTGTTTAAGCCATGGTACTCACATAACAGCCCCACATCATCTTGGATTCAGGAAACAAATGCCAATCCAATGCCAGCGATGAATACTGTCATGGAGGCCATCTCATAATGCAAGGCCACTTCCAGTGACTACCTGTGGGAATCTGTGTTGCCAGTACCTGACAATGGCGATAAGACTCTATTTTAAGGAGTTGGGTGCTACTCAACACCTAACTGCAGAAAACGGGGAGAAAGTGAGGAAAGCACAACCAATTTTTTTTGGTCGTGTCAGGACTGACTCGAGAAACTGCACAACAAATGATTTGAAATGATACGGGATGGTGGGTGCTTTCAATGTGATTTTCCTGCTTCTTGGCAGGGGGTTGGCCCTGATGGCCCGTGAGGTCTCTTCCAATTCTATGATACTATGACTCTATGGCTGGCCATCCCAGGAGATGGGGAAAGACAGTAGGGAATGCAGGAGGATAGTTCCCTGCACTTTCCCCTACTTTCCCCTTGCCGGCCTGATGACATCCTATCAAACCATCAACCTTCTGGATTCAATCACCTGAAAATAGTTTAAATATCTTGAAAGTACCAGATGCCATCTGTTCTTGGAATTTAAGCATGATCCTGCCTGGTTAGTTCTTAGATTCAGGAATATCAGGAACTGTATTTCAGAAAAGGAAAAAAGCAAACAATGGGGTCATGAAATTCTCGTAATTTGATGGGAACTTGAAGGCACATAAACACAGGCCCCATCTACACTGTCATATAATGCAGTTTGAAATTGCATTATATGGCTAGTGTTCACTTCTATAATGCTGTTCAATGCAGCTAAACTACATTATATGAGTCTAAACTGACCACATAACACACAAGCACTTCCTGAGTAGCAGAACCTGCCTAGGTTGTGCTACTCATTCCCTATTATCTTTCCCCATCTTCTGGGATGGCCAACGCTTGATATGTCTTAGGCTTAGAATCACAGAATCATAGAGTTGGAAGAGACCCCGTGGGCCATCCAGCCCAACCCCCTGCCAAGAAGCAGGAAAATCGCATTCTTCAAAGCACCCCTGATATATGGCCATCCTGCCTCTGCTAAAAAGTCTTCAAAGATGGAGCTACCACCACACTCTGGGACAGAGTTCCACTGCTGAACAGCTCTGTCAGTTAGGAAGTTCTTCCTAATGTTCAGGTGGAATCTCCTTTTCTGTAGTTTGAAGCCATTGTTCTGCGTCCTAGTATCTGGGGCAGCAGAAAACAAGCCTGTACCCTCCTCCCTATGACTTCCATTCACATATTTATACATGGTAATCATGTCTCCTCTCAGCTTGAGTGTTTCATTTATAGGATTTTGCTAATAAAGATCAATTGTTTGTTGTTTCTTTATTTAATTATTTCCCCCCGCTATTTATTTATTTGTTGGTTTGGGTTTTTTTTAATGATCCCATCCTATATACAAGGGGCAATGTGAAGTAATCTTGGCTATAAAATTGAAGCATTCTCAGTCCATTCTGTAATAGCAGGCAGTACATCCTTTTTCCACACCGTAAGATGTATGACTTTTGCCTGGAGAAAGAAAACATGATAATTACGAATGTAACTTCTATTTCCTTGTGTTTTACTTGTTGTTATTTAGTAACTCGTATCTGAATGTAGATGTGTTTCTGAGCATTAAAAATACAATGAGAAAACAATCCAGCCTTTTTGTGTTGCCTCCTTCATTTATCCATTCAAAAACCACCACCTTCTGGGATTGATTTTTAAAAGCACAAAATGAAATGTGGAAGCTTTGTTACATGCATTTGCATGTAATATCATGTAATTTGCATCTTACAGAGGTTCTTGAACTCAAGTGGCAGAAGGGTTTTGATAAATAAACACGGCTGACAAAAGCTGTCAGAAATTCCCTTAAAAGATGCAAACATTTGAAAGTTTACATACTGGACTTCCACAAGAAGCTTTGGAGCAACAAAAGCACCAGTGCTTATCTGTGATAAATAATGTATTATAAACATGCCTTGTCTTATTTAGGGAGACAACAACAGACTTAACCAATTCAAAAGCCAGCTAATACTAAGCATTTGGATTTATTTATTGACTTGGAATAAACCCTATTCAATTCTGTGGGGATTAACGCCATCTAAATATGCATTGGTTTGATGTCAATTCCCATTGACTTTTCCAGGATTTAGCTGCTGTATTGTCCTTAAACAAATTACCACATCACCCATGATGTGTCACCCCATATAAAACTGTACCATGTTCACTAGTGTGGTGGAGCTCACTTCCCCCTTCTCAGAAAATCCCCTTCGCCAAAAGATGTGCTAGATCAGTGGTTCTCAACCTTCCTAATGCCACGACCCCAGTTCCTCGTGCTGTGGTGACCTCCAACCATAACATTATTTTGTTGCGACTTTGTAACTGTCATTTTGCTACTGTTTTGAATCATAATGTGAATATCTGATATGCAGGATTATTTTCATTCACTGAACCAAATTTGGCACAAATGCCCAATCAACCCACATTTGACTACTGGTGGGTTGGGGGGATTGATTTTGTCATTTGGGAGTTCTGGTTGCTGGGATTTATAGTTAACCCACTGTGATGTCTTGGCCTAGCTATTTCCCTCCTCTGTTCATTCCCTTGTTTGTTCTCCCTTTGGAGTGGACTGTGCCATTTTGCTGAGTGTTAGGGGTGGAGCTTAAAATCCCGCTAGAGCAGGCCTGGGCAAACTTCGGCCCTCCAGGTGTTTTGGACTCCAACTCACACAATTCCTAACAGCCGGTAGGCTGTTAGGAATTGTGTGAGTTGGAGTCCAAAACACCTGGAGGGCCGAAGTTTGCCCAGGCCTGCCCTAGAGGCTTGGCTCTGTTGGTTTAGCCTTGCTGCCTCAGAGCTTGTCTGAAAGGCTTTTCCTTCCTTTTTATTCTGGGTCAGAGTTTTAGAGAAGAAGGCCACAAATTGGGTTCCTTGGCCTGGCAATCTAAACAGGCATTCTATAGCATGTGCTTACCATCATAACCCGTACTTACCATTAGAGACTACGGCCTAGTGCATACCATAGCCCAGTACTTACCTTCATAGCCTTGTATAGACCACTTAGAGACTATAGCTTGTACTTACCTCATAGCTATTATAGCCTAGTATATACCAGTGCATAACTTAGAGACTAGAGCTTGTTCCATACCATCATAACCTTGTATTTACCAGTATTTAGAGTTAGAGCCTTGTACTTTACCACCAATATTGCTTGTATTCTTTACCATATAGTTATTATTAGTTCTGTACTTCGCCATTTTAGTTCTGTATCATTTCAATAGCTAAGTATTTTAACAAGTGACTTACCACAATTATAGCCCAATATTTTACCTCATATTTTACAAATATAGTCAAGTGTTTATTGCCTGTGTAATTAAGTTCAATCAACAAACTTCATTTTTGTAATACTTTATTTTGATTCACCTTTCAAGAACACTGACTGAAGTTTACTTTGCCTTTGTTTCCAATAAACTTATTTGGTTAATTTTAATCCTATCTCAAGAAGTGCATCAGCGGGTATACCGATAGCCACCGGGGATAGCCAGACATATAGAACTATAGTTTTCCCTTTCACCCCGGCGTTCCATCACACCTACAATAAAAGAGCATTCTGAACACCACCAACGATGGAATTGGACCAAACTTGGCACACAGAACTCTCATGGCCAACAGCAAACACTGGAAAGGTTTCGTGGGCATTGACCTTGAGTTTTGGAGTTGTAGTTCACCTACCTTCAGAGAGCACTGTGGACTCAAACAATGATGGATCTGAAACAAACTTGGCGCGAATACTCAATATGCCCAAATGTGAAAGCTAGTGAAGTCTGGGGGAATAGACCTTGACATTTGGGGGTTGTAGTTGCTGGGATTTATAATTCGCCTACAATTAAAGACCATTCTGAACCCCACCAATGATAGAATTGGACCAAACGTCCGACACAGAACCCCCATGACCAACAGAAAATACTATATTTTCTGATGGTCTTTGGCGACTCCTATGACACCTCCTTCACACACACACACCCCAAGGGTCCCGACCCCCAGGTTGTGAAATGCTGTGCTAGATGCATTTGGATGATTTAAAAAACTAATAAAATCCCTCTATAATTCAGCCTTATGTTACCTAGATAACTGTGAAAGTCTCTGGAATTGATAAACTAAACAGAGGGGATAGATACGAGGAATGACAGAGAGTGAAGGATTGAGTGAAGGAAGAAGATGGCCGAGACAAGTTTTTATCAAAATGATAGCTCAAATTCAAAATACAAAACATGCCCTGAGTCTTTCAAATATCCAGTGCATACATTCATTCGCTTGTTTAAGTTTATTTTGGGCTGGCCTCAAGATACAGACTCAGAAATTACAATGCCCTTGCTAGAATGCTAGTAGACCAAAACAACCACAAAATAGGGACATTGGAAGTGGACCTCGAATATTTCACACACATAATTCCCAACATTGTTCCTAGCTGTGATCATAGGAAATTTGTGGTAGAATTGATTGTTCACATTAGGGAAGGAGATATTGCATTTGGACAGCAGGGCTGGGCATTAACCCTTTTCCCTGGTGTTGCTTTTCCCTCTTAAATTTGCCTGCAAATTTGTTATTACCTCTATGGTCAAAGCCTACACTCTACTGGTATGCTTTGCCCTACAGCATGAAGAAATTTTCATATTCTAAAACAGGAGAGCTAACTGCACACTCTCTGCAGTCCTCATTTCATCCTCCTCCCTCTACCCTATTATATTTAAAACACACACCTACCTTATTACCAGCAAGCCGTTGTCACAACTGCTTGTACTTTTAGACCTTTTAAATGGAGCTACATAGGACTCAATTCCTTTTATTACAGTTACCTCCATATAGCATTGCCATAGGGCACAATTCAATAGAGATTGCTAGTGTTCAAATGCTATTGAATGACACTGGAAGGGTCGACAGCTGAGTGACAGAATGCATGACTCGCATACAGAAGGTTTACTGGCTGTGTATGAAGCAGCTTCCTGTGTTTCTATTAAACACAGTGGCAATCTTATCCATGTATGTACTCAAGTCACTGAGATTCATAGGGTTTCCTTAAGGAAGGAATACTCAAGAGGTAGTTTTTCCAATTCCTTCCTTTACCTACAACCCCTGATATTTGTTGGTAGTCTACCATCCAAGTATTAACCAAGGTCGACCATGCTTTACTTCCAGATCAGACGGGATGTGGTGACTTTAGAGAGTTTAGTTGCAGGCTTGCATAGCTCTAATTAATTTCAGTGGAGCTTATTCAGGAGAATTTTCTGATGATCATGCTTTTATCCTTTAAGGTGCTTCATCAACCAATATTTGTTTTATTTAAAGATCCTCACACAGGTAAATCCAAGAACTAGCTATGCTTTTCAATTGCTATGCAAAAGCTGTCTGTTGACTGTTTTTCTCTGCATCAGACCCTGACAGAATTGTATATTGCAGTTTGGAAAAGAATTGAAGCTTTGGCTAAAGCTACAAATCCATATGCACTACACATTGTAATTTATTTTAGTAATTGCAGCTGCTATGGTTACCAATTGTGCACTTGGCTACATTAAGCTGGGGCTGTTTGGTGTCATGATATTGCGCATTGTCTAACAGAAGCCAGATAAATCATGTGGGAGGCTTGTAGATGTGACTAACTACAATAGGAGCAGGTTAGTAAATGTTTGACAGGTTGGATGGAAGGGGATGCAGTTCTACAGCCCTTTAAGAGTTGCATTTGAGAGAGTTATCAAGACAGTAGGAAGATAGTAAATGGGCTCCTCTGACCACTTTTCTCAGAAACAGTAATATTTCGGCTAAAATTGGGAATTTATTTACTCCAGAGGATTCATGTGAAAAGTTAAAGAATGACTCCAAAGTAGAGAGGAAATAAAATGATTAGAAATTTTACTTTACTTAAGCTTCAGTCCTAGAATCATAGAGTTAGAAGCGACCTCGTGGGCCACCCAGTCCAACCCCTGCCAAGAAGTAGGAAAATTGCATTCTTCAAAGCACCCCCGACAGATGGCCATCTAGCCTCTGCTTAGAAGCCTCCAAAGAAGAAGCATCCACCACACTCCGGGGCAGAGTTCCACTGCTGAACAGCTCTCACAGTCAGGAAGTTCTTCCTCATGTTCAGGTGGAATCTCCTTTCCTGTAGTTTGAAGCCATTGTTCCATTGCATCCTAGTCTTCAGAGCAGTGGAAAACAAGCTTTCTCCCTCCTCACTATGACTTCCCCTCACATATTTATACATGGCCATCATGTCTCCTCTCAGCCTTCTCTTCTGCAGGATAAACATGCCCAGCTCTTTAAGCCACTCCTCATAGGGCTTGTTCTCCAGACCTTTGATCATTTTAGTCTCCCTCCTCTGGACACATTTCAGCTTGTCAACATTTCCCTTCAATTGCGGTGCCCAGAATTGGACACAGTATTTCAGGTGTGGTCTGACCAAGGCAGAATAGAGGGATAGCATGACTTCCCTGGATCTAGACACAATACTCCTATTTATGCAGGCCAAAATCCCATTGGCTTTTTTTTTTGCTGCTGCATGACATTGTTGGCTCATGTTTAACTTGTTGTCCATGAGGATTCCAAGATCCTTTTCACACATCCTGCTGTCGAGTCAGGCATCCCCCATTCTGTATCTTTGCATTTCGTTTTTTGTGCCTAAGTAGTTAACTACATGTCATAAAACTTTTTTTGGCAGCATCTCCCTTGTAGAATTAATAAAGTTTGACACTATTTTAACTACCATGGCTGAATGGTACGGAATCCTGGGATTTGTTTGGTGAGGCACCAGAACTCTTTGGTAGAGAAGGCTAAAGACCTATAAAAGTACAACTTTCATGATTCTATACCTTTGAGCTATGGCAAGTAGGGTCAAGCTGCGCTAATTCTATAGTGGAGAGAGAAGGGCATCTACTGAAGCACTTAAAACCCATGGAGGATTGCAAGGGAGAATAGGGTATTTTAAAATAGCATGGTTCCTACACCACGTAAACATATCCAATCAATCATTTTAGAAAACCGCCATGAGTTTAGGTTTTAAGAGCTTCTACACAGTGTTTACTTAAAGGCTACCTTTGCTGAAATGTCATGCTTCCACTATCATTTCTGGGGCCATCATCTGAATTGTTTCCTCTAGATTCAGACAAATGCTATAGTATTTTCTTCCCACTGTTTGAATTACTGTTGTCAACAAGCAATAAAAAGGCATCAGGTGTGATCCAGCCAAATGTAGGCATGTCTAACAGTACATTCACATCAAAATCCTGGGGAAAGCTGGTACAATTTGCATTTCATCCCAGAACAGCATCTAAGAAAGCAGGTGGTCGTAGATCCCTGCTTGAAATCTTCTGCTAGATGTTGGTAATACTGGGATAGAGGAACCAATGGTCTTATTCATATAAGATAGCTTCCTAAATTCTTCTGTACTGACTTTTGAGCTTAATGTAGCTTATTTGGTGTTACTCAGATACAGAATAGCTGCCTAAATCAATGGAGTTTTATCTGTGAGCATCTAGGATTGTATGATATAATTCAAAGCTGCCATAGTAATAAAAATGATATTAATGGTGCACACTGTCATTTTTAATTTCAGTTCTACTGGTAGCTGAAATGTATTTGAGACACAATGAATTATTAAGCTAGGCTTCTTTCCTAACCAGAATGTTAACAATTCAGCTACAGGCCAGTGAGTGCAAGTCAAACGGAGAAGATGCTGATCATTTATCTCCATGGAAGACTACTCAGGTCCAAATTGTGGTTCATCACAAAGCTCACTATATGGTTCTGGGCAAGGAGTGAAGTGAAGTGACATTGGCTCTGAATGAGCTGGGGTGGTGACGACTGACAGGGAGCTCTGGTATGGGCTGGTCCATGACGTTAGGAAGAGTCGGAAGTGACTAAATGAATAAACAACAACATGGAGATCTTAGGGCAATGGTTCTCAACCTGTGGGTCCCCAGGTGTTTTGGCCTACAACTCCCAGAAATCCCAGCCAGTTTACCAGCTGTTAGAATTTTTAGTAATTGAAGGCCAAAACATCTGGGGACCCACAGGTTGAGAACCACTGTCTTGGGGGTATTCCATCCAAGTGCTAACAATGCCTAATGTTGCTGAGCTTCCCAAATCATTTAAGACTGAATATAGTCAGAGTCATAAGGTAATTAATACTCAGTTAAAGAACGTTTCTGAAGAAAAGTGAACTCATGACACACTAAAAGGATCTGTGAAAAGCATTGACAACTACAACATAAAGCAACATGTCAGAGTATATTAGGACAATATAGAAACACCTTTGAGTAAGCAAGTGTTTACCAGAGATAGCCAACTGCATTAGAAACTCCATCTGAGTTTCCCAGATTTGTTGTGGATGTGGTCATTATATGTCTTAGCATTTTCTGGGCAAGATTTCTTCAGAGAACGTTGTCTTTTGCCTTCCCTTAAGACTGACAGAGTGTGACCTGCCCCAAGGCATCCTGTGTATTTCTATAGATAAGCATGGATTTGAACACCAGTTCTCATTTAATATTCAAACTACTACATACATCATACTGGCTCCACAAATTTCCCAACTTATGCTTTTGAAAAATCTCCAAGCTAGACATGTAAAAATGTACATAATAAATGCTATGCAATAAATAATAATTGACTTACCAAAGTGTACAATTTGCAAATCATGTTGAGACACAGTGAGACCTTCTCTAACCCTACTTGGGAGTCTGAAAAGTATCCATGGATTGAGGAAGGGTAGAAAAACCAGCCAATCAAGTTCAACCTCACAACCTCTGAGGATCCCTGCCATAGATGCAGGCAAAATGTCAGGAGAGAGTGTTTCTAGAACATGGCCATACAGCCCAAAAAACCTACAACAACCCAGGGATTCCAGCCATGAAAGCCTTCGACAATACAAGATCAACCTGATTGACTGGCAGGCAGGACTGGAAAAATAAAACACAGAGGCATCACTCTGGTCTGCTCTCTGGCTACATATCAGGCTCCAGCACGCTCATGACCAGGCAGCTTAGAAGCTTTGTCTCTTACCTTCTCTCCTCTACTCTGGATTCAGTTGGAGGGAGCTGGAGCATGGGTGCACATCAAACTCAGATGAAGTTCACCTTATGAGCTCTTGGGAGTGTAGACAACCAAGGTCATGCCTAACTTGGAGAAATATAGTTCTGCCCGACCTCAACCTCTATAGCAAAAGATCAAACAGTAGCATCTGTTCATGTGGAAACCCACATTGTCACTTGATGAGCTGAATGATTCCATGTCATACCTAACAAGCAACCTGGATAATTGGTTTCAATTGGTGAACAGGCTGGTCAATCAACACTTAGGTTCAGATCCATGCTGGGGCAAAGCTTCTTTACCTGTAACTAGTTGTGCTCAGTTTTATTTCCCAAAATATTGTTTATATCATCAATGCTAAGTAGAGCTGAGTTCACAAGTGAGTATAGGCTTTTTATGATTAAAGCATGAGCAGCAAAAATGATGGGATCTGAAGCACAGTCAATAGTAAGCAAGACTTGTAGTTGCAGTAACAACAGATGGAGAACCACCTGAATCCCATCCCTTAGTGTAGGAAACTGTGTCAAGGCTGACCCCCAAAAGGTTGTTGCTTGAAATGAAGGACAATATTCCCACCTGCCTGTATCTCTGCCTGCTATTACCCAGAACTTGGAAAAGTTACTTTATAGACTATAACTCCCAGAATTCCCTCATGGGCAGCTAGGGGCTTCTAATAATTGTGATAAAATATTCCAATACTCTCCTTTAAACTTACAAAATATGTCAGCCTAGTGGTTGAACCTGATGGGACAGGATCCACACCCACATCAGTCCTATAAAGCAAATTGGTACAATATTTTTTTCATTTAGTTTACACTGTGTTGCAATAATTTTATTTTATTACTTATCCCTTCATGTATATTTATGATATTGTATGCCTTTGACAAGGTTGTTGTTGTTTTCCTTTTAAAGCACCATGTGGACTGCTGTATATAAATAGCTGATTAGATGATGATGACGACGACGATTATGGTTTGCTGAGGCTAATAGTGACCATTCAACATTAACTAATACACTATTATTAGCATTGTGATAATACGAGGTTCATGTGCATCTAATCCAATTTTCCTTCTGTTTCTTCACATTCCCCAACGTGGCATATACTTTAGGTCCTTTGTTTCTTTCTTTTTTCCTACTGTGACACTCTCTGTTGCCCAGTTTTAAAGATGTGGGATATTTTGGACAGATATGTATACTGTCAGATGATATTTCACAATCAGCCTCTCAGAACATGCTTTCCTTTAAAAATGAAGCTGTTAATGACTGTAATACTTCCTTGAGATCTATTTTGTGTGGATCTTTAAAAAGCTCTCCAGGAATAGCATTGCAGGAGCTGCCCACATTTCCAAAAATAGTCTTTGTAAAATGATCGATTCACATGCTCATGCAAATGTTTCCTAACCTAACAAGATAAGACACGAGACACTGGGAGCTTGGCTGAAAAGTACAGTCAGGAAGGATATTCATAAAAGTTTTAAATATTCAAAGTCAAAGCTGAACTGTTGCAAAAGTGGATTGGGATAAAGACAATTTCATAGCATATTGGATTCAATTGTGCACAAGAAAACAAATGTATAGATGGATGCAGAAGTTGAACAGTAATTTACTGCAATCACAGAAAACAAAAATGTTAACTTTTCAGTAAAATCTGGATTTTTCACAATTTAACAGTTACTATCATTTCAGTTTTATTGTAAAGGTAAAGATTTCCCCTTGACATTAAATCTAGTCATGTCCAACTCTGGTTGGTGCATGGAACACCATTTTATTGTAGTTTTATTGTAGTTGAAGCTTAAACAACAATCCAGTCCAGAACATAGCTGGCAAAATAGACTAAGAGACCTCGGTTCCATCTACACTGTCATATAATGCAGTTTCAAAGTGATGCACTATCCACAATGCTGCAGCCTCTTTCGAGAAGACACGCCTGATGGGTCTCGAAGAGAAACGACAACGCAGAAAGAACTGCAACTTGGAAACAACATCACCCAAGGAGACTTTCTGCTGTGCTTTCTGCAACTGAACTTGCCTATCTCAGATTGGCCTTTTAGTCATCAGCGCGCTTGTAAAAAGCGTGGGATGAGTCCTTCCTAAGAATCTTCATTCGCGAAGTAATGCCAAGAGATATGGCAGTGTACATAGTATCTTAGTCTTGTCCCCATGGAAAAGCTCATGTCCCACATCTTCTCAATAGTGGAGAGGGAGAAAAAGGAAAGGCTTTAAAGCATCATAGGGAGTAACATTTGGATCTATCATTTAGACTTATGCTGAAATAATCAAAATCAGTGTTTCTTGGGATATCGAATCTGGAAGACCTGCAATTATTTTCCCTAATATTCTCAGGATCATATTTGTTCATTGCCAGAAACACAGCAGGGACCAGCACCCAATGGCTTAGAGACCTGTACTGCTCCAGAGACCACTGCTTTGAGTATCACTGATCCAAACAACTTATTTCCCATTGTAAGCAGTGGAAGGAAAATCCTCCCTGGATTAGTCAAATTGAATTTTAAAATCTTCCAAGTTGATAGCATCTCTATACTTTTGACTTGCAGTACTTTTTCTGTGTGAAGAAGTACTTGTTTTTAACCTGAATCTGTTATGAGTAGATAGGGAAACATTGTTACCTGTGTTCCAGAAAATCTCTATGAATAATTCTATTACTCACCTTCCCTCCAAACTGAAAAAGTCCTGAATGTTGTAACCTTTCCTCATGTTGCTTTTTCACCCTTTGACCATTTTAGTTGCCTTTTTCTACAACTTGTCATACCTACAAATCTCCCTTTGAGGAATTTAGCGCTTATTATTTTCCATTAAGTGGGTTTCAATGTACGTTAACCCTATGAGTGAGAAAACCTCCAAGAGCCCTTAGCCATCAACAGTACTTTTAAGACCTTGCAAACTCAGGGTTGTGCTTCCTTAACTGAGTCAATCCATCCTTAATGTGGTTGTCTTGCTCCAGACTGGCCCCAGAATAATATGCCTCTGTAGATGAGATCCAGGTTAAGGACAGATTTTGATAGAACACTAGAAGGGTTTTCTTGTCAGTAATAGCCATACAACAAATTAATCGTTTGCATAGACAGTTATCAGAATATTTTTCACTGGGTACCTACTTGCTGGGGATGATCTAAGTGGAGATCTTGCATTGGACAGGAAGTTGGATTTAGAATAATAGAATCAGAGAGTTGGAAGAGACTGCAAAGGCCATCCAGTCCAACCCCATTTTGTTATGCAGGAACACACAATCAAAGCACTCCTGACAGATGGCCATCCAGACTCTGCTTAAAACCTTTCAGAGAAGAAGACAATCAGACTCCCAGGTAGCAACATATTCCACTGCAAAGCAGCTCTTACCATCAGAACATTCTTCTTAATGTTTAATTTCTTTTCCTGCAATTTGAATCCTAGTCTCTAGAGAAGCAGAAAACAAGTTTTACCCCTCCTCAGCATGACACCCTTTCAAATATTTAAACATGGCTTTGATGCCCTTTCCCAGCCTTCCTTCCTCCAAGAAACTTACCCAGCTCCCTCACCCATTCATCGTAGGGCTTGGGAGACTAGAGGGCGTCTGGCATTCAGATCTGAGCAGGTCAAATTAAACACGGCTAGATGCCCTATTAAGGGCATATGCCGCAACAATAAAGGCTGCACATAAATCCTTTCTGGCAGCCAATATTGTGTCCGCAAGGAACTGTCCGGCAGAGCTGTTCCAAGTTGTCAGAGGCCTGCTAAATCCCACCATCCAGGATGGAAGCCCTGACAACTCAGCAGCTAGCAGTGAAGCATTTGCTCGGTTCTTTGAAGACAAAGTCACTGGACACCATATTAACGGCAGTCTCTGAGGATGTAACACGAGCATCTGCTTGTCCGATTTTGATGGATTCATTTCAATTGGTGAAACCCGAGGATGTGGACAAGATACTTGGAGGAATGAGAATGACCACATGCACGGTTCTGGCCCAACCTACCAGTCCGAACACATAATCCCTTATGAATCTGCTAGGACTTTAAGATTGTCCAGGGAGGCCCTGCTCTCAATCCCGCCTGCGTCACAAACACGTTTGGTGGGGACAAGCGACAGGGCCTTCTCCATGGTGGCCCCTCAGCTATGGAAGGCCTTTCCTGGGGACATTAGATTCGCCCCCTCCCTCTTAACATTTCAGAAAAGAGTCCAGACTTGGTTGTTTTAACAAGTGTTTGAAAATGCAAGATAAATGACATAGGAATTGGAAGGACTAGACGATGAGATTGGACAATGTTTTTATTAGGAGACGTAATTGATGTATGTTTTTAATACTATTGTTATGGTTTTATATTATGTGTTCATGCTTTTAAATGTTTTATGGTGTATTGGGCATTGAGTCATTGCCTCTGTAAACCACCCTGAGTTGCCTGAGGTCTGAGAAGGGTGGTATACAAATACAGTAAATAAATAAATAGACTTCCAAACCTTTGATCATTTGGATTGCCTTTCTCTGAACACCTTCCAGTTTGTCAATATAGTTCCTAAATTTTGGTGCCCAGAACTGGACACAGTATTCCAGACTTGGGGCCTATGGAGCCCTTTCCAACTATATGATTCTATTTTTCTATAAAAAGTGCACAGAAATAAAATGCTACCTGCATCAGCTGAACTCAGTACAGCTATTCCCAGTGTGGAGAGGACCAATTTGTTATATCTGATTGCCATAAAGGGGCTAAACCCCAGGAGCCTCTCAAGAGAAATGAAGAGGCAGTAACCCAACTGAGCTCTAATACAGAGATTTAAAAAGAGACGTTTAAAAGCCAAGCAGCCAAGGCCCAAGGCCTGGATAGAATCAACCCTTTGTTTCCTCCCACAATCCATTTTTTAAAAGATGAAATTTCCTTCTCACTCCAGATAGGAAAAGATATAGAACACAAACTGAAACAAAAGTCTCATCTATACCTCTATTTAATGCACTCCAAGATGTTTCCAATAAGATTATCTAACTATTTTTTATTCTAACCTCTAGCAGAATATCTTCTGCTTTAATGTTCCCTCTGGGTTTTCACCACAATTTCCCTTTCAGACTTTCTTTGACCTTAGCCCAGCAAATGACTAATGGCCTCAATGCTGCCTGGGGGAACAGCCTTCTCTTAAGTGTTGTGGTTTTTTCCAAGTCATTCACAGTTTTTCTGTGGTTTTCCATTCACTATTTTTCTTTCATTCATCTACGGAAGCAATTCCCATTGCACTAACATTGGGTCAACACAGATCAAGGCTAAGGAGGGTGGGAGCATACCATCTTTTCAATTAGCACTTCACTAGTGGTGAAGATCAAGTAATATTCCCATGCCAATATCTAGGGAAAATGGCAATATGTTAGCATGGATAATGAGAACTGCTTCAGGGGTATAAGTGGGTTTTGTATGCATCTTTTGATGGTACATTTCTTTTATATATATATATATATATATATATACACACACAGTATATATATATATAAATTTTATTTCAGAATTTTCATATATACATCCATTTAAAAACAAACCATCTATATAAGGTATTGGGATAGGGAAAAGTAGGGTAATTAGGGAACGGGCAAAGGGAAGTTGATATAGGATGGATAGATTAGGAAGGTTGGGAAAAGGGAGGGGAACCTGTGACTTCCAAATGGTACATTTCTTGATGGTACATTTCTGTTGCCTACTGCATCCTTTTTTAAAAATATTTTTTATTGAAATTTTCAAATAGGTACCATCAAAAAAATTAAAATGATAATAATAAAAAAGAAGAAGAATAGTAAAAATATCCCTAGTTTCTAGTGCTAATGTCTAACCTAATACAATAAATGAAGAAAGAAAAGGAAGGAAGAAATGAAGAAAAAATAGATAAGAACATTAGAACATAAGAAGAGCCATGCTGAATCGGACCTCAGCCCATCTAGTCCAGCATTCTGTATCACACAGTGGCCCCCAGTTGTACACGGGGATCTCGAGCAGAAAGGAGGGCAAAACCCTAACCTGATACCGACCCCCCACAACCAGTACCCAGGGAAATCCTGCCTACCTCAACCAACTCCGAGGTGGCACTTGAATGTCCTTTTCAGTAACTACCGATACACTTGGTATCCATGAATCTGTCTAATCCTGCCTTGAAGTTGTTCAGGCTGACAGCTGTCACAACCTCTTCTGGAAGTAAATTCCATAACCCAATGACCCTCTGGGTGAAGAAATATTTCCCTTTATTAGTCCTAATTTTCCTACCTTGGAGCTTCAGGGAGTGCCCTCTAGTCCTAGTGTTTTGTGACAAAGAAAATAATTTTTCTTTATTCACCTTTTCTATCCCATGCATGATTTTATACACTTCGATCAAGTCACCTCTTAGACGCCGTCTTTCAAGGCTGAAAAGACCAAGGCATTGCAACCTGATTTCATAAGGGAGCCGCTCCATCCCTTGGATCATTCTTGTTGCCCTTTTCTGTACCTTTCCAGTTCCGTTATATCCTTCTTAAGGTGCAGAGACCAGAATTGTACACAGTACTCCAAATGTGGCCTTACCATAGATTTGTAGAGAGGTAATACAACATTTGCTGACCTATTTTCGATTCCCTTTCTGATCATGCCTAGCATAGAATTTGCTTTTTTCACTGCTGCTGCGCACTGGGTTGACATCTTCATTGAGCTGTCCACCAAAACCCCAAGATCCCTTTCCTGGTTTGTCTCGGAAAGCTTTGACCCCATCAATTGGTAGGTGTCATTGGGGTTCTTTGCCCCGATGTGCATGACTTTACACTTGTTTAGGTTAAAATGCATTTGCCACTTTGTTGCCCATTCACTCAATTTTGTGAGATCTTTCTGGAGCTCTTTACAATCAGTTTCATTTTTAACTACCCTGAACAATTTAGTGTCGTCTGCAAACTTTGCTACCTCAGAATTCACTCCTACATCCAGATCATTAATGAATAAATTTAAAAGTAACGGACCCAAAACTGAACCTTGGGGTACGCCACTTCTCACCTCTTTCCACCCAGAGAAATGTCCGTTTATTACCACCCTTTGTTTCCTACAGTTTAGCCAGGTTCCAATCCAGGACAAGACCTGTCCTCTGATTCCATGGCTGAAGAGCTTATTTAGGAGCCTTTGGTGAGGGACTTTGTCAAAAGCCTTTTGAAAGTCAAGGTAAACAATATCAATTGGGTCACCTTTATCTATGTGTTTATTTACACCCTCAAAGAATTCTAACAAGTTAGTAAGACATGATTTGCCTTTGCAGAAACCATGTTGATTTTCTTTCAGCAATGCCTGTTCTTCTATGTGCCTAGTAATATTTTCTTTAATAATGGTTTCCATCACTTTGCCTGGAACTGAGGTTAAACTGACTGGTCTATAATTTCCTGGATCACTTCTGGAACCTTTCTTGAAGATCGGTGTTACATTTGCCTCCCTCCAGTCCTCGGGTACAGTGCCTGATCTTAGAGAAAGGTTATATATCTTAGCTAGAAGTTCAGCAATTTCACACTTGAGTTCCTTAAGAACTCTGGGGTGGATGCCGTCTGGACCTGGTGATTTGTTGACATTTAGTTTAGTAAGGCATGTGAGAACATCCTCCTTGTTTATCTCTATCTGTTTTAATTCTTTTAATTCCCTCCCTGAAAAAACTGACTCAGCTGCAGGCATATGTTGTCTGTCCTCCTGTGTGAAAACGGAGGCAAAGAAGTCATTTAGCCGCTCAGCAATCTCCTTGTCTTCACTGATTTTCCCTTTCTGACCATTGTCGTCGAGTGGCCCAACTGCTTTTCTAGTTGGGTTCCTGCTTCTGATGTACTTAAAGAAGTTTTTGTTATTTTTTAAATATTCTTTGCTATATGTGCCTCAAAATCTCTCTTGGCTTTCCTGACTGTTGCTTTGCATTTAGTTTGCCAGAGCTTGTGTTCCTTTCTGTTCTCCTCGGTAGGAAGAGCCTTCCATTTCTTAAATGAGTTTTTCTTCTTTCCAATCACATCTTTTACTTCATTTGTAAGCCATGTTTGTACTTCCAATCTCTTCCCATACTGGTAGTCCATAATTTCCCAAAGTCCTCAGTTTTGTCTTTTCCTCTTCAGGTAGGTCCTTTATCGGCATAGATTTCTAATAGTTAGACTGGCTATATTATTAATATTCTCTTCTCTCTTTCCATATAAGTGCAAAATAGATGCCGGTCTGTCTTCTTGCTTGGTTTTCCGTGGTTCATTATTTCAGTGACTTTCATTATCCATTGTTCCTTTGTGGGGATTTCATTCTGTCTCCACATTTTGGCATAGGTTATTCTCACTGCTGTTGTCCACTGCATCCTTAAGAGGCTAATCGAAAAGGCAACAATGACTTTGTGAGAATTATAAGGAAAGTTGTTCACTTGGGGGTGGGGTGGGGGGAATGTGTGCAGACATTGTTAGAATTTGCATTACCTCCTGCTTGGCTTTATTAGCAACCCAGAAGAACTTGCTAGTTAAATGTTATGTTTTGTTAAAGTCAAATATTTCTCTGTGTTCCAGAAAGTATTAATAAAGAATGGGAGTTGGATCCTTCTATGTGTAGTGCTGTTTCTCGTGTACTATATGGCCCCTATTTCCACAGTTTCATGTATCCCTATCTGATAAAGTATGTCTTCTCTAGGCATTTTCTAGCTCCTCCAGAACAACTCTGTGGTATTCTTGAGCAAGAAGTCCTTCATTTCAAAAGTGTTCACTATTATCTATGCTTTTATGTATCCACATGATGTCAGGGAATGTGTTGTTCAAGGATGCAAGGGCCATACTGTATAAAAGTTTCTATTCCAACAGTCAGGGAGTCTCCAAATTTGTGCTATAGAGATGTGTGCTATCCCTCAGGTTTCCTGAATCCCTCAGTGGAGATAGTGCGGAGTACAAATAAAGTGTTATTAATATAATATTATCCCCTATAGATTGTACTGTAACCAGAGGGAGTTCCAGACTGAAGGGGACCCTGAGCAAATAACAGTGCAGTGTGCTCCCTCTTTCATCAGTGACCCCTGGTGTCCAATGTCAATATACAATAATACAACTGTGATGCCATTTTAACTGTTATAATTCATTCCTATAGGATCCTGAGACCTACGGTTTAAGGAAGGTTATTTTAGGGTTTTCATCCAGAGGATTCTAAATTACTTCACAAAATATAAACACAAGGATTCCATAGGATGCAATCACAACATTTGAATCACAACATAGTGCTATAATTGTGTCAAAGGATCCAGGTGAAGGCATATAACTGTAGTACCCTGAGTGTCACTGGGGAACTATTTAAACTTTGCCCTATTCGTTGGATAATCCAGGGGTGTAACTACCTTGGAGGGGAGCAAAATGAATCCATTCCCCTCTTTGAAAATTTCCTTCAGTCCCCAAATTTCTAGCATTGCAGTAGCAGTAGCTTTCAGCCAAGTATTATGAAATACAGTTTATGCATCCAAAAAAAAAAAGAGGCAAGTGAAGTTATGAAGGGAATGAGTACACTGCAAATTCTATGTATGTATGATTGTCAATGGATATAAGCAATGTTAGAAATTTGGGGACTGAAGGGAAAATTCATTAAGGGGCAGGATTAATATTTTGGAATCAGTGCCTTCATCCTTCCCCCATTTTCATTTCTCGCAAAAATGTGCCTAGACACCACAAGGGCTATCTAGTCCAACCCTTTGCAAGGCCTTTGTGGTGTCTTCCAAGATCCTGTGATTTAAATATTCTAAAGTCACCAGATCCTCTCCGATCTTGAGACTGTCGATTAATTCCAGGTGCTGTAGGCTATATTTCAGAAGAAGGAACTGGCAAAACAATCCCTGAGTTTTTTCCCTGCATAAGAAATTCAGGGAGTTGCCATAAGTTGACAGGCAACTTGAAGGCATCTACACACACACACACACACACACACACACACAGAGAGAGAGAGAGAGAGAGAGAGAGAGAGAGAGAGAGAGTTCTGTGATGCCAGCCATGCCTTTAACTGAGCTGTATTGTGAATACTGAAATTTTTATTTCCATACTTTATTGTTCACTGTCTATCGAAATTTAGCTTATAAACTCTTCAGAACAGGAACCTCCCCTCTTGTTCATTGAAGATTATCTTTAAAAACATAGACTGGGTAGTATTCCTTATCCCTAATGCTTTGACCAGAAGTGATTTGGCTTTTTTCAGATTTTAGAATACCCGTATTTGCATATATGCAAATACATAATGTACATAAAACTTGGAGATGGGACCAAGCCTAAATGCAAAATTAAGTTTCATATAACCCTTATATACATACTCTGAAAGAATATTATACAATATTTTAAATATTTTTGTGCATGAAATAAAGCTTGTATATATTGAACCATGAGAAAGCAAAAAAGTCATTTTCTCAGCCACCCATCTGGACAATTTTGGAGTATTTTGGATTTCAGAGTTCTGGAAAAAGGATGCTCAATCTGTACTGATAAAACAAGCCAGTAACTATAAATAGATTGAGAGGCGCCATCTAGTTTGTGCCTCTAAAACTATCACAGCACAATCTGCAAAATAGTTGCTAATCTCTAGGCCTAGAATGAAATAATGGTGATGCCTCAATAGGGTGTTTAGAAATTTATATCCAAGGAAACATTCGCTTGGTCCCTTCACCCTACATATATGATGGATGCTCTTGCTGGGATTTATTTCTTATTTATTTATTTGCAGTATTTATACATCGCTTTCCCACCCCTGGGGGGACTCAAAGCAACTATAAAACGCATGTCCACAAGGCCCTGGCAGGGCTAAGGAGTCTGCTATACTTCTTGCACTGCATTACTTTACTAGTCAAAATCTTGGTTCCATATGTCTTTGTTATCTTTCTAAAGGCCAGAGGGGAGGGTGCTGATCTAATCGCACTGGGGAGAGAGTTCCAGATTTGAGAAGCCACCACTGAGAAGGCCCTATTTCTTGTCCCCTTGTCTTCGTGGTTCAGAGAGGACAATGAAGTCTCCCCTGCCATCCTGCTTCACTATGACCTTGTTTGCACATCATGACATAGGGTCATTACCATCATTTAAATCTTTAAATACAGTGGTGTCATAATGATAGGCAAGCCAGAAGTCTTTTTCCTGTTATGGTTGTTTTTAACTCCATTTCATGGACACCTTGTTCTAAAAAAAAAAAACCACAAACCCTTGGCTGCTCATCTGTTACAAGCCAAATATATATTTATATCTCATCAGTGATTGGGTACTATGTATGAGTCCCCTGTCCCTTCTGCTATTAAGTATACTAATAAAAAATTGAAACATCTTACAAGCATGGCAGAGGTGAAGAATAATGCTGAGCACATTTTGGCATTGCACAAAAAATTAAGACAGTGAAGAGATAATAAAAATCCAGTGGAATCATATCACGTAGTCATCTTGTCAGTTTTTCCTTCTGCAATGCTGAGGAGGAAAATCCTTCTTTTTCAACAATCCCACAAGTTTATTTTCCAAAAGGCTTCTGGCAGCCTGTCACAGAAGGGGAAGATTATGATTAACTGAAATGTCATCAGCCTGTTATTCTCTGCAGAGGCGATATGAATGGGAATTAAGTAATGAACTTCTGCAAACAGATGATAGGAGTGCTGGAGTTCCAACTAACCAAAGCCGGTTTCTCATTTTAATGCTTGCGGTGTGCTGATGGGTTGAGAGAAATGAGGTCCCCTCATCAGACTCCCTGACTGCCTCTTTTTGAGCTCTTAAAACCAAAGAGGTATGGGAGGAGGAGAGAGGATTTGACTAACAAGCAAACCTTTCTACAGCTTAGGAAAACAAAAATATCGTTCCTTAAGCAAACCACATTGCTGGAATTGCCATTTCAGGTTTGAATTTGTTATGCTGTGCACACTTGTGTCTCTGATGGCTAACAGATATGCCTTTAAAGCCCAAGAATCAAAAGAATAAAGCAAACGCTGTCCCAAGGGAAGTTAATGCCTGATTCAATGAAACACTCTTTAATTAATTTTTTAATCAAACAGAAGAAAGCAAATTAATCCATTATACAATTATGACGAGGGATGAATTCATCACATAGTTTGTGTCTGATTTTCAAAGGCTAGTTAGAATATAAAATGATTTTAGTGGTGAAGTAATGTAGCCATATACCATCCAAATCTCATGTCAGTCATGTTATAGCTATAAGCCTTGCTACATTTACAGACCTTAGACAGAGTCACATTGTGTTTCTTTATTCTAATAGGCAACTGTGATGGTGTCCGGGAAAGACCTTGGAAAACAGATCCAGGGCTTCTTCAAACAGAATTGAGCATGACGGGTTTCAAATGTAACTGGACTTACCACATTTTACATTGTGAGATTGTACATGTTACCAGTCAAAAGAATCCCCACCCCATTTTGAACAGCAAGTCCAAAGTCTACGATTAGCTAACTGCCATTCATATGGGCATTACAAACTCATGGATGCTGAAATGCCAGAACTGCAATGCAGTTGTTGGGATTCATTTCTCATCCTCTGGCATGCAAGGATGATTATACACAAAGTCATCTTGGAAGTCATACCAGGGCCAACATCTTTTGCTGATTGAAGCAAGCACAGATGGCACAACTCCCCTTCCCCTTGCTAAGATCAACACTTAAGAAAATGTCTGATACAGTTGAAAATGCAACTGTCTGCTTTTAATGCAACAAAATGATGGTCAAGAAACCTAAGGGCTGTTTTGCAGTGTTACTAGCTATGACCTACATGGGTTTGTTCTATTTTTTAAAATGTTATTCAAATAGCAAAGGGAGCTGTTCCAGGGAGGATTTTCTGAGCACAAGGGCTGATCATCTAAGTGCACCTAGCTGTGTCCTATAACTGTCTGCTTATACCTCTTCTTGTAATTGGTAAGCAGGAGAAATGGTTATAACATTCATTCTGCTGGAAAACTGCCACTGTTTTATGGGACTTCGGGGAACAGGTTCCATTACAGCACTACAAAACCAGGCCAGAGCAAGTACTGGTAGCTAAAGTTTGTTGTTGCAGGTTTTCATTTCATTACCTTTGCCCTTTTTAGGTCATTGTGTATGTGTGTGCTTTAGGTAATCTTGAAACCTACTTTACAAAGGTCAGTCTGCTCTTTGGTTGCCTCTTCTCTCTAAAGTCAGCTGAAGACCTTGCATCAATGTCCTGAAAAAGGAAGTCTTATATATATATTTGCCCTTAGGCTCACAATGACTAAGCAACCGTCAGAAATGAATAAATCTTTTTAATTTAATAGATATGCACTGCAGTGAGAAATTCTCTTTCCCATTTGTATTTTCCTGTTGAAGAGGAAGAACATCAAATCTTAATATGTCCCCCTCTCCTAGGGATGGTATACTTTACTCCTGGCAAATTACATAGGTGTTACATCTCTCTGCAACCAGCCTATCCTGGGAGTAGAAACTATGAACCTTGGGTTGCTGTGAGTTTTCCAGGCTGTATGGGCCCTTGTTCAAATACCCAGCATTGTGCACAAGTCATCTCCCCCACCCCCAAAAAATCCTTCATAGGTCGTTTTTCATTTAAAGTGATGGTCATAGAGGCTATATCCGAAAACAGTAAAGAAAGACCCATGTCAGTGCTTTCAAAATGACTCGAGTGACTGGAAATCATGAACAATAATAGCCATGGTAGTGTGGTTTCATTGGCAAGTGATGGAAACTGTTGTCCGGCCCCCATTGAATTCACCCATCTAGAGGCAACTCTCAAGCTACAATGGTTCTCATTTTTCTGGGCATGATGCTAAGAGTGATAGTGTGATATATCCAAGGACTGCAGAGTGAAAAATGAGGACATTCTCCTTGAATTGATAATAGTGTCCTGTCCCAACCAAGGGAGGCTTTTCGGTTCTAAGCTTAACTTCAACCCTGGAAATATGATTTTCTAAAGCTACAATATATTGTGGTGAAGGTTTTTGTTTACTTTTATTTTCATTATTTCTTTTTCTTTGTTTGCAGGAGATTGTGTTAGCTTGCCGAAAACCTTCTCCAGGTGAAATGGAAAACTTCTAGAAATAGTTTGTTGGTGGATTTGCAGGGGTTTTTGAAATTTCAGTTTGGTAAATTTTCTGGAGGGAAAGTCATGTTCTGTGTCTGTATTTCAGAATTTGCCATGATACCAGTTAACCTGCCTGTGATCTGGGATAGCAAAAAGTTGATGTAGTTATGATTTTCTAAAATATATGGCTCTGCAAACCAAGGCCTGTAAACCCACTGGGTGACATTGTAGAAGTCATACTCTCTCAGTCTCAAATGAAGGCAAAGGCAAACATCCTCTAAACCAGTATTTCTCAAACTGTGGGTCCCCAGGCGTTTTGGCCTACAACTCCCAGAAATCCCAGCCAGTTTATCAGCTGTTAGGGTTTCTGGGAGCTGAAGGCCAAAACATCTGGAGACCCACAGGTTGAGAACCACTGAAACAAGTCTTGCCAAGAAAACCCAGTGATTGGTAGCCTTAGAGTAATCATAGGTTGGAAACAACTTGATGGCACACAACAAGAATTAGCATGACAGAAAGAAGTTCTTACAAAATTGCCATATTCTGGCCAGGTAAGTAAAGGAATCTAACCAATGTCAATTGCGGCATGGGCCAATCTTGCCCATCCTGGTACATTGCTGACTGTAGAAGTTTGAGCCCAAAAACTCTTGATAGCACTAGACCGGAAAAGGCTAGCATAGAGTGAGGTGTGTTGATTGAATGCTTAGATATAACCCTATGCACAACCACTTGGAAATAAGCATTTATGTCTGATGAAATAGGAGAGAGCTGCCTGAAAATGTTAAGTGTGTGTCTCAGAGAAGCAAGTGTATAATATAATTTCAAGGCAGGAAGCTGGGGACTCCATGGGGCAAATGATTTGATAGTGGTCAATGCTGTCTCCGTGTTAATAATGTATAAAAGACTTTTAGGCATGTCTAAGAATGCATAGAATTCCCCAGTTTAATTTTTCTGCCGGCTATCAATCTGTCTTTATTCTTCCATGCCAAAATTAGACCATGATTGTTTATTAATAAGGAGTTCCTGTTTCCTACTTGCATCAGCGTCTCTTGAAATGTTACAATGGACACCCTGTTGTAGAATAACCAGCAGCTAAGTTGGGTGTAGAATTCATAGGGAGATACAGTTACGAGCATGTTTTTGAGTAAGATCTAAAAAGCACTGTTAGCCTTTTGCAGATACAGTATGACCCCCTTATCCACAGATTCCATATCTTTGGTTTCACATACCAATACTCCAAAAAACATCCGCTTTGGAAATCATTCTCATACAATGGTCTTCCAGTGCGGTACTATGGGCTGCTTCCAGCCCAAGTATAGTGAGAATATTGAGTTAGCTATTATCTCGAGTTTCAAGTATCCACAGGGACTCTTGTAGCAGATAAGGGGTCTTACTGTTTATTTGGAATCGACATATACTTTATACAGTATAGCTGTACTGGAGAGCTGGTTCAAACATTTGCTGCCTGAGCTGAAGGGCAAAATGGTTGGACACTCTAATGGATATGTGATAAAATTATCCCGTTGTAATCAATTAGCTGCAGGCTAGCTAATATGACATAAAGGAAGCTCCTCCATGCTCCCACAAAGCATCTCTTCCTCGCTGCCCAGCATCTGTTGTCTGTGGCTGCAACATCTGAACAAATGTTGAGCTAGATAGCCCTTTGTTCTAGCTGGGCATGGTTCTCCCTTCATTCTTATATTCTCAATGGCTGAGCCAGTCCTGATGCTGCAACACACTTCAACCAAACATCTTTAGAGACCCTTTCACACAACAGTTCTAGAAATCTTATTCCACTTTGTCATGGCCACAATCAATGAAATATTGATGTTCCATGTTCCATGAATCACTAGAGGAGCTCTCCGACTATCATATTACTACCATCACAGTAGCACTCTTCCTAGAGTTGTCCTAAGCTAAGGTACCATATATACTTATGTATAAGTCCAGATGTTTTAATGAAAAATTTATCCATAGCTCAATATGAGTTTTTATATCCCTTTCTCTGAGGAATGTGGTGGAAAGCATGAGCTTAATCCATATGGGGAGAAACTAAAAGAAGCACCATCCTCCTTCACTCTCTCTGCTGTGGTACCTTACTTACTTAGACAATTTCTCATAGCCTGAGGATGATGGTCCTCCAAATTTAATGTCTTGGTGGTGCGTCCATAGGTGGCTGTGGCCCCCTATTCTTGATCCACATGCTCTCCCAAAGTGAAGACATCAGTTTCCAGGTGGAAGGCGGTTCCGGTCAGGGTTGGCTTGATATGCCTTCTTCTTGGCATGTTTCTTCCTTTAGCCATCCATTCGTGCCTTTTTGAATTCTGCAGCACTGCTGGTCACAGCTGACTTCCAGTTAGAGCACTTAAGAGACCGGGCTTCTGATCTTTTTGAATACATGGTTACCACTTCTGACCTTTTTGAATACATGCTCAGGAAAATAACAGCTGTGGGCAGAGATGGCTCCTCACCTGAAGCAGCATTGGTGGTTTGCCCTCTCCACAGAATGAGCCATTACTTATCCACAGGTCATATAAAAATCTATAATTTTGGCCCCAAAAACTGCCCTCGATTTATACATGAGTGTGACTTATACATGAGTATATATGGAAAATCTTAATATATACAAATTGGTTGATTCAGTCTTATCTATATTTAGGCAGTGGTGGCTAAAAGCCTCAAATCCAATAAGCCAGCAGATCTGAGCTTGATCTGAACTTGAAACAAGCCATTCAAAGTTCTAAGTCCTTTTCCCCAAAACAGGTTCAGCAGAGTAGATTGCTCCCTGAAAATGTGGACTAAAACACAATGTGACACCAGAGTCAGAAACACCACTGGTGTGAGGCACTATTCACTGGCTGCACACAATGAAGAAGACTCCAGTTTTAATGGCACTT
This sequence comes from Anolis apletophallus, assembly GCA_030556195.1. Classification (NCBI taxonomy): domain Eukaryota; kingdom Metazoa; phylum Chordata; class Lepidosauria; order Squamata; family Anolidae; genus Anolis; species Anolis apletophallus. The sequence continues at coordinate 48,336,648 of JARBWK010000002.1, read as the reverse complement.
CAAAGAAAAACAAAAGTTTTTTTATTGCCCGCACTTGCTCTAATTACATGCTTATCATTTTAAAAGGACAACTGAGATTCATTTAAAAGCAAAGATAATACATTTCACAATTTGAAACACTCTGCTAGTTGTGCCAAATATGTTATCCACTCCCATAGCCAGGTCTGAATGGTGGGTATCTCAAGCACTTCTACACAGCATTATACATTTATATAACAGTAATGGATTTTATGGAACAGTTCCCTCCTTCTCTCTTTGTTTCTTGGAAAGCAAGATGAACAGAAGAAGAAAAGGAGAGAGATGGAAGGCTACAGAAGATAATTTCTATTCTGAATGGCCTCATTTTGATTGGATGATGCTCAGATTTCAGTTACATTATTCTTCTTAACTGGAAAATGTGCTATTTTTGAAAAAGTGGGGGATGAGGGCTGTTAGATGGCATCATTCTGCAGGAAAACTTTTTTTTTCAAAAACTGCACAACCTCTCTCATGTGTTTTGCAATGATATCTGAGGTGCCAAAGGGAAAAAAGAGGAGAGAAATATGTTGGTATAAAAATAAACCACAGCCATATTGAGTGTCATAGTATCTTGAAGTAATACCTTGCAGATGATTGATATATGTCAGAGGTGAGCATCATTCTTTCATCTACATGTGGATGGACTGCAACTCCCAGCATTCTTTGCCATTGTCTAAAGTGATTAGAGCTGCTGGGATTTGCAAACCAACATCTGAAGAGTTGTAGAATTCTCACCATCTATATACTGCAAATGAATTCATTTAGGGAAAGGGCTTAAGAGTGTATTTAGTTCCACTTCATATGTTATGATTTCTTCCCAAACCTACACATTCCTTATAGACTCCCTCAACTATTAAAGGGTGATATAATAAGGTATCTGCAAATTCTTATCCTATAGGCATGTTGATCAAAATACAAAGCTGAGCTCTTTTTTCCTTTTATGTAATTTCAAAGAATTGATACCCTATATTTGGAGTGAGGAATGCTTGAAATTTATGCTGCACTGCTGAAATTTGAGCTCCAGAAAAAGGGGGCAATTATCCTTTTAGACAAGTTGCATGGGGAGCATATATGTTGTTTTCAACCTTACCAGTGCTTTGGGGAGAGCTTGTAATTCTGGGAGACATGTTTTAAAGCAGTGGCTCTCAACCTTCCTAATGCTATGACCCCTTAATAGAGTTCCTTACGCTGTGGTGACCTCCAACCATAAAATTATTTTCTTTGCTACTTCATAACTGTAATTTTGCTGCTGTTATGAATTGTAATATAAATATATGATATGCAGGATGTATTTTCATTCACTGGACCAAATTTGGCACAAATACCCAATACATTCAAATTTGAATACTGGTGGGGTTGTGGGGGATTGATTTAGTCATTTGGGGGTTATAGTTCCTGGGATTTAAAGTTAACCTAAAATCAAAGAGCATTCTGAACTCCACCAAAGATGGAATTGAACCAAACTTGGCACATCAAACTCCCATGACCAACAGAAAATACTGGAAGGGTCTGCTGGGCATTGACCTTGAGTTTTAGAGTTGTAGTTCACCAACATCCAGAGAGCACTGTGGACTCAAACAATGATGGACCTGGACCAAACTTGGCACAAATATTCAATATGCCCAAATGTGAACACTACTGGAGTTTGGGGAAAATAGATCTTGACATTTGGGGGTTGTGGTTGCTGGGATGTATAGTTCAGCTATAATCACAGCAGGAGGAGGGCTTTTGGTGGAAGGATTCTCTGCCTGTTTCCAAAAAGGAAGAAAGGACAGGCAGATAAATCTTCAGCCTTCTCTGTCAAAGGGGTTCCTAAGACCATTATAAATATGTGTTTTCTGGTGGTCTTTGGCAACTCCTATGAAACCCCTCATGCAATGAGACCCCTCCCTCCCGGGGGGGGGGGGAGTGCCTTGATCCCCAGGTTGAGAAACACTGTTTTAAAGGATACTTTCTGAATTTTACCAAGGTTTGTGCCAGAAATGTGAGGAGTAAGAGGTGCGTGAAAGCAGCCTTCCAATAATAAAAGCAAAAAAACATCAACTCATTTTGGAGGAACTGACTATACTGTTAACCACTCTTTGCTTGATTTGTAGCTTGAGAACTCTGTGAGACTGGGAGATGGACGCACTGCTTTTGACATCTTCTGTATCAGAGCATAACGCAAGAATCTGGCTGGCAGATCACTGACTCATCTACCCTTAAGGAAATAGTTTTGTCTTTATCAGAATCCTTTATGGCACCGGGGTCATAATACTGGAGCTATGCACAGTGGTCTTTCCCCTCTGACCAATATAATGATCCACCAGGCTTCAGTTTGCAACTTTGACTTAATCTTAGGCAGTAAAGTATCCTTTGAATCTTGCTTGGCTCTACCTAGACATGCAGCAAGATCTGCTTGAATTTGGGAACAGTGTCAACTGGTGACATTAATATCAGTGGGTTTTATTCCAGGTTTTAGCCCAAGCTACAAAAGGAGCTATCCTAGGTTCTGAGCATATTCTGGAGTTAGAGGTCAGCACCTCAGATAGTGTCGTTAATGCCTGAACAAAGGATTCTGTATCCTATGGTATGGAAGCTATCAACTGCTGTTGCTGCTTTGCTATACCACTACCTTTGTGGGCTTCCCCCTTGTCTTACTCCTTGACACAACTCTTCCTTTAGTTGGTTGCCAGTGGATCAGCCCTATCAAGTTTGATTATCTTGAGGGACATGCAGCATGAATTGCCCTTATAATTCATTGGGCTGGGTATTTCAAAATAAGGTGATTTAAGGAAACTTTAAGTCACTCCTGAAATCTCCCCTTCCATTAATCTCCCTATTTGTGATGGAAAATATTTGGAGTGATGCAAATTATATCAGCACTGAAGTAGAACTTGAACCATGACTTGATGGAATTCTACTACTATGAAACTGTGAAAGGTCATCATTCAGATGAATGTGTCCACTGTGGTGGCTATTTATAAACACATGACAGGGTGACTGATAGCATGCATATGGCCCTCTTGCTATTTGCACCACCAGACTATAGAATGAAGCCTGTTTTACTAAGACCCCCTCATATTTCTATTTGACTTCAAGAGCATGGTGTTGTGGCATTAACAGGTTCAATGACATATATAGCTTCACAAGGGAAAAATTAAAACACCTTACAGGAAAAAAGCATAATTGTATGGGTTTATGGTGAAAGTGTGACAATACATCCAGTAATGAAAGCTAATGTCTTAAATGATTGATTAATTTTGTCGGTTTTTGGTTTTCTTCTGCTTTTCTGTCCATGGTTTTTCATTTCTTAAAATATCCATAATTTCCAATTGTACATGTTCCCACACATATTCATACAATTTTTCAAGGGTCCGAAGAAATATGGTCACCCTTTAAAACTGGATACAGGAAGCTAAACCAGAAGACGAACATTGGAAAATAAACTGGATAGAATGCAACGATGGCTCAAATAATTTAAGAAGGACTAACTTGTCAACGGGGAGGGTTGGGGGGCGGAGAGAAAAATGTATTGTAACTAAAGCAATGTAAAGTAAAGGTAAATGTATTACAAATCGGTGATAATAATACAATAAAAAAATAATTTTATCACAAATAGTTTAAGTCATAGCCAACATAACCTGGGGTGTGTGTGAAAAGAAGGAAAAATACATATATGGGAACACATACATTATATATTAAGAATACCTATGAATACCAATACAAAATTACTAAACTACTCAACCACTAAACTAAAACACTAAAAACAATTTAAATACATTTGCTCCAGTCCAAATGTAGTGAAAGGAAAGGAGAAAAAAATAGAAAAATAAAATATTTATATCCAACTTAAATAATCACACTTAAGTTACTAATAATCATAGCTACAGATCATTACAGCATTACATTTATTGCTCCAAAAGTCCATAATGAGTTTCCAATCTTCAGCCCATTTCCAAGTTCCATTGTTCTTGCTGCCATATTTACAATTCAGCCATTTATGCATAATGCCCCGCAAAAACATTTCTGGTGACATTGCAACATCTTCCTGTAACATTGTGGGGGGTTAACTTGTAAATCTTGGGCCAATATGTCCACTACATATGGAAAAATGAGCCCTCCTTATGAAAAACAATGTCTATTCACACAGGATAGGTAGGTGCATTTCAGTCTTAATGAAGATTGAGGGTGAGGACCACTGTGTACTGGATTATCAGTGGTTCCCAACCTTTTGGCCTTCAGGTGTTTTGGACTTCAACTCCTACAATTCCTAAGAGTTGGTAAGATGCCTGGAATTTCTGGGAGTTGAAGTCCACTGATTAACTGCACAGCACAGCTGAGTGAATCCCCTTGCATGGCATGTGCATGTCTGCCCCCTTCTCACCCCACTTTGCTTCCAGTAGTAGTAGTTTTTAAACCTTCAACCAAAAAGGCCCCAGAGTGGCTTACAAATACTATAGTTCATTTAACAGTTCCCTGTCCTTAGGCTTACAATCTAAAAATACATTAACCACAAGCAAAAAAAGGGGGATGGCAGTGCAAAAGGGATTGTGGTAGATGATGGCTGCTCTTCTCACCATCAGCGGATGGAGCAGTTGGGATCCTCATTCACTGGAATCAAGCTACAACAGTGCTACTCCTGCTTCTTCTCTTTTAATTGTATTGGACAGCTTTCTTGCCTTCCCACCAAAGCCCACAAAATGTGTAGGCTTCTGGGAAGAAGAAAGGGGAACCAGTGCCATTCCAAAATACCAACCACCATTTCCCACTGGCTGCCATGACCTACAAACTGCACTCCCAGTAAGTAAGGAACTCTATTACCAGTATGTGCAATTGAAGATGTCTTGTAGTGACTCAAGATGTTAAACATCCATGATACAGCAGGCACAGTCAACCAAAACCCACCTAATGCATACTGTTCCTAAGCAAAAAAAAAAAACCAAAGCAGGATCTCACATCTGTCCCATTAGTAATGAATCAGGCTACTAGTAGCATAAATTTAAATTGGCACAGTCTTTACGCAGACATCAAAACTAAGGATAGATTTTGCTGGTGGCTGGTTTAAGTTACCCATCAGTGTCCATCTAATAATCAGCCTTGATTAAATCCCTCAAGATGTCTAAACATCTCAAGCTTGTCTCATTTTTAGTTTATACTTCCCTGCCTCAGAAGACTAGGGAATGACAAACTGGAACATGCAGTTTCCAATCTGTTAATGCACTCTGTTTATTTCATTCAACCTTTATGAATCGTTGCAGTGTTGAAATACAGAGATTTTAGGGGTTATCAACAGATGTCTCAGATTTCATATGACTCATACATATCATGCCACCCATGTCTTTGCAAAGACTTAAAATGATATTTCCTTCATGTTATGGCATTTTAGAGCAAGAATACTACATCAAAGCAAAGCAAAATACCTGTGAGCATTTATCAGTCGAAGTTATGTGTGTACCCATCCCCGTCCCCCCTGGAAACTCTACAACTGAAGAATTCATAATGCGTTACTATACGTACAGCTCTCAGTATTCATATGTAAAAATAAGTAGGTTCATAAGACTCCTCAATCATTAAAATAATAACCCAAATCCCCAGATTTGAGTTGTTGTTGTTCATTTGTTCAGTCACTTCCGACTCTTTGTGACCTCATGGACCATCCCACGCCAGAGCCTCCTGTCAATCGTCACCACCCCCAGCTTCTTCAGAGTCAATCCAGTCACTTCAAGGATACCATCCATCCATCTTGCCCTTGGTCGGCCCCTCTTCCTTTTTCCTTCTATTTTCCCCAGCATCATTGTCTTCTCTAAGTTTTCCTTTCTTCTCATGATGTGGCCAAAGTACTTCATCTTTGCCTCTACTCTCCTTTCCTTCAATGAGCAGTCGGGCTTTATTTCCTGAAGTATGGACTGGTTGGATCCGCTCACGGTCCAAGGCACTCTCAGAACTTTCCTCCAATACGACAGTTCAAAAGCATCTGGCTTCCTTTGCTAAACCTTCCCTATGGTCCAGCTCTCACATCCGTAGGTTACTATGGGGAATACCATTGCTTTGACTATGTGGATCTCGGTTGCCAGTGTGATGTCTCTACTCTTCACTATTTTATTGAGCTTGGACATTGCTCTCCTCCCAAGTAAGTGTCTTCTGATTTCTTGGTTGCAGTCTGCATCTGCAGATTTGGGTTATTCATGCTATATTCCAATGACTCACAGGAATTTTGTTGGCCAACTGTAGAATACTCTTATCTTTTTCAGCATTCTAGTTCTACTCACAGACAGCTCTACACTTCCACCAGTGATAGCTACTGGATGATTCAGAAATGGAGCATCCCAGAGGTGTGGGAAAGGGCGCCATATCAGATTTTGGATCTGCTGGATCCATTCCCATAAGAGATCAGTCCTCTCAGTTTCACCATCCTGGGAGTGTCATAGCTGATTTCCCTCTTCAAATTGGGGGATGCATCTGAAATGAAATGATCTACTGGTCTGGGAAGATTCACAAATGGCTCCCTACACCATTCTTCTGCTTTTTTGTTTTTGCAGTGATGGTAGTGGGAGCAAAGTAGTTTTCCCATCCATTGTCATTGAAACTTCCTGAACCATGACTCTTACTCGCACAATGTGTTGTGTACTTAGAAATCCCCTTCATTTGTTCTGTGTAGCTTACTCCCAAATAAGGGAGTAAAATAGATTGCAGGCAATCTTAATTATTATTTTGTTATTACTAACTTCTTCTCCTTCAAGGTGTTAGTTCTAACTTTCAAGGCCTTATATGGTTTGGGGCCAGTGTACTTGAGGGAGCGTCTTACCCCATACAAATCCAGAAGATCACTGCGCTCAGAGGGGCTTAATCTACTAGAGGTCCCTAGTATTAAGATCTGTAGGCTGTCAAGCACCCGGCAGAGAGCATTTACAGTGGCCACTCCGACCCTTTGGAATTCTCTGCCGGAGGAGATACGAGCACGGGGTTTGTTGGCCTTCCGCAAGTCTGTGAAGACTTGGCTATATAGGCAGGCATTTGGTCCCAACTGATGCCTCCTTAGTTGCCAGCTGCCAACATACCGTCCTGCCATGTATTGACTCTGCGTATTATTGCTTGCCGGGATCATTTGTGGGGAGGGGGGCTTTTGGGTATACGTCTTTTATCTGTTTATTGATGTTTTATTGATTTTATGCTGTAAACCGCTCTGGGCTCCAGAGAGAGCGGTCTACCAAATCGAATTTATAAATAAATAAATAAATAAACATAGTGACACCATGAATGAGAGACCCCCAAGTCACTTGAAAGCCCCGCTCAGGTCTTGCAGACTCAGAACTGTGGCTTCCATTATTGAGTCTATCCATCTGCAACATGGTCTCCCTCCTTTCCTCCTTTCTACCTTACTAAGTATCCAATGAGTCATGTGTTGATCTAGTCATTATTCTTGAGGAGGCTCAAGAACAACATCCAACTTAATATTTCTTAGTGCTTGATGATTATGTACACTTCTGATAATTTCTGTGGAGACTCAACTATATAGGAGTATTGGTAGTCCAATTTTGCCCGATCAAGTCCCCTGAGTCTCCATTGCAGGGTCCATGGTGGCAGCATAAGTTTAACAAATTGCAGATATGGCACATTCCTCCCCTTGGAGGACCTTGTGCCTGTTAAGACCCCTATTCAACTGCTGATGGGCACATTCAACATCCTTCCTCTGCTTTTCTGTGGTGTTTTATCTTATAATTGGACCAGATAAACCTTCAGAAGTCATCTTGAAACAGCCTGATGCTCTCATAACCCTTCAAAGAGTGAACTGCCCCCTGAAATCTTCTTCGCCTTGAAATGGAAATGGAAATATTTAATTATTGAGACCCATGCAAAACAGCACACAGGAGTGCCAGTTGTATTGCTTTTGCCATGCTGACCTTCCGGGGTTATGATCAGCAGGACTAGACAGAAATGATCTCTTTAAGACTAGAATTCCTCAGGCTGAAGTCATCGCAGCAGTTTCAGGAAAGAGACAGACACTTATTGGCCAGAATCCAGAGAAGTATTCTCCAGACATGAGAAAGGTCCTATAAAGGTATTTTGTTTGGCTTGTGATTTGTGTACCCTTGTCTTAATTAGCAAGAAGAAAATGTAGGCGGAGATGTTCTCCTACTTTGTGTTCTTTGGGCAGGACAAGAATTTTGTAAATAAACTGGGAAGTACAGAGTCTTTATTTTCCTCAACAAGGATATCCTGTGAGCATTTTTTCTTTTCCTAGCCGCAGTTGCTGGCTAAATTCTGCACACGGCTGAGCAGACTGCCAGACAGGCGGCCCACAAATTCGCATCATTGCTTGGAGCAAAGGGTCACCAGAATATTTGAGGAGTCTATTTCTGAATGGTGATCTCATCTTTTCAATGCCTAATTCAAGCAAATGGGAGCATGATTGATTAAAGGGGGAACACTGGAATAGCAGCAATGTCATCGGTCCCTCAGTTTCAACATCAGCTTTAGAACTACTGCACATAATCCATTTTGTGTAGAATTCAAGTTTATAAACTTAGGATTCGAAGTCAGATTAATATAGGATGGACCCCATTTGGACCCCATTTGAAAGTGTTTTATCTCTGCAACCACAAACTATCCATTAATATATATTGTTTGGACAGACTGGACATCAATAGAGAACTTTATATAACAAGAAAACCTGAAATTGTTAATAGATACAAGATAACATATATTATCTAGTGCTCTTAAGTATGATTATAACAAGGAGAATTTTATAGTCGCATTCTTATTTTTACTTGTTTTGATTGCAACATTATTTCCACTGAACACATTTCTTTTGGAATGCTTAAATACATATTAGTAGTATTATTTTTAGTTTTATTTGGTTATTAGTGTGTTTAATCTTATAATATATTTGAGTCAATTTTATACTGTTTGATATTATTAGTATTGTTCATTATTTTAGTAACTTAATTGAGTTCATGTATATTTTGTCCTTTTATTAAAATTAACACTCGATATGGCTAACAGTGAAAGCACAGATAAATTATAAAATAATATTAAATGTATAATTAAAACAAAACCAACATCAGTTAAGATTAAGGTACAAATTTTCCCCTGACATTAAGTCCAGTTGTAACCAACTCTGCGGGTTTGTGCTCATCTCCATTTCTAAGCCGACAAACTGGTGTTGTCTGTAGACACCTCCAAGGTCATGTGGACTTCTCACTGGAGTGGTACCTATTGATCTATTCTCATTTGCATGTTTTTGAACTGCTAGATTGGCAGAAGCTGGGGCTAACAGCGGGAGCTCACATCGCTCCCTGGATTTGAACCTGCGATTTTTCCATCAGCAAGTTTAGCAGCTCAGTGGCTTAACCCACTGCACCACCGGGGTCTTCAACAGCAGTTAGAGCACATTAATTAATTTATTTCATGTCAAAAGCATTGCATAAACAAATTAGTATAAATCTGATAAAATAGAGGGAGCACAAGTGGCTAAATAATTTTAGACCAAAAATGGGCATCAGGGACCGCATTGTCTGTAGCTATATTCTTCCTCTGTGCATGAGGCGGGGAATTGTGGACAGGCAAATAGATGCTGAGTTGTATGTTCTGCTCCACAGTCTCACAGGGTGGAGGATTCTTTTAGGTTGTGCCATTTAGCCAGGTTGTATTTTGATCTGCCCACTCTGCATCTGAGTTTGTTCAGTGACTTCCCAAGTTGCCCATTCTTGGTTTGTCCCTGGAGGCAGACTCTCGTGGGGAGCCATGCATTTGGGATTTCCTAGTTTAGCTTCCCAGAAAGATATTCTTGCTGTTGCCAGGGGAACATTAGGAGGACTGATAGTGCTCATGAAACCTTTCCTTGATTTTAGTCTACTGGGAGGAGACTGGTAGCCATGCAGTGGATGGATGGCTTTCACAGTGTACAGCCTTATTTCTCTCACAGTTGGCAGCAACATCCCGTCACACATTGGTGGGGGACAATGCCAGCTAGCTTATAGAGTTTATCAACAGGTGTAGGTTTAAGACATCCTGTGATTATTCTCATGTTTGGTTCCGTGCTATATTCACCTGCTTCCTGTGGGCAGACTTGTGTCAAAGAGGGTAGACATACTCCGCAGTTGAATAAGACAAGGCCAGGGCTGATGTTCTTATTAATTTTGGGTCTACACTCCATGTGCTACTTGTACATTTCTGCAGGATGTTATTGCATGCAGCTACTTTGTGCTTAATGGTCATACAGTATTTCCTAAATGTAAGTATTCGATCGAAGGTGACACTGAGATATTTAGGATACGAGCAGTGTATGAGCTCTTGGCCTTCCCAGATAATTTTCAATTTTTTGTTGGCTTCACGGTTATGTAGGTGGAAAGCACACACTTGTGTCTTGGCAGGGTTAGACTTCAGGTGGTTATCTTTGTAATAGCTGGAGAGATCTTTCAGGGTGTTAGTAAGTTGGTTTTTGACTGTTCCAAAGTCTTTTGCTTGTGTTGTTATGCCAAGGTCATCAGCATATATAAAGCTCTTTGTGAGTAATGGCTGTGGCTGATAGTTAGTAAAGATGTTAAACAAGGTTGATGCAAGAAAGGTACCTTGGGGTAAACCATTCTTTTGCCTCTTCCATCTACTTTTCCTGCCTTGAAATTCTACATAGAAACTGCAGTTTTCTAGGAGGGTCTGGATAGTTTTTGTAAAATCATAGTCCCGGGTAATATGGTAGACTTTATGCAGCAGTTTTCTATGTTGCACTGTGTCATAGGCTGCTGAAAGGTCCACAAAAACTGTTCTTTTTCATAGCATTCCTTGATATACTCAGTCAGATTAAGAATTTGAGCTGTACAGTTTTTCCCTGGTCTAAAACCTGCTTGTTATGCAATAAGCTGGATTTCAATAACAGGTCCTAATTGATTAATAGCATCCTCTCATATATTTTAAATAGATGACATAAGAGAGAGATTGGTCGGTAGTTCCTGGCATTGGGGGACACAGAAAGAACCTCTTCAAATACTAAGTAAATACAGTTGGGCGTTCCCTGGGCAACGTTTCTTATCGATGGCTAATCTTTCCAACCCAAAGCATTGCTTTATAACATTTTTAAACATTTTAAATTGGAGGTGTGTTTCTTCCCTCCACAAATGGATGAACAACAACAGTCATTGCTAACAGTTATGTCTATTAATATAGAAAGTTTGTCACTTGCTAAGGAAGAGCTACTGGCCAAAATGTCTGAGGACATTTCGTGTGACATTTTATGTATACAGGAAACACACAGAGACATCACAATGAGAAGACCAAAGATCCTCAGATAGCAACTGACAGTGGAACGACCTCACAGAAAATATGGCAGTGGCATTTTTGTACCATCTGGTGTAGCAATTTTTGCAACTTCTCTCACAAAAGTGAACAACATTGAAATCCTATCTGTGGAACTTGATAGCTGCAGTGTATCATCACTCTATAAACCACCTGGGGTTGATTTCTATTTTACGCTCCCCACCAATTGCCACAATCATCAAGCCTATTTTGTTGTGGGGGATTTCAATAGCCATAGCTGTGTCTGGGCCTTTGACAAAGATTATAGGAATGGCAAAGCAGTTCTAATGTGGGTCAACAATAGTAAAATGAGCCTCTTCCATGACAGCAAATTACCACCATCCTTTAATAGTGACCAATGGAAGCATGTTTATAACCCTGATCTGATTTTTGTAAATGAAAGCATAGTCCACTAATCAATTAAAAGGGTACTAAAACCAATACCTAATACTTAGCACAGACCAATATGCTGCCTAGCATATGCAACTGTAAGACCAAAAAGTATCCCTTTCCACAGAAGATATAATTTCAAGAAAGCGAACTGGACAAAGTTTGAAGAGAACTCAGAAGCAGCTATTTCTGATATAGAACATTCTATAGAAAGCTGTGTTGAAGCTGTGAAAAGATCCTCGAGGCTCTCAATCCCTAGAAGCTGTCACACAAGCTACCTTCCAGGCCTAAATGAAGGATCACTAAATCAGCTACAGGAATATCTCAGACTATTTCAAGCACATTAATAAGAAATAAGATATTAATAATAAAATAACTCTGTTTTTTGAGCAAGTGTGACATTTCTTGGAAGACCCAGTTAGAACTGGTGGAGGAAAAACTGGCGTGCTTGAATAGCAGTCCAAGCTGGTATGCTTCTGTATCTGCATTGTCATATGTTACACAAAGTTTTTAAGCTACCTTGTTTACTTCTTATCTCTCGCAGACCAGTTACAGCCCATCTCACATCGTGAATCACCTGCATATTACCCAAAGAAGACAAGAAACAAACACTACCAGCTGAGAAAACATTTGAAATGTACTTACTTTTTCCTGTATTATATTTCTTCTCAGGTACAAGAACTGCTCAGAATAAAGGTATTATTCTAAGAGAAAGTCTCATTGAACTCAATGGAATTTGACTAGTTATACACTACTTTTCCAGTTTAACTGCCATGGTTTCATGATGTGAAATCCTGGGCTTTGCAGTTTAGGAAGGGGTATTTATCATTATCACACTAAGAGGTCTAGTCCCTCCCCAAACTACAAATCCCAGCATTTCATAAGATGCAGCCATGACAATCAAAAGGGAATCATGGTGCTATAATTATGTAGTGTGAATAGATACCTGTTTAGACACATATAGAGTTTTCTATGGGAACTTTCTGTACACCAGTAAACCCCACTTCCACATACGTTTTAGGCTTATTTATCTATGTCATTCTCAAATATTGCTCACAGCTGTACTTCACTCCTTCTGAAACTCTTACAGAGATCATAATCACTTCCTGTCATAAAACAATATTGCCTTAACTTCTGCACCATCTAGGTACTCATTACTATAAAAAGAGAAATCCCGTTTTTTGTCACTTAGTGTAATTTTAACAATGTTTTAATGATGTTTTTTAGTATCATTTTTGTTATTTTTATGGTTATAGCATTGTTTTATTTTGTTCGTGAGTCGGCATGAGTGTTGCCTGCCGATCACTATGTATGTCTTGTAACCCGCCACGAGCCCTCGGGAAGAGGCGGAATACAAATGCAAATAATAATAATAATAATAATAAAAAATAATAATAAAGTGCAGTCATAATTTAATTGTCTTTCCTCAAAAATGCCTTTTTTTGACATATTTTATTTTTTAAAAGTTTATTACATTGTTCAAATCTTGGCTGTTCCAAGGACAATAGATGTCCATATAATTTCACAGTTCTTATCAGATCTTCAGGTAAAAGTTATGTTATCCACGAGCAACTGTATTAATGCCTGTAGACAGTAGTACAGCTTCATTGAGGCAATATGCTGCCTTAACTGCTGCCAGGAGTTTTCTGTTGTTAGTTGTATAACCGATTCTGTGTTTGACTATGAAAATTATATTCAGGATCCTTTTTGAGGGTAACATCTTTGTCATTCTGTGTGCAACTAATTTAACATGATTGTCTAGTTCTAACCTACCACGATTAGTAGCTCACTTTCTAAGATGTTGGGATGACAAATGTGATTTAGTGACTAATATTGGGGGTTTACAGTTATTTTGTTTCTAATGTGATAAAACTGCCATTATAGTGTGCTCACCACGTAGAATTACTGCTTTCTTTTCTTTCTTTCTTTCTTTCTTTCCTGGAAGATATCTGGAAGCTAGGTATCAGTGGTTTAGGGATGAGTACTGGTTCAGGAACCAGCATTTTAATGACATTACTAAAGGTAAAGGTAAAGGTTTCCCCTTGGCATTAAGTCTAGTTGTGTCCAACTCTGTGGGGCGGTGCTCATCTCCATTTCTAAGTCAAAGAGTTGGCATCATCTGTAGACACCTCCAAGGTCATGTGGTCAGTATGACTGCATGGAGCACCATTACTCTATTACTATAAAAAGAGAAACCCTGTGACAATCTACAGTATTTGTAAGAATACTGTGCATATAAGGCCAGAATTCTAAATGATGCATCCACTGACAAAACTGGGATCATAAGAGGATGATTTTCCCTCCCCACGGTTCCCTTCATCAACCCCAACCGTTTACAGAGGGTTGCAAGAAATTCCAGGCTAGATAATGGAAGGTGCTGAAGGCTGCAGGAGGGTGAGGTTGCCTACAGTTTTGGGGCCACAATACACAGGCAAATCCCAACTTTATTAATCTTTTCTACCTTGCTCCAAGGTCGATGTTTAAGTCCTAAACTAGTGAAACAAAGTTTGTGCATATTGGACCTTCAAAAAGCAAAGGTATCGCTATCTCAGCCAACCATGTGGACAGTGTTGGATTTTGGAGTATTATGTATGTCAGAATTCTGAATAAGGGTTGCTCAGCCTGTACTACTAAGTGGATTAAGTATCTGGTGCTTTAATCACTGTATTGAATGTTAATATGAAGATCATCCAACGCTGTAAAAGACTACAGTCAGATTCAAAGGACGACAGTTTATAATTATAATGTGTCTCAAAAAAATTCTATAATTTGATGGGGCCATGAGGATATTTGCATGTGTGAAAGAAAGAACAGCCACAGAATGAGACTGGATTGCACTCTGGCAGAGTCGGTTGAGCAGATCCCTTTATAGCCAGCTTTGCTCAGAAACGGCAGAGCTGAAAGCACAGTTAATTTTAGAAGCTCATATTTATAAACACATTTTCTATTAGTATAAGTCAGACAGATTAATTCAGTGATCAACATTCATCTGATTGCTTGTGTCATAGCAGTTGCTACTGAACAACGGTGGGAGAGAGCTATTGCCCTCGTATCCTGTTTGTGGGCTTCCCAGAAGCATGCAGTTTCCCACTGTGGGAAGCTCAGCATGTTGCACTAAATAGGCCTTCAGGCTAATTCTACATGGCTTTTCTTACATTATTGCATTGGGCTATTTGCTTATGCTAGCCTAGTGGGATTTCCCCCAATTTCTCTGTAAGTAGTAAACCCATATATGTCACACCACAAACTTTTTTAAAAGCCATTACTTTCACCTCCCATTTCCCACGTGGAATTGGGATTTCTGTTCAACAAAGTGGAAAACTGAAAATCTTAAAATCCTAGTAGGATTATGATTAATCAGATTGAGGCTGCCTACTTGTTCTACCAGGATGCTGGCAGAGAGTGACAAGGTGAATACGTGTGCCACATGACTACTTTAGGTGCGGTGGGGCAATACTATCTTGTCACCAGTTTTAAGGTATAACTTAGCTGCCAGTATGATTGGCTTTTGTATGCGGAGTAGAGTAACATCTTTTCTTTGTTTTTAAAAATGTTTTTATTTAAAGTTTTTTTCCCACACAAAAAGGGAGGAATGGGAAATTAGTGGCCACGGTGGTACATGCACTGGTTATATCTCATATAGATTACTGCAACACACTCTACATGGGTTTGTCTTTGAAGACTGTTCGGAAGCTTCAATGAGTCCAATGTGGAGCAGCCAGATTGCTAACGGGAGCAACAAATAGGAAGCACACAACCCCCCTGTTGTGCCAGCTCCACTGGCCGCCAGTTTGCTGCCAAGCACAATTCAAAGTGCTGGCCTTGGCCTATAAAGCCCTGAACAGCCCTGGCCCAACTTACCTGTCTGAACACATCTCTCTCTATGAACCTTCATGGAGGTTAAGACCTTCTGGGGAGGCCCCTTGCCCTTGGTCCCACCACTTTTGCAGATGCGACTGGTGGGGAGGAGAGACAGGACCTTCTCAGTGGCCCATTGGCTGTGGAACTCCCTCCCTAGTGGGATTCGATTGGCCCCTTGCCTCCTGTCATTTCGTAAACAAGTGAAAACTTGGCTTTGGAAGCGATCATTTGGCCCAGCATAATTATATGTGCAATACGGTTGGAATTGACCCTGGACTGATGAATGATTATTTGATTATCTGGCTTTAGATCTATGTATAATAGTCATCTAATATTTATATATGTTGTTTAATGTTGTTTTAAATTGTTGTGTAATTGCTTTTAATTGTTGTTGTTTTTTGGGCATAGAATAATGCCAGTTATGTACACTGCCCTGAATCCCCTTTGGGGTGAAAAGGGCAGGATATAAATGTGGTAAATAAATAAATAAATAATCGTGGAGTTATTGTTAATGAATTAAGTATTTACAAATATCTAGTGTGACACAGAGGGAGGAGATCAGAGGGAGGGAAAAACATTGTACAAAGTTAAAATTGATACATCTAATTCTTCATATGAGTTAATATTATACATATTATCCAAAGTATTAAAATGTTATTTATACTAGTCTATAACAAAGAGAGGAGAAATATTGCTCTCTAACTTTAAGTCTGGTCTTCGTATCTTCTTGTATTATCTATCCTATGTTCTTCCTCTCTTCTTCCCAGTGGCCCAGTGTTAAACTGCTGAGTTGTTGAACCTGCTGACTGAAAGGTCGCCAGTTCAAATCCGGGGAGCGGGATGAGCTCCTGCTGTTGGCCCCAACTTCCGGAGGGAAGTTAACAACACTCCATGCAGTCATGCTGTCCACATGACCTTGGAGGTGTCTACGGACAACGCCGACTATTCGGCTTAGAAATGGAGATCAGCACCACCCCCAGAGTTGGACACAACTAGACTTAATGTCAGGGGAAAACCTTTACCTTTACCTTCCTGTCTTCTCCTCCAGCTCATCACCAGTAAAGGTTTATCTTTATTATTCTTATATTGTTTGCTTTAAATGTTTTATCTAATTTTAGGTATTACCTAATAAATCTAATAGTTTAATTTGATCTGTTAGTAATTTAGTATTGTGTAGGCAAACATTTAGTATATTTCACTATCATCCTCCCACTTCCCTTTTTAAACATTACACAAAAGAGGGCAACACCTTTTCTTTAGGGAGCAAAATGTCTTGGGCATTTTGGGGCATGTTTGCAATTATTTACTCAAACTCAGATTTGCTTGAACAAATCATGTTCTTTGAAGCAGTCCATATAATCCACTGAAAGACAACCCTTGCTGCAATATGTAGCATTTTTCAAACCCTGGCAAAGCTCTAACTACATCATCGAAGACATATGTAGACTGAATTAAAAGTTCCAGATTTTGTTCCTGTACTGGGTAAAAATAAACCAACTTGAAGAGGTGTTATAAAAAGTCTCTGATTGTAATTGGAGTTGACGGGGGGAAACGGGCATAAATGAAACATGTGGGGATCTCTAAGAAAAAAAATCAGAAATGACAGGAACAAAATCTGGGGTTTCCTGGTCATTTATTCAGTGTGGATTCATCCTCGGGTACCAATTATGCCTTTATCTCCTTACCACCCACATATTATGTTACCTGAAACAGATTGCTTTAACCTTCTTCACAATATGTTGGACTCTGTGTCCTGTCACATAGAAGAAGGAAGGTGTGGGGAATAATGTGCAAGTAAGGGGAACTGAGTATTTTGCATATCTCAACATTTTTGCTTGTTAAATGGTCCATGCTCATAATTTTTAGTAATCATTCCTCTTCTGTTGGGATTTCTTTTATCTTCCATTTTCTCGCATAGATTATTCTTGCTGCCAAGGCAAAATAGTTACCATATTTTCTGGCGTATAGGACTACTTTTTAACCCAAGAAAAGGTCAGCGGTTTAATTTCAAGGAGCAGGGTGAGCTCCTGTCTGTCAGCTCCAGCGTGTCATGTGGGGACATGAGAGAAGCCTCCCACAGGATGGTAAAGCATCCAGACATCTTCTGTATAACGTCCTTGCAGACAGCCAATTCTCTCACATCAGAAGCGACTTGCAGTTTCTTAAGCAACTCCTGGCATGAAAAAAAAACCCTTCCATTGATATCCTTGCCTGACCCAATTTCTTTGAATGCTTAAACTCTATTTCTGAAGGTTCAACAGAAGTTTAAATAATAGTAATAATGGTTAAACATTACATATACACATGACAAGTAAAATATGCTACAATACAATATCCCTACTGCCCACTGTAATGCTAGAAAATTGGAAACATAAGGAAACTTTCACTGAGGGAGGCAGAATTCTTATTTGGGGAAACTTTATTTTACTGCCACCCGCCATAGCTACACCACTGTTGAACTCTTTCTTTCAATGGAATTCATTGGGGAGTAAGTTCCACTTCTCACTGTAGCCTCCTAAAGGTCTTCTACAAAGGAATAGGAAAGTCTTTAGAGGTAGTTTTCAGGTGGCTTCAAGAGTTTAAAAGGGAGACTCTGAGGATGCTTGCCATACATGCAGGCAAAACGTCAGGAGAGAATGCTTCTAGAGATCATGACCATACAGCCTGAAAAACCTACAACCCAGAAGCAAATAAAATTCCAGTGTGCTGATGCTTCAGTATTACTGTGACATTAGATTCATTCCAATGTCAAGCTAGGTTGTGCAAAAACGAGCATGGGGAAAACAGTAATGTTTTGATGTTTTATGTTTGTTTATAAGGTTTTTACAAGCTGATAACATGCTTTTAAAACGGAACTGGAAGAAGCATATTTGGTAATACAGCCATCTTGAAATAAAAACAGAACAAATAACTCCTGTCATGCAGAAAAGCTACCAATCTACAATAATGATTTCAAAATACACCGCTGCAACCATTTTATAGTTCCAACTCAACATTAGGAAAGTAAATTTGACAAGCAGGTTTGCAAAATAGGGATGGCCCATTAAAAAAGGCATGTGGTAAATTAGGGTTTTCTTCACAATTTAATCTAAAGTCATAATAGTCACTTTTATGTAGTTTAATTGCATATAATATCTCAGAAGATAGTCATTTTTAATTACAGTATATTTCTCTGAAGATTGATTCAAGTCAAAGAACACCAGTTGCTTTTTTCTAAGTACCTTTATTTCTTCTGACAATCTCAAATTAGAATTTATATTATGAAGCTGGAGGCTGAGCTATTATTCCATAGTTTTATTATTTTTTGTGCTTATTAGTAAATACTTCTCATTTCTCTTTCCTTGTTCCTGTACTGTTAACACCACCAATGATGACTACAGGCACAGTTTAATTAACTTCTGATAGTGGAATCTCCTTTCTACAAAGGTTTTCTTCCCAATCAGCCCACTTTTCCTCTTTGTGTTCTATCTTGCTGGAATTTTTTTCCTAGCGCATTGGCATTGGGAGGAGGATGAAGAAAGGCTTGAGAACCAAAGACTTTTGGTGCTACTGCAGCAATTTGGCTGCATTTTAAAATTCAATAAATCTTCAACTGGTAGAATATGAGACTCTATTCCAGCGAAGCCTTGGGGTTGTGCCTCCTCCTCTACTTCTTCTTCCAAAGGCTGAGTGGCCATCTGTTGGAGGGTGCTTTGTGCTTTTTTCCTTCAAGACAGAATAGGGGTTGGACTGGATGGTCCCTAGGGACTTTCACTGAAATACTGTTAAGTTTATGTTGGTTAAAACATAAACTTCATTCTTCATTTTAAATATTGTATTGTTCTTTCTTTCCTTTTTTCCACACTACAAACTAAATATGTGCAGTGTGCATATGTTGCACCGTAGACCTGAAGGACCCCTCAGTAAACCACTTGAGACCAGCCGTGGTAAAATGCTTTATTTAGAATATATGAAGAGAGTAAAGTAGAGAGAAATATTGTCCAAAAATGCTCTCAAGCATCAAGGTATTGCAAAGCAATAGTCCAAAAGTAAGACAGGAACTAAATAGGTAAAAAGAGTCTTGATGCCCTAATGGGCTAGATCCAAGGATAAGTTCTTGGCACAAAGACTTGGCAATCAGAGTTCAAAGGCTGGAAGGCCCAATGGCCCAGGCAAGGTTCTGTGAAGGCTTGACTTGAACTGAACGTTGGCGAAAGATGCCACACATCTTTCAGACCTAACTTAAATAGGCCTCACAGGCTTTGATCGTTACGACGCATAGGTACGTCGAAACTGGTTCTCATGAGCAGACTCCCAGCTGGGCTTTCTCAAGCCTCCCGCATCGGAATGGTATGTCAACTCATTAGCACTGGCACCTGGACAGACGGGAGTTAACCCGTCTCCGCCTTTCCCTCGGTCCTTATCGGCCCGAGCTGAAGCTGACCTGCTTCTGTCCTTGAACGCTGGGTGAACTAGAGGCGCCTGCAGCATCTTGCTTTTAGGCTTTGCAGGCCTCTCTGAGGCTTTGGATTAACATGGCGTTGGTCTTGCTGAGGGCCTGGGACAGGCTTTTTTCAATTAGTTCACACAAACACTCTCTATCCATCTGTCACTGGCCCTGCCCATCTGTTAAATTTTAGAACACAATGTGTCAAATAGTTTGCCCATGTCTGAGATACACACACACACACACATTATATATAACAAAATATGTAATATAATATATAAACACTTCTTGGAGCGCAACAAGAAACCTTTGCTTCAAAAAGGGCTCCGCCAATGTAAACTAAGTGTAAACAAGGTTTTGTAAAGTTAAAGCAATAGAAAATATTGTTTAAAAAAAAGAAGAAGAAGAAGAAGGAAGGAAGGAAGGAAGGAAGGAAGGAAGGAAGGAAGGAAGGAAGGAAGGAAGGAAGGAAGGACGGGTTCCACGGCTAAAAATGTTTGGGAATCCCTGCCCTAGAGTCACTGTAGGTTGGAACTGACTTGTAGGCACACAATAAGAACAGTACCCAAATACATCAATTTTTAGTCGGCTGTGGTAAATGCATTTTCCGACATTGTTTTAACAGCATCAAAAACCTTGTCACAAGCAGGAAAGAATTGGTGGAACAAGAAAGATGTTAGAAGAAGACAAGTCACTATATAATATTTAGAAAGATAATCATATGTTGATCTGGATTAACATAATATGAGCTGTCAGCATTTATTTCAATGAATTCTTTCAGGCAGATGGCTTTTAAAGATTATCCTTCAGTATAGCATTCCTCAACCTGGGGGTTGGGACCCCTGGGGAGTAATGAAGGGGTGTTAGAGAGGTTGCCAAAGACATTAGAAAACACAGTATTTTCTGTTGCTCTGGGGGTCTGTGTGGGAAGATTGGCCCAATTCTATCGTTGGTGGGGTCCAAAATGCTCTTTGATTGTAGGTAAAATATAAATCTCAGCAACTACAACTCCCAAATGTCAAGGTCTGTTTTCCCCAAACTCCACCAGTGTCCACATTTGGGCATATTGAGTATTCATGCCAAGTTTGGTCCAGATCTATCATTGTTTGAGTCAACTGTGCTCTCTGCATGTAGGTGAACTACAACTCCAAAACTCAAGGTCAATGTCCACCAAACCCTTACAGTATTTTTTTTTGGTCGCAGGAGTTCTGTGTGCCAAGTTTAGTTAAACTCTATCATTGGTGGAGTTCTGAATGCTCTTTGATTGTAGGTGAATGATAAATCTCAGCAACTATAACTGCCAAATGACAAAATCAATCCCCCCAAGTCAACCACTATTCAAATTTGGGCGTATTGGGTATTTGTGAACAATTTTTCTGCTATTTCTGAAATGGAACAGCTATTCAATTCTTAATGTACTTTAATTATTATATTTATGTCCACGGTTTTCTCTCTTATCATGGACTCAAAGAAGTGAACAACGCTAAAAACAATGGAATATACAACTTTAAACCTATAACATATAAACACTAAAATAGAATTAAATCATAACTATAAAATATAAACAGTTTAAACCATTAAAACCGTTTAATTTTAATTCTTTCTCACTTTAGAACAAGTGAAAGCAGATGGCCTCAGTGCAACTCTCTGGTGCGTAAGTGATGAGAAATGAACTTTTAAAAGCTCTCTAATGGGCATTTATCAGGGGCATGTCCCTTTTAACTCACTTTCCCACTTCCAGCCTTACACTGACACCAAAGGAAACTAAAATGGGAAGGAAGTGCCTTGTAGGAACAGACACTGTTGGCCTCCAGATTAGGGTTACCTTCAAATAATGCAAGACAATTTGGCAGTTGAGAGGGGAAACAGGGAGGGAGGGAAGAAAGATATTAGTCTATAGAAAAGGAAAGAAGATGATAATATTAAAGAAGGAAAAGTAATGGTAGAATGTGTAAGGTCTTCTGCCTAAGTGATTTTTAAACATAATTGCTTCTTATGTTTAGCCATCCTTGAACTAGAGCAGTCCCTGCCTCTTAGGATTCCTGATCTAGTCAATGTTTGAGACAAAGAAGGGAGAAAATTAAAACAAAATGGAAACATGCATATAAACAATTAAAATTAACTCAGTCTTTATTTATATAATTGTTGTGTGGACAGTAGTAAATATTCAGACATCTTTTCGAATGTTCCATCAAATGACAAAGGACTAAGCCTTGAGTTCTTATGCTCTTAAATGTAAGAATAAATTTAACATGAAAAAGTTCAAATTCTACGTCTATTTTTTATGCATTGACTTAACAAAGAATACTGTTTGAAGAGCACAGAACAATTATGAGAGCTAACTGGTCTATAATGGTTGGTAAACCTTTTTAGGAGAGCATCCCAAAGTTTTCCAGTGATGCAAGAGGTGTGCAGGATTTATAAGCGAATTATTTTTGTTGCTTTAATAGATCACGTGAATGATTCAAAGCATTCTCAAGATCTTATAAACTCAGTGCATTGGGAAAGATCTACATCAAAGATGACAATCACTATTAGTTTTAGGGAGGCCACCCTGAGTCCCCCTGGGGGGTGAGAAGGGCGGGTTACAAATGCAGGAAATAAATAGAAATTAATTTCATGAAGCAGGTTAGAAACAGAGGACCAAGCTCTGGTCCAGTGCCACTGGATGGGGCTCAACTGGTGCCAGATTTGGGGCTTCCTATAAGTTATTTAAACCCTGGGTTCAGCTGCATTAAGTGGCTTATCCCTGGTTAAACCAGATCAGCTTGCATGTGTTTTGTGGCCACTTGCAAACTGATATGTCCCCACATTGATCTAAATGGCCAATGTAGATGGCACCTATGGTATCTAGAGGAGGGCTGCATGATTGGCATCCCTGCTGTCTCATTTGCACATTGCAACAAACAAACAGAGTTGGCTTGGAGGAAGTCTTTTAGGACCTTATTGCACATATCCACTATTCCACTACAATCATGCTATTGTTGATACCAAATGCATTCCTCATTGAGCATCTTTGATATCACATCTCTCTTTAGTAGTGCAATTGTGTTAATTTGCCAATTTTTGATTCCACGTTTTTACTTCTTCACAGCCTATAACCTTTGTTCATTAATTTTTAATTTGTATTTTAGTGTAAATGAAAAAGAGCAAACATAAATGTATAATATATGATAAAAGGAAAACAGCCAGAATGGCAAGGGAGCAAGGTTGAGAGAAGTATCCTGTCCCCTGATCAAATGTTTTATCTGTTGATAGCTAGAAATAAGAGAATTGGGGGAGGAGATGAGATGGCAAATTGGCAGCAATGTGTACATGGCATTGTCTGTGTGATAGTTCTTTTAGCAGCAATACCGGTTTGCCTGCCTTGTGTGATAGTCCTAGGCTTAGCTGGTGTACTTTAAGGTATAGTGACTTATAGAGATTGCTGCTGTAAGCTTTATCACTTGAAATTGAGTGAAGCCAGTATCGACAGCTAGGTGAAATTGGACTTCTCAGGTAATGAGTTTTGGCAAGCTTTTGGTATTTGCAGTGATTCAAAGTATGATGCTTGATAAGTTTTAATCTTTTTTTCAATACTGCCATTGAAAGAGAAGTCTGTAAATCTATAAGACCTTGCTGGGATCTTTCAATTACTTCCTTTGTTTGGTCGTATAATGACTCATTACTTCCTTCCCTATGTATATCGCAAGCAGGCATCCAATCCGATTTATATTTTGTATGAGTCCACTGGAGAGTAAAATTCAAAAGTAAATAGGGAGTTGATAGAAGGAAGGAATATTTGCGACTGCATACTTGCAAGAAACATGCCGCCTAATTCACTGAATTGTTTAAGCCTCAAGGGAAAACTAGAAAACAGGACATCAGTATGCTAAAGTGTGCAAACCACAGCACGAAAAGAAATTTAAAATTGGAAACTAAATTGTTTGATTTAAAATAATCTATTATACATTTTAAAGTGTTTAATTCTATGATATGTGGGGAAAATGTAATATTCTTTAATTACATAATAGAAAAGGTGAGAGGTTGAAGATAAGAATATTCATATAGCCTTTTTTCAACCTTCTAATGTGTGTCCTTTGTTTTCAAAAGGTACTCTCAGTATTTTTCTAATTTTTTAATTAATAGTAAAAAGTACAAACAAAATAGAATGTTTAATACAGTAACGCACTAGAGAATATGGAATAATGCAATGACAATTTGAAACGGCCATGAATTATGATTTTGGATAACACAATTTTAATAAGTGTTTTGAATGCCTTTAGATCTGCTGGGGACGCCCTTCTCTCGTCCCACAGATGTGGTTGGTGGGGATGAGAGAGAGGGCCTTCTCCTTGGTGGTGGCTCCCCAGCTCTGGAATGCTGTCCCTAGAAAGATTAGATTGGCCACAAATCTCCAAACCATTTGAGCCTAAACACATGGCTATTTGCATGGGCCTTTGATCTGGAGTAATGTACTTTGGTCATATGATGACATTGACCATTGTAGTTAGGCACTTTAGTTCGTTTTGAAGAAACCCAATGACCCACAGGCACGACTGTGTTTTAGAATTTTTAAAATTTTTATGTTATCGATTGACGTTGTCCATTGTTTTTATCCAGTCAAGTTGTATATTGTTTTGATGATATGTAATTCTATTTTATGTGTGGCACCTTGAGTGCTTTGTTAGCCACCCCGAGTCCCTTCAGGGAGATGGTGGCGGGGTATAAACAAAGCGATTATTATTATTATTATTTGTTTTGAATGACTGTTTCTGTGTATGTTTATTTTACTATGTATGTTTACATGGCAACAAATTGTTGCCTATCTATGTAAGCCAGATTGAGTCCCTTACGGGGTTGAGAAAAGCAGAGTATAAATATGGCAAATAAATAAATAAGCCTTAAAGATGTTGCTTATTAAAGATGTGGGAGTTGAAGTCCAAAACAACGGGAGGGCCGAAGTTTGCCCATGCCTGTGCTACATTGTGGTTTCTCCTTCTTCCTTTTTGCCTTTGATGGTGCGACAGGATAACATGGCTACTTCTTTGTAAACTGTGTCAACAGATTGACTTTGGGATTATATTGTTTCTGGGATTATACAGAATACTCTTAGTCCTCATAGATTAACCATGAGAGGGAAATTGCTAAAATATAGCTTAAGAGTCCTTGTACAGGCACTAGACAGAGGGATTTTTCTAGTATCGTCAGAAGATCTCATAGTATCTTAAGTGAGGAATGGAAAGTGTCTGTTTCTGTAGTGAATAAAGATTTCCTAAATCATGTGATTGTCAGATTCCATTGTTTATCAAGCTGTACAAAGGTCTTTTCCATAGTGAAGCAAGAGGATTAAATGCTTTGCTAATATTCTCTTTCTTTTGTGTTTTGCCAGAAATCTAAGCATGTGGCCAATTCTATCACTGTGGTGTTTTTTTTACACCTTCTGTTTCTTTGACTATTGATATCCTTACTATGATCTTGTCTACTTAAGGTCACTTGTAGACATTTCTTTCTTTTTTTGTGATTCATTGTGCTTAGAATTTCCTTTGAACATTCTTAATTGTTTTATTAGATCACATTTTCAATGTACAGAGAATGTTGCAGTGCTGTTCTAAATCTTCAAATTACACTTGGATTGAAATGCACTCTTTTCTAAAAGGGAGAACATTTATCTCTGCTGAGGTATATGTTGGTATATTAACGAAGGCGTTTGATTTGTGGACTGCTCAGACCAGAGGGAAAGTCAGATATGACTTATGGGGGGAACTGAGGCAATGTCATAGGCAATGTCTGCACTGCAGTACATTTGTTTGACATTATGCTTAAACAGATTGTTTACAGTGCATGTGTTTAGACAGTCTGTTTCTTCAGTATTACCCCTAACTTAATATTTATATATATATATATATATATATATAGAGAGAGAGAGAGAGAGAGAGAGAGAGAGAGAGAGAGAACTGAACTGCAAGTAGTAAATTATAATCAAATGGACAAGAGTGGAATGCAAGAACCACGAAGAATTACATAACAGACACAACATGCACCCTCCATATTCCCTGTTTTTGAGTCTTCTGATTTTCTAATAGATTAATTGTAATGTTCAATGTCAGAAGTACACCTGTGTTCACACAATGAACCAGTTCCAAATCAACTTTCCAGAACATCTTGGAGGCATCCCATAGAAAGAATCTGTTCTGCCAATAGCATATGTTATACTGGAGGAGGGCACCATTTGAAAGTCTGGTAGTAATTATTAAGCATATTTATATGTGTGTGTGCAATGGGTTAAACCGCTGAGCTGCTGAACTTGCTGATCGAAAGGTCAGTGGTTCACATCTGGGGAGCGGGGTGAGCTGTCACTGTTAGCTCCAGCTTCTGCCAACCTAGTAGTTCGAAAACATGCCAATGTGAGATCAATAGGTACCGCTTTGGCGGGAAGGTAATGGAGCTCCATGCAGTCATGCTGCCAGCCACATGACCTTGGAGGGTCTACAGATAACGCCGGCTCTTCGGCTTAGAAATGGTGATGAGCACCACCCCACAGATTTGAACACGACTAGACTTAATGTCAAGGGGAAACCTTTACATTTACTATATGTTTTAGGGTACCTGTTGATTTATGGCAGTTCACAGGGCTTCCTTAGGCAAGGAATACATAGAGGTGGCCTTGCCAGTTTCTTTTTCTGAAATATAGCCTGGTAGCCATTGGTGGTTTCCCATCCAAGAGCTGACCCTGCCGTTTCCTACATTAGACAGGATCTGTTACTTACATGGAAATAATTCCTGTTGGGGGGGAAAGCCCAGATGAGTCTCTTTTCTACTCATGGTTAGGATTGTGCGATTAAGTCATAACAACAATACTGGGAAAGATTTGACATTCTGAAGCACTGACTTTAAGGACTTTGACATGTTTTAATATATTGAAAGTGCACATATTTTCTATTTTGTTAGACTTATTATTTATTTATGACATTTTTATTTTGCTCTTCTGCCAAAAGGACTCTTGGTGCAGCTTACATAAAATCTGGGGGGTTAAAAGAGAGAATAACTGTCTGCTGGCTGCACATTAAAAAGGCACAAGAAGAAAATGAGATAGAGAGAAAAGAAGGGGGAAAGTTAGTAATCATTTTGCATAGCTGAATTTTTGTTACCTATTGGAATGGCTACCTGTGCTAACAGCTGAAATAAGAGGTACCTAGGCAACATATCCCTCAAAGGTGCCTTCCCATTCATGGGCATAATAGTGTTCCAGGTGCTCTCAGTAGACTATTTTGTACCTGTGAAAATAAAGTTACTTCCCCCACAGAGTGCATTTGGAGTTGCCATGATTACTGTGTAGGTTGTGGTTGCATCAGTGTCAGTTTGAGAAACAGTGGTGAATGACAACTACCCTGCTTTCTCTGCACCATATGCTGCTTTTATTTGTGTCCTTAAAATAATTACTTGACGTTTGTACACATCCACAGAGCCAGTTAAAAAAATTACATCACAACCAAATCTCTTTCAGGGAGCTATTGGGAGGACAAGGAGGAGAATTTTATGCACTGTAATGAGGTCATTCTGTTAAAAGGGGGAATTAATCTTTACATGTTTTCAGTTCAATTTAAAGTATGTATTTGAAGTTATGTAGTCGAATCATCTGTGGAGTTCTGTGAAATATTCTGGTCTTTTGGTGATTACAATATGGAAAGGATGGTGGAGCCTTAGTGGAACAGTACTAGTTTTGGGGAAATGTTTTTTTTAAAAAAAGAATTTGATTGAATATAGGGTTGCTAGAGTGAGAACTGAGGAGGGCTTCTGTATCTTTAATGGTTGTGCTGTGGAGCCTCTGGTGGCGCAGTGGGTTAAACCCTTGTGCCGGCAGAACTGCTGACTGACAGGTCAGCGGTTCAAATCCAGTGAGAGCAGATTGAGCTCCCCTTGCAGGGACATGAGAGAAGCCTCCCACAAGGATGGTAAAACATCAGACATCCGAGTGTCCCCTGGGCAATGTCCTTGCAGAGGGTCAATTCTCTCACACTAGAAACGACTTGCAGTTTCTCGAGTTGCTTCTGACACACACAGAAAGGTTGTGCTGAATAAAGTTGCTTGCCTTACAACCAGATAAGCAACATCTACTGAAATGCCCATTTCTACCTAATCATTAAAGCAGACCAGCACAACCAGCAGCACTCCAGATGTTTTGGACTCCCAGAAACCCTACCCAGCTTGTCCAATGGTCAGGAATTCTGGGCGCTAGAGGGCCACAGGTTGTGCAGAACTTCATTAAAAACATAACAGCCCTCCCCAGTCTTCCCTCTGGCAATCCCAAATTATTTTAAAGTCCCCACCCACCCATTAAGAAGACATTCTTGTTGCATGCCTTCCAGTCATTTCTAACTTATGGAGAATCTATCACAGGATTGTCTGGGTAAGATTTGCTCAGAGAGGGTTTTCTTTTGCCTTTCTCTGAGGCTGAGTGGGCACGACTTGCCCAAAGTCACCAGTGGGTTTCCATGTTTGGATGTGCATTCACATCCTGGTCTCAATAGTTGTCCAATAGTCAAACCATGACACTATGTTGGCTCTCTAAGGCAGAGCTTTCCAAACTTTTCATGTTAGTGACATGCTTTTTTGACATGCATCCTTTTGCAACATGGTAATTCAGTTTTACTAGCAATCCAGAGGTTAAACCAACCCCTAATATAGTATATACTACACACACACACATATATGTTTCATATAATCGTTACTGTGTAAAGTCAATTCTTGTGTAGTTTCTTCTATAGTTAGTTACATTTTCAACAGGTTTTATTTTCTTAATTGGAAACGTATCCATTTCAGTGATAATTACTGCAACTTAATCAACAAATTGTGCAGATTCTACATGTTATAGCAGTATCTACACTCAAATTGCATCAACACCCGTTTTCTGCAGTGATTAAATCTCTTTAGAAGTTCTGAAGCAGAGGTTGGATGGCCATCTGGGAGGCTTGTGCATTCCTTCCTGGCTGAAGGGGGTTGGACTAAAAGCCCTTTAACGGGTCTCTTTCAGTGAAGTCTCTTACTCTGAGGCTGGGTGGCCGTCTGTTGGGTGGGTTTTGACAATGTCTTCCTGCCTGGACTAGATGTCCTTTGAATGTCCCTTCTAATTCTGCGTTCTCACCACAGCCCCCTCCTTGTTCTCATTCTCATCCATATTTCTTCTTCTTTCTCCTTTTCCTCCACCAGCAAGGCTTTGTTTTTTGGGGGGTGGGGAGCATTTGTCACGCAACACACCTGTGGACACAGAGGTTGGAAAGCTCTGCTCTAAGGGCTTGTTTATATAGACCAGGGGTGGGCAACCTACGGCCCGCGGGCCGTACACGGCCCGGCAGCTGGTTCTGTGTGGCCCGCTGGCCCCGCCCACCACTGGCCCCGCCCACCACTGGCCCCGCCCACCGCTCACCGCACGCTCGATCACCCACTCCGGCTTTCCTAGCACCGGCAACAGCAAGGCCAGCTTGCCTCCCCAGCCTGGCCTTGCTGTCTCCGGCGCTAGGAGAGCCAGAGTGGGTGAGCGAGCGGGCGGGCGGGGTGAGTGGTGGGCGGGGCGAGCGGCACCTCGCCCCACCCGCTCGCCCTCTTCCCCGCTCCGGCCTCGCCAGAGGCCTCGCTCGCTAGCCCCGTGCCGTCGCTCTTCGGCGAAAGCGCGGGGGTGGTGGGGGTTGTGTCTGGTGAGGCCCATCATCGTTCGCCTCCCTTGCCAGCTGCGCGCCGTCACCCAGCAACTACAACTCTCAAATGGTAAGGTCTATTTCCCCTGAACTCCATCTGCGTTCATATCTGGGCATATTGAGTATTCATTTCAAGTGTGGTCCAGATCCATCATTATTTCAGTCCACAGTGCTCTCTGGGTGTAGGTGAACTACAACTTCCAAACTCAAGGTCAATTACCAAGCAAACCCTTTCAGTACTTTCTGTTGGTAATGAGAGTTCAATATGCCAGAGAGTTTGGTTCAATTCCATTGTTGCAAGAGTTCAGGATGCTCTTCGATTGTGTTTTAACTATAAATCCCAGAATGTCAAGGTCTATTTTCCCCAAACTCCATCTGTGTTCACATTTGGGCATATTGGGTATTCATGCCAAGTTTGGTCCTGATCCAACATTGTTTGAGTCCACAGTGCTCTCTGGATATAGGTGAACTACAACTCCAAAACTTTATACCCACCAAACTCTTGTAGTATTGTCTCTTGGTTATGGGAGTTTTGTGTGAGAAGTTTGATTCCATTCCATAATTGGTGGAGTTCAGGATGCTCTTTGTGTGGTAACTATAAATCCCAGCAATTACAACTCCCAAATGACAAAAGCAATTTTTTGACTGATGGTCCCTCCTTGGGTTAGTATTAGCGTGTTTTGTGGCCAAATTTGGCAGCAATTTGTCCAGTGGTTTTTGAGTTATGTTAATACCACAAATGAACACACACAACATTACACATATATATATATATATATATATATATAGAGAGAGAGAGAGAGAGAGAGAGAGAGAGAGAGAGCACAACAGCGCAGGCAGAAAAGCAAACATCACAAGGAAGCATGTCTGTGTAGGAGGGTGAACATTAGGAAGAACTTCCTGACTGTGAGAGCTGTTCAGCAGTGGAACTCTCTGCCTCAGTATCATTTTGTGTCATTTTGGTTGGTGGTGTGCCCCAGGATTTTTTAATGTTAAAATTTCAATATATTATAATGTGTGTATATATAATGTGTGTGTATATATATGATATTAATACTAATAATATATGAATATTTCTTGATATATTAATATGTTAATATTAATGATGTGTAATATATAGTAAATATAGTAATAAATAAATAGATAAATAATGTAGATTAGAATGTAGTTCAGCCTCTAGGTACGGCCCTCCATAATATTTTTTGGCTCTCGTGTGGCCCCTTGGAAAAAATAGTTGCCCACCCCTGATATAGACTGATAAAAATTGTAGTCCCCTTATAGACATGGCTTCGTTCGAGGCTACTTGAGAGACTGTGTCCCCTTATGTAAACCTGGCACACAGCTAAG
The DNA here is from genome assembly GCA_030556195.1 of Anolis apletophallus. Taxonomy (NCBI): domain Eukaryota; kingdom Metazoa; phylum Chordata; class Lepidosauria; order Squamata; family Anolidae; genus Anolis; species Anolis apletophallus. The sequence goes on along the minus strand of JARBWK010000002.1, from coordinate 48,305,658 downwards.
GTCCAGTGGGAAGACCTTGGTATCGACCCAGGCACCTTCTGCCATGCACTTTAAGAGGACCAGGGAGGGCTCGTTTTTGGAGGCGGCCTCTACGCTATGGAACACACACTGCCTGAAGCGTTAAGATCAGCCATTTCCTTAATGGCATTCCAGAAGGGTGTGAAGATGTTCCTTTTCGAGAAAGCATTCAATTAAGCCAAAAAAAAGTGGTTGTGGTAGCTCTGGGTTTTTAATCTTGGTTTTAATGTTCACATGGTTTAAATTGTTTGCTGTTTCAAATATTTGTGTTTTAATGGGTTGTTTTAACTTTTGCACTCTGGTTTTATTCTGTTGTAATTAATTACCTTGAGTCTGGGCTCAGAGACATTTCTCAAATAAATAAACAATAGACTCTGCACTCCTGACACATAATGCCCATGACAACCCATTTACAATGCATTCCTTTGGGCTTCTATGTTACAAAATAGCATGCCTTTTATCTGATGTTTTACAGAAAATCTAGGCCCCTTCCACACAGCTGAATAAAATCCTACGTTATCTGCTTTGAACTGGAATATATGGCACTGTGGACTCAGATTACCCAGTTCAAAGCAGATATTGTGCCTTGATATTCTGAGTTATATAGCTGTATGGAAGCGCCCTAGCTTTTAGACATGTGGATGCCCCTCCAGGTGGCATGGCTTTGACTGTTGAGTTGGTTGTAGGAGTTAGTGGTGGATGAAACTGGTTGGTGGGAGGGGAGCATTCCCACAAGGGAGTGAGACAGCAGGAAGTGAGATAAATTTTCCATTGGGAAGGGAAATTCACTCCTGGAAGAGGTATTATCGGGGGGAAAGGTGTCTCCACTGAAGCTTCCTCACCAATCCTTGTTTCCACAACAAGCTAAATTCTTCAAAATCCAATATCACAAGTGCAGAAAGTGATCTTCTGTACGAGCGCAGACAGCAAAACAAACACCACAGGGGTGTTAACTCTTCCTTATGGCATCCAAAGATAGATAGAGATATAGATAGTCCACGCCTTAGTCACATCCCATTTGGACTACTAGAACACTCTCTATGTGGGGCTGCCTTTGAAGACGACTTGGAAATTGGTAGAGATCGACAACCAGAGCTCCATACAGGGAGAGGTCCACTTCCATGTTACGCAGCTCCACTGGCTGCCGGTCTGCTTCCGGGCTAGATACAAAGTGCTAGTCATTACCTATAAAGTCCTAAACAGTTTGGGTCCATGCTGTTTGAAAAACTGCATCTCCTTTTATAAACCAACTCAGACACTGCGGTCAGTGGAGGAAGCCCTACTCTCAGTCCCACTCCTGTCTCAAGTATGGCTGGTGGAAACGAGAGAGGGGGCCTTCGCCATGATTGTCCCTCACCTCTGGAATGTCCTTCCTAAAGAGACAAAAATAGCACCTTCCCTCCTCTTCTTCAGAAACAATTAAAAACCCACGTGTGCTCTTTAGCATACGGAGAGGACTACAGAATGACAGTCAGCTAATACACCTCAGATCGGATATTATCATTGCACCCTGGCCTTGGCAGGTCAGCTGGCACTGTGGACATTATTGCAATTATAGTCAATTTTAAATCTTTTACTGAATCTTTCTAGGTTCTGTAAATTGAGGTTCATGTTTTTATGATTAGATATAATTTTACTGTTTAATTGTTTACATAATTTAAGTCTTATGTTATAATTAGCTGCTCGATATTGATTGTATTCATGTTTGTACTTGTCTTTAGGCATTGTGTATTTGCCTTTGTGTTTTTTGTTTGTTGGAACCCGCTCTGAGTCCCCTAGGGGAGATAGGGTAGAATACAAATAAAGTCTTATTATGGGGTGTGTGTGTGTATGATATAGGGGCCCCTAGTGGCAGAGTGGGTTAAACCACTGAACTGCTGAACTTGCTGACCAGAAGGTTGGCAGTTCGAATCCAGGGAGCAGGGTGAACTCCTGCTGTTAGCCCTAGCTTCTGCAATCCTAGCAGTTTGAAACCAGGCAAATGTGAGTAGATCAATAGGTACCACCACTGCAGGAAGGTAACAGCACTTCATGCAGTCATGCCGGCCACATGACCTTGGAGGTGTCTACGGACAACGGCAGCTCTTTGGCTTAGAAATGGAGATGAGCACCACCCCCCAGAGTCAAACACTACTAGACTTAATGTCAGGGGAAACCTTTACCTTTACTATTTTTGTTGTCAAGCGATTTAGAATGGTTGTGGATAGACGAAAACCATTGTGGGTTGCCTGGTGAGAAAAGAAGAAGCTATTATTCCAGAATAAATCTCACCAAGTTGAAGAAGAAAGCCACTGAGATGTTTATTCATTCCAGCTGGAAAGGATGTCAAACCGCAATCATTTGCCCAGAAGCTAACATAACTCACAGGCAAAACATTACAGTTTTTATAGGAAATACAGAACTGTCAAAATCAAATTTCCCTCTCCCGCCCACCTATCCGGCTTTGCTCAGTCTTTATTTCCCCTGCCTTTTGCCCTCTCTTTCAATGTTGTTGTATTGTCCTGTTTGTTGCTCACTTGTCTATTTTGCATTTATGTCTTCTGTAAACTGCCCCGAGCCTCCGGGGAGTGGCGGGTTAGAAGTTCGAGTAAATAAATAAAAAAAAAAAAATAAAGATTGGTTGGAGTTTTCATCTGGGAGGCGCGGCCGGTTGAGCCGCGCCTTAACCAACCAGAGTGCTTTCCCTGCTTTGGTCACTCAGCCAATGAGGAGGCAGGAGGTGGACCAGGCAGGAAACAATGAATGGAATGGAGAAATGATATGATTAAAATGATTAATGTTTGTCCAAGTGGCCAGCGATAGCTTAGGCCCTCGAGCTGGCCAGGGTCTATTGTCTGAGTCCTTTTGGAAATACATTTTCATCTAGCTCAGAGGCTAGATCCTTTGTTGTCCTTCTGTCCTGGGTATGGGATCCACTGATGAAGTTGGAGCTGGTTTCAGCCAGATGTGTTGACATAATGGAAAAGAAGCTGTGGTGAATCCTAATTCCCTGCAGACAGGAAGCTACCCTTTGTGTTGGGTGATTTAAATGTCCATAGGCCTTATCTTCCCAGATGGACTAGCCTTTGCTCTCTGAGGTCTAGTCAGATAAGATCCATTTCTTTATTATCCATATAAGTGGGCTTGGTGAAACCTTTTGTTAGGGGATTAGTAGCTCAGGCAGCTTGAGGGGACTTTCTGAGCCAGGCGAGTTGCTGGATTTTGAAAATAGTGGCTTTTTCTTCATATTTCATATACACATATAATGGTATGGGGAAGAGGAACATACAAGGGGTTCATAAGGGATAAATCATGCAAGACCAGAGGGAGCCCTGGCAGCCTTCCCTCCTTCCATAGTCCACCAAAGGTTCATATAGATCAGTGAAATATCATAAAAGTTCATAAGGATTTGGTATAGGATCCATAAGAGTTCTAAAGTCCATGAAGCATTGATTAAAGGTTTCCAAAAGTTCATAGAAAGTCCGTAAGAGTGCAGGGGGCGGGTGTATAGAAAGCCCTAGGGACACTGGGTAGACGGAGTCCATTCATAAAACAAGAGTTTCATTAATTTAAAAAAATCCAATTAATAATAGCCAAATTGGTCAGATGCTAGTTTGGGTTACAGGGGCGTTGCCATGTGGGGCCATGAAAAGAGCTTTAGGCTTCCACATGGGGGAGAGATAGGGGATTATGGGATCATTCCAGCCTGGTGTCCTTGGCAAAACTATGCATTCCTTGGATTTGAGCTATCTTTTACAGAGCTCTGCGCCGGGGGGTGTCACCTCTGATATCATTATTATACATAGATATAGATACACCTATATCTATACTTTAAAATGTACCTGTTCCAACTTACAAACAACGTCAAGTCAAGCACAAACAGATAGAACCTATCTTGTTCATAACTTGGGGCCTGTCCGTATAAGAATATGTGTCACATTCTTCAAAGCACAGTGGCAAAATGTACTCCTTAGCTACTTTGCCTAAAAATAAACACTGCCACGAAATCGATGAGGTCGTTAATGGGGCGACTCAAGGCACAGACACGTTGTACTTTCCTGCTCTGCTCATTTTCCCCTTGTGGAAGGGAGGGAGGCATTGCTGGCTGCGCAAAGGCCTTTTTAGTTCGGGTTCTTGGCAGGGCCCTCCAGGGCCTGACTCTAAGGAGCCGCTGTAGGCCTTCCTTCCTGTCCACAGAAGACCCTCAGGTGCAGGAGTTGGAGTAGGCATGAGCTTAAGCGGCTGAGGGGGAAAAGGAAAGGGCCTGAGGCTGTTAGGAATGGTGGGAGTTGAACTCCAAAACACATAGAATCATAGAGTTGGAAGAAACCTCATGGGCCATCCAGTACAACCCCCTGCCAAGAAACAAGAAATTTGCATTCAAAGCACCCCCGACAGATGGCCATACACCCTTTGTTTAAAAGCTTCCAAAGAAGGAGCCTCCACCACACTCTGGGGCAGAGAGTTCCACTCCTGAATGGCTCTCACCATCAGGAAGTTCTTCCTAATGTTCAGATGGAATCTCCTTTCTTGTAGTTTGAAGCCATGGTTCCATGTCTCCGGGCAGCAGAAAACAAGCTTGCTCCCTCCTCCCCATGACTTCGCTTCACATATTTATACACGACTATCATGTCTCCTCTCAGCCTTCTCTTCTTCAGGCTAAACTTGTCCAGCTCTTTAAGCCGCTCCTCATAGGGCTTGTTCTCCAGACCCTTGATCATTTTAGTTGCCGCCTTCTGGACACATTCCAGTTTCTCAATATCTCTCTTAAATTGTGGTGCCCATAATGGGATACAATATTCTAGGTGTGGTCTAACCAAGGCAGAATAGAGGGGTAGCATGACTTCCCTGGATTGCCAGTGGTTCTCAACCTTCCTAATGCCTTGACTCCTTAATACAGTTCCTCATGTTGTGGTGACCCCCAAGCTATAAAATTATTTTTGTTGCTACTTCACAACTGTAAGCTTGCTACTGTAATGAATCGTAATGTAAATATCTGATATGCAGGATGTATTTTCAATCACTGGACCAAATTTGTCACAAATACACTCAAATCTGAATACTGGTGGGATTGGGGGGGGGGGTGTGATTTTGTCATTTGGGAATTGCAGTTGCTGAGATTTATAGTTCACCTACAATTGAAGAGCATTCTGAACTCCACCAACGATGGAATTGAACCAAACTTGGCACACAGAACTCCCATGACCAACAGAAAATACTGGAAGGATTTGGTAGGCATTGACCTTGAGTTTGGAGTTGTAGTTCACCTACATCCGGAGAGCACTGTGGACTCAAACAATGATGGATCTGGATCAAACTTTAATGAGGAAGTACTCCATCGAAGAACTCAGTGTCACAATGCACGGTGAACAATGGATGGTGGAGTTTGGGGAAAATAGAACTTGACATTTGGGAGTTGTAGTTGCTGGGATTTATCGCTCATTTACAATCAAAGAAGATTCTGAACCCCACCAATGATAGAATTGGTCCAAACTTCCCACACATAACCCCACATGACCAACAGACAATACTGTGTTTTCTGATGGCCTTTGGTGACCCCCCTGACACCCCCTTTTGCGACCCCTCCAGAGGTCCCGACCCCCAAGTTGAGAAACACTGATCTAGACACTAGACTCCTATTCATGCAGGCCAAAATCCCATTGGCTTTTTTTGCCGCCGCATGACATTGTTGGCTCATGTTTAACTTGTTGTCCACAAGGACTCCAAGATCTTTTTCACACATGGAGGTCCCGAGCTGGAGAAACCCCCTTGCACCTCGGTCAGAGAGAGAGAGAGAGAGAGAGAGAGAGAGAGAGAGAGAGAGAGAGAGAGAGAGAGATATTGGTCAACATTGCCAGCCATTGTTTATTTTAAAACGGGCCATTCTCCCAAACTCCTCAATCCTCTCCAACCATTTAATCAGTAGTTCATTTGGGTCTTCAACAATCAGCACCAGATCGTCAGCAAAAGCCTGAGTTTTTATTGTCTTTGGAATGTGGCGCAGCTGGTTGGGTGTCAAGCTGCATAAGATCTCTACTGACCAGAAGGTCATGAGTTTGAGGCCTGCCTGGGGCCGGGGTGAGCTCTCGACCAATTTGTGTAGCTTATTGTCGACCTTTGCAACCCGAAAGACAGTTGCATCTGTCAAGTAGGAAATTTAGGTACCACTTTGTGGGGAGGCTAAATTTAACTGATTTCTGGAATGTTAAATTGCCTCTATGCCTGTCTATATATGTTGTATGTCAATGGCACTGAATGTTTCCCGTGTATATGTGCATTGTGATCCGCATAAGATCTCTACTGACCAGAAGGTCATGAGTTCGAAGACTGCCTGGGGCCGGGGTGAGCTCTCGACCAATTTGTGTAGCTTATTGTCGACCTTTGCAACCCGAAAGACAGTTGCATCTGTCAAGTAGGAAATTTAGGTACCATTTTTGTGGGGAGGCTAAATTTAACTGATTTCTGGAATGTTAAATTGCCTCTATGTCTGTCTATATATGTTGTATGTCAATGGCACTGAATGTTTCCCGTGTATATGTGCATTGTGATCCGCATAAGATCTCTACTGACCAGAAGGTCATGAGTTTGAAGACTGCTCGGGGCCGGGCTGAGCTCTCGACCAATTTGTGTAGCTTGTTGTTGACCTTTGCAACCCAAAAGACAGTTGCATCTGTCAAGTAGGAAAATTTAGGTACCTCTTTGTGGGGAGGCTAAATTCAAACTGATTTCTGGAGTGTTAAATGGCCTCTATGCCTGTCTATATATGTTGTATGTCAAATGGCATTGAATGTTTGCTATTGTATATGTGCATTGTGATCCGCCCTGAGAATGACGTTAATAAATCTGTATCTGTATATCTGTATTCTGTATACCTTAATAAAGCTGAATGTTTGTATGTGTCCGGAGGGCGGAAGGGCGGAAGGACATGTGGCAGCTTTCGGATTGGCTCCCACTGTGGGGTTATTTGCATAAACAACTCCCATTGGCCAGCCAACGCGAACATTCCGAGACTCAAAAGTGCCAGAGGGAGGTAAGGAAAAGGCCTGAGCCAGTCAGGCATGGTGGGAGTTTCAGTCCAAAACACTTTGCAGCCCCCAACAATGAGACAACAAAACCAAACTTGGCACACAGAACCCCCAAGACCCACTTTACGCCTTGGTGCAGTTTGAGGGAGGATGGACCATGGATTGGCCAGCATTCCAACATCCCAAATCTCAAAGGTGCCAGACAGAGTTCTTTACAAAAACGCTTCCTTCAGCTGATTTTACAAACTAGGCCTCAGCCTGAATTGCCAATAAGGCTTCCTCAACTTGATTCTCCTGACTAGGCCTCAGCCGGACCTGAACCAAACTTGGCACACATAACCCCCATGATGCCCTTTACGTCCTGGTGCAGTTTGGGAAAGATGGACCACGGATTATGGGATTTGTAGTACTTCCAAGCGCTTTGCTTCCCAAAGACCATTGTGGCCCCCAACAAAGACCGATAAATATCAAACTTGGCACACAGAGCCCCCATGACCCACTCTGCATCCTGCTGTAGACTTGCAGTACCTTCCCTCACTTTCCAGACTGCTGCAAACCTAATCCAATCACTGATCAACACCAAACCTGGCAAAGAGCCCCATGACCCACTCAACATCCTGATGCAGTTTGGAGGAGGGCAGATCATGGATGATGGGACTTGCAGTACCTTCCCTCACTTTCCAAGACTGCTGCAAACCTAATCCAATCACTGATCAACACCAAACCTGGCACACAGTGCCCACATGACCCACTCAACATCCTGATGCAGTTTGGAGGAGGGCAGATCATGGATGATGGGACTTGCAGTACCTTCCCTCACTTTCCAAGACTGCTGCAAACCTAATCCAATCACTGATCAACACCAAACCTGGCACACAGAGCCCACATGACCCACTCAACATCCTGATGCAGTTTGGAGGAGGGCAGACCATGGATGATGGGACTTGCAGTACCTTCCCTCACTTTCCAAGACTGCTGCAAACCTAATCCAATCACTGATCAACACCAAACCTGGCACACAGTGCCCACATGACCCACTCAACATCCTGATGCAGTTCTGTGTGAGATGGACCACGGATGATGGGACTTGAAGTACCTTCACTCACCTCCTAAAAACAATACAACCCTCATCCATTCACCAATACAGATCAAACTTGGCGCACAGAGCCCCCATGACCCAAATACATCCTACTGCAATTTGGGGGAGGTTGGACCACAGAGGATGGGACTTCCAGTACCTTCAGTAACTCCCAATACTGATGGATTAAGACCAAACTCGGCACACAGGGCCTCCCCCAAATGACCCACTCTACATCCTGCTGCACTTCTCAAATGACCCGGGCACCGCCGGGTCCCCAAGCTAGTAAATAAATAAATTTGGAGGCAGGCTTCGCCGCTCGCCACTAGGCCGCCGCTTGGCAAGTTACCATAGCAACGCTGAGACTCCTCCACGAGAAGCCGCCGCCGCCGCCGAGCTGTTTGCGGCTGCTTCTCGCGAGAGTTGGGGGCGGAGCAGGGAGCTGCGGTGGGTGGGTGAGCTCATTCTGGGCATTGGCGAGGCGGAGGGAGAGAGAGAGAGAGAGGCAGGCAGAAGCAGCAGCAGCTCTTCCTTCGGGAGCGGCGGCAAGTTTGTTGGGTGAGTTTTGGGAGGCAAGGAGAGGGCTGGGAGCGGGGGGAAGGCCGAGGCTTCAGGACCTTCTCTCAGCAGAAGTCTCTTCTTCCCTCACAGCAAGCCCTGAGTGTCTCAAGCCGAGGAGCAACACACACACACACTCTTCCACATGCCATGAGGGCGGCTCGTCGCCCTCCTCCTGTTTGGAGCCACTTAGGCTCTCCATCAGGGGAGAAAAGCAGGGTGTAAACCAGGCATGGGCAAACTTAGGCCCTCCCTCCAGGTGTTTTGGACTCCAACTCCCACAATTCCTAACAGCCATCAGGAGAGAAAAGCAGGGTGTAAATCAGGCATGGGCAAACTTAGGCCCTCCCTCCAGGTCTTTTGGACTCCAACTCCCACAATTCCTAACAGCCATCAGGAGAGAAAAGCAGGGTGTAAATCAGGCATGGGCAAACTTAGGCCCTCCCTCCAGGTGTTTTGGACTCCAACTCCCACAATTCCTAACAGCCATCAGGAGAGAAAAGCAGGGTGTAAATCAGGCATGGGCAAACTTAGGCCCTCCCTCCATGTGTTTTGGACTCCAACTCCCACAATTCCTAACAGCCATCAGGAGAGAAAAGCAGGGTGTAAATCAGGCATGGGCAAACTTAGGCCCTCCCTCCATGTGTTTTGGACTCCAACTCCCACAATTCCTAACAGCCATCAGGAGAGAAAAGCAGGGTGTAAATCAGGCATGGGCAAACTTAGGCCCTCCCTCCATGTGTTTTGGACTCCAACTCCCACAATTCCTAACAGCCATCAGGAGAGAAAAGCAGGGTGTAAATCAGGCATGGGCAAACTTAGGCCCTCCCTCCATGTGTTTTGGACTCCAACTCCCACAATTCCTAACAGCCATCAGGAGATAAAAGCAGGGTGTAAATCAGGCATGTTAGCCGACAGGCTGTCCTCCAGGTGTTTTGGACTCCAACTCCCACAATTCCTAACAGCCATCAGGAGAGAAAAGCAGGTGTAAATCAGGCATGGGCAAACTTAGGCCCTCCCTCCAGGTCTTTTGGACTCCAACTCCCACAATTCCTAACAGCCATCAGGAGAGAAAAGCAGGGTGTAAATCAGGCATGGGCAAACTTAGGCCCTCCCTCCTGGCCTTTTGGACTCCAACTTCCACAATTCCTAACAGCCATCAGGAGAGAAAAGCAGGGTGTAAATCAGGCATGGGCAAACTTAGGCCCTCCCTCCAGGTCTTTTGGACTCCAACTCCCACAATTCCTAACAGCCATCAGGAGAAAAGCAGGGTGTAAATCAGGCATGGGCAAACTTAGGCCCTCCTCCAGGTCTTTTTGGACTCCAACTCCCACAATTCCTAACAGCCTCGGCTGTTAAGAATTGTGGGAGTTGGAGTCCAAAACACCTGGAGGGAGGGCCTAAGTTTGCCCATACCTGGTTAAAAAAAATCAAAATATGATTATTGTATGTATTTATATCCCGCTTTCTTCTCTCACAGGAGACTTGCCACACACACAGCTAAACAAAACCCCACATTATCTGCTTTTTAACCTGAATATATATGGCAGTGTGGACTCAAGATAACCCAGTTCAAAGCAGATACGGTGGGGTTTTCTGCCCGCAGAGCAGCTTGCGACACCCAGAGCTGCTCAGATTACAACTTCAAACCATCAGTATTGAAGTACAATGGTTAAAAATCGCCTAAAACCTTTTTACAAAAATACTACAATGGAAAGGGACCAAAGTGATCACCCCTTCCTCCTTTTTAGAGCCATATAACCCTGAATATCAAGGCATATAATCCACATTATTGGCTTTGAACCGAGTTATCTGAGTCCACACTGCCATATAACCCAGTTCAAAGCAAAGAGAAACACAGAGAGAGGCAGAGAAGAAAGCAGGGTATGAGTCAATATATTATTTTATATATTTTATATCCTGCTTTATTCCTTCTCTCCAACGAGACTCAAAGCAGCTCACAACACTAAAAACAGCCCCCCCCCCCGAAGTTATACGAACAGCAGATGTGTTTGTGATTTTTGACCCATACTGTATTATCAACATTAAAATATAGAATTGTTAAAACATATATGGGGCTGATTGGGCAGATTTGTAAGGGGGATAGGGAAAAAAAGATGTATATATGCAGTTTTATCTTACTAATTTACTGTATTATTACAAGTGTTTTATTTAACTTACTACATGGAGATTTATTAAGTTGTATCAAGCTCTGTTGTTTGGTTCGGTTCGGTGATATGGCCTAAGGGCTAATCAATAAAAATATTTATTATTATTAAAACAAATACTTGAACTCACCTAAAACCATTGAAAACTATTCAGATCACTGAAGCACTACCCAACATCCTTTATAATGTTTCTCTTCACCTCTCCCTGCCCTTCAGTTGCTTTGAGGCGATTTTAACTATTTGTTTTAACCCTTTCTGTGTTCAATTCTATTTTAATGTTTGAATCTTATAGGTCCTAAATTGTAATTTGTACTTTTTTAGTGCTGTGAGCCGCTTTGGGTTTTGTTCAAGAGAAGAAAGCAGAATAATAATAATCCTCATCCCCCCTCTAATTGGACTTCAGAGACCTTGGGTTACTCTCTGTTATGTTGGCTCCCACCCCTTCTCTTCGCCACCAGCACTTTAAAGTGCTGTATTCCTTTGCTGCATGGTGGGTTGTCCCCAAATTCGCTAAAATGGGAGGTCCTGCTCCTTTGATTTCTTGGAAAAGAGGGGGAAGATTCTCCCTCTTGCTCTTTGCCCCAAATGTTCCCTATTTGTCCATCAGTAATGAGCTCAGAAAGTATAGGAGCTTTTCTTGCAAGAGACAGGACTTGCTCACCCTTCCCCCAATTTAAACAAGGGAAAGAGAAGCAGCAGTGTATTTGCTTGGCTGTCCGTAGCCTGTATGTAGATTGATTCATCTTTTCCCAGTAAAAGGAAAGAGGAGAAGAGGACTCATGTATCCCTCAAACCTTATTGAGCAAGTTGATTCATTTTTCCTGAGAGAAGCTGCAGTGGAAGGAAGAGGGTAGCAGTAGGGTTTGTGCATTACGTGCCTCCTCCCCCAGGAGAGGAATTTGGGAGGAGGGGATGAGTTGAAACAGTCCTTATGCAGGAGAAAAAAGGGTAAGTTACTTGCAGAAAATAATCGGAATCAAACACAAGCCAAACTCCACAATCGGGAGAAAAGGGAGAATGTTGCATAGGAGCAATGCATCTGTATCTTGTACTTAAAGGGTGGGTGGTAAGAATTAGGTTTAATCCCACTTCACAACTTTTCATTTATATCTGAAATAATTTTTTTACCCTCTTCTGAGTGTGCAGGCATTTTTGCTGGCCAGCGTGGCTGTTTCTCATTTTTTCCAAGACAGCTTGGACACTGCAATAATAATTAGCAAATTCAAAGGTAATGCCTTGGGGGATATTTTGCATGTTTATAATGTGGGAAAGGGAGTGGAGGAATGAATTGTAGTTTCTGTCCCTGGAGTTCAGAGAAGTGAACATGCAATGCCTTAAAACTGGATCTTGTAGAACAGGTAGGAGGTGGTTGTTTATATTTAAATCAAAACCATAAAATGAGGCACAACTGCATTTTGTTTTCTGTTTTAAATGGCCCATTTCGGTAGCGTGGAGGTCACATGGTCCATTTTAAGCATTCATATGCATATATCCAATGTTTAATTGTGGAATGTTTTTATTTGCCGAGGAGTACATTTGTCTGCATTGGGGGGTGAGTGGGGGAACGGGAGCAGGACAGATGATGTTCATAAACAGGAAATTCTCCTTGTCTAACCTTGACTAATACTGCTGCTGTTTTTTCTTCAACAAACTCAGACTTCTGTTTTTTTAAAATAAAAAACCATTTTACAGATTTTTAAGGTGCCATTTTAGTAAATCTTTGTTTTCATAAACACCAAGCTTGAATTCCTGCAGTGCACAATTTGCTTTCGGAGCAAAGGTGTTGGATTTCAATAGATTCCTGATTTGTTTGGATGACTCTAGGATGATGGTTCTTTAATGTTTTTTCTGATGAAGCTGACTCAGACCCTGCACTCCTTCACCGCAATGAATGTTGTGTGTGGTGTTCATGTTTGCTTTTTTGCATGTAAATTGTAAACAAGTTTTGCAAAGGATGCTGCATTTTAATGGTTGTGCAACATGACTGTATATTTCTTTGGAACTGAATGCTCTTCATTGATTTTGAATGTGAGCAGGTCAGCAGTGCCATCCCTTATTCTGTTCTTGAAGCATTACAGTGGGAATTAGGATTTTGATAGTTTATTATGACAACAATGCCTACTTGCAAAAATATCCTTGCTTTTCATAAGGTACTGTTAACATACTATCCACAAGTAGTGATGCCTTTTTGGGGTCAACTCCAAGGCATAAAATATATTATGCAAACTTTCGAAGCTTCCCTGGTTTCTTCTGAGACAGAGATGTTAAAAGTCATACATGGGGGGAAATGATGACGACGACGACGTTAGAGTCACAGGCCAGTGAGTCAGTAAAGATGGTACTGAGAGAATTCAATGCAGGTAGAAGCCCCTCCCCTTATTGATCATATGAGGACCAAGCTAACTTCTCCTTTCTTAGAACATTGACTTTCTCAAGGAGTCTGCTTTACTACATCTGGAAAAAGTTTTTCTACAGGTAGTTTTGCAAAGGTCAAGGAGAACTAGATCTATAGTAAAGTTACTTTCATATTGCTAATGGTGGTGAGATTTTATTACTGGCCTTTTATTACTTTTTGTCTCTAGTTCTCACATGGTAAATAAGGGGATTGGCCTCTGCCTGTATTGAATTCCCTCCATACCATCTTACTAGACAACTTCTCAGACAGAATGTAGACCTGTGGCTTTAACACTATTACCATTTGGCTCCTGTATGATTTTTAACTTCTGCCTGATGAAGAATGCTATGGGCTTGGCCTAATAAAGACACATTTAAAAACGACATCATAACCTCTGAGGATGCTTGCCATAGATGCAGGTGAAACGTCAGGAGAGAATGCCTCTAGAACATGGCCATATAGCCCGAAAAAACCTACAATACATTGTTTTTGCTTCACAGCCAACATGGCAACCCCTATCTTTCTTTGCCGTCCTAATTCATATAGCACAGTATAACTTTAGTTAATTTTACTATATTCAAAATACTTTTGGTCTAGTACAGTAATATAACAAAAGGCTCATTCATGTTCTTGTCATGCTGTTAGAAGAGGCTTCCTTTTTCCTTTGCATAATAAATAATCAGAGTTGTTCATCTGTTGGGATATGGAACAGATGAAGGCTGCCTATTGGTTGCTTTTCCTAATGTTTTGCTTGCAATGTACATATATCTTGGATATTGTTTTTTGTTCAAACCCCATCCCTGCAACAGCCTTTTGTACTTCTTTATATGTATATATGTAAGTCAAAAAGCTTCATGGATTGTGATGTTAGGTAATTAAAGCAAGTCGGTTTTTGGATACATTTAAAGTTAACCTATGTTATCTGAGTTTTTCAGTAATTGTGTGTGTGTGTGTGCAATCATGTATTGTATGTAATATTTTAATCTATTGGTATTCCTAAAGCAAGAGTTTCACTTGGAAACCTCTCACAAGCAATGAAGGGTAACAGTATATGGGCCTGAAAAGGGAGTGGAAAATCCATAAAAATGGCTTACTTCCTGACGTTAAGTTTTCTTCAATGGTTTAGAAATGCATAGTGATCAAAAGAAAAATGTACATTCTAACAAAAGTTCTTTTATCTCAACTATCTGTGTGAAATTTCACCAACTTGGTCCCCTCCAAGTCATTTGAACTAAACTCCCATCATTGGCCATACTGGACAGCTAGGTTGAAGTCCTAGCTGTCCATCTGGAGAACAGTCAGCTGAAGAGGGCTCATCTAGGTACCTGATTTCCATTACAGTCAGTTTACTAAAGCAAGTGGATGAAGTATTGAATAGATACTAGTACTTTCCGGTTTCTGCTTTGGCCTACAGCTCCTATAACCAAAGTCAATATTACCATTAGCAAGGTATTATAACAGTTACAAAGGACAAGTCCCCAAGTACATTCTCAAAAGTTATGGTCAGCTGTTTTTCAGGTGGGATACCACTATTTTTATTTTAAATGTTTGAATAAAACTATACTTAAAAATCCCTCTTAAACCATCTGTGGACCTACTGTTTGTCTGGTTGTATATATGCCTAGTACCTAGCATGTGTACTAGATAAATAAGCAGTTTAACAGATTCTGTAATATCGAGATACTTAATCTTCCTAAAAGCTCTCCCCTCCTAATGCTGCTGTATGTTGAACTCAGGGTTTTTTTGGTATTGTATATGGAGAAGGGCAAACTGAAAAGCTAGGAGACAACCATTGATTTAGACAACCATTGATTTCAACAGTCTGCAAGAGTTGAAAGAGGGAGGGGGATTGGCCCCCTTTGAATTCCTTTTGTATTTATCTTCATTTATAGTTCTATAGTATTCTCTTCTATGAAAGAAAGAGGCACAGTTTTCTCCATATAAATAGTTCAGTCTTTGCACTTAAGAGACTTACTGCTTAATATTCACTGCTTACAGGATATGCAGGATACCCACTGAGATGTAGAAAAAGCCTGGGTGTTCTTTTTTAAAAACATAAATCCTACAGGTTGGTTGGCTTTCCAAGAGTGGGTTTCTTATCGCCACTTCTAAAACTATTCCTACTGAAAGTTGGGTTACTTTTTGATACGCAAGTAAAAATAAATCTTTTTAGTGGCGTTTCAATGGTCCCTGGGTTATAAGAAGGCCCGGTCCCTCATAATACATAGCCTTCACTTTGTAGAGTTCTTAAACATATTGTAAGTAATAATCTGTAGCTTTCCCCATTTTAAGAATAGAGACTAAGTGCACAAATCCATTTTAAATAGGCTGTGTGTGGTTTGTTGTGTTTCTATTGCTGTATCACACTGCTGCCAGAACACAAAATATCAGGATATAATAGAAACTGGCATAGATTGGGCCCCTTATCCTGGGACAGTTATATAGTTCCCTGGCTTCTGCTGGTGAAAATACACTGTCTGTGGTGGGCATGATTGGCATCTATTTTTGACAGTGCCTCCCCCCAGTGGATTGGGAACCTGAAATATCTTAACCTTGTTGGCTTTTAGGTTTAAGCCTTTAACAAATTTGATAGCAGCTTCTTAACTAAATCAGCATTAGCTTTTATTACCTGGAAAAAGGCATGCATTCTTTTCTATTTCAGGAATCCCCCCCCCCCATATTTGTTGACTAACTTTGTATATAAGGGGCCTACCTGACACTTTTCTTTGTTATGTGTCTGTTCAGTCCTAATTTTAGATGAATTGAATGTAATGTTCCATTGCTGTTGGTCATTCTGGATTTTTTTAAAAAGCCTAGATTTTTTTATAACCAGGAGAAGATATATGCCAGATTGTCCTTAGTGTCACACCACCAGGGTGATACATCTCAGTGGTGTTTCTAAAGAAGAATAGTTGGTATTAATTTGTGACTTCATTCTGTTACTCATTGGAGAAATGCAGCTTTTTAAAAAAGCAGTGCTCTAGTAACTTTAACTGTGTGTGAGTGATGGACCTAAATGAGCAGTGGTAATGGTGGTACAGATGGTAAGATTTAGGCTACTCTGTAATGTAGCACTAGGTAGTGTGTGCACTGTTCATCTGTTTTAGCTTTATCCAGCTGCATTGTGATAGAACTTCCTCTACCACTGTTTCTACTATTTCGTTCTTGATAGTTAAGCCTAGGTTGATGATGGTGAAGCCTGTAATTAGTTCCTTTAGACCTGAGGTTTCTCATAGATTAAAAAATACAAGTTCATTTTTAATTGTGAAAATTATATTCACACATGTACCATAATTATGTAGGTATTTCCAGAAAAAAATATATCTGAAAACCTGAACTTTCTGTAACTGATTAGGGGGTTATTTGCTAGGTTTGCTTTGAATGTTCCATAAATGAGTTGAGTAAAATTTGACTGATATGTTCATTGAATATTATGTATTTCATTAATCTAAATGTTCATAGAGCTGCTTGCCAATGAACAAAAACAGATTCTGCTTCAGGTTTATGACACAAAGAGGCATGATACATAAAGAAAAGGGATGGAGAGGAAAATGGAAAACAAGAAAATGTGGAACCAGTTCTTAATGTAAATTTTAATAAGGATTGGGTAGATGGTTCATAGCAGCATTCTCTAGTTTAAAAAAAGTTCAAAGGAAGGAGCCAAAAATATGGTTTCTCAACCGAGTCAATAGAATCAGAGTAATCTTCTCCCCCTTTCTTCTACATATTGGTGATACGGCTTCTGGATATTGCAGAAGAGGCAAAGTGTCAGAGTAGGATGTCAGATGATAGCTTGGGAAGGTTGGTGATGGATCTGCTTTCTTCCTCTGGTCCTGCTACATGTGATGGAACAACTGCTAGAATTGTGGCAAAATGGTTTAGAATATTTTAAAACCTATTTAGGGTTACATTAATATTAGCCTATAAATAGGCATTGGAGGAGGTCTTCAGTTACTGAGCTGAAGTTCTGATGACCCTTACTCTTAATAATCAATAATTTGTTTTAGCTTATCTTTAAAAGAAGAAATCACCCCATTGTGGTATTGTTAATATTTACAGAGAAGTTCCAATGCATACTATAAGTATTGCAAGGGAGCATTTATCTTGGACCACTGCTGCCAGTAAATATTAATGGTATTGGATAATGTGGAGCCATCATCTGACTTGACAAAAGACAGCTTCCTGTTTTCCTATCTTTTGAATTAGTAGTTGGGAGTAATTGAATTTTTAGGTCATTTAATGTTATCCATAAATTGATAAGGCACTTTAATAAACTTTTGCATAGTCATCTTCAAAATATATATGTTAAGACATTTTATATAGATTTTTAAAAAGCCCAGGATAGATAAAAAGCCCATAAAAATGTCAAATATAAAGTCATTGAAAATGTCAGACAGCAAACGGCAGATAAAAAACTAGCAAGTAAAAGCAGTTAGCTTCCAATAGATTCAGTCTGTATATTCATTTGGGAATAGATGTTCCAATTTTCTGTAAAATAAACTCTAAACCAGACAAAAACATCTAGAGAGGGTCACTAAACAGAGTTAAGTAATGTCTTTAAGGCCAAAGTCTCTCTGAAAAGGAAGGTCCTGCGGGTGCCCAGCTGTTTTGGCCTACAACTCCCAGAAATCCCAGCCAGTTTACTAGCTGTTAGGGTTTCTGGGAGTTGAAGGCCAAAACATCTGGGGACCACTGCTCTAGAGCTTCTTCTTTGAGTGAGAGGGTTGGACTCAATGTTCAGGAGGCCTCTTCCAACTCTTGAGTCTGTGCGTATCTCTTATGTATATTAATGTATTATGTAGTGCTCATTGTTAGATGTAGTATAGTTAATAATATTCCAAATATTATTGGGAAAATCTGAAACTGATTTCTACCTAAGATTTCCCTTAATCGCTCTGTATTCTCTCTGTCTCCTTTTTTTACCAACAGAGATTCCATACATATACACTAGGGTGGGGAAAGCAATTGACATGCAGCTCCCAGGTTGCCCCCCCCCCCAAAAAAAACAACAACAACCAAACAGACAAACACCTAGGCTAAGTATGGCACACTGTATTCCCTGCTGGGCTATTTTACGCTGAGAAGATACTCAGCCTAAAATACAATTCAATACAATTCAAACAGAAGTTGACTTAAGGTTCACTTTCTTTTCAAAATAATGTGTGCCCATGCTCTCAATAGGATGTAATATTCATTTTGGACTACACTTTCTTTTAGGGAAAGTGAATTAAAAACATACCAGTATATTACCTTCTTGTCCAATAAACTTGAGCTTTTCTGATAATGTTTCACTTAGTAGCAGCAATATCTGCTATCTTGCCTCCCTTTCCCCTCCTACAAGCCATTTAATGGCCTGACATTGGTAATGCGTGTGGGGACAGACAAAACTAGGAATTTTTCCCCGTTTGATTGCACTTTCCAAGCAAAATAAAATTATATTACATAAGGTTTGCTATTACAAATCATGAGGCTAGCCTTCTTAATATGTGTTTAATTTTTCTTTCCATGATTTTGAAAGTTCACATTTTAAGAATTTCATATTGTACTATATATAATCCATTGCATTCTTTTTCTTAAACTAATAAAAGTGTTTATTACTCTGGCTTTATATTGTTTTGTGGCATGTATGTATGTGTGTGTTAACATGAATAAAACTGACTTCTGAAGTAAGAAATAAGGTTGGGAGGACCAGCTTTTAGAACGAACAGAAAACATGGAGTGAGGGAGAAAGAGAACAAATATTTATATAAAAATAGTTTAGGCTATGCTGGGTTTTCCATCTTGTCTTAAGTCACTGAAGAAGAATGAAGACATTTACTGCCCTGCTTGGCATTCAGCTTAATGCTGCAGTATTGTGGTTTTGAGAAGACGTTTGATCCTCTCCAGTTTATGTAGAATTTGTTTATTTTTAAAAAGATTTTGTGTCTTGGCTTTATGACAGCTGTTTTCAAAAGCAAAAAGTAAAGTAATAAATATAGAGAATATGAATGTAACATTTTCTTATAACTATCAATAGCTACTAAAAGTCTGCGTACAAAAATATTCTAGCTTACCTGTTAAGATACATTATTGTGTAGTTCTTTCATATCAGTTTAAGAAGCTAACAGGACAATACTACCCCGCTCCCAATAGAGAGATTGACATAAATGGCCAGTGTGCGTTTTGCAGTTTTTAAAACAATTTCAGAAATCAAACTTTAATTGATTGCAATGTGATGGAAAATATATATATAGAAACTAGAGGGTTGTATAGGTTTATGTTTGATCCTGGGGCCTCGCTGTGGAATGTCATGGGTTGGATCCAGAGGAGCAAAGACGTCTTCCTCTCACACTTTTTCATGACCTTGTGGCAGAAAAATCACCAGTGTTTACTCTTGTGGCAGAAAACCCACTAATAGTTGGCACCAGTAGAGCTTTCTTCAGGTAACTGGAACCTCAAATGGGTGGACTGCCATGGTGATGGAATTACCCCTCCTTTGGCACAAGTGGATTTCCATGTCATCTTATTTATTTAAAACAATTAGATTCTGCCCTTCTCACCCCGCAGGGGACTCAGGGCGGAGCATAGCATATATACGGCAAACATTCAATGCCGGGACAAGAATTCATTATATGTATACATAAACATTAAAAACATTTTTGTCAGTATTAAAATACACTGTTTAAAACCCTCTTGATCATCTGCATCTAATCTAATTGGCCTGGTAATGTTTTCTATCGCTGCTTTATTGCCTTGTCCTGAAAGTTTGGTCCTACAACCAAATTTTTACCATTCTTCTGGACAGGAGGGAGGGGGGCCGATCTAATCTCACCAGGACGGGAGCTAACTCCTATTAGCCTGCAATCCTAGGATTCAGTATACTACTGTAATGTTTGCCATATACGTTGAGTGGATTCATAAGCATTCATTGATACATATAATTTCTACACAACACAGTACATAATTTTAATCCAAGCTTTATGCATAGAGTGAAAATGCCAGTATAACTCACACAAACAGAACTTATTTTGAAGACACAGTACGCAAGGGGGAAAGGGTTAAATGTATGCTACTTCATGTTTAACACATGTATTTTGCTGCTGTAAATGCTTATTAGTAAATAAGTAAGTTCCCCTGACAGTCTTCTCCAGCAGTGCTTTACCACAATGTAACCCCCCCCCCCGGCCTCTGGTACATAAGGAAATGGTTCTTAGCTTCTTAGATATTTTGAAAGGATAGATACCCAGTCTGCTACTGTGAAAATCGGGCAAAAGTCCTACTATGAGGTGTGCAATAATAATAATAAAAAATTATAACCTGCACCCATCTCCCCAAAGGGGATTCAAAGCGGATTACATGGGGCCGTGCCCAAACAACAAACTAGAAAAAAATATCAAAAACATCAGAAAACAGCACAATAAAAGCAATAAACACAATAAACTAAACACATCTTTGAAAACACAACAACATAGGTGAATCTAAAACAAACGACAGGGCGAGCCACATGTACATATAAAATGTTTAAAAACTTGGGGGAGATAACTGGAGTAGTGTCAAAACATAAAGGGTCACATAGGGGGAAGAGGTCTCGCCAAAACGGGGGCATTTGGGGAGTCTAATCTCCAAAGGCCCGGTGGAAAAACCAGGTTTTCAGTTGTTTTTTAAGGATTCCAGTGAGGGGGCATTCCTAATCTCTCCCGGGAGGGAATTCCAAAGTCGGGGGCCACAGAGGAAAAGGCTTTCTCCCTCGTGCTCACAAGCCGAGTCTGTGAGTCTGGCAGGAGGTGAAAAGTCCATCGAGGAAACCCTGGAGCTGCGAGGAACCCACCAAAACCTTGCCCAGCAAGGGGAGGTTGGAAATGGGTCTGTAGTTGTTACAGTTTGTTGGATCAAGAGAGGTCTTCTTTAACAAAGGCCTCACCACCGCATGCTTAAGGCAGGATGGGAAAATCCCTTGACTCAGTGAGGCATTTATTATCACAACAAACCACTCCATCAACCCCTCTCTAGCCAGCTTCACCAGCCAGGAGGGGCAAGGATCCAGAGCGCAAGTGGATCTTTGTGGATCTTTGTTGCCAGTGTGATGTCTCTACTCTTCACTATCTTATAAAGTGTTCATTGCTCATACGGCTATTGTAATAATCAGTTGTGACAAAAGTAGGATGCTCACAGCTCAGAACAGAACTTGCAGGCCAAAAATATTTTTTGTAAATATTAGTTTGATCTGTTTGCACTAGCTTTTCTTATAAAGCAATGTGACAACTCTCCTCTTAAGAGGTGTCTAAAGTTTTAATTACATATTTAATTGCACAAAAGACATAAAAATAAATTTGAATGAATTGTTTTTCTGCCATTAGACAAAAACATAAAATGCTCGAAGAGATAATTCAACACCAAAGAATGGTCCTTCTCCCCTTATTACTTTTTACAGAATGTCATTGTTAAGAGGATATACACATGGGGAAAAAG
The DNA here is from genome assembly GCA_030556195.1 of Anolis apletophallus. Taxonomy (NCBI): domain Eukaryota; kingdom Metazoa; phylum Chordata; class Lepidosauria; order Squamata; family Anolidae; genus Anolis; species Anolis apletophallus. The sequence continues at coordinate 48,283,989 of JARBWK010000002.1, read as the reverse complement.
TCACTGTTTCATTTTGCCCCTCTCAAAATTGTGACCAAATTATTTACAAAATTGCTGTGGTCAGGAAATATCAATACGGTTTCCAACAGTAAGCCTCGGGGGAGGACACACTGTTAGCTGTTTTATTTTAACAATATATAATTTTTAATCCAAACAATAGAATCTTGTAGTTCTAAGGCTGTGTGAATTCTTTGCTTCAAACTAAAGGGAATGGGGAAGAAATATTACACGTTTTCCAGCACTGTATCAGTTCTTTAAGTACCATGTATTTGAAGTAGCAAGATGATTGCTAGTTGTTTTACTAGCTTTGACAAAGGCAAACTCTTCAAAAGTAGCTGGTGGAGTAACTACTGTAGTAGCATCCCTAACTATTACCTTTAATATTTTAGACTTAGAATCTTGCTTCCTTTTAGTTCTTTATATCTTTAATATGGTATGTCAATTTTGTATGATTGCTTCTACTTCTTGTTAGCAGTTGGAAACATCAGTGTTGATAAACACGTAATTTCAGAGAAATTTAGACATTTCTTAAAATACTTTCAATTAAAATGTAATTTGACTACATAAGTACAAATATAAATAACAAGTTACATTTGGTTATCTTGCTTATTAAAAGGTTTGATTTTTGGCAATGAAATCCCTGTTGTGCTTGATGGAGAAACACACCCCACTTTTTGTGGTGCAATGGATACTATTTAAATACCATTTTATAGAGCACAGGAGCAGTTCTTGGCTGTGCTTCAGTACGTGGGAGTTTCATGCCTGTTCTTGCAGTTAAAGGCTGGAACATTAAGCACGTAACAGTGCTCCTCAGTGCATGGATTGTGTACATTTGGTCATGCAAATAGATCAGACATTTGAATCAACTGAGATAGTTGCATGGTTTTGTTGAAAACAAAGCATGTATAATGCAGTAGTTTTATCGTTAGGTATTTACAAGATCTGCTAGCTCTTTAAAATAATTATTAGAAAGTGTCATATTAAAATAGTTTTGAATATTTAATCTAGATTTTTCAGTGAAATTCATTGTTTTTGGTTGAAGACATTCTTATCGGAAAGTTGCTGATTGTAGAAAGCAAAAGTAAATTTTGCACATAATTTTAGAAATGTTTATCTAATATATTATAGATGTATAATACAGGTTGAGTATCCTTTGTCTGAAGTGCTTGGAATGACAAGTGTTTTGGATTTCAGAATCTGGGAGTTTTTGGAATAATTGTATCTACATATATATAATAAAAAAATTTGGAGATGACATCCAAGTCTAAACACAAAATTCATTTATGTTTCATTTATACTTCATACACATAACCTGAAGGTAGATTTATGAGGAACAAATAGATGGGTATATAGGCTAGGAATTTTGACGAAAATGAAGGTAGTTTTATACATTTTACTGATTTTGTGCATGAAACAAAGTCCATGTACAGTATATTGAGCAATCCAAAAGCAAAGATGTTGTCTTAGTTACCCATGTGGACAATTTCAGATTATTTAAGGTTTTGGAATTCTAGATAAGGTATCTCAACCTGTAGTAGTATTTATATTTTGTTTGTTTTGTGTATATATACAGTATATATATATATGTGTGTGTGTGTGTTGTTTAAGGACTTCAGTTATAAGGTTTGTATGTGTGAATCCCTAGCCTTACTCTTTAATTCATAATGGGCAGCATGATAAAAAGCAAGACATTGTATCTCACTCCCCTCAATCTTATCCCTGTTCTGGGTGCCGTATTCATCTGTTTAACAGACACCTAATTTTCAAACATAAATGTTATTTGAATCTCTTTACCACTGTGTAAACTGGTGTGCAGAATCCTTTGTCAAAGTACATAGAGATGATCTGTCATAAAAGATTGAATTGATTCTGCTTTCTGGATAATGTTAACAATATGTAATATATTCCTTTGCTACAAGAGCTGTGGTAGTATAGGACATCATTTTATACAATGACAAGATAGCTAAAACCTGCTGATGATACACAAACTTTACCAAGAAGCCAAGATAAGTCTCAATTCATCTTCATGCTTTCAATCATGAAAGGCACAGTTCCAAATAATGACATAACCTCTGTTGGTCACAGTTGAGGTTAGCAGGAAACATATTCCTCAAACAATAGATATTCAAATCTAGTAGACCCCCCAGTCTGAAAATAATAAAATTAATAAAAACAACAACTTTATATCCCGTCACCTTCTCCCAAAAGGGACTCAGGGCAGCTTCCAAAACAGACATAATAGTGCCATTGCTGTTTTTGTTTATTGGTTCAGTTGTTTCCGACTCTCTGTGACCTCATGGACCAGCCCACGCCAGAGCACCCTGTCGGCCATCGTCACCTCTAGCTCCTTCAAGGTCAAGACAGTCACTTCAAGGATAACATCCACCCATCTTGCCCTTGGTCAGCCCCTCTTCCTTTTTCCTTTCATTTCCCCCAGCATCATTGTATTCTCCAAGCTATCCTGTCTTCTCATGATGTGGCCAAAGTACTTCATCTTTGCCTCTAATATCCTTCCCTGTAATGAGCACTCAGGCATTATTTCCTGGAATATGGACTGGTTTGATATTCTCGCAGTCCAAGGCACTCTCAGAATTTTTCTCCAACACCACAGTTCAAAAGTGTGTGTCTTGCTTTGCTCAGCCTTCCTTATCGTCCAGCTCTGGCATCCATAGGTTACTATGGAGAATACAATTGCTTTAACTATGCGGATCTTCGTTGCCAGTGTGATGTCTTTACTCTTTACTATTTTATCGAGATTGGTCATTGCTCTCCTCCCAAGAAGTAAACATCCTCTGATTTCTCGTTGCTGTCTGCATCTGCAGTAATCTTTTCTCCTAGAAATACAAAGCCATAAAACACATAAAATACATTAAGATTTGTGACAGTAACGATATCAATTTACATATCAATCTACGTCCAACCCCTGGCAAGCATAGCCAGAAGTTTTGGATTTGGGTGCTATCAATATGCAGATGACACCCAGCTCCTGCTGAAGCTTGAGCCAGGCGTAACATCGGTGCCTGAGAATTTCAGACAAGGACTAGAGGCAGTGACCAGATGGCTCCGCTCATACAAACTCAAGATCAATCCATCAAAGACAGAGATTCTATGGCCGGGACGCCCAGAGCCACCCATTCCGCTGCCTCTCTTTGAGGGAGAGCCGCTGATCCCGGCCCCGTCGGTGAAGAGTCTCGGTGTGATACTAGACTCGAGACTCTCACTGGAGGCCCAGGTTGCTGCGACAAGTAAGGGAGCTTTCTTCCACCTACGCCAGGCACGTCAACTGGCACCTTACCTCCCATCAGATGCGCTGGCTACGGTGGTCCATGCCACAGTGACATCGCGGCTGGACTACTGTAATGCCTTGTACGTGGGGTTGCTGCAGTCAACCACCCGTAAAATCCAGCTAGTGCAGAATGCAGCCGCCAGACTCCTCACCGGGACACCGCTGAGATGCCATATCGCGCCATCTCTACAGCGCCTGCACTGGCTGCCAGTCGAGCTCAGAGCCATCCACAAGATCTTGTCTCTTACCTTTAAGGCCCTCCATGGCGCCGGCCCAGCTTATTTAAATGACCGCTTGTCCGAACCAGTCCATTTAAGGTCGCCGCGTTCAGTGAACAGGGACCTTCTCCGCATTCCAGGTGTGAGTGAGGCCCGCCTCGACATCACAAGACGGAGAGCCTTTTCCATCACAGCCCCTGTTCTTTGGAACCTGATGCCGGCGGAGCAGAGAGCTATCCTGGACATGCCCCAGTTCCTGACCGCATTGAAGACCTGGCTCTTCCGAAAGGCTTACGGCTAAGGTCACCTCCCAGACTTAGCCTGAGTTACTGGAACTATTTTAACTAATTTCCTATTCTTTTAGCTTTAACTATTGAACTGTTTTATGTGTAAGTCGCCCGGAGCACTGACGTGGAGGGCGACTCATAAATAATAAAATCAATCAATCAATCAATCAATCAATAAGACAACACTTACAAAAATAAGAAAACCCCAGCTCAATTAAATAAAATACTCAATAAAAATGCAGTAATAGCTGCAAATTAAAATGGGCAATACAGCCACATTGAACATCCCAGCCACAAAACAAGTTAAAAGTAACATTAACGAGCTAGAGTCAATATCCGTTTGTTTGGTCATCTAGTTTAGCTAGTGTCTTAGCCATTCTCAAAGACCTACTTGAAAAGCCATGTTTTCAGCAATTTTCAGAAACATAGAAATGTGGGGGCTTGCCTAATTTCTCTGGGGATGTCACACTCCAGCCAGGTTCCCATAGCAAACCAGACCAACGCCATGTTAGGGCCCAGGACTTAGAGAGGCTTGAAAGCAGGCCTTCATAGCAACCTCTAGCTGAACCTGAGGCAGTCAAAGAGCGGTGCAGCCCTGCGGTTTCCCAAGCCGATAAGGGCACCTGGTACCAGGAAGCGGCCAGTCCTCCCCACAGCACAGCTGGGCCCGCTAACAAGCTTACATTCCAAAGAGATACAGATACGGTGGGAAGAGAAAGCTCTTTGCCCGTTCCCGTGAGAGAGCTTCGGCGGAGTAGGCGCCTTTTGGATCAATGCAGCCGAAACCTATAAAGGTTTGGCCCGGACTCCATTCTGAATCTCATGCCAACTTTTCAGCTACCTTGCCAAGCTTCACGGATCGTTGCTGGGACCAGGGGGTCCTTCTTGCTTAGAGACTTTAAACTTTGCCAAGTCTGGGGTCCAGAATCCAGTGGATTAGCCAGTTGTGGCACCAAGACCATTGCTTACTTTTGGGACATTTTAAAGACTAACCCTTGCTACTTTTGGATGCTGAGAGCCTTTTGGACTATTTTATCTTTGCCTTTTACTTCTCTACTTATTCGAAATAAAGCATTTAACCGCAGCCGCTGTGTGTTGGTTTACTAAGGGTCCGGTCAAGCCTAAGTTGCAACAGGGGAGGGCGTACCGAGTGGCCACCACTGAGAAGGCCCTCTCCTTCATCCCCACCAACCACGCTTGAGACGAAGGTTCGGCCGAGAGGAGGGCCTCCCCGGCAGATCTTAGAATCCACGTCGGTTCATAGAGGGGCATGCAGTCATGAGGATAGGCTGGACCCGAACCATGTAGGTGATAACCTGCATTTTGAATTGGGATCAGAAACTTGTCGGCAGTGGATTTGCTTTAGTAGGGGCATGGTGTGCTGTTAGTAGTCTGGCTGCTGACATTTGCACTAATTGCAGTTTCCAATCCATCTTCAAAGGCAGCCCCACATAGAGTGCATTGCAGTAATCTATTCTAGATGTAACTAAGGTGTGGACCACCATGGTCCAATCAGGCTTTTTGAGGTACGGTCGCAGCTGGCACACAAGTTTTAACTGTGCGAAGGCCCTCCCCGCCAACGCCGACACCTGGGCTTCAAGATTCCTAAATACTCTACCTTTAGGAATCTGTGCCCACCCCTTATTTTTTTTTAGAACTGAACAGAACATTGAAAAGAATATTATATATCCTTTAAGCTCCATTGAATGTGATAGTACATTATAGTAGATATGCATATTTTAGCACTATAAATAATTTGCGGACTGGTCTGTTTGATCACATTAAACTTTCTGTGGGTGGTATGTTTTATCTATCTACGTCAAGGCATATAATCTTCATAATTAATTGTTGATATGTGTCATATGCTAATTAGCGTATGCATATTGTCATACCTTTGTTTTTGATACAGAGAAGCTAATGAACTGTATCTGAGATTAAGAATTAGCTGGCAACTATTTCTATATTGGTCTAATTCACTGCAGATGGAATTCAATACCAACCTTTAAGCCTTAGGCCTTTCCTTCTCATTGGGAGGTATGACAGTGAAGTTGATTGCTTTAAAAAATGAACACACCTCTAGAAGTTTAAGTCTGGTAATGAGGCTATATCTGTATTGTTTATTTCCAAAATGTAATGTGAATGTATGTTTCACATTACATGTTGGAATGCAGTCCCTATATTATCAGTGAGAAAAGTATCAAATCAAAAACTGAAATAACTTATTGCATTCAGTTCGCTTGTAAATCTGATTACTTCTGTTTGATAAGTGGCAAGCACAGAGTAAGGTTGTTGTCCATAACTATTTCACTAGCTTAATTGGAGTTGTGTGTTTTGATAAAATTTATAACAGCTGTTCTTTAGTTACTGAACACCAGCATTTTGACTATGGGATGTTTTCTTCATCCCTTCCTTCCAAATGTGGAGATTTTTGGGGGGTTTTTAAATTAAAAATGATTATTCTTGTTTCTTTCAGGTAGCCTTCACAGTGTATAATGATTTTTATCAATATTATATGTGTATATAATATTTTATATTATTAGCACAGCACAATATTAGTAATCTGTATCATTATATTGTACTATACCACTATACTGTAATATTATTAGTAATATTACATGTAATATAAAAATATAATTCTTACATTTTATTACTCTTGAATCATGTTAGAGGACCTATAAAGTCCCAGAAAGGTGTTTTCTTGGGTTAAAAAGGGCAGTTTCTTAATTTGCAGTTTTTTTATTTCCACCCAGGTGTAGGGTTCTGTGCTCAGCAGATGTGGAGGACTGAGGCTGTCAGATATACTCATGCAAGAATAGGAGGAAGTTATGGGAGATTAGACATTTGGATACAAGTTGAGTGATATAGAAGCCGTCCTAAGCATATTTTGGTGCAACTTTCCCCAGTTTGGATCTTAGATGTCATGATCCTGTGAAATTCATAGGGTTGGCAAGCATCTTGAAGGCACATACACAATAACCAGCCAGCACAGCTAGTGCTTAGGAAAGTTGGTTAGGAGTTGTAGTCCAGTGCTACCAAATTGGGGAAACAGTTGTAGACCTTATCAAGTGTTCCATATCTAAAGAAAGTTAGGAAAAGAAATCAGTAATACCTAATGTTTATATATGTAAGACATGATTTGCTTTAGATTTTGGAATGTGTGTTTGTCTTGCTCAATGATTTTACATGTAAGCTATACATGAGATTGCAGAATGTTACTTTATCCAATGAGACTGGATTTGAGCATAAGTTCTTAAACTTTGCCGTACTGGGCTTCACTGTATCAAGTAGCAAAGTCGTTCTCTCTGCTGAATGCAAAAGCAAAATAAATTTCAGGATCAGATATTCTTCTGCAAGAGTAATGAATTGAACTTAACTGTGTGGCACTTTCAATTAACATACAAGAACCACTTAGGAAAGAGGACATGACTGCTTTGCTTTATGACATAGAGAAATTATATGTAACAGAGAGCATTACCTTTCCTACAACAGGTTGCGTTTTTGAATTGGAGTCTACCTAACATTTCGTGAGTCATTGACTAACATGCTGTCTCACTGTGCCTGAAATTAGGCACAGGGTATATAGCTGCTGTATAATTTCATAAATAGAAAAAGAGGAAACAATGGAGAGGTTTTACATGAAATATAAATGAATTTGATATTTAGACTTGGGTCCCATCTTTGGGATATCGGATTATGTATATACGGTTAAATGTAGGCATTCCAAAATTTTGAAAAAAATCTGAAATCCAAAATAATTCTGGTGCCAAATGTTTTGAATAACAAGGGATATTCAACCTGTATTAGATAACTGTATTGTGTTTTGTGCATTAATATTTATATTGCTTTACTTGCACTTTTTATTTATGTAATGCATTCCCCTACTGATTTTGTTAGAATAGTTGGAGCAGTGCAAATTAATTTGCTACTCTGAACACTTGCGTTCAGAAAACATTCATTATTCATACTATAGTCAAACATCTGTTTTAGCTGCTGTGATAAGCTGCCAGTGTTCAAAAGTTTGAGAACTGTACAACTGTGATGTAGTCTTCTACTTTGCCACAAAGGTTGCTCAAAGATTGTTCCTTTTTACAGGAACATTTTTTCTATACTTTTGTTTTCAAATTACATGGACTTGGCTTAAAGTGCGGTGTTCTTCATTTTGATAGTATACTACATGTTAGTTGAGAAGAATTTTAACACTATCAGATGCTTTAAAAGAAAGCATTGTGGCAAGGAAGGCTTCAGAGGCATCTCTGGTTTGAAGTGGATTTCTAGAATGTTAAGTTTGATTACAGATTGCGCCATAAACATAGTTCCATAAACTTTGATTTATTTTAGATGTTTTCATATGAAAATCCACCAGATGGTTCTCTTCTGTTAACTTTCTTAGAAAGTATTTTGAAAGTTAAAAAATAATCGGCAAAACTTAATTCTTTACTGCAGAAAACGTTTGACATTATGTTATTTCCTACAGAACCTATTAGTTATTAAAATAGTAGCAGCAACATATTGTGGCTAATGAGCCTTATAAAACAATTAATTGTATTAAGTATTTCCATGACTGCCTGGAGCAGGAATGCACAACCTTTTTGTTGCCAAGCATCAGGTGTACGTTGGGCAGTTGGAGGCCAGATATTTGTGTATGTCTTTGCCCATATATAGCCATTTGCATATGTAATTTGAGTATATTGGGATGTTTGTCTAACAAAGGCAATGTATGTCTGCTTGGATATTGATCAAATGTGCAAAAGGTTTTTATACTTTATATCTAAAGATATCCAAACAAAAGATATCCATTTGTTTGGACTAATACATAGAATGCTTATGTCATACTACTCTTGTGAGAGATTTGTAGCTAGAGAGATCCAACCATAACTTTCTTCTTGATCTGGAACTGGGAAGGTGTCTCCAGTACCAAGGCAACAGAGGAAATCTTATCACCACTACTTCCTCCTCTAGACAGATTACACTGTAGGAATCAAGTGTGTTATTTAGATGGTAATACTGCAAGATTGAAACAAGCATGGGAAAAAAATCAGACAAAGCCTGTCCTGTTTGCAAAAGGTGTGTACATATTTACTATAATTTCTAAAGGTAATATAATGCCACGTCCAATATCAGATAATTACAATTCCTTTCTTGGCTTCCTTTCCTCAGTTCTTTTTATAGGAATGAATGTGTTGTAGCTGCTTGACAGTATGGAGAACTATGGGGGCAAAATACTTCTCTGTTTTACTGATATTATCAAATTCTTTTATTTTTATAGGAGGTTTTTTTTACCTACTCCACAAACTGGCAAAGCCAAATAGGTTTCTTATAGTTCCAGTAGTTCTACTTGTTTAGGACCATGTATCTCCATTTTAAACAAAAACGAATTTAGAAAGTTCAGTTGTGAGTAAATTATATGGTTAATAAATGAAACATGCTGAACATGTGGAAAATCAAGTTATGTATAATTTACTTTATATTCCTGTTGTTAAAAAGTGACTTTATGTAAGGTAGCGAATACTTTATTTCCAGTTTTCTCCAAAATACCGTCCCCCCTCCAAAACAAATGGAATAAAAAGTTTTAAATTTTCTAGAATTTTTTCATCTATAAGTAGACCCCCCCCACACACACACAGAGGTAGGTAGGTAGGTAGGTAGGTAAAGGTTTTCCCCTGACATTAAGTCTAGTCGTGTCCGACTCTAGGGTGCAGTGCTCATCTCCATTTCTAAGCCGAAGAGGCGCCGTTGTGCGTAGACACCTCCAAGGTCATGTGGCAGGCATGACTATGGGGCTGACAGCGGAAGTTTACACCGCTCCCCGGATTTGAACCTGCGACCTTTTGGTCAACAAGCTCAGCAGTTTAACCCACTGCGCCACCGGGGTCTTATGGCTTTTTTATTTATCCGACTCTCAAAGTGTTTCATATAGAAAAAAAATCTTGTCCTGTGGTGTCAGAACAACATGTTCACGGTGACAGGCCTTAGTACTGTACTTTATAGCCGCTCTAAGTCCCTCAATGAGAGAGGGCAGGATATAAAACAAAGTAAATAAATAAATAAAGCAAATACTGAAGTTTGCAGGCTCAAATATATTAACATTGATGTAGACTAGGTGAAATACTGTCAACTTATATTATTAAATTAAAGAGTTCAGAGAGGTTAAATTAAACAATCTGATGAGACATTAGAAGAACTTCTTCGTAATTCAATTACATTTTGCTGCAACAGGCTGTACTGGGATTTAAAAATGGTTCACATTTATGTATTCATGCAACCATAAGTTTTAATGAATATAGGAAGCCCACAAAATGACTAGAATATTAGATGGTTTGTAGCTTGTGTTTCTAAAGTGACAGTTAAATGAAGAAAAGAGCCTTCTACAATGGCCAACTGCTGGTAAAATGGTTTTCTGTCAAACAGACTTCTGGAGGAGGTGTAGAGCAGTCTTCCCCTCCACCAGCAGCTGCATGAGTTCATTATAGAGGGAGGAGTTGAAAACCCAACTGAATTAGCAGAGGAGAAATTAAGAGATCTCTTCGTTCTCTTAAACTGCTCACTTTTCTGGGTAGATTTTTTAAAAAATTCTTTAGGATAGCCAGGCAAATTGAGTATTGAGCCAATTTGACCAAACATGAGACATTGTATTTTAGATTTCAGTAGTTACAGTTCCTGACATTATACTGTCTTATTTAATGAATACTATATTAGGTTCAATATTTAAAATGTCTTTGTAAATTGTTGTAGTAAGTGAGTGTACTAGTAAGTATTTATTTAAGTTGGTTAAGAGCCTTAAGACTGACCTAGACTCTATGAACCTGCACATTTGCTTCTACAAATAAGAAAAATGTCATACATTTTACATCCATATTTTGTTGTCTGTGTACTTGTGCTGGGGTCATACTGGAAATTTGTCCAAGGATAAATGAATGAATAAATCAGAACAAAGGTCTATCTGATTGTAGTATCCTGAAAGTATTTGTATGCATTCTATTGTTGATCCCAGTTGTGTAAACTGATTGAATAAATAGGATTTTTGTACATGTTGATTCTCCATTCAACGACTGATTTAATGGCTTTGCTCTTGTTTGTGACTATTTAGTTGTCTACTAAGACTCCCAAGATGTTTTTCATGTGTACTATTTTTTCCTCTTCTCAGATTCAGGTTCTTTTCAGAGTTTGGATTCTTTTGATTCAGTTTGAAAAAAGACAGTGATATTGAAAAAAAATCTTCCAAAATTCAAATCAGTATGCTTGAGGTTCTTTGATTTTGGATAGTAAGTAGCTGTTAGCATTAGCTGGTTTGCTGTAGATGGACATTTTTGTGGTTAAACCAATGAAGTCTTATCACCATCATCTCAATTTTCTAAGTTTAGTGCTTAAGTCCCTGTATAGACAAAATCATTCTTAAGATGAATACATTAGCAGTTTGACAAAACCTCTAGTATTTGAAAAACTACCAAAGAACTGCAGAATAAACAAATCAGAACAATGAGCTCTAGGTATGAAAAGTAATTGCAGAATATTGTGATGGAAAAACAAATTAGGTTGATATGGGGAAGAGGGAAAGCAAGAAGTGGACATTATCTCTGCATAAACTTCCTCTATTGTTTTGGCCACATTACGTTGTCTCTATTTCTAAGAGTATAATGAGTAGGCAGATATGAACTTTCAATGGATGTAAACTTAAGGAGAGATTTGTTTTGGAAATTCAGTTTCATGTTTCATGTTTTTAACTGCAAGAATTAGGCTTAAGAAAAGTGAAAAGTTACAACAAACATGTTAAAATTAGTCTAAGCAGTGGTTCCCAACCTTTACTTCTCCAGGTGTTTTGGATTTCAGCTCCCACAATTCCTAATAGCTGGTAAACTGGCTGGGATTTCTGGGAGTTGAAGTCCAAAACAACTGGAGGACCAAAGGCTGGGAACCACTGGTAGACCAACCTTTGTCAACCTTTTTACCCCAGGAATCCTTGAAATAATTTTCAGGGACCTCAGGAATAAAATTATTATATCCATAGCTTTAAAAAATGCCTTTTTAAAGTTATGATTTCTCGTGTAACCCCCAGCAACCTTTCAAAGGGACCCTGGTTGAGATAGACTGGTCTTGAAATTTCCTGCTCTGTTAGAATTGGGGATTAAACTACATGATGTGTAAAAAATGTAGTGTGCAGCTAAGTGCTCTTTAAAACTTTTTTACTTTAAAGTAAGCAGATGGAACTGCTATTTAATCCCCTGAGTGGATGATTCCTGACTACCATCCTCTTGCACAGTATCTTTAAAGAGTGTAAAAGCTTTATTTGGCAACAATAGCAGGATTTCAGTACTTCCCATCCACATTAGAGGTGAATTTTGGGAAAGAAGTTATTAACGATGGAAGGTTTAAGCCTCTCTGAACAGAAGCCCTTCCTTCTTGCTTGGAAATAAACAGGAAAATGGGATTCAGTCACTGTGTATTGAACATACTGTGTAACTTAGCCATTAGGTTTTTCAGTTTTCAGACCTCTGAAAATTGTGTCTGCTCATATATCTTTGCTTATGTCACAGATTTGAAAAATGAAGTCTGGCATGATATCATTTTTTTGCCTGGCTATTTCCATGGCATTGCTAGATTGTAATTTGTATTAAATAGATTATGTAAAATATTTTAAAGTATGTTGTACAAAATTAGAAGCAGTGAATGTCTGACTGTAATTTAAACTCCTTGACAGTTGATAGTTATATTTATAAAGTTATTGATTCACTTTTGTTTCAAAAGTTTCAGTTTAAACTTTTAAGTAACAACGCATTATAAATAACAATTATTTGTAACACTTTCCTTAAAAAAATAAGATACGAACAATATGTAAAATGTAATATACCAATCTATAATAACACTAATTTTGTTTTGACTGTTATTAGTAATGTTGACTTGCTATTTTGGAACATAATATGCAGACATTTTTAGAAGATTTGAGTATTTTATAGTATTTTTAAAGGTTAAGAAATAACCTATAAATGAAAACGTGTTGATTGACATATTACATAACTATTAATGAAAAAAATCGTGACAGTATCAAGCTTAGCTCAAGATACTGTAATTCATGTGCTATTAGGGGTTTTCAGTATTCTTTCTGTAATATGTTTAATATTTTCCTCCTGTGAATCATATTTTCCTGATGTTTAAGGCTCTGCTGGATTTAATTGATTTATTTTGCTGCTTTTGATCTCATCTGTATAAATTCTGTCATATTTGTAATTTTATTGTACAACACCCTAGGAGTTGTTATAGCATGATGAATAAGCCTTCAAATATATAAATACATCTTTTTGTAACACATATAGAATCTGTGCCAAAAGATTGAATGCACAGAGATTAAATACAATTGTGCCATTCACTGGTGTGTATGAGGATTGGTGTGGCAGAATGTAGGGTTAGTAGATACATGATTAGTAGGAGCACTACCCCTATTTTAACTGTGACATCAGAAGCTATGGTCTTGCTGGAACATAGAAATTAGCTCTGGAGGAACCTTTGGAACAGATTGCTGAGACAGGGACCGTTATCTGGGGAATACTTCACAGTGCATGCTATAGTGAAAGGGCTTGTTAGCTCTGTAGGATTTGGGAAATGTCTCAAGAAGGAATGGTGTCTCTTCCTCATTCCCATCTTGCTCACGCCTATTGCAACCTGGTATATTCACTAAATTATAACTGATGTGAGGAAAACATTTTTTTACGTTTATAACAGTTTATAACAACAACAACAATTTTATTGATTAGCCAGAAGCCATATCAAATACACACAGAACACAGTCACATCACAATGATTCTAAAAACAATCTGAGGAGAATTCTAGACCATTACATCAATGAAACCCCTGTTTTGCCCAGCAGGAGGGATTCTAAGGGAGGTGGTAACAATTCACAGGTCCTCATCTCCAACACAATTTATTCCAATTGCATCTATGTAATCAGATCTTAGTTTCATGGCTTTACAGAGAAAACGAGCAGTAGCATCTGTTATCAGCTTGTTGGAGCCGGCCAGCAGAAGTGAGACTTTTGCTAGAGGGTCCCTATAACAGTTTATAGTTGCCACTTGTCTTCTGGCAGTAGTACGAATGTACCTTGCACAGTTCCTCTTCCATATATTCTTGCTGTGTGGGGTGGAGGATCCTGGATTTTAAATCAAACCTGTGCCTTTCTTAAACAATATCAAGAATTTTGTAATGGTCATTACTTGTTTCCCAATGAAAAATGTTATCCTTGAATAATGCTTCGACAGCTTTTTATAACCTACTGGGCCCTTCGGTGGATCACAAGTATTCTGCCAGCTCTTCCTCTGTATGAAGAAATGTTCTAAACATCATATTCCATTTCACATAGGCCAGACAGCTTTTCCTGTTATCCCTTGGGCCTCTTTTGCTTGGTTCTCTTTCTTTCTTGCTTGAGTCTTACTTTGCTTTGGGGAGAAATGCACAGGAAGGAAAACTGTCACTATGGCCCTCTTGCCTTGAGGGAATATTTGGAGAATCCCTCAAGTTTTATTCTGCCTTAATGCATAGAAGATACAATGCATTTCTGGTACAGGCACCCAAGGTTCTACACCTTCCCTTAAAAGTATATCATTGTAAAAAGAGGTGGCTTCTGTCAGTCTGGTCCATGAGTGGTGGATTATTAGGAAAATTTAAGTGAAGAAGGTTGTTACCTAGTTTTATTTTGGAGCGAGAATGATCTTGAATGCATTATCCATAGTTTGAATGGATAAACCCTAGGAAAAAAAGAATTGCACAAACTTCAGATTTGCATTTCCAGTTCTACAGAGATACCCATTTTTTCCACATATATTGCCCATGTCTTTTTCATTTTTGTAGTAATGAATTCTCCCTTGCTATATTAAACATGTATTCATCGCTTATGCATTTTTAGCCACTTCCCACCAAGTCCTACTGTGGGTAGAAGGGCAATAGCATTACTGCTTATCAGATATAAGCCTTGTGGGGATTTATGGTTTAGGGGCTATCTTTTATTGCGTTGAACCTCCTGAAATGTAACAGATTTCAGTTTTAAAAATCCATATAAAAAGCAATTGGATGAATTAATGATGTAGAAAAGCCATCCCCGAATAAATTCTAATCTGCCCATCTAGGAGATTAAAATAAAGTTTCTTCTGTATGGAAAGCAGTAAATATTTTCTAAGTACGCAAATAAACAACTAAATTCACTATTCAAATGCTACAATGTTAATATGCTTGATGTTCGAGTCAAAAAACGTTTTGATTTGGATCTCTACACAGGCATACCTAGGTTGTGTTCCTGGGCATTGCCTTAACAAAAACTTTGCTGCCACATGCAGAAAGAGTTAGGTTGCTACACCACAAGAACAATTGCAGTTTTAATATGTTTAAACAAACTTGAAACATATGTGCATGTAAAAGGAAAAGCCCAGTTCAGGTCAGCATTGCATGAGTAAATAAAACATACGGAATCTTCTATAGCAGGGCTGTCCAACTGCCGGCCCTGCAGGTGTTTTGGAATTCAAATCCCAGAAATCCTAACAGCTGGTAAACTGTCTAGGATTTCTGGGAGTTGAAGTCCAAAACACCTGCAGGGCCAGCAGTTGGACAGCCCTGTTCTATAGAACATAGAGGTCCTCCTGGTCAGTCAAAAGGCTGAACAGGGCATAGGGATACAGCCTATTCTGGATGGGCTTACACTTTCCCTTAATGCGCAGGTTTGCAGCTTGGGAGTGATCCTGAACTCATCGCTGAACCTGGAACCACAGTTTTTGGCGGTGGCCAGGGGAGCTTTTGCACATTTAAAACTTGTGTGCCAGCTGCACCCGTACCTTGGGAAGTCTGACTTGGGCACGGTGGTCCATGCTCTGGTTATATCCTGTATAGATTACTGCAAGGTGCTCTACATGGGGTTGCCTTTGAAGACTGTTTGGAAGCTCCAGCTGGTCCAGCAAGTGGCAACAAGGTTGCTCACTGGAGCGGCTCTCAGGAAGCACACAACCCCTTTGTTGCGTCAGCTCCACTGACTGCCAGTTTGCAACTGAGCACAATTCAAAGTGCTGGCTTTAGCCTATAAAGCCCTAAATGGTTCCGGCCCAGGCTACCTGTCTGAATGTATCATCCCCTATGAACCTGCACATAGATTAAGATAATCTGGGGAGGCCCTGTTCTCGGTCCTGCCGGCCTCATAAATTCGGCTGGCGGGGACAAGAGAATGGCACTGAGAATGGTGGCCCCTTGGTTGTGGAACTCCCTCCCTAGCGACATCAGAGCAGCCCCCTCCCTATTAGCCTTTAGGAAAAGAGTCAAAACCTGGCTCTGTGAGCAGGCCTTTGGAAACTAGGGCAATGCAGTATTATGAATTAAAACTTTGTGCAATTTGACCTTGGAATGGACTCAAACCATGAACTTTGGATGGCGTGTTTTTTTTAATTTTTTCATCCATTTTGCCTTCTCCATGATCACTCCTTGTCTCATCATATTTGGAGCTATTCAACAGTGAATATGCTATCTTGGAGTTTGGTGGAGTTTCCTTCTCTGGAGCTCCTTAAACAGGCTGGATGACCATCTGTTGGGAGTGCTTTGATTGTGCATTCCTACATGGCAGGAGATTGGACTTGATGGCTCTTTTGGTCTCTTCCAATTCTATGATTCTGTGTTGTTCTCCAGGTGAATATATGTAACTATATATGAAACTGATTTTCCAGACAGTTGTCAAGATCATTCTGGCACTTAGAATTATACATTTCCTCTTATAGACTTTCTTGTTATTTGTTTTTGTTGGGTTTTTTTTGTTTATTTGCTGAATCGACCTCAGCCCATCTAGTCCAGCATTCTGTATCACACAGTTTTTAAAAAAATTAACCTCAACCAACTCCGAGGTGGCACTTGAATGTCCTTTTCAGTAACCAGGAGCCTAAGTATGGTAACTTACAATATTGCATTGCTTGTTTGGGCCCTAAAAAGAAATTAATTCTTCTTACAGTAATAGTCATTGTGTTACTGCAACAGTTGCTCTGATTGACATCAGACAGAAGTACCGTACTACCTACTACTCTGAGATAGACTGGGGTGCACCTTCTCTTGAAGAGGATCTTACTGGATGCAAATGTATAAGAACAACAGCACCTTTTGGGCAAAATGCTCTAATGTGCCCTAGCTGGACTTTAAGCCTTTTTGGAAGTATCAGATTGCCCTGGCCCATTTCAGTCTGGTTTAACACAAGGTGTGGTGCTGGAATTCTCTTATTTACTCTTAATAATCTACATTGAGGAGAAGCAGGGGAATAATACCATGTTGATATTACTAGAGCTTTTGGTAGCTTTTGATACTGTTGTTCATGCTGTTTTACCAGGCAAACTTTATCAAATGGGGATAAATTACACTCTTATCTATAAGGAAGTTTAAGAGAATGGCATTGGGGGATTCTTGCTCAGCCCATGGCTATTAAACAGTGAGTTACGGCAAATGGTTCCATTCATCTAACATGCTTATATGTACTGTAGTTCTAGATTCTCTTAAGCACCTCAGTATTTACCTGGAATAATATTGAATATTGCCTATGGGTGTTTCTGTAGTAGATCATGTTGTGATATAAATGGATAGCTGATTTTTAATTTAGCATATAGAACTATATATTACAGACATAATTTTCAGCCTCAACACTTTTCTCGCATCCCCGTCTCTATCATTCAATTGTGTGACCATTGGAAGCTGTCGCCTATTGAGTTAGATTGTGTCATGTAGCTCACCAGTGTCACTGTTGACACTGGCTTGCAGGCACTCTCCAGGATTTTAGAGAGCAGGCTTTTCCAGCCCCTTCTTGATGTACCAGGGTATAAACCTGAAGTCTTTGGTGGCTGGTATATCACGTTGACCTCTTTCCTTACACTTTAGAAATGTCTCCGGGAACTGCAAATGCATCCAAACTGTATCTCTTTAAATCTTATTGAACATGGTTTACAATATAAAAATGTCATTATCAGTATGAATCATTTAAATGTCATGTTGGTGTGGATGTTCCTATGCAGACTGTATGCCACACTATTGTTGGTACAATGTATCAACACTGAGGGAAAGTGTATTAAGATACCTTAAACAATAAGTTAGGAATTGTGTGTTGAATTACAAAACACCTGGAGGGCCGAAGTTTGCCCATGCCTGTTTTAGAAAGTTGAGTTGCACACAAAATCAGTCTTGGCAGTTTGCATATGGTCTGGGATAACTGAATGTCTTGTAAATTCCAACTATAGCAGTACCAGGAGAATGTGGCTGATCAGGAATGAGTTTTAAAAGTTAAAATTTTGCATGAAGTAAGAAAAACCTCTCACATGATTATAAAACAACTTGCTCTTTTCTCTCTCCTTTCTTGGGCCATTCCCTTCTTATTTATAGCTGGAGTGTTTCATGCATGTGGCACAGTGATGCTGACAAAAGGAACAGCAGCTTCAAAACTATGCCAGTGAATGATTAGAAGAATCACTTGAGGTAAGATTGTAAACTTTGAAGCAGTAAATTATTCAAAAACACAATTTTCAGAAAAATTGTGCGTGTTCTAGTTGTATACAGCAAATTGCGCCAGTACCTCATTTTTATTTCTTTAATGAAAAGAGGGAGTTACGACAATTTCAAGTTGGGTGAGGCATTGTAGAGAGGTTTTTGAAGAAGAAAGAAGATACTTAGCAGTGTTTACAGCTCTGCTCTTGGATGTAGACAAGGCTATGATAAAATGAAGTATTCTAAAAGCATTTTTGTGGTTGCTTTATTTTACTACCTATAGTATTTGCTATCATTACCAAATAGTCAGATAAAGACCTTTTGAAAAAATATAAAACAGAGGGCTTTGCATGTTGTCATACATACCTACTTTAGAAGTCTTCTTCATTGTTCATTATTTCTTGCTGAAATCCTATGCATTACATAGAAACATGTATATGTGCAAGTAAGAATCCTGTGAGTATGAGGTATCCCTTATACATTGGAGGGGCAAAATGCTGGTAAACTTGTTTTACTGCTTAAATTTTAGTGAAGGTACTTCATTGTGTATGGATAATTTTTTAAATTCTTCCCAGGTGGATTAGCCCGGGTGGATTAGCCTGTTGCAAGAAAAGCATACAAGTATCTTGACACACCTTAAATAATAACAAATATTATAAACGGTTTTTGTTTACTTTAAGATTTGTGAATATTCAACCATCTACAGTGATTCATATGTTTGAAAGATTCGCCATGGAAAAATTTAATGAAAAAATTGAGCTGCATCAAGTGTACATGGCTATATGACAAGAGACTGTTGGTATGAATCCAGAAGGCTTCTGTCATGTTCTGTCATTGTCGAGGGAGTGTAGATGTAAATGGAGAGAAGCGCCATTTGTAGTTAGCGGAATGAGCATTTTTAGGTTCTTACACTCACTGAAAAGTATCCCTTACTATGCTTTAAATATATAAAAGCTGTGAATATGTACACACTAAATTGCTCTAGCTTAATTAAGTGATGGTAGCTTAATATGTTTTCAGTTTTAAAGTGGAGTCTGCTTTGTTGACTATAAAGTTATATATGGCTTGAGTCAAGACTTATCTGAAAGATGGGGTGTCTTACATAAACTTGAACTTGCATCATTTTTGGGTTCTTTGGGGAAGGCCATATGTTAGCTTCATCACCATCAAAAACATTAACGAGTGGACCTTCCAGATTGTGAAACTACCTTCCACAGGAGGTTAGAGCGCCCCCTCTTTGTTTTGTTTTGGGTTGTTTTTTGCTATCCAATGAAGGCATTTTGATTTTAGACCCACAAAAGAGCAAGATCTTTATTGGCCTACTGAAATGCACAATGCCAGCTTTTGAAGTTCCACTGACTTCGTCAGGCAAATCATGTTCAAAATTATACAGGAGAAGAAAAATATTGATGTTAGAGTCACAGACCTACATTTTGTATCAGGTATTGTTTCTGTTGTAGCTCACTCATTGTGGACAAATCTCAATGCAGGCAGAAACCACTCCTTTTTTTTCTTGTCCATGTGGGAACAGAGACAAAGGACAATAAAATTTGTATTAGCAGCAATAAAGTAGCCTCTCTTGGGGTCCAGGTTGTGCCTTAAAGCGCGTCTTTCTGTGCAGCCACAGGCTAATTTTGTAGACAGAGAACACTGAATTTCTCAGGAAGGCTGTATACTGCTACATCCGGAAACACTTTGAGCTGTTCCATTAAAGAAGCCTGACAATTATAATCCAAATTAAAATGTTTTACTTTTATTGTAGGTAGAAACCTCAGAGAATTCGGTCACAATCTTTAGCTCCCTCTTCTTTAGAATTCCTGTTGCAACTACATTTAGTACAGTACAACCCCTGTATCTGCAGTTTCACCTACCCACATTTGACACATTCTTTACCTACCCTCACCTACCCATATTTGACAAACCTAGGAGTTTTCTAGATCCTCCAGGTGACTTTATGGTATGCTTCTACTGGAACTCACCATAGAGATCCTGAAGTGCCAAGCAATTCTTTTCAGCGAGGATACCTTTCTAAGAATTTTCTAGTTTCTCCAGACAACTATGTAATAACTTCTGGTGAAAGTCCTTCATTTCAATAGAGTTAACTATTATCCGCGTTTTCCTGTTTCGCCAATACATTCCTGAATGTATCCTCCATGGATACGGGGTCTTCAAATCCAGGAACCAAATTCAGGGATAGCCATGTTAGGCATGGAGCAAAATTCAACAAAATTCAAAAAACCTTAAAGAGCATTATTTTTGATACATTTATTATCCAACCAGTTGCTGCAATATTTCAGCTGAAGAATAAAGGTACCACTTCTGTGGATTTTGAATTTTATTGCACTTTGGTAGATGGCCAACAAGTGCATCCCTGAATATGTTCTCTTGTATTTTAGACTGATTCTTCACTATTCACTGGTTGCTGTAGATATGCCTTTCGGTGGGCTACAGTGAGGGGTGCTATACTCTTGTCCTCATTATTATGTTTTAAATGCTCTTGAACTGTTCTATAGTAATGTTTTTATATAGTGCTTTGGCTAGTTGCTGTTTAGTTATCTTTACTATTATGATAAGTTTTAGCCATGTTTTGTTTTAATATATGTTGTCTGTGCCATTGGTCCCATATTTGAAGAGTGATGGACATTAATCAACTTATAGATCAGACAGAGATTTATTTGGATTGCTGTCAGACAATGTGACATTTTGGTGTAGTTCATGAAGATATCAATTTAGAGAGCCTGATAAGTTAGGTACTTGAATTGGCAGTTTCTAATTTTTTGAGATGTTTTTAAGTATTATGTTTTTGTTACCATGGCTGTAGCTGTGGATGATTCATTGTAGTTATTTCTGACTAGCTTGTTCCTTCAACACAATTCTATTGTAGGGAAACTACTAGATTACATTTTTAAAAAGAACTCTTAAGTACAGTAACTATGCACAGCATCACTATCTGCTTTCTGATATTAAACATTGAAGTATGTCAGTTATATAAGTCTGTTCCATCGGGAACTGAGAAATACATTATTGTAACTTGTAAAATTGCTGTTCTGTCCCCAACACTCAATCTGAAATGCACATTTTCAATGTAAGACTCAACCTAAAATAGCAATTTTCTCTCCTACAAGATAGCTGCCTTCTTTACTATATCAGCACTGTTTCATAATTGTTTCTCTACTGTTTCTAGTTTTCTATGATCTCTGAAGAGTGGTTGGTCTTTTAGCGTTCAGTTCATTCATTATGCCTGGACCAAAAAAATCCACTCTCAGTCTCTTTTTAAGTCTTACTACCTTGAACATTGTGGTCTGAAAGGGCTTTCTATACATGTCTTTGAAAACAAGGGAAACTTTCTACGTGATTTGATATGCCTGAACAGGGTCGATGACTTTGTAATCTAGAACTGTTTAAGGACATGAACTATTTGGAATATTCAGAGCTAAAGCAAATCCTAGATTATATCAGTTGATGGAAAATAAGTCCTACCAACTGAAATTTGAGCTGTGAGTGGATCCTTGAACATCTTGTTTGAATCCAATTTTACTCATTTCCCATTCAAATTTTGTAAGCAGTTTGGTTTAGCAGACTTCATGTCACTCTAGGGCTAGGGTCTTAGGTATAAATGCTTGTCTAGCCATGAGGTTAATTGTGCAACAGGTATATTCCTTTTATAGGGCTAAATTATGGAGGGGCGGGGGTGTACTGCCTAATTTCACTTAAGAATTTAAATGTAATAGTAAATAGAACGGTCAACACCGAAATCAGATTGACTACATCCTTTGCAGCCAAAGTCAGTGAAAATAAGGCCTGGGGTTGACTGCAGTTTAGATCACGAACTTCTTATTGCTCAATTTAGAATAAAACTAAAGAGATCAGGGAAAACACACAGACCAGTTAGATATGATCTCACTAACATTCCTAGCGAATATGCCGTGGAAGTGAAGAACAGATTTAAGGGACTCGATTTAATAAATAGAGTCCCAGAAGAACTATGGGCAGAAGTCCAAAACATTGTTCAGGAGGGGGCAACAAAGTACGCCCCAAAGAAAAAGAAAACCAAGAAGGCAAAATAATTGTTTGCTGAGAAACTGGAATTAGCCCAAGAAAGGAGGAAAGCAAAAGGAAACCGTGATAAGAGGAGATATACCCAGTTTAATGAACAATTCCAGAGGTTAGCCAGAAGAGTTAAGGAACTATTTTAAAACAAGCAATGCATGGAAGACAAAGACAACAGAATAGGAAGGACAAGAGACATCTTCCAGAAAATTAGAAACATTGGAGGTAAATTACAGGCAAAAATGGGCATGATAAAAAACAAAGATGGCAGGGACCTAACAGAAGCTGAAGAGATCAAGAGAAAATGGCAAGACTATACAGAAGGAAAAAGGAAGAAGGGCTGACCAAGGGCAAGAAGTGACTGGCTTGACTCTGAAAGAGCTGGGGGAGGTGACGACCGACAGGGCACTCTGGCGTGAGATGGTCCATGAGGTCACGAAGAGTCGGAAGCAACTGAATGAATGAACAACAAATAGAATACTTAGGAAGAACTATTTGCCCCGGAGTGTGGTGGAGGCCCCTTCTCTTAAACAGAGGCTGGATGGTCATTTGTTGGGGGTGCTTTGAAGAAAGCAGTTTTCATGCTTCTTGGCAGGGGTTGGACTGGATGGCCCACAAGGGCTCTTCCATAAGAACATAAGAACATAAGAAGAGCCATGCTGAATCGGGCCTCAGCCCATCTAGTCCAGCATTCTGTGTCACACAGTGGCCCACTAGTTGTACACAGGGATCTCTAGCAGAAAGGAGGGCAAAACCCTCACCTGCTCCCGACCCCCCACAACCAGTACCCGGGGAAAATCCTGCCTGCCTCCATCAACACAGAGGTGGCACTTGGATGTCCATTTCAGTAGCTACTGATTCCCTTGGTATCCATGAATCTGTCTAATCCTGCCTTGAAGCTGTCCAGGCTGACAGCTGTCACAACCTCCTCTTGAAGTGAGTTCCATAACCCAATGACCCTCTGGGTGAAGAAATATTTCCCTTTATTAGTCCTAACTTTCCTACCTTGGAGCTTTAGGGAGTGCCCCCTAGTCCTAGTGTTGTGTGACAGAAAATATTTTTTCTTTATTCACCTTTTCTATCCCATACATGATTTTATACACTTCGATCAAGTCACCTCTTGAACGCCATCTTTCAAGGCTGAAAAGACCAAGGCGTTGCAACCTGATTTCATAAGGGAGCTGCTCCATCCCTTGGATCATTTTTGTCGCCCTTCTTTGTACCTTTTCCAGTTTTGTTATATCCTTCTTAAGGTGCGGAGACCAGAATTGTACACAGTACTCCAAATGTGGCCTCACCATAGATTTGTAGAGAGGCAATACAACATTTGCCGACCTATTTTCGATTCCTTCCTGATCATGCCAAGCATAGAATTTGCTTTTTCACTGCTGCAGCGCACTGGGTTGACATCTTCATTGAGCTGTCCACCAAAACCCCAAGATCCCTTTCCTGGTTTGTCTCGGAAAGCTTTGACCCCATCAATTGGTAGGTGTAGTTGGGGTTCTTTGCCCCGATGTGCATGACTTTACACTTGTTTAGGTTAAAATGCATTTGCCACTTTGTTGCCCATTCACTCAATTTCGAGAGATCTTTCTGGAGCTCTTTACAATCAGTTTCATTTTTAACTACCCTGAACAATTTAGTGTTGTCTGCAAACTTTGCTACCTCAGAATTTACTCCTACATCCAGGTCATTAATGAATAAATTAAAAAGTAACGGACCCAAAACTGAACCTTGGGGTACGCCACTTCTCACCTCTTTCCACCCAGAGAAATGTCCGTTTATTACCACCCTTTGTTTCCTACAGTTTAGCCAGGTTCCAATCCAGGACAAGACCTATCCTTTGATTCCATGGCTGAAGAGCTTATTTAGGAGCCTTTGGTGAGGGACTTTGTCAAAAGTCTTTTGAAAGTCAAGGTAAACAATATCGACTGGGTCCCCTTTATCTATGTGTTTATTTACACCCTCAAAGAATTCTGTCAAGTTAGTAAGACATGATTTGCCTTTGCAGAAACCATGTTGATTTTCCTTCAGCAATGCCTGTTCTTCTATGTGCTTAGTAATTTTTTCTCCAACTCTGTGATTCTATCATTCTAATAAGATAAGAAATAAACATATTTTTAAATGTATTTATATGAGTGGGAGTATTGGATGGACTTATATTAAGTGAAAGCATTGATCATTTTTGCTCAGTGTTGTCTACACCAGTGTTTCTCAAACTGTGTTCCATGTGTTTTGGACTTCATCTCCCTGAAATCCTAGCCAGCTTACCAGCTGTTAGAAATTGTGGGAGCTGAAGTCCAAAGCATTTGGAAGGGCACAGTTTGAAGAAATGGAACATCGTTATTGCTGTTGATTTACAGTGATTACACCAAATAGGTGTAGTGTTGCTTGTTGTTCATGAGAGAAGCCTGGCGATAATGATGCTGATGTGTTGTCTTCATTCCATGTCCAATTTTGGAAATTACATAATATCTGTGAACTTATTATGTATTCAGCCATCAATTACACAAATAATTGTTTTCATCACCACAAATAGTGTACCTTATTTCTTGCAGTCTAAAATGTATAGGTCTAGTAGTTCTTTTTCTTTTGGATTGAGTGAGATACTGTTTTTGCAAAGATCCTCCTAGAAAAAAGACATGGGAATTCTTAGTATAAAAGAAATTAATCATTTTTCCTTTTCAGAATTGATGCAATGTTTGATCTTCCATAATACAGTCTTTTCAGTTATTCTGTTTGAGTGGTGGTTAAAAGATTTTGAAATTAGAAACAAATTACTTGTAGGATATCCCTATAAATGCTTTGGTGTATCATGTACAAAATATATTCAGGCTTCTGTAGAATTCAGTTGCATTATCTCTTGTATTATGTGTTTTGTATAGGGACGATTATTTTATATGCATGCAAATCATCTCTTAAGTGCTTCAGCGATACAAAATATAATCTAGCAATGTCTTAGTAAATATGGGACATTTCATAAATGCCATTGTATACCTGACTTAATCAATTTGCCCTATAGAATCTCACAAGACTCGGTGGCATGTACTCTGCCAAACTGGGTATTCCGGGCCTCCCAAACGTTCATTCAGTTCCAAAGTGTTGCATACATTCCTTAAAATATAAGGAATAAGTTAATCCTGAAAAGATAATGATCCAGTAGATGGTGTGAAGCAGAGAAACATCCCAGCTTTTTGTTGTTGAGGTCCAGTATCCCTTCACAGCCAGTGAGTGGTAGAACCGAGTCCCCAAAGAACGAATTCTACTCAGAGTATCATGTCTGGAAATCAGATTCCCCATTTCTGATGAAATAGAGACCTTGGACTGGTTTATACATTCTTCATGGTCAGGCTGGTGGAAGATGAGCCCCCAAGGGTTATATAGTACAAAAACAAACAAAGAAAATATGTGTGCAAGCATGACCCACCCCTCCCCCACTTAGCTATTAGAATTGTGCATGCTGGTTAACAAAATTAATCCAATCTGTTTTCAGCTTTCATGTCTTTTATCAGCCTCAAAATGCTAAGCTGATGCAAGAAGTATCAGACGAAGTCACTAGTACAAATTGATTTGTTCTCTATAGTGGACAGCTGTTAATGTTTGGCCAGGATTCTAGCAAAGACTCTAAAGCCAATATGTCTAGTGACAGAGGCCCAACTCACTACAGCATATATTTGCTTCACACAGTAACTATGCTCTGGATGAACTTCCAAAGACTTCTAAAGTGTTTCTGCATGCATTACACACATGTATGCAGAACCATTTTTGACGTTAATAGAAAGAAACAAAACACTTTTGGGTGTAGGATACATCCTGCTTGTCTTTGGTGTAAATTTTAGATAAGCACATTGTCCTGAGGTGCTACAGCGGAAGAACACAGATACGCAATATTTGAATGCTGTAAGTTTGTGAATGAGCAAAGGATAGTACCAACATACTGTATATTCTTGACAAATTGAAAAACCTGTAGCAGTTCTTGTTTATTTTTGGATTTTCTTTGCATGTCATCTCATGTTTTATTTGAATACTGAAGGAGTATTTTTGGTTACAGCAAATTAATGCCCATGATACTGGTGCAGCCACATTCCATGTGGTAACTGCGATAGCAAAGGATGCTATCTTTTTCGGTGTGGTTTGGAGAAGTATTACAATTTCCCAGGTACAAAAGAGTTGCCTGTTGACTGTACAAAAAATGATAGTATTTCAGTAACATAAGCACACTCTTCAGGGAAGTTATTTGAGCTGTATATAGCAAATAACAATTAAACATTCATTGCACAAAATAACCGTGTGTGGGGAAACATAGTGCAAGAAACTAGGGATTTTGTTAATGTTCCATGTTTTATGACGGTTCACTTATGTGGAGGAAGAAATAACTTTTCCTTTTTTTCTGCTGTTAGTTTGTGAGTATTCAGTTCTGTAAGTTATTTGACACTTAACACAATACTCTACCACTTTTGTCTTATATTTCAAACCATAAAATTTGAATAATGAATATTATTGAAATCATACCAGATTTACAAGTAACTCCTACAACCTGTTTCTTAAGGTGACATAGGCCAGTGTTTCCCAACCGCTGTTCCGCGGCACACTACTGTTCCGTGAGGGATCATCTGGTGTGCCGCAGAAAACCTCTACCCCCCCTTCTCCCCCTCCTGCCGAACTCCTGCTGCTGCTGCTTGGGGGAGGAGGAGGGGAAGGGCCAGGCAGCAGAAAAGAAAAAGAAGGGGCTGGGACGGAAGTGGAAGTACACTTGTCTGGGCGCATGTGCACTAGGTCCTGGGGGTAGTAGACGCATGCACCTTCCTCCTGTGGCAGTGAAGGAAGCGAAGGAGCCAGCTGCTTCTGGAGGTGCCCCGGCTCAGCCCTGCTGCATCCCAGGTGAGGCCCCAGGGTGCCCCCCCAAAGCCCCTCGGGGAAGAAGGGTTACGAAGGGGAGAAGGGGCCTTCCTTCACGGGGGGAAAGGGTCCGGCCTGGTGGGAGGACCCTTGGAGGAAGGACAGGCAGGTGGGATTCCGTGAGGGACTCCCTCACCAGCCTTCCTCAGCCTTCCTCCTAAATGTCAAGGTCTATTTTCCCCAAACTCCATCTGTGTTCACATTTGGGCATATTGAGTATTCATGCCTAGTTTGGTCCTGATCCAACATTGTTTGAGTCCAGAGTGCTCTCTGGATGGAGGTGAACTACAACTCCAAAACTCAAAACTGCCCACCAAACTCTTATAGTATTTTCTCTTGGTTATGGGAGTTCTGTGTGGGAAGTTTGATTCCATTCCATCATTGGTGGAGTTCAGAGTGCTCTTTGATTGCGGGTGAACTATAACTCTATGTTGTGTTCATCGAAACAGGGCCATGTTTCACACTGAGTGTATAAATACATTTAAAAACATATTAACTACTGTATATGTATTACTGTGTTAGAGTGTCATTTTGTGTCATTTTAGTTGGTGGTGTGCCCCAGGATTTTGTAAATTTAAATGTGTGCCGCGGCTCAAAAAAGGTTGGGAAACACTGGCATAGGCAACCTGTCAATCAAACCACTCCCCTTTTTCCCATGTAGCTTGGGCTTTCCTTGCATGAAGCTTCCTTGTACTTACCTTAACAAAGATACTTAGCTTTATGAAAACATTTTCTCCACAGCCAGAGATGATAATGTGAACTTGAATTTCTGTTAAGGATTATTTTTCTTTTGTGTGTGTCAAACACCCCACCCCTTGAAATAAATGTAGTGATGCTATACCCATTGTAATTAGTCTTTGTACAAAAACAATCCAGAGTTTGAAATCAGTAGTTTTTAAAAAATGCAAGAATTTACTTTAAACTACAGCTTCTTACTCAAAGGAGGTGCAGGCAGGGTGGGAGGAAGACTCAGTCCTGCCCC
This sequence comes from Anolis apletophallus, assembly GCA_030556195.1. Lineage (NCBI taxonomy): Eukaryota > Metazoa > Chordata > Lepidosauria > Squamata > Anolidae > Anolis > Anolis apletophallus. The sequence goes on along the minus strand of JARBWK010000002.1, from coordinate 48,255,792 downwards.
ACAGGCTCCCGACGCCACCCAGGTGCAGAAGGAGGTTGGACTGGATGTAACTTGGAGGTCTCCTCCTATTCTAGGAACCCATTGTTGTTATTATTTTTATCAGAGGCTGAATGACCATCTGTGAGGAATGCTTTGATTGTGTTTTTCCCTTATGGCAGAAGGAGGTTTGACTGGATGGCCCTTGGAGGTCTCCTTCTACTCTAGGAACCTATTGTTGTTGTTACTATTATTATTAGTAGTAGTAGTAGTAGTAGCAGAGGCCGAATAAATATTATCATCATCATTATTATGAATAAATTCAGGGTCTTATGCTCACATTTAGTTGAATTCAGTCTTAAAATATATTATATGGCTCTCAAATACATTTCCAAATATTTTGTTTTTATGGCTCTCTGAGTAGTGGGTAGGTAGATCATTTCGACTTGGTTGTTTTATAAGTAGCTCGCATGCTGAAAAAGTGTGAGCACCCCTGATCTAATGTATATAACCCTATTTGTTAGAATGAATCATTCTTTTTGTTCTATTATTGTGTTCTTCTGAGGTAATTCATGCTACATGTGGAAATGTACTGCATATGAGAGAGAGATGGCATGAAGAAAGAATTTAGTTTCCACAAATGCATTTTCCAGTCTATACAATGTATCCATAAATAGCATATATAGGACTGGATGGGAAACATCGGATGAAATTTACTTTCAAAAAGATACATATATGATTCATGGGAGATTTTGGTAATCTGAAAGTAGTTGCAATTAGTCTTAAAATTAAATTGTGATTATAGTCTACCTACCTTTCCCCCAAGTTGTGTCATCTTAGTGCAGTCATAACGTTTGATGTGTACACACACACACACACATTTCCCAACAGTCAGGGGAGGAACCTGTTGAAGTTTGAGGTATGCTCGTCCCACTGCTCCAAATAGGCAGGGAAAAGAATGACCTTCTGGCATCCTAGGAAGTCAGTTATTTTCCTGCCTTGCTCCAGCTAGAACATGCTTGGCATTGCTCCTCCTCACAACCACTCCAACTCTTTACCTTCAGTGTTGTGCATTAAAAATAGATTCTTCAGATTAATGTATTTGTAGTTTATAGATATGTTGGTGGAAATGAAGTACAACAACTAAGAGATCCTGTTCTGTCTTGAGCTCCCAAGTTCAATTTCATTCTCAAGCAGTGTTGCATAGAAAGAATTTGGATTTCATCAGATGAAAGAAAGAAACCTGAAGAAGAGAAGGCTGAGAGGAGACCAGGCCCCGATTAACACTTTTTTGCACCCTAGGGCACACTTTGGAATTACGCCCCCTTTAAGCCAACCTCTCACAACCTCCAAGGTCCCCATTCCCACCGGCTGGAAAGCTCCGCTGTGCTCTGAAGGTCTCCTTGGGAGTCGGGAGGCTTGGGGAGAGCACAGCGGGTGCAAACTCGTTCCAAAGGCGCGCACGAGAGAGAGCGCGCGCGAGAGAGAGAGAGTGCGCGTGTGAGAGAGCGAGAGACGGAGGGGACGGAGCAGAGGCTTTGCTGGGAGAAGGAGCGAGGAGGGGCATGAGAAAGGGGGAAAGAGGGGCACAGACCAGTTTTGTTTTTGGTCCGTGATCTGCACTCCCCCCCCCCCCCGGCTTGCGCCCCTGGGCCATGGCCTTATTGGCCTTATGGGTAATCCCGGCATGGAGGAGACATGATAGCCATGTATAAGTACGTGAGAGAAAGTCATAGGGAGGAGGGAGCAAGCTTGTTTTCTGCTGCCCTGGAGACTAGGACTCGGAAGAATGGCTTCAAACTACAAGAAAGGAGATTCCATCTGAACATTAGGAAGAACTGCCTGACTGTGAGAGCTGTTCAGCAATGGAACTCTCTGCCCTGGAGTGTGGTGGAGGCTCTTTCTTTGGAGGCTTTTCAACAGAGGCTGTATGGCCATCTGTCGGGGGTGCTTTGAAGGGGTGCTTTGAATGCAAATTTCTTGCTTCTTGGTAGGGGTTGGACTGGATGGCCCTTGAGGTCTCTTCCACTTTATGGTTCTATGATTCTAACACTTTTGGAGTGTCAAATCCCCAGTGGATTCATCTGGGGATTTGAAGCTAGGTATTTTCATTATGTGGAAAATACCTGGCTGAATGTTGTCTGAATCAGTTCATGTTATTGAAGTGATGAATTGCACTTTCGACCTGGTAGCAGGAGGTCTGAGGGACAATAAACAGGTGTGAAATCAAAATATGAGGTGAAGGTATTATAGGTAGATAATTCCATGGACTGAGACTGTGGTTTTCAGCTTTTTGTATATGAGATTGTAGTTTCTCTCAAGGAATAGGTGTGTATGCCTTGAATTCATACAGAAATTATACATTTGCTTACCTTGTAAACACAAAGATATTTGAGGTCATTATACTTTAATCACCTTCTAAATGTTGTTCTTTTCTCGTTATCAACATTCCACTAAATAAACATTCACAGGAGGCTGTTGTATTATGAGTTGTAAACAAAAATCTATTTCTGTAGGATATTTTGTGTTGCCTAGTTTTGTTATGAAAAGGATGTCCTGTCTTTGTCTTATGGTCTATTTTCCATGTTTTTTTCATACCAAGCAAAAGTTGTAGATACAATGTTTTTACATGTGATAGATTTATATTCCTATCCTACAAGTGTATGTAGTGTGTTGTCAGCTGGTTTGAACCATTTGCCGAGATCTGTGCAAAACAATTGCTTCTAGATAAATCCAAGGTTTATAATGTCATGTTTTGTGATTTTTGACCTTGTTTTTGTTCTACATTGTGGCATACTTCCTTTTATCAATTTCATTCTTAAAGTGGAGGGAGTTCTTTTCAGTGCCGAGCTCATTAAATGACTATACCGTCTGGATGACTGTATTACTCTCTACGTGGAGCTGCCTCTGAAGAGTGTTCAGAAACTTCAGCTGGTCCAAAGAGCTGCAGCCATGTTGCTAACTGGGGCTAGCTACAGAGAGCAGACAACCCCCCGTTGCAGCAGCTGCACTGGCTGGCTGCAAATCTGTTACCAGACACGGTTCAAAGTGCTGGTTATGACCTTTAAAGCTCTATACACTTCAGATCCAGGCTATTTGACCGAGCACTTCCCTTTGTATGACCCTCCCCAGGCCCTGAAATATTCAGGAGAGGCCCTTCTTTCAGTCCCACACCCATCTCAAGCCCGCTTGATGAGCACAAGAGAAGGGCCTTCTCAGTGGCTGTCCCTTGACTCTGGAACTCCCTGCCCATGGAAGCCAGAATGGCGCCCTCCCTACTGTCCGTTCAGTGGCAGGCTACAACCTTTTTATTCAGGCAGACTTCTAAAGATGAAGGTGTTTAAGACCAATTTGGGGGTGCTGTTGTTTTTAACTTTGGATATGTTTTAATGGTTTTTAACTGGAATTTTAAAAATACTGCTTATATTTAATCCTGTTTTAATGTTTGTATATTTGTATATTTTAATTGGTTATCCTGATGCTTTTATGTTAAGCCACTTTGAGTTCTCTTTGGGAGAGATAAAGCAGGATATAAATATAATAATATACCATATTTGGATATCTACAAATAATCTGGGTTCATTTTACTCCAACTTAAATTCAGATGCTAGTATTACATGGAACTGATGCAATGAATCACTGTACATATTTAACATTCAGTAGCTGTTTCATCAAGTCTTATCTTACCGAGACTTGTAATTGGAGTTATATGTACTGTTTATGCCTTCAAGTTATCTGTTGATTTAGAGTGGCCTCGTGAATTTCATATAGTTTTCTTAGGCAAGAACTACACAGAAGTGGTTTTAACAGTTTCTTTGTCTGAAATATACCTACACCACTGTGGTAATCATTTGTTGTTTCCCATCCAAGTACTAACCAAGGCTGACCTTGTTTAACTTGCAAATGCTTCTATATATTTAGTCTCAAGTCAGACAGATGAGAACCAGAAGGACTTAATTTTACTACCTTTGCATTCTCTTCCTGTTGGCCACATCTGTGTTATTAACTCCTTTCAGTTGAACAGAATTGCCTGCATAGTTCTGGAGGCATATTATGAATGTGTGAAATATGTATCAGATATAGAAGCAGGTACAGTTAAGTCATTGCTCTGTCAGAGAATTTTACATATTGTTTTGTAGGAGAGTTAACATCTTGATTAGTAACATATTATTTTAGTGTTAGTCGCTTAAAAAACAGGATATAAACACTGTGACTACTATGACTGTGACTACTATTAATAATGTATAAGTTATAGAATTTATTTGGAAGTGGAGATGTTCTCTGTTTTTTGTGTTCCTCTCTGACTTCCAAAATGGAACCTAAGTGGAAAACAGCTGGCACATTTCATTGGAGCAGGTACATGAGTTCTGGTTTGCATGATGTACCAGTACTGGAAGGATAAAAGACTTGTACATTTGTATCGTCATGCATTCTATAGCTTACAAATTTGTTCTTGTGTTAAATGTGGATGCCAAGAAAATTGTCTAGGTCACATTGTCAAATTTCTTCAGCCGCAGAGCCCTTTTTGAACCAAAAGTTTCTCATGGAGCCCCAAGAAATGTTTATGTATTACATATAATGTATAAATATTAGGTATGGGCAAACTTGTTTATATATTGCATTTTAAAATTTGACAGGCAGGCCAGTGGCAGATGGGTGAACTAACTGAAAATAAAAATGAACAAATCCCTATGTACACTGCACATATCTCTTTCATAGTGCAGAAAAGGGGAGGGGAGGAGGAAGAAGATTACTATATTTAAAATTAAGAATAATTTTAACCAACATAAAACTAACAGTATTTCAGTAGAAGACTCCAGGGGCCATCCATTCCAACCCCGTTCTGCCATGCAGCCAAATCACTCCCAATAGATTGCCACCCAGCCTTTGTAGTAGTAGTAGTAGTAATAGCAGCAGAAACTCAGGGGCCATCCAGTTCAGATCCCTTCTGTCATGCAGGAAGAGCACAATCAAAGTGCCCCTAAGCGTCGAGAGGCGAGGGGGAAAGGATCTGGGTGGCGAGGAAGGCAAGGAAAAAAGGCTTTTGGCAGCAAGGCAGGTGAAGAAAAAAGACTTTGGTGGCAAGAGGAGGGAAAGCTTGGAAGGGGGGAGGAAGAGGAAAGCTCTGAGCCTCTCAGTGAGCTTCATAGAGCCTTAAGGGCTCCGCAGAGCACACTTTGTGAAGGTCTAGCTTGTTTATTTTTATTGCTATCAAGTCGACTTTGACTTGTGGCAACCCTATAGAAGAGAGACCTCCATGTCACCCTATCATCAACAGCCCTGTTCAGGTCCTACAGACTCAGGATCATGGCTTCCTAGGTTGAGTCTATTCATCTGGAATGTCATTTTCCTCTTTTCCGACTGATTTCTACCTTAGGAAGCATTGTGGTCTTCCTGTAAAGAAGTAAGTTGCTATTATAGTTAGTTACTGTAAATATGGTATGTCTTATGATATGGCCAGAATACAACAGCCTCACTTTATTCATCGAGGCTTCTAGGGAGAGTTCAAGCTTGCTTTGCACTAGAAACCATTTAGTTTTAGTAATCTACAGTATCCTTAGAATTCTAAAATGAAATTATTTTCTTCCCAGCTTTTTCATTGTCCAGATTTCACAGCCATACATAGAAATAGTAAATATGATGTTATGGACAATCCTAATTTTAGTATTTTGCCTAGTTTCTTCCTAGCAACCCTTCCAAGTTCCAATGATCTTCAGATTTCTTGACTCTAGTCTTCATTCTGATTAATAACTGAGGCATGGTAAGGGGAACCTTGAACTATTTCAGTTGCTCCTTGTTTACTTTAATGTCTTATGAACCACCTATAGCCATTATTTTGGTTTTCTTGATGTTCAGCTGTAAACCTGCCTTTGCACTTTATTCCTTGACTGTTTTCAGTAATTGTTTCAAGTCTTTGCTGTTTTCTGCTAGTCTAAGCATACTATTTGAAAAATAAATCACTTGAGATCATTTGCAGCTGATTTTTCTTCCCTGACTACAAAGAGCAAAGGCTGGAACACTCCATTGCACAGGCTGATACAATAGGAAGATTTTGTTTACTTGATCCCCTGTTAACATGATACAGTCTTTTAAAAAAGATTTATCAGCGTGTTTCCTTTAATATAGTCTCATATTTGAAGACCCTCTTTGTAAAACCTAGGGAATACGTTTACCTGGGACACACATCCTGATGAGTCAGTGTCAAATGCTGTAGTTGATTTTGCTGCAAGAGGAAAACCAGCACAAAGCAGCCTGCTAATAGTTGCTTAGGGATCCTATCTAAAAAAAATTTAATTTTGTGATGAAAAGAGCAAGAGATATTTTAATAAAATTATTCTAAATTGAGTATGTATAAATGGAATAAAAATCTGAACCATGATGGTCTAACATTTGGACACCATTAGGAATCTTAGGAAAATGCTTGTGCATTCTTCATTCCTCTACATAAATAGTAGTTTTCATAAACACTGTGGCGCAATGGGTTAAACCCTTGTGCCGACTGAACTTGCTGACCGACAGGCTGGCGGGTCGAATCCGGGGAGCGGGGTGAGCTCCTGTCTATCAGCTCTAGTTCCCCATGCGGGGATATGAGAGAAACCTTCCACAGGATGGTAAAACATTAAACATCTGGGCATCCTCTGGGCAAGGTTTTTGCAGTTGGCCAATTCTCTCACACCAGAAGCGACTTGCAGTTTCTCAAGTCACTCCCGACACAGAAAAAAAATGAACAGACCATGCCAAATGCCTGTGACAGGAATGGATTTATTTAACCCTCTACACAAGTGGTTCACTGCCTTGTGTGCCTTAGCCGAAGGGCAAAGAAAGCACATTTCCTATTGAGTTCTATCAAGCCACCATAGACAACAGCAGAGACAGAATTCAAAGCTTTTATCCGAAACAATTTCTGATATAATTTCTTATGGTTACCTCTTGTGAGCATCACACTTCAAAAGAGATAACTGTATTGCTCTAAAAGTTGAATAAATTGCAACCGTAGTTCTCAAGGGGTTGGAATGACTTCCCTGTAAAGGTTGCGGTTTTGGGTGCTGTTTAGATTAGGGAAAATTGAGAGAAAGCTGGAATATGATTGAAGATTTGGAAAACAATACCTGGAACAGATAAAGTGGATATGTAGTAGAACCAGAATGGTGGACTATTCCTAACACAGTTGAATTGTGAAATATGTTACCAAAGAGTGTGGTGTAGCAATAACGTAGATGGTTTTAAAAGGGGTTTAAATTAATGAAGAATAAGTCTATTAATTGTTTCTAGTCATGTTGGTGATACATTATCTCCAGTTTGAAAGGGTAATGTATTTAATAACACAAATTGCTGAAGAAAACAAGGCTGCTATTGCATTTGATTCTATGTGTGTGCTTTCCATAAGCATCTGCTTGACTATTCTGGTCAAATACTTTGGCCTGGCTCTTGCATTTTAGGCCTAAACTCTTATTTTATATCATTTCGTCATTTGAATTTCTGCCAGTATGTGCAGTCACTCGAATTTAAAGAAGGAATTTTAAAACTATTTCCCTATTGATACATTTTAGGTTAACTCTTGTGTTTGAAGCTTACATTACTAGATAGTCAAGCAGATATCAGTTATGACTGAATTTGTGATCTAGAAGAGAGTTGCTTGGCTATTACAAAGTTAAGGGAAGAAAATCAAATCATTAATTCTAACTATTAGTGATGAAATGTCTATAATGCATACCATCAATAAAGCGCACATGTGTGTATGTGCTAATACTGGTATCTTGCCACTACTGTACTTATGTAATTCAGTATTTTTTAAAAGTATGCCTTTGGCTATACTGCATATAACTCTTTCTGTCCCTCCTAGTTCTACAGTAAGTGGTTGAAAAGTATTTTTTCCCTTAAGTATTCAGTAGTTATTTATTTTCCTTTAAATATTCAATAGCACCAGTTGGATACAAACATTATAAATTAAGAGTTAAATGTAATAATGTTGGTTGTAAACAAAGTTTAATGATGGAATTTATAAAACATGAAATTAAAGTTATCCTTTGACATTTCATTAATTAAATGAGCAAATTAATTCCCGAATCTTTAATTTATAATATGAATGTTTCTGGGATATATTCTAATTTAAAACTTCTATCCCCGGAAACTATAAATAAATTCCAATTTCATTAATACTATTTTATCCCTTTGTTCCTTTGAAGAATGTCATCAGCTTAGTCAGTTTGAATTTACCGTAACTCATATATAAAATGGGTCAGGTAATTGCAATTGGTTTACCAAATGCATTACCAAAATTGCACATCACTTAGCAGTCAGGTACCCCACTGCAGATTATTGTGTACATTTTAATCTGTAGTGAGTTGAATCTGGATATCGTGAGCCTGCTGTATATGTTTAATAAAATAGTAATTACATGATGTGAGAAGGTATATGTTACTGATATTGTGTGCCTTCAAGTTTTTTCAACTTAAGGTGACTTTAATACCAACTTATTATGAAATTTTCACAGCAATATTTGTTCAAATGGGGGCTTGCCATTGCTTGTCCAAGGTCACACATTGGGTTTCTGTTACCAAGTTGTGCCTGTATGTGTCACTAATAGTGTCCTTACCTAGGTGTTCTTCTGTTTGATCAGGACTTATTCAGGCTCCTGGTGGCACAGTAAAGCGCTTGTGCGGCAGGACTGCTGACCGAAAGGTCAGCAGTTTGAGTCCAGGGGGTGGGGTGAGCCCCCATCTGTCAGCTCCAGCTTCTCATGTGAAGACATGAGAGAAGCCTCTCACAGGATTGTAAAACATCCAGGCGTCCCCTGGACAATGTCCTTGCAGATGGCCAATTCTTTCACACCAGAAGCAACTTGTTTCTCAGCTCACTCCTGACAAAAATGTAGGCTTTTAAACTGTTGGCTTTTAAGAAAACAGTTGTAAAAAGGTTTTTTATTGTTTTAAAATAAATGCTTTAATATGATTAATAAATTTAATTCTATTCACATCTTGACATTTTGTATGTCTTTAATTATGCTAATATTGTTTGGATTGATAGTTTGGCTGCACAAGTTATAGTGTAACCTGATTTCTTCTATTGTTGCTTTGTTTGGCGAATCAGTTATTGTATTCAAGATGAAAACTCATTCGATCTCTATCAAGTGGCACTCTTTCCTCCTGTTTTACTCTGCTCTAGATTCAGGAACTATGTGAGAAGGAGACAAGGTACAAATTGAACATCTCTTATGTAGAAATCCAAAATATATGGAAGGCTGAGATAGTAACACGTCTGCTTTCTGATGATTCAGTGTACACAAAGTTTGTTTCATGCACAAAATCATTACGAATATTGTGTATAAAATGTTCTCCTGGCTGTGTGTAGAAGGTATATATGGAACAAATGAATCACATGATTAGACTTGGGTCCCATCTCCAAGATACCTTATGTAAGTATTTGCAAAAAAAGAGAGAGAGAGAGAAAGAAAAAAACGGATTCCAAAATCCAAAGCACTTCTGACTCTAAGCATTTTGAATAAGGGATCCCCATTCTGTACTGAAAATAAACTGTTGGAAAACCTGGTTCAAGACAGAGAGCGAGTGCGGGTGTGTGCACAAACATGCATACATGTTTGCCAGTGCAGAGAGCAGAACTGAATGAATAAGTACTTCCTCTGGTTAAAACCAACATACTTTGAATTCTCATCCTACAGGTTTTACATGCTGGCATGCTACAATTCAGAATGTCAGGTCGGTGAAAGTGAGAAGCAAAAACCTCTTTTCTTCTTTAAGCAGTAGTAGAAGAGAAGGAAGGGAGAAAAGAGGAATATTCTTTTCATTCGGAGTAGGATTTATCCCCATATAGTGTTTAATAAGACTTGCTTATTTATTTATTTATTTATTTATTTATGTATAACATTTATATTCTGCCCTTCCCACCCCAAAGGGAACTCGGGGCGGAGCACAGCATATATACGGCAAACATTCAATGCCGAGACAATAATTAATTATATGCATACTTAAACGTTATCTGAATATTAAAATACACCATTTAGACAGAAATTATTATCTGCTTTAGATAATTGTGGATTCAAAGGGTAGTCTTTTTTTGAGATAAGATTTTACAAAGCTGGTGTGGGAGGCTCAACTTGGTGCTTCCAGTATCCAAGCAGTTGAGTCCTTGGGTGGCAACAGCTAAATTGCAGTTTGTGACAGTATTGGTTGATTCTTTACGAAGTTTTGCCTTGAAATTTTAAGAAAAGGTCAGACAGTTTTTGAGCGAAAACACACAAATATTGTCCAAATGATAACTATATTTTTTAAGATATACCTTACATATGTCTTAAGTTCAGTTTCTTAATGTTAAGTACCATAAGACCCATTTTAGTTTGTGTCTCTTGCTATTTAAGTAGGTTTCTGTTTAACTCATGTCTCCTGAATATATTAATTTTGTTGTCTCGGTTTTCAGACAGTAAGGTAGCATAACAGGTTATGTATGTTTTTATTAGCTAATAAAACATATTTCCATACATATATTATGGTGTTGATTACCAAGTTTTCAGCTTTATTTGCACATCAAGGTATAATGACTATCTGCAGATAATCTGCAGAAATTTCCCACCAGTGTGGAAATAATCTATCGGACAGATGGCAAAGTGTTTAACCTCACCAGGCTGAAAGCCAGGAATAAGGGTCACAACAACTTCTGCTATGGAACTCCAAAATGCTGATGATAATGTAGTCTGTTCTGATTCAGAGGAAGACCTACAAGCCACTTTAAACACCATTGCCAGAACCATATTAAAATGAACATCAAAAAACCCCAAAGTGCTCTACCAGCAGGCACCAACCAATCCCTCCGCAATGCTTGAAATAAATAATCTTGTAAAGCTAAAAAATGTTGACCATTTCTGCTGTCTTGTCAGCCACCTCTTCACAAAAGCCAAAATCGACACCGAAATTTTAACACCGTCTGAGCTTTGCAGAAAAGAACTGCAACAGTTTTTTGGTGATTTGTAGAAAGATCCTCATAGTTTAAATTCCTATTTCAGATGTTTCATGGAGAAGGGAGGCAGTGGGAGGTGTGGCTGAGGGGCAGAGCTAGTCACATTCCTCAGTATGTATTGTGATAAGGAAGATCCCAAGCCCATAAAGAATACTTTAGTGCCTAGTGTTTTCTGACCTTATGGTGACTTATTTCCTCTATGTTTGGAATCATACAATGAAGAAATGGACCCCTTTTCAAGTAATATAAGTCGAGTTTTAAGAATTAGATTTCAAAATTGTGGAACTTCACTGGTAATGAGCTGGAAGGCGTGAGTAGTTAAATTTTTTCTATCTTTCGATGAAGACTCCAGTAAATGGAATTATCTGCTGATTTATATAATATCACAATAATATTTTAATTAACCAAGTGGAAGAAAAAGGATGATCTCTTTCATATTTGTAGTCAGTTGTTAAATTTTTTCTATCTTTCGATGAAGACACCAGTAAATGGAATTATCTGCTGATTTATATAATATCACAATAATATTTTAATTAACCAAGTGGAAGAAAAAGGATGCTCTCTTTCATATTTGTAGTCAGTTGACTGTAAATCAGAAAATTCTTAGTTGGTTGTCCATGCTAGGATTCATTAGATTAATAGTATTTCTTTTTGTTTCTAGAATTTGAAGATAATTACAGTATTTTTGTTATATGGCTTCTATTTATTTTCTGGGTTTTTTTTTACAGAGCAAGAAATTAGTTGAGCATTATGTTTGTTTGCTTCTTCATGGTCATTTGTGGAAACCAGACATATGTAGTTGTTGCACCTGTGCAGCATTTCGGAGACTTCCAACAGCTGTTTGGACTTGACTCTAGCCCCACCCATCCTCCCTGCGTTCTGTCATGCCTTGGCCGCTGCTGTGACGAGGAACAAGGCCTCTAGCCCCACTGTGGGTATATATCCTCAGGGGAGGAAGGGTGGGGCTAGAGCCAAGTCCAAACAGCTGTTGAAGTCTCCGAAATGCTGCACAGGTGCAACAACTACATATGTGTGGATTCCACAGACGACCATTCAAAGAAACCTGGTTACAGGTAAGCAACCACACTTTTCTGCTGTAGAATGAGAACATGTAATTGATAGAGGCAATTGTTATAAATGTGAAGCAGAATGAAGCACAGGTGGAAGGCAACACTTCATAGTAAATAATGATCTTCTGATCTTTTACCATAAAATATAGATCACCATAGCATAGTGCTATTATTGCTACTGTTTCCTGAAAGTTAGTATTTATCTCAGTGCCAGGTTAACCTTTCTATTCCTAAAATGGGCTTGCTGTGTAATGCCATGTTAGAAGCATTATGTAGTAGAAAATAAGGTTTGAAATCTTGTTGCTATTATGAATATGAGTTGCACCAGTAATGCTATACAATTTGAAATATAAGCAGGTGAGTGTAAAATATACTTGATGTGAAAGCTGCATTTTTGTGTTAAATAACTTATCTTTTGCATAAAATATGTATATAAGAAGAGTGGGTTGATCAAAATGTTCAGGTGTTGGTATGGTAACTCTGGAGCCCAGGGGTCCATAAAATCAATAAAACATCAGTAAACAGATAAAAGACGTAACTTGGGGTCCTTCCACATAGCCCTATATCCCAAAATATCAAGGCGGAAAATCCCACATTATCTGAGTGTGGACTCAGATTACCCAGTTCAAAGCAGATGTGGGATTTTCTGTCTTGATATTCTGGGATATAGGGCTGTATGGAAGGGCTCCTGGTTGACATTATCATTCTTTGTTCTTGTGTGCCTTCAAATAATTTCTGACCTTATGGTGACTTTTAGGCAACCCTATCACAGGGCTTTCATGGCAGAAGTTGTTCAGAGGAGGTTTGCACTTGTCTTCCTCTGAGGCCGAGAGTGTGAGTTGTCCAAGGCAGTCTTTCTCAACCAGTGTGCCGTGGCACACTAGTGTGCCGTGACGGACCTCCTGCTGTGCCGCGAGAAAAGCTCTCTGCCCCCCTTCCTCCCCCCCTGCTGCCGAACTCCTGCTGCTTGGGGGAGGAGGAAGGGCCGGGCAGTGGCAAAGAAAAAGAAGAAGGGCGCCACCTCCTTCGGCCGTTTCCCCAGCCAGCCTCCAATCCGCCATGACTCCCACCATGACTCTCACCCCTCGCTCGCTGAAGCCGCGTGGAGGAGGAGCCCCGCCCACTGAAGCCCGTCCACCGCTCATGCTCCTCCTCTGAAGGAGAGCTGAAGCTGGGGGAGGGGGCGGGGCATGGCGCGGCCTGTAGGAGAGCTGAAGCTGAGGGGAGGGGGCGGGGCATGGCGCGGCCTGGCTCTGCCCCCTCCCCCGGCTTCGGCACTCCCAGCAGCTGCTCCAGCCTTGAGGGGACAGTGCCAAGCCAGCATTATGCTGGCTCTGGCACTGGTGGCTTGGCCCTGGCCCCTCAAGGCTGGAGCAGCTGCTGGGAGAGGTGAAGCCGGGGGTAGGGGGCGGGGCATGGCGCAGCCTGGCTACACCCTCTCACCCCGGCTTCAGCACTCCCAGCAGCTGCTCCCAGCAGGCCACCAACCCCCAGCCGTTCTTTACTGTGTTAGAGTGTCATTTTGTGTCATTTTGGTTGGTGGTGTGCCCCCGGATTTTTTTAATGTTAAAAGTGTGCCGCGGCTCAAAAAAGGTTGGGAAACACTGGTCCAAGGCAATCAGTGGGCTTCCATGGCCATGGGGGAATTCAAATCATGGATTCCCAGTGTTCTAGTGTAATATTCAAAGCACTATATCACACTGGCTTTTTGTCCTTAGTCTTGTTCAGTAAAAAATTAATTTCAATATGAATGAGTGGGCCAATGGCTTCATAATGTAGTGTCTCATCAGATAGATCCACAATGTTATTTGTTTGAGTTATGTGCTTTCTCTTTGAACTGGGGCTCAAGGCAGATATGAAACATCATAGTGCTTTGGATCTGGATAGCTGAAGGAACACCTGACTTCACACCCAACTGCCATTGTTTTTGATATCATCAGCATCTCTGAGTATCTCTTCTATCTCAAGAAAAATAATAAATAATAAAAAATGGCATGGAAAGGCCATTTCTGTGCTGGTAGTAATAAAGTATCTGAAAGATAGAATTTGCTTAGCAGGAATAGCAAGCTGACATCTTTGGGTAGAAACCTTCTGGAAATCACTTCTTGAGGAACATCTGGTACCAGATTTTGTGCATATGCATTATGTTTTCATTTCTTTCACATTGTTAAAATCAAAAGACATGTCTTTATTAGCCTGTCAGGTTTTTAAAGCATTTAAAGAAATTAAAGTGCTTGTAAGGTATGGCAGTACTCCTAGGTTTGTCATGGTGAACTAATGTAGACTTACTCTGAATACGCAAATGTAAACAGTATATTTATTTTTGGCTTGACTTTTGCAGTTGTAATTTTCAATACATTCTTTCTTGGTAGTGAATACCACCAAAATTAAGCAAACTTCCATCTAACTATAAACATTCATAGAACCAGACTGGTAAGAATGTACTAAATGCTGTGTTCTTAGCTGTAGAGGCACAAATAAAACCAAAACAAATCATTTAAGATAAAAGAGCCCTTCCTGCAACTCATAGACCCAAGTGTGTCATTAATTGGAAAAGCTTGACACTTTGATTGGAAAAAAAGGCTTTTACAGTAAATATTTTCTTCAGGACGTGTTTGTGAAGAGCATTCTAAAGTCCTTGAAATTCTAGCAGGTTTATATCTCCAACCATTTTCTGCAGCATATATATGGTAGAAATTTGAAACTCGGTTATGTCTTCTGATTTGGCAATGACAAATAATTTCAAATGGCTGCTAAACGCTTAAATGCCAGCTTTTGTAAACAGCTATAATAGCCATTATGTGATCTATCTTTAAATTGTTTCATCTGGTTGAGGATTATTGAATGTCTTGCTTTTGTCCTCTAAAAGAATGATTGGAATTCAATTTTGAGGTGGCTTGTTTTGATGCTTTTTGAAAAAGCTTGCTTTTTATGGGAGTTTTGAGCTTGTATTACACAGATTGAATTGCTTGGTAAAAACCAATAATATCCAGAAAACTCCCAATGTGAGTGAGCATAGTTATTTTTTAATTACAGGTTTTCAGAAGTATAATGTTTTGTTCTCTATCATTAGTGTTGCTCCACTGATTGTAGAAAAGTTTCCTTTTGAAGGATATAAATTTATATAAATAAAACAATCTCTTGGTAGAGGGTTAGGGTTAGAGGGACTGTAACTGAGCAGCTTCAAGGGCCTACTATATTAGAGGAAGGGTGGATTATAGTTTAAATTCTAAGCCCTGCTCTGGATCCCTATGGTGGTATCACATTCTGGTGGCTAAAACGGTGTTGCAAATTAAAACACATCAATTGAACTCTAAAGACACTCAGAATACAATGTCCTGTTCATCCATCCATCCTACTTGTTCAGCTGCATTAAGGAGTGGGATTCTTATGTATGCTTCATCTATCAGATGATAGGATGTGTGACAGGAAGGAGTTGGTTTGTCTTTGATTCACCTCATATCATATATCATTAGCATAGATAAGGGAGAATATTGGTGACGAGAAATGTGGACGAAGTATGCTCTGAATGGTACAGGAGAAGCAATACTAAATTGTGGATTATTATTCTGCTGCCATTATACAGCTTTTTATTTTATTTATTTATTTACTATACTTTTATACTGCCCCTCTCAGCCCGAAGGCGACTTTAAGGGCATAAGTATCTTACTTAGGCAGAAGGCATTAAAAGCCTTTTAATTTGATCGCTTTGAAAAACTGGGTCTTTGATACTATTTCGGTAAAAGCTTTCACTATGTTATAATTCTTTTGTTCTAGAAGTTTAGCATTGAAGGATTGTCTACCTTCTCTTCTGTTTTTCCTTATTGTAGTTGGATTGAAGATTGGACACTGGGAAGGCCTGTGGTGTCCATTGGTGTTCAGTTCATGCAGTTTATCCATGTTCTGGTCACTGAAGGTTCAGGGATGGTAGAGAGGGAAATTCTGTCAGTCTACAAGATGCTGGGGTGATCTTGCCTTGCCATTGTGCATTTACTTTGTGTTACCATGGATGCCAGAGCAAAGGCTGCCAGAGCTGTTATATTCTAAATAGTTTGACCTGCTGTTCTTTTTCTTCTGAATTTTAATGCTTGGGAGTGCATAGTATCTGATTCACTAATATGGTGACAATAGGATTATAAGGCTTATATTTCCTTCATATGCTTGGTGTTGGCATTCATTAGCATTATGACTTAGTGGATACAGTGAGTGTGGTAGGTGATGCTTGCTTGGAGTGAAGGATAGTTCTTTTTGTCTCAGGAATCAGTTGTCTATTCTTGCAAAGTCTGTTTTTTCCGTGGTGGAGGGAAACTACAACGTAATTTTTTTTCTTCTCCCTTCTAGATACTCCTACACCATTCTATCCCCTCTGCATTTATGGAAGCTTTTAATCACTTTATTTATGATATTTCTACCCTGCTGTTATTACCCCGCAGGGGACTCGGGGCATCTAACTGCTGTGTTGGAGGTTGAAGGTGTCATACTTTGATTTTGTATGAAATATAAACTCTTTTTATACGACAAATCTATAATTTAACTTTAATAAAAAATACATTCAGAATTTTGATGCATTTCAGTTCTGGTCAGAAAGGCTGCAAATTGTGGGTTGTACAAAAATATGCACTAAGGAATTATGTTTTATTTAACATTGGAACAATATGGCCTATGCTATTTTGAAACTTATCCAAGTATTTTCAGCACACCAAAATATTTCAAAGCAAAACCAACATATGCTCTATAGATTATAGCAAAATGTTGAGTGTGTAGATTTTTAAACAGAAGGCCAGGTCACAGTCCCTCAAACTATTGGAGGGCCAGATTATAATTTTTAAAAAGCACGAATGAATTGCTATGCACATTGCACAAATCTTATTTGTAGTGCAAAAACCACTTAAGAACAATACAACCATTAAAATGAAGGACAATTTTAACAAATATAAATGTACTAGTATTTCAGTGGGAAGTGTGGACCTGCTTTTGGCTGATGTGATTGCTGTTGTTGTGTGCTTTCAAGTCATTTCAGACTTAGGTTGACCCTGAGCGAGGGCCTGGTAAATGACCTTGGAGGGCTGTATCTGGCCCTCGGGCCTTAGTTTGAGGATCCCTGGTGTAGATCATGAACAACCCTGAGTTGTTCTTGAAGAAATAGGTTGTCAGCAACATTTGATTGTCCTGATAAGTAGCCTGTTCTCAGTAAATAGATAAACAGAATGAATTCCAATTGGTAGGGGGTCAGATATCATCCTACATGCTATATGCAAAGCAAGATTAGACATGGAGGAAATAACATTAACAAGTAAGGATATGAAAATTACACAATGCTATTGGCAGTAAATCTCAAATACTTCAAATTATTACTGAAAAAAGTCAAGAAAAAAGTACAAAAGCAGGTTTTCAGTTGAACATTAAGGAAACAAACATAATGACCACATGATTTTAAAGCAGATAAAAAGAACATTGAAATAGTTCAAGATTTTCCATACCTTAGCTCATTCATTAATCAGAATTGAAACTGCAATCACAAAATCTGAGGACAGCTAGAACTTGAAAGAGCAGCTATGAAGGAACTACACAAGAGCCTGAAATGTAAAGATATGCTATGATATTTACATTTTTGTATGTGTGGTTATGAAATCTGGACAGTGAAGAAAGCTGATTAGAAGAAAATAAATTCATTTGAATTGCGGTGCTGAAGAAGTTTTGTAGATATTGTGAATTCCTAAAAATACAAATAAATGGATCATGGGGCAAATCAAAATCTGAACTCTCCCTGGAATCCATGATGAATACATTGAAACTGTCATACTTCGGACATTACAGATAGATGGGCTCAATCAAGGAATCTGAATCTCCAAGACCTGAGGAGGAATGTTGAGGACTGAGTGATTTGAATTAATGGGGTTGTTGTAAAGTAAACCAATGTCAACTTGATGCCAGTTAACAACAAAAGAAAAGGGAAAGGGAAGAAGAAAATCCTAACATTTCTAGGAATACATATATTATTTGAGATACTTTAGACACCACCATAAACTATTTGTAAAAAAAAATGTTTGTTTTTTCAAAGAAAAAGTGCTATAAAAATTTATGCAAGACAACGAATGAAAATTGGAATTGTATTGCCAGGGCTTGTGGTTCTGATTTATGTGTAACAACAAAAATTTTGGTAAATGTATAACTAGGCTATTGATAACTTGCTAAATCCAGCATTCCAAAAATACAAATGGCTTTTGAATTAATTTTTAATATCCTACGTGATAGCTATTTCATCATTATTTTCATTACAGTCAATTATATAAATAAACCCATCTAGATTTGGATTGGTTTGGTTTAAAAAAAAAAATTCGACTCTAGGTTCAGATAATGATTATAATAATTTTATTTCTTACCCGTCTCTCCTCATGGTTCGATACAGGTTACAGAATAATTAAAACACATAAACATTGTAAAAATATCACATATACATACATGAAAATGTATTTCTATAAAAGATACGTATTAAAACGTATTTCTATAAAATATGTATTAAAATTCACAAAATACAAACATGACTGACTTCAAATGTGATTTCCTCATGTTTTAAAGTATCTTACTAGATTTTGTGCACCATTTAGATATTTGGCTCCTAATACTGTTGCAAGAATTTGCAATGAACTTGGCTTTATTGTATTTAGTGGCTTAGGTTCATCAGTTTCAGGTTCTGACTTGTCCACTTTGGAGAGTCAACAAAACCAGTTGATGTCATAAGTCAACTGTGCTACCCATTGAACAAGCTTTTCTCAAGAAGTAGTTTGTCTGCCTTTCATATTTTTTGCATGTAAATGCTAATGAGTATGTTTCTAAACAGAGATCACATTGCCTAACATAACATCATTCATTATTTTTGTGTTCCAGTTGTCATTTCACAAACCCTTACGACTTATATCGTAATGATTTGTCCATGTTATAAGATCACTGGGACCAGTTTTGGAGATATTTATGCACTTAATGAAATGTCTAAAGACTGATTTCTTAATTGGTATATATTTTCTATTATATAATCTACTTGTAGTTTTAAACGTTTAGTGGCTATGAGAGTGCTGGTGAAGTTTATATTATAATTTTTTAAATGTTAAACTGTCTCTGAATGCATAAAGGAAGGCTGGGCAACTTGCAACCTCTTGGCTGCAGGCCATTTCATCAATTTTTCCACAGTTCTGCTTCTTGCTGTAGCTCCTGAGACACCTCCACCTTCTAGAGAAATGTCACACATTTTTGAATTATATGAAATACAGTGCAGAAAGGGGGGGGGGGCATTGTCTCTGTGCACAAGTAGATGAGTCTTTCACTGTTGCATTTCTTTCACTAACAACAATATTTGATAGCGTCTGCTAGCTCACGCCCGGCCCAATTGTTTAAGATAATTCGATCTCTGTCGACGGTCCCTACCGTCCCAAAGAACAGTGATCAGGCCCTCACTGCCGGTGCTTTTCAGAGCTTTTTTGTAGACAAGATACTGAGTCTCCGCCGGGACCTTCCGACCACAGTTGAGACAGTTAAAGAGCTCGAGACTCCGTGGCCCTCCGCCGGGCCCACCCTTGACCGGTTCCGACCACTGGACGCAGATGCTGTTGATAAGTTAGTGACTGCAGCCCGCCCGACCACCTGCTCCCTCGACCCGTGCCCCTCCTGGCTTGTTAGATCTTGCCTGGAGGGGTTACGTGGCCTCTGTTGAATGTCATAAACAGCTCCCTTGAGCAAGGAGCCTTCCAGAGTGCTTGAAAGAGGCGGTGGTGGCTCCATTACTGAAGAAACCATCATTGGACCCTGCGGTTCCCTCCAACTACCGCCCAGTGTCGAATCTTCCGTACCTGGGCAAGGTAGTTGAGAGGGCAGTAATGGAGCAGCTGCAATCCTTCTTAGATGATACAACATGGTTAGACCCCTTCCAGTCCGGCTTCCGTTCGGGGCACGGGACGGAGACGGTCCTGGTCTCCATCACAGACCAACTCCGCTGCCAGCTCGACCAAGGCAGGTCTGCGCTGCTCGTGTTATTGGACCTCACGGCAGCGTTTGACACGGTCGACCACAATCTTTTGATCCACCGCCTGGCCGTGGCTGGAGTGAGGGGGACAGCCCTTAAATGGCTGACCTCCTTCCTCCACCAGCGGTCTCAGCGTGTGAGGAGGGGCGGGGTGGTCTCCGAGAGCTCCCCATTAGTGTGTGGGGTTCCTCAGGGGGCTATTCTCTCCCCTCTGTTATTTAACATCTACATGCAGCCGCTTGCACAGCTGGTGCGGAGTTATGGGCTGATCTGTCATCAGTATGCCGATGACACTCAGCTCATTCTGAGGATGGAGGGCAGGCCGGAATCCGTCCCCGATAATTTCCAACTTTGCCTCGAAGCCGTCACTGGATGGCTGCAAGCCAGTAGGTTGAGGGTGAATCCGGCGAAGACGGAGATCTTGTGGCTGGGCGGCCCGGGCGGGGTGGGTGCCAGGCTCCCGACCCTGGACGGTTCGGCGCTGCACCCAGCGCCGTCCGTGAAGAGCCTGGGTGTCCAACTGGACTCCCAGCTGACCATGGAGGCCCAGGTCTCCATGGCCAGCAAGGCTGCCTTTTCCACCTCCGCCAGGCAAGGAGGCTGGCTCCCTACCTCTCCCGGAGCGACCTAGCCACGGTGATCCAAGCCACGGTCATCTCAAGGCTAGATTACTGTAACGCGCTCTACGTTGGCCTGCCTATGTCGTCGATCCGGAAGCTCAAGCTAGTGCAGAACACTGCCGCCCGGCTCCTGTCTGGGGCTCCAACAGGATGCCGTATTACACCAATCTTGCAGGATCTGCACTGGCTCCCAATTGAGCACCGGGTCGCCTTCAAAGTGCTGGTTCTTACCTTCAAGGCCATATACGGCCTGGGGCCAGCGTATCTGAGGGACCGTCTCACCCCATATTGCCCAACGAGATCTCTCCGGTCCGAAGAGGCCAACCTCCTGGTGGTACCTTCTGTCAAATCGGCACATTTAACATCAACCCGCCGGGAGGGCGTTTTTCTGTGATAGCTCCTACGCTATGGAACGCCCTCCCGGCCGAAGCTAGAGCTCTGAGAGACCTCCTCCCTTTCAGACGGGCCTGTAAAACTTATTTGTTTAGGCAGGCCTTCGGGGAGTAGACTGTGCCCGTTACTATAATGCTGCCATTCTTGGATTTTATGTAAATAATTTTAAAAGTGAAGGTGTGGATGACAGCAATATGGTCAACAACTGGCCAAGATACCAGTTATGTATTAAAAGCTTATGTTTACATTTGATAATCTTAGCTCCTTCAGCAATACTATTTATTGGCAGCCTAATAAATAAAGTTTATTTATTGGCAGCTTAATAAACATGCATTGTATTACACAACTTCACTTCTTGCCTTGCCCCTATGGCAAATACAGCATTCAGGGAATATCAGGGTTGATGTAGTGGCAAAGGCAGAATTGAAATATCACTCAAAAACTTACTCCAGTGCTATTGCAGATTTTTCTGATTGTATGTAAAATAACTTACTATTGTTTATTTATTACTTAAATGAACTAATGTAAAGTTAATCAAATTCTAGAAATGAATAAAACCCATTAAAGCAAGATCTAGAACAGACTGGCACAACATACAGCCCATGGGCTGCATGCGGCTCTCAGAAGCCCTTAGTGCTGCCCGAGTGCCATCCACGCCTCCTCCCTCACTAGCGCGTCCTCTGGTTGCTTCCCTCCACTGCCGCTGCTTTTCCTTCTCCACACCTGCGGGCTGTTATTGTGTGCCTGCTTGCTGCTTCCTCCCCCTTGCTCACCTCCAGGCAGCCCCAACTTCAGGAAGCAGAGGCAGTGGTACTATCTTGTGAGCAATCAGAACCATGAGAGTGAAACCTGTGAATTGAGAATTGATAAGAACCTAGACTGTGTACCCTTATGAGGATTTAGAAAGCTTCATTCTTTTATGAGCTCTGCCAGTTCTATTCCATATTAAGGTGTGACTGATAACTCTTACCATCCTTCTCGGAGCTAAAACAACACCAAACTCTTGAGAAAGTAAAACAATGGGCTCAAAAGGCTTACAGGCCTTCATCATCATGTAGATTAGTGTAGTGTGCTTCACCATTGGAAACAAAAGTCCTGTGTTAGGAGGTAAATTCCATAACTTTTTTCATCCACAAAGAGAGATCAGGATATGTAATTACATTGCCATGCAGAAGTATTGCTTCCCTTTCCTTTCCCCTTTCCCCTGAAAAGCTGTGCAAAAGCAAGTGAATCCTAACTGCCTATCACTCATTCAGGATCATACTGCCTCTGAACCCGTAGTTCCATTTTCAAGGCTTAGATTTTTGGAAACATTTTTTTGGGTGAATTTTGAGATGCAGTGAAAGAATGATGGTACAAATCAATGTACACCATTTGTGGGGAGGAGGTGGCACAATGTTCCCATCCTTTGAAAAAACTTGTAGGCTGCCTTGAACCCTAGTTTTTGGAGTTTTTTTGCTGGGGTGGGGGGAGATGTGATGTAAATAAATACATTAGTGGGGATACTTCACCATGCCAGGACTGTATGCTGAGAATGACAGGTGATGGTGGCAGCTACCAGAGATTTGGTTACCCTCTGTGTGAGGGAGTGAGAATAAGTGCCCCCTCTGGGATTTTATCTAGGTTATCTACAGTAGGTTTTATCTAGATTGAAATGAGTAAGTAGTACAACTCTAAAATCACTTTGCATTGGATCACAGATGGTTACTATTACAAAACAAAACTGAATTTTCACTTTCTAGTATTTACCTTTGCTTAAATATTTTAGGTGCTCGGTGATAATGGGTTTTCCTTATCACAATTTTAAAACATATTTGTGTCCTTAAAAGTCTTTAGTGCCTCTTTGAAGATATTAAGGAAAGCATGACAACTAGAAATATAAAAAAGTACAACTTCTTATTAGAATACTTATATTTTTATTTTTCACAATTACAATAATATCTATTTATTACCAACTTCAGTAAATGAACCAAGTTACAGTGACGTTAAGCAATCATGTTCCACTTATTATTAGCACAACTTTCAACTTAAAAATAGCAGTGGCTAACAAACATAATTAAAAACAAAAACAAATTATACATTAAACCATTTTAACCATCATAGTAAATACTGCACTTTTCCACCTGAATTTTCATAAAACCTGTTCAGATTTCGTTAGCCTTGCCTCTTTCTTACTAACTAACTAACTTACTAACTTTATTTCTTATGAGTCACCCTCCACCAAAGGTGCTCTGGGCAACTTACACAATTAAAATAAACAGGTTACATAGTCACCGCTTGTTACTAACAATCATAGGCTCTTCTGAAAAGCCATGTCTTGAGTGCCCCTAAAATGTACTGTATGTAGCTAATGTATACCTGGAATTAAATATAATTTTGTCTCTTGATGTTGTATCTGTAATGTAGAGTTGTTTTCATATTAACAAAATTACTGTATCTATCGCATAATTCTAATTTTCCTCTTTTTTTCTTTATCTGGGTCAAGAACAGAGTACTAGGTACAACAGCACATATCTACAAAGAGGATATCTACAAAATTTCATTATCTAGAGTGTGTGTGTGAGAGAGAGAGAGATATGATTACTGGAAACAGATGTTGTATGTTTAGAAGTATAAGGCTTTGGAAGGAAATTAGTATGTAACATTCATTGTAGAAGTGAAATCCTTAGAATGAGTCCCCTCACCTCCATTTTTAAGGTGGGCAGACTTATTTTGTAGATTGATATTTTGGTTTGTACTTCTGTATTTCATTTCCTTTTGTTGTGCTGTCAATCAACGTATTTCCATTATCAGTGTATCTGTAGGAAAGGTATGCTTCTAAAAGATGTGATCACATCTTACACAGTTGGATAAAAAGATTGGCAGCATGCCTCTCCTTTAAAAAGCAGTCTAGTGAATACTGTGTTCTTGTATGTGAGAGACAGGGTAAAGTCAGGAGTTTGAGATCAGACTGTAATTAGCTCTAGCAAATAATATGGTGATGAGCAAACATTTTCCCCTGTTGTTCTGACCCATAGTTAGAATACTATGGATCAGCACAACAAGCCTGAACAATATCGATTGAGTTAAGAGACTCTTAGCAATGCCGCTTTATTTGTGCAGTATCCACAAGTCCATATTGAAGTTATTTTCTAACTTCATCTCTTGAGCATATTCTGTACATCATTGCTAGATTAGATGCCTCACTTACTGACACATGGCATGATCTTCAGATAGATGCACCTTCTTGTTGTTAGTTGCCATCAAATCATCACAATGTTTGGTGTCTCCATGAATGACACTCATCCATCAGCGGCCCTATTCAAGACTTGCATACTCAGAATTGTGGCTTCCTTCATTGAGTCTGTCCATCTGTAATGTGTCCTTCCTGTATAAATGTAGGATATCCAATATATTATAGATTCTGAAAAGCAAAATCTTCTACAATTTGACTTCCCTCGCTCCAGAGTAATTGTCAATCCTAGTTCTGAAGGGAACCCTCTCAGTCTTTTTAAAGAATTAGGTTATGTATTCTCCCTTTCCATTCATGAAGGAGAAATCTAAAAGTGTTTTCTTTCTCTTCCCATGACACATCATCATAGCAGTTTTAACCTATCCAAACTCTGTACTTGTATAGCTACAAAGAAGGACCTGTTGGTATGCTGCATTTAAGAAGCCTGAAATGTATTTATTGTAACTAAATTCTGATTTCATTTCAAGCTGATGATAGGAAAGAAATACAGATTTGTTTAAATCCTAGACACTGCAAGATGGGAGATGAGCATACTTCCATGCATTGTATTGCAATTGGAATTTTAATTAGAAAAACATAGAGCATCGGCTTCCCTTCTTATATTCCCACATCCTTGCCAGTAGTAAGATAATTCATTTGGTAAAACAAGAAACACACATTGTAGCACAGCAGTTCTCGTTTGTGCCTGGGGACCAGGGAACAGCACCGGGGGTGCCATTAGCATTAGGGCCAGCACCGGCAGAGATAGATTCTGAAGAGGATTTGGAAGGGTTACCTGAAGGAGCGTTTCCCATCACTGGGCCCCTCTCTCCCACTGAAAGCTTGGCTTGGGATGAAAGTTGGCTTGACCCCTATGCAGACATAGATGAAAGCCAGGTGCAAATGGAAAGCAGTGATAGTGGAAGTTATGAGCATCCGGGGGGGAGAGGGTCACAGGAGCTTCTAAGTGAAAACATGGAAGAAAGCGGCTGGGAAGATTCTAGGGAGGAGAGCTCTCATGGAGATAGGGACCCAGCTGCTGAGAGACAAG
The DNA here is from genome assembly GCA_030556195.1 of Anolis apletophallus. Lineage (NCBI taxonomy): Eukaryota > Metazoa > Chordata > Lepidosauria > Squamata > Anolidae > Anolis > Anolis apletophallus. The sequence goes on along the minus strand of JARBWK010000002.1, from coordinate 48,230,483 downwards.
GTCGAACCTTTGATAGGAGAAGTAGCATTGAGTCCAGGAGAAGGGGATGGCACCGCAGCCTAGACAGGCCGAGGTCCATCAGCAAAGATTGGAGACGACAAGGCCTAGAGCGTCGGGGACCTCGGCCAAAAGATTAAGTATAGCATCCGTGGGAACGAATCCCCAGTGCTTCGGCCACGTCTCTTCTGAGCAGACGTGTAGCGAAGTGGGTCCACGGAGCTAAGTTGGCTAGTGGCCACCAAGTCTTGCCTTGCATTTACCTTGCCTTGTTCCTGAATCCGCATTGCTGCGCGGAGCCCTGCTTAAGCCTTTGGATTGCCTTGCCAAGCTGTTTTGGACATTGATTGCTTCAAGCCTTTTGGATTACTTTGCTATTCTTATGGACATTATACCTTTTGAACTGTTCTATATTCAATAAAGTAGTTAGCCTTCAGTCCGTCTCTGTGTGTGTGATTAAGGGGCCGGTCAAGTCCGTGCATCGTGACACACATAGTGTAAGTATATACAGTAAAAGTTGCTTAGCATTCTGATGATAAAAACATTTTGTCAACAAGTGCAGGGACATAAAATTCAGCCAGCACTTGTGATTATTGTTATAGAAGAAAATTTATATTTTGGAAGTTTTTTACTTCACTTTTTTTTTGTCTGAGTTTTCTGTTGTACTCATGTAAAAACAATCCTGCATTACTTCAGAATCTAAACCTTAAAAAAGTTGTCTTGTTTGCTATGACTTTGCTTCTGGATGATTTTACCAAGCAGAGTGATTTGCTGGGGTTGTGTATGACTAGTTGTGGCTCAGCAGCCAAATACACATGAAACCTTCTGCATTAGAATTCTGGGAACAGACAGTCCAAATGTAGACACAAATTGAAAGCACAGATTTCTTACATGAGAGGAGGATTTAGAAACTATAGAAAAGGAAGTACTCTAGACTGTAGCATAGAGTTTGAATATGTTCCAACTTTTATTAAATCAATCTGTGGGAAACACATGGGTATGCATTTATCCAGTTTTTGAACAATCAAATTCAAACACGTTGTTTTTTCATAGTCTTTATATAGTCCCATATGTACATTCTGCTCCTGTTCAAGCCTTATTTATGAAACCTCTTATATTTAGACTAGATTTTGGACAGGTAGTCTATCCCCATTATACCATCACTAAGTCAAGTCATGCTTCCAGCACTCAGTCTCTTCCTAATCATGACAGTAATGTGAGCTAGAGCTAAACAAACAAATACACAAACAAAAAGCCAAACAATATTTTCCAATTATTCGTTTTCCCAGTGTTTCTAATATTTATTTATATTCATATTCTTTGGGATCTAAGGCAGGTTAAAGCATGCCTAAGCTATGCTACAACTAAAAAACTACTGCTAAAAGATCTTAATAAAATCGGTTAAAATAGCTAGTATTTTAAAACTCTTATACTGTGAAATTCTCCCTCTCCGTTGGCGCCCCCTTGTTGTGGGGGAGAGGCTTTCGTACCCTAATGAAGTTGTGAGCTATGTTGGCGGTGGCATAATAGCCACCGGTAAAGCCTCCCATGCCAGACAGGTCACAACCGAAGGGTCTGACAAAGAGCGTCAACGGGCAGGATGGGCTCTCTAGCCTTTTGGCAACCATCCTAGGAGAAGGAAAACTCCGATTTCAAACCTGGGCAGATGGTGCTCATTTAACTGTAAAGCCATCTAAGAGAAGGAAACTCGAACCAAACTCGAAACTCGACCTGAGGACCTCGCTGCCACCGTCCCAGCTTGCTAGGCCCCGGCAGACAAACCTTTGGTTTAAAGGGTGAGGCCAGTTCTATGCACGCTGCGCTCCACTAGAAAAATCCATTGCACAGGCTTGAAGAACACATCCAACCTCCAAATCTTCCTTTTTATTTTTTCTGAGTTATTGCTGTTTTCTTTCTGACATTATTCTTAAACCTTTCTGTTGCTGTAATTAACAGTCACACACTTTATGTGCTTTCTGAAATCGTATCATGCACACCCATGTTTACTGGTATACTTTCACTTGATAGGCAAACAAAAAATAGAGCATTGTGTCTGAAAGTCTTCTTTGTTTTGGGGGGGTGTCAGATTTTACTACATTCAGGCCAAGATTTTTGATACTCTATTCTACATTGGCACATTCTGCAGACTGGTTAAAAGACCAAGTAATGTAATTTCCCTCTGGGCAAAAAGTCTTCACAGTCTTTTTAACGTAACGGTTAGAAAGAATGTGCAATGTCTTTTTAGAGATAGCTTTGACATTATGGCTCCTGGAATGTTAGGACTAAGTTTAGTATCAGCTGAATCCTTCAACACTTCAGCCACACTGCTAACACTCTAGTATAAATTTACAAGTTAATGTGAATCCACTATCCAACTGATGGCATGAGAAGAAAAGGAAGAAGGTGACTCCAGTAATGAAAGCATTGCATTGAAAAAATATGAATTGGAAAAAATGTGATACTGACTGAGTTATGAAATAAGTAGGAATCACTTCACTTCTCATTCCACCAGTTCTGAACAAAACTGTTTGTAATAGACATTATTATCAATGGAAGAAAACTCAGTCTTCAGTTTTTATATTTCTGAATATATTTTCACCACTTTTTCTGAAAGTCAGTGTAGTGTAATAGTTTAATTGTTGGACCAGGACTCTGGGAGACTAGGGGTGAAACCTTTTTGAAGCCCAGTAGATGTCCTGATCTTGGAAGTCCACTCTGACCTGGGTAGGTCACATTCCCTTAGCCTTAGAAGAAGGCAGTAGCAAATCTGCTCTGAATAAATATTGCCAAGAAAACCCAGGGGTCAATGTCGTCATAAATCAGTTGCATATAACACCAAATACAAAAACAACAAATGTACTAGAAGACACAACTAAGACCAAATAAGTAAAATATTCAGATACTGTATTTTTGAAACAATAAAGATGTCCAAGCAATGAATTTTGATAGGTTAAGTTTTGATAGGTGGGACACTGGTAATTATCTGTCCTGTGTATATTGTAGTACATGATGGAGGAGCTCCACGTGACCCTTTGCCAGGTTTGCAGCTGCTCAAGATTCTCCTGTGCCCAGTGTCACTTATTTTGGCAGTTAAATGCAATGGCACAGCAGCAAAATTTCACTTTAAAAATGACACTTGCCATTTAAACAAATACTTAATAATAATAATATAATAATAATAACTTTATTTCTTGTGAGTCGCCCTCCACCGATGGTGCTCCGGGCGACTTACATAATTTAAAAAATACATCTAATTAAAAACACGGGTTCAAAGAATCACAAAGGGCCCAATCCCCAAGATTAGTCAATCCCCAAACGCCTGGCGGAAGAGCCAAGTTTTCAGCTCGGACAGGAATCTGGCTGGGGCCGATATGGCCCTAAGAGCAGGCGGAAGTGTATTCCAGATTACAGGAGCCACCACAGAGAAAGCTCTCCGTCGGGTCTTTGTCAGCCGGGCCTCTCTCACCCCTGGGATAACTATACAATCACCATTTATTTCACGCGATGGTCTTTCACTGTGTTGGTCTATTAACCGGTCGCCCAGATAGGCTGGTCCGGTTCTTTGTCGTGCTTTGAAAGTTATCGCCATGAGTTTATAGACCACTCTGAACTCTGTAGGGAGCCAGTGAAGAGCTTTTAGGATTGGCGAGATATGGTTCCTAGCCGAAGCCCCGGAGATGAGTCTGGCTGCTGCATTCTGGACAAGTCTCAGCCTCCGAGTCGTGGACAGCAGACATCACTGCCTCAGTTCTGAATTCAGAATTTGTTAAACGAAAGTTGTATTGTAGTCCTTATTTAATGTTTGGGGGAAATTAAGATGACAGGAATCCTTAATAAAAGGACCTTTGTCCCACAATGATAGAAACAATACCCCCTGAAGGACATTTATCTTTTACTGGGATTCCATTAATTATTGTTTATGAAAGTGTTAATGAAGTTAACTTTTATAGTATTGTTGAAAGCGCGCACACACAAAATAATTCCACAAATATAAGAGTGTAATAATATTTTGAGCATGAATGTTATTGCTGAAGTAATGGTTAAGAAGCATAGAAAATAAATAAAGAATACAATAATATTTTAAGAATAGAAATATTGTAACGAAAAGAATATATGTGTTCTATTAGACTATTTTACTTTCTCATAGAATAACATGTTCCTGTCATTAACAATCACTATGTTAAGGAATGGAGAAGGGGCTGAGAAAAATGAAACAGCTTTGAAAAGACGTGAAAAAGTCAAAAGATCTGATGTAAAATTCATAAAGTTGTGTACAAGTTATGGAAAGAACAGTAGATCATCTTACATTCATGAAAGAAAATACTAGAAGAAAGCTTACAAAAGAAGACCCTTTTATTCTGACAGGATTTTAAAGCATGGGCTAAAGTGCTATACTATTTTAAACTGAACTAATAATAATATTTAATTAATAGTTTTTTATCTTGTTAATTGCAGCTTTATCCTTTATTAGATTAATTACATTTTAATGTCCACTTTTGTATGTTTTTAAGTGCATAAAGATAAAGGTTTCCCCCTGACATTAAATCCAGTCGTGTCTGGCTCTGGGGGTTGGTGCTCATCTCCATTTCTGAGCATTGTCCATAGACACCTCCAAGGTCATGTGGCCAGCATGACTGCATGGAGCACCGTTTTCAAACTGCTAGGTTGGCAGAAGCTGGGGTTAACAGTGGGAGCTCACACTACTCCCCGGATTTGAACCTGCGATTTTTTGATTAGCAAGTTCAGCAGCTCAGCACTTTAACCCACAGTTCGCCACCGGAGGCTACCAGTGCATTTTTCTTGGGAAATTATATACTACCTTGAGTCCCAAGTTTAGGAGAAATAATAATAGAAAAAATATTAAGGGGTTTTTTTGTCTAAAATTGCTCATTTTATATTGTGTGTGTGTGTGTGTGTGTGTTTTAAATGGTTTTTAAATTGTGAATCAACTAGAGTGCTTATAAATGGAAAGTGAACGGAAAGTGAAAACGTGGCTCAGGGATCAAGCCTTCAGAGAATAATTGTAGTGCAATCATAGATATGGAATATGTGCAATGACTATTGGAATGGTCCCGGGTTATGATTATGGATGATGTGGTTTAAATATTGAATGTAATGCCTTTAAATGTTTTACTATGCATTAATTTACATTTTTATTTAAATGTTATTTAATTGTATGTTTTAAGGCATGGAATAGTTGCCTATATGTAAAGCCGGCTTCAGAGTTGAGAAAGGCGAAGTATAAATAGGGCAAATAATAAAATAAATAATGACAGGATGAAAATATTTACATAAATAAATAATCAATTAATTGACTTGGCAAATTTGTGTCAATTGAATAAGAGTAGTAGTTAGGCTCAAAATGATTAGCATGGGCCCTACTGTAACATAAAAAGGAGAGAAAGGGATCTTGTCAGATTTTAAGATGGATAGACTTATTTTAGTCTAAATTATAACCCATAAAAGTTCATGTTAAATTAAACCTGTTAGTCTTTATCTCCCCACAAGACTGGTTTGTCGTCCCCCTTTTTTTTTTTAGGTTAGGTGTTGGTGGAATAATAAAACATTTTTGAGGATCGTAAATTTTAGGGACATTTTCAAAACTAGTTATGTATGATGTTAAACTGGTTTATCTGTTTAAAAGGAATTGGTGATACTCACTCAAACCAGAAGTTTTTGTATTTCTTTATATATAAACTTTGTAAAGGCTCAATTTTGTGTAAGGTTGGAATTTATATGCTGAAAATAAGATGTGGGCAAGATGTAAAAGAAAGAAAAATAAGTAAGCAAAATTACACTCACAAAGAAGTTAGTCAAAATAGAAAATGATAATAAATAGATAATATTAAATTCCTGCTACTTTTATTTGGAATATTGTTTTCACATCATGACATTTACAGTTTCCCTTTTTAGTCATTAGGTAGATAACATGTTCACTTTAAAAGTTCTAAGCTTTATTCAGTAATATGTTTTTATTTATGTGTTATTGGGTGGCAGAAGCTGTACTGCTACCCTACTCTTACAAGATTTCCAAAGATTGAATATTATTTTCACATTATGACATTTACAGTTTCCCTTTTTAGCCATTATATAGATAACATGTTCACTTAAAAAGTTCTAAGCTTTATTCAGTAATATGTTTTTATTTATATGTTATTGGGTGGCAGAAGCTGTACTGCTATCTCTATTCTTACAAGATTTTAGTTTTGTACCCAAGTTTCAAGTGAACTGCTCAGGAATGTTGCTTGTTACAAGTTTGTTTGTTTGTTTGTTTAAAAAACCTAATCTGTAGTTGTCCTTTTCAGGAGAGTAGGAGAAAAGATAAACAAACAAAAACACACCTTAGAAAAAAGGTGGTGCACTCACATGCTTTATAATTACCGTATTTTTGGCACCATAAGACGCATTTTTTTTCTCCCAAAGTAGGAGGAAAAATCAGCTGCGTCTTATGGAGCGAAGAGGGGGGGGGGGCGCTAGAAAGCCTGTCCCTTGGCCACCTCCTCCTCGGTCCCGCCTCCTCCTCCGCCTCCTCTGCCTCCGCCGCCGCCCGCCCCTCCGCCGCTTACGCCGCCTCCGCCGCTTTCTGCCGCCTCCCTCGCCCCTTTCCGCCCCTTTGCGCCGCTTTTCGCCCCTTTCCGCCCCTTTCCGCCCCGCCGCCCCTTTCCGCCGCCTCGCCGCTTACTTACGCCGCCTCCCTCGCCGCCCGCCAAGATGCGCAGTAGGTCCCAAGCGTGTCTGGCGCGTCTGACGTCTGACGCAGGTGCGCCAGGCGTGCCTGCGTCAGCGCGCCAGCGCCAGGCGTCAGACGCGTGAGGCGCGCTTGGGACCTACTGCGCATGCGGCGGCGAGGAAGGGAGGCGGTAAGCGGCGGAGGCGGCGGAAAGGGGCGGAGCTTTTTAAGCCCCTTTCCGCCGCTTTCCGCCGCTTTCGCCGCCTCTTACGCCGCCTCCCTCGCGCCCGCGCATGCGCAGTAGGTCCCAAAAGCGCGCCTCACGCGTCTGACGTCTGACGCTGGCGCGCTGACGCAGGCACGCCTGGCGCACCTGCGCCAGACGCGCTTGGGACCTACTGCGCATGCGGCGCAGGGAGGCGGCGGCGGTGGCGGAGGCGGCGGAAAGGGGCGAAAAGCGCGGAAAGGGGCGAAAGGGGCGAAAAGCGGCGCAAAGGGGCGGAAAGCGGCGGAAAAGCGCAGGGAGGCGGCGGAAAGCAGCGAAGGCGGCGGTAAGCGGCGGGGGGGCGGGCGGCGACGGAGGCAGAGGAGGCGGAGGAGGAGGCGGGACCGAGGAGGAGGTGGCCAAGGGAAAGGCTTAGGGATGGCGGAGGGCGCCGAGGAGGGTCCACCCTTCCAGAAGAAAATTGGAAAAAAAATATTTTGGGCCAAAAGTGGGCCCGGCGCTTTGAAGCACTTTTTGGCCCAAAATATTTTTTTTCCAATTTTCTTCTTCTAAAATCTAGGTGCGTCTTATCATCCGGTGCGCCTTATGGTGCGAAAAATACGGTATCTGTTTTGCTTGCTTTTCTCACACCCACACACTCTTCATAGCTGCCTTTCTCCCTTAAATCACCCAAGACAAATCCTGACTTTTCTACATATTCCCAACGTGACCATTCCCCTTAAATCTTTTGTAAACATTTAGCTGTTGAAAGTGATAGGCTATAGCATATTCTTAATTGGTATCAGGAATCAATTTCTGGGACTATAGTAGTGTGCGTGTGTGTGTATTTAGTTAGATTTATATACTGCCCTATATCCAAGGATCTCAGGGCAGCATACAGTATAATCAATTTCACAGAATCATAACATGAAAGTGACCGTAAGGATCATCTAGTTCTATTCCCTGCCATATAGTTTAAATACTGTATAACAATTAAAGCAATAAGAACAGTCTAAAAGCATAGAAAAAAGTTTGGCACTGTACTTAAAATAATCTAAATCCGAAGAACATTTAATACTACATACATGTGCAGATTAGGACAAAAATGCTCTGAATTCTAGGTAAAAAAGAGCATGTTTTTACTTGTCAAGCATATATCTGAAGGAAAGGTAGGTGAAATGTGCTGATATTATTGACCAATGTGAAGTACAGATATAATACTTGATTATTTTATATAAAATAAGAATGGGCTGTGAGTCTCCATAGGGTTTATTCATCAAGGCCAGTAGTAAGAGGCTGTGGAAAATGCCACAGTCTCTTACTACTGAAGAGCCACAATTGCATACCTTTGGGGAAAAGGAGGAAAGGTAGTTATGGAATAGACCCTGTTAGTTGAGATCTCATTCTATTTTTAATTTACATATTCTTAAAAAATGAAGGAAATTATATACATGTATATATACACGAACCAGTATAATACTACCTTACATCTATACAATACTTACATTTGACTATGCTCTTCCCTCCTCCAATCCCCCCAATTGTGGTGATTTTCCATCCTTTGGGTTGGAGACATTCATATATAGTTCCATTCTTCCTTTCTATTACATCATTCAAGTGTCTTTTCTAAGGCCCCTTCTACAATGCTAAATAATCCAGATTATAAAATAACATAATCTACATTATCTGCTTTGAACTGGATTATATAAATCTACACTGCCATATAATCCAGTTCAAAGCAGATAATCTGGATTTTATATGGTAGTTTAGATGAGAACTAAGACCCCATCTCAAACATGAAGAAACTCAAACTCATCCATCAAACCAAGACATGGCCTATGTTGGAATGGATTTTTTCCCAAAATGTTCTGATCTGATCCCAGATGATCTGAAACTTTAAACTGGATTGATCCCAGATGATCTGCTTTAAACTGGATTATATGAGTCTCCATTGCCAGATAATCTGGAATCACATCCTGGGATATAGGGGCAGTGCACCCACATATAGTATTCTTGTCTAGTGTTATTGTTTCAGATATTCGTAAAAAGACTCTTCCACCCTACACCTCAGAATACTGGGGAGAAGCTCTCAGAATGTGCTTGGAATGGATTTGCAGAACATTTTGTGGAGGAGATTGTTAAAATCCATTCCAACATAGACTTTACATTGGTAATAAATTTTGGGAGACAGATGAAGCATCCACATGTCTTGGTTTGATGGATGAGTTTGAGTTTCTTCATGCCAATGATTGAACAAGAATAGACAGACGACTTGTTTGCTGGAGCTATCTTCTTTTCAGTTGTGTATGGCTACCAGAGGACGGCTGTCCAATGATGTGGTAGAAGCTGTGAATATCTCTGAAAGAGACTCCTCTCTTTAAAAGCAATTTTAGTCCCCATAGAAGAGACATTGGCGGAACCTCTCCACCCTAAGTAAAATTGTCCAGTTTTTACCCTTAAAAAAGAAAACCCAAAAAAATCTTACACTGAGTGGATGAAAAGCAACTTGTTGCTTTCTTGGATTAAACTGATTCATTTACAATTCATTTCAGTCTGAATTCATTCCTTATTTGGGACAGAAACATCATTGAACACCAAAGTAGATAATGAGTTCTAGGTAATGGGTGACTCCAGTATGATGGAGTCTGTTGAAGTACTGGATTGTTGTCTAGATGAAGGATTAGACATGGGTAGGGAAAGGAGTCTTGATCCAGATTATGCAGGGCCCTTCCACACAGTCCTATATCCCAGAATATCAAAACAGAAAAATCCCACAATATCTTCTTTGAACTGGGTTTTCTGAGTCCATACTCAGATAATGTGGGATTTTCTGCCTTGATATTCTGGATTCAATATAGGACTGTGTGGAAGGGCCCCTCGTGAGCAGGAATGTTAACCTGAGTGGATTTGCAATCTATTTTGGATCGGGTTATACTCCCCTTTCAAATACTGGGTTTGTAGCTTGGATTCTATTTCATCTGGGTCGTTGATTTGGTGATATAGGTGAAATTTGGAGATTAGGAACTTTTTTGTAGGAAATAATTCTTTAGTATTCATACACTAAAACTTACAGGGCCGATTCCACATAGAAATGTGTCCAGTTGAAGGTGATATTCCCACCTGTTTTATGTAACCTCCCACTTCTACAAAGTAGCTTGGCTTATCACATAAGGGACAGAGAAGAAAGATTAGATTACTGAAAATCAGACAAAAGACAGCCTCTGTGCGTGGAACAGTGGCTCCTGTCGTATTGCCCAATCACAGCCCATTCAATTCATTAGAAACTGCTGGATTTGGACAAACTCTTTTGTGTCAAGGTGAGAGGTAGGGGAAGGAGTCCAAAAACAGACTCAGCCAGATTTACTGGTCACATTTCTGCTTGTCACTGTCTTCAATGTTAATTCAAGCATTATTTTAATGTATAATAGCAGCAATTGTAAAAATGCTGTGTAAAACATTAATGAACACATTGCAATTTAATGAATGCAATGATTTTCGACTGTCGACCATGTTCATGTAATTTGTGATTGTGGCTTAATAAAAGAGAAATTGATTGGTAGCTAATTGAATCATTAAATTTAGTTCTCTGTTTATAATTTTTAGTTTAGTCAATAGTAACCTCCATGTTTGTTTTATAGGTTATTAAAGCATATTACTTTCTGGATGTTGTACACTGATGTATACTACATACCATTGTTCACTTGGAAATACTTAGACTGCAAAATAAGTAATTAAATAAATTGAAATTTGACCTCATTAATTTGTACTGAAATGCATAAAGATGTTAACATCTAATAAAAGAATAACCAGAAACATATATATTGGTGCCTGAAAGGCCTTAACTTTTATGCATTAAATATGTAAGGAAATTCCTGGACTATAGTGAGCTAAAAAAAGAAAAAGAAAGTTGGGGCAGAGGCTGTCCGGGACACATATGCCTGTTTGACACCTGATTCCATCCCTTTGAAAAAAATGGGTCACTTTGGTGGAAAGCCATTGCATTAAATATGTGAAATTCCAAGACTGTTTGCCATGCCTGTTTGACATGTCATCATGGAGGAGACGCAGGATGTTCACAAATACGTTAGGGCACCAGATTTTTTGGAGTATGGCCCAGAAAGCACTGCGATTCACTGTGTCGAACGCCTTTGCAAGGTCATTGAATGCCATTTACAGTGGTTGATTTTGTTCCCTACATTTTTCTTGGAGCTGTTGTGCAGTGAAGATCATGTCCACTGTTCCTCTGGAGGGCCAGAAGCCATTCTGGGATTCTGGGAGGGTGTCTTCTGAGAGGGGTAGAATGCGGTTTGCAAGGATTCCTGCAAGGATTTTCCCAGCGGAGGTTAGAAGGGAAATACCTCGATAATTTCTTTAGTCTGTTCTTTCCCTTTTTTTTTTTGAAGAGGCTGATGATGGTGGCATCCTTGAAATCTGTTGGGATTTTCTTGGTTACCCACACTTTTTCAATGAGCTGGTGGAGTTGTTGTGTCAGCTCAGGTCCTCCCTCTTTAAAGATTTCAGCAGGGATCCCATCAGGTCCACTGGTTTTGTTATTATTTTGTTGGCTGATGGCATTGCTGATTTCTTCCAAACTAGGCAGTGCTGTAAGCTCATCCCTGGTTTGTTGTTGTGGTATTTGTGAGAGAACCTCTTCGGCCACATTGGATCTGCGATTCAGGAGGCTGGTAGTGTTCTTTCCAACGTAGTGCAATTGATTTTTTGTCCTTCAGAAGTTTAGTTCCATCTGATGAGCGTAGAGGCTGTATGCCATGGTTTCTTGGTCCATATATGACCTTTGTGACTTTGAAAAATCCCTGAGCATCATGGGTTATCAAATCTGTGTCATAGAAGGCTTAATTTCATACAGGCCTTTACTTCCTCTTTCTTCAAGCTGCAGGAGACATCTATCTCCTTTAAAGAAGAATTAATTTCCTTATTTGATCACAGCATTAACCCTGCAATGGCCAGATTGATCAGCCAAGAAGGGCAGGGTTAAATAAACAAGTTGTAGCCTCCTCATTTAGGTGAGTCCTGATGAAATCATTCCTTTCCTTGTATCAGATACACTTAAGATTGTGGCAATGGCAAATTTTATTGATGGTTGCCAGATAGAGAGGTGGACCTCTCTATTCATTTTCTTTTGCGGCCAGTTTCTAGTTTCAGAACTGCCTGCAAGAAAAAAAATGCCTCCATGGAAGCCAGAAACAGCTTTTATGTATGTGAATATACTTTTATCAAATCAAAGAACAATGGAGCAAAAGCTTACACAAATATACAATGCAAAGGTTCAAACCATATTTTATATGCTGACTGAACTGTCTGCAAATTATGTGCTCCATATCCCCCTCCTTATATTCTTGGAAGCAGTACAGTGAAATGATTGAAAGGCTTGCATTCTTTTCATACTCTCATAAATTAATTTTCTTCTTGTGTGAATTACTGCATTCCTGTTGCATGCCATATTTTCCACTTAATAAATTCATGGTCGTCTGGGATGGCATAAATAGAATTCACTCTTTCTGTGGGATTATATTTAATATTATTCTGATGTGGCTAAGCATATTTTCTTTTTTGCTTATAGTAAAGCATGTTCTAATTAAAATGCTTGGATAGTTAAATGGCCTTATTAGTAGTTTTGAGCATTCGTGTGTTATAAGTTGGATATAATTGGTTGCTTTTATATGTTGCACAAGTAAACTGTTTACATGTAAAGTATGGGAAATGAAAGTGGGAAGCCTGAGTAGCATGAATGCATTTTGTAAAAGAAGAGATGAATTCTTTGACACTGCCATTTCATCACCATTTTTCTTCCTCCTCACTGTTGTGTATAAAATTGGTTTTAGGGCTGAAGGCTCTGAGGCTGGACATAAATAAGAAAAAAATAGATGAATGTAAAGGCTATGTAGTGATACCAATGGAGCCCCCAGTGGTGCAGTGGGTTAAACCTCTGAGCTACTAAACTTTGTTAACCAAAATGTTGCAGGTTCGAATCTCGGGAGCCCCCACTGTTAGCCCCAGCTTCTGTCAACCTAGCAGTTTGAAAACATGCAAATGTGAGTAGATCAATAGGTACCGCTCCAGTGGAAAGGTAACAGCGCTCCATGCAGTCATGTGAGCCACATGACCTTGGAGGTGTCTACGGACAACACCGGCTCTTTGGCTTAGAAATGGAGATGAACACCAACCCCCAGAGTCGGACACAACTGGACTTAGGGGAAAACCCAGTCGGACACGACTGGTCAGGGAAAAACCTTTACCTAACCTTAGTGATACCAATACAGTTAATTGCAAGAATGCAGTTTAAATCCTCCTCCCTAGAGTGCAAATATACTGGTAGATTTTAGTGGACTTAACAGTTGTGCTAGCAGTTATACAGTACATAGATAGGTCTGCCATTTAACCCAATGTCTGAAATTTATTTCAACGTAAGGTTGTCACTATCCCCAACCTTACCTTGAAATAAATTGGAATGACTCTGTATCAGGAGGAATTATTTAGAAAAATTATAATGGTATCCAAACAAGCTCTGCTTAAAAGAAGATACCAGAAAAACTAAGAAACTGTAGGCATCCTTGATGACAACGCGCTATTCTCCCTTTGAAAAATTGTGCAGCTGCTTGGGCTCAATCCTGTTTCAAATTCATATCCAGGAACACTGGAAGCTGGTCTGTACCAGGATTAATTTTGCTTTTTGTCTAGTCAAATACTGCCTGACTGACAGTGACACTTCAGGGTTTCACAGAAATCTTTTACACCAACTATTTCCTTATCCTTTTTATTGGAAATGTCAAAGACTGAATTGGAAATGTTCTACATGCAAAATATGTCCTTTACCACTTTTGTCACTTGCAGCTTTTATAGTTGATTAGCAGTATGAAACAGATGCCTAGATCACAATATTACATATATACCATATCAGTATATCTGTCTGTATACCTTAATAAAGCGGAATGTTTGTATGTGTGCGGAGGGCGGGAGGGCGGAAGGACGGATATGTGGCAGTGTTCTGATTGGCAGCCACTTTCACAGGCCACAGCGACCAGCGCGGGTGATAGACCTGCAACAACCTTGGTACACATAACCCCCCTAACCCCCTTTACGTCCTGGTGGGGTTCAGGGGACATGACCCACAAATTATGGGATTTGTAGTACTTTCAAACACTTTGGTTCCCACAGACCACTGAGCCCAACAAGGACCAATACAGACCACACTTGGCACACACAGCTCCCACTACCCACTCTATGTCCTGGTGCAGTTTGGAGAAGGGTGGACCATGGATGATGGGACTTGCAGTACCTCTACTCACTTCCCAAGTCCGCTACAACCCTCATCCAATTACTGATCGAGACCAAACTTGGCATACATAATCTCAATGACTGCCTTCACGTCCTGGTAAGGCTTGGGGGAGGACTGACAATGGATGCTGAGGTTTGGAGGGGGGCAGAACATGGATGATGGGACTTGCAGTACCTTCCCTCACTTTCTAAGACTGCTACAAACCTATTCCAATGACTGATCAACACCAAACCTGGCACACAGAGCCCTCATGACCCACTCTACATCCTGGTGCAGTTTGGAGGGGGGTGGACCATGGATGATGGGACTTGAAGTACCTCTACTCACTTCCCAAGTCCGCTGCGACCCTCATCCAATTACTGATCGAGACCACACTTGGCACACATAACCCCCATGACTGCCTTCATGTCCTGGTGAGGTTCGGGGGAGGATGATGGGATTTGTAGTACTTTCACACCCCTCTGTTCCACAGACCACTGCGTCCCCCAACAAACACCGATAAGAACCACACTTGGCACACAGAGCCCCAGTGACCCACTCTACATCCTACTGAAGTTTGGAGAGGGGCAGAACATGGATGATGGGACTTGCAGTAGCTTCCCTCACTTTCCAATCCTGCTACAAACCTAATCCAATGACTGATCAACACCAAACCTGGCACACAGAGCCCTCATGACCCATTATACATCCTGGTGCAGTTTTGTGTGAGACGGACCACGGATGTTGGGACTTGAAGTACCTTCACTCACTTCCTAAAACCAATGCAACCCTCATCCATTCACCAATACAGACCAAACTTTGCACACACAGCCCCCATGACCCAATCTACATCCTACTACACCACAGATGGGACTTGCACTACCTTCAGTCATTTCACGATACCACTGCAACTCCCATTTATGATGGATCAAGACCAAACTTGGCACACAGAGCCCCCATGACCCACATTCTACATCCTGCTGCACTTCTCAAATCACCCGGGCACCGCCGGGTCCCCAAGCTAGTATACCATATATACTCATGTATTAATTGAACTCATGTATAAGTCATAGACAGGTTTTGGATAAAAGTTACAGATTTTTGATATGATCATAAATTGATCACAGAGAGAAAAAAGCACCAGGCTTACCTCAAGGGGCCAGCCACTCCTAGCCACTACTCATCATGTCATCATAGGCTATCATTTGCAGCCAGGTATGATTGTTTTCCAAGGATAAAGTCTTGGCAATGGGTCCACAAGTGACTGTAGAGACCTATTCTAGATCAGCATGGTTTTTTGCAGTGAGGACATACATTTCCAGATGGAAGGCAGTCCCAACAAGGATTTGTATGACACACCTTCCTCTTGTTTCTCTCTTTCTCCCTCTATTTGTGTCACCTCAAAATCCATAGCACTGTTGGTAATAGCTGACATCCAGTTAGAACACTCAAGTGCCAGCGCTTCCCAGTTCTCTGTGTTTATTCCACATTTGTTTGTTAGCATGAAACCCATCTTTAAATTTCTTTTGCTATCTACCAACATTCTGTTTTCCATTTTTGTGCTGAGAATAAAGTAACTGCTTTGGGAGACGGAGATCGAGCATTTAGTCTTTGCTTCCACCAGAACTCTGACTTTAGATTTGTAGGGTTTTTTTAAAGGCCATGTTGATGGAATCGTTCTAGAAGTTGAGTATGACGTTTATTAACAGTCCATGTTTCACAGGCACACAATAGAGTTGGAAGGACAATATCTTTATAAACAAGCATCTTTGGCGGTTGGGTTTTTCTTGGTCTCGCCACCTTCAGAGGTGCAGTTTGTGGAGATGTGAGAGAGAGCCTTCTCAGTAGCTGTTTCTAGAAAATTCACAGGATTTGTCTACAGAAGACCTGGAGGCATGTACACATACAATTGAGAATATGGTTTTATCCTAAGGAAATATGATGGAGCATTTGAATAGCAATTATTTATTTGAAATACCTCAGCCCTATCTTTTCAGGAACAATTTAAGAGGACAAAAAGTGCAATGAATGCCCAGCAATGTCAGTTTTTAATATATGAAGCCCATCTTTAGCTGGAGATCCTGTGATAGGCAGTGACACCCTTTCCAAGCCTGTGATACTAAAACTTCAACATAATTGCAGCTTTATCTAATGGAAGAATGGATGCTATAGACACTAAATTGAGATGTAAGTTTTGATGGAAATCTAAACATCAATTCCATTTTACTTGCTCACTTCTTATCAACACAGATTTCAAGTCATAGTCAAGTTGGTTGTGGAACGTGTGTGGTACCAGGTGCAAAGACACAGAAATATACATAAATGGGATGAAAAATTAGAACCCATTTTATTGGTTATAGCTGAAATTCCTTGGTTCAGCATTAGGCAACAGATTTAGACATTGGACCACCTAGCTGCTGTACACTGATAGCCTCTCCTTTAGCCCACACACAGGCCCCTTGGACATGAGAACCCACAAGGGCTTTACTCCAAATTCCCTTAAGAAGATCTCAAATGAAGGCTGATGGACAATGAAGATGGTAAATGAAGGCCTATTTCTTTCCATCCAGTGTCCAGCCCAGCAAAACTGGCAGCAAAACAAAATGTTCTGTCTGATATTCTCTCCCCCCCCCTCCCTCTCCCTCTCTCTTTTGCAATTGTTTACTTGGCTTCAGTTTTTTAAGATGGATGTCCATTATTCTAAATGAAAGTGAGCTATAAACAAAGGGGAGAACCTGATGGATCTCGAATAAACCTGTCAGCTTTGGGAACCTCAAGTACTGCTGAATGTGAAGTGCATGATATTTTCCCCTTCTGTAGATCTTAAATTAGCACTAAAGTTCTTTGTTGGATATTTCCTGTAGATTAATAACCATTTGGGTTTTTACTCTGTCCACACTTGTTATTAATCTGTAGGATATAATTTGACATAAACATGTTAGTATTTATCCTCAACTGCAAGTTTTCTCTTCGGTTGTGCATTCTTACAGCAAAACACAAGACTATTTTTTTTAGTATAGAGTAAACCAACATGGAGGGAATAAAGCTCTCTTTTTAGGTAAGAATTAGTCTGATGTACAAATGTAGGGATATTTCTTTTTAATGCATAGTGCAGATAAAGAAATACAAAAGCATGATTAGAGATTGTGAACCTTGGAAGAATTTGCTGACCGTTTTGTTCTTTCTTGATACTTTGAGATTTAGCCAAAACAACAGCCCAATAATCTTGAAAAGCACACATGTACTTAAAATATAAGTAGGAAGTTCAGTTGTTAACAGCGACCCAGATCTGTGCTAAAATCCTGAGGGTAATAGAATAATAAAACCCATTAATTTTTTTTTTAACAGAAAATAGCTGCATTGGTTTCTTTCAGCATAAAAAGGAAGAAGAAAAGGGGAGGTTGGAGGGAGGAAGGAATGTAGCAACACCATTAAGTGTAACTGGTTTTTAATTTAGCATGAATTTTCATGAATGTATAACCATTTTTTACACTGTACTACATGCGAAGAGGTGGATTTATTTCCATGAAAGTGCATGCTAAAATAAAACCACTTACACTTAAAGGTGTTGCTACATTCCTTAGTCCTCTTCTCCTCCGCTTATTATCTTCCTCCTTTTATGTAATGGTGCAAAATTGGTAAACACCAAAGGAGAAAATACTTCATATGGTTTTTCATGTCCACGAGCAGAAATTGCTGACTGTAATACAAGTGCTCTGAAGCTATGTCAATAAAAAAATGTAGAACCTAATTACTGATATTGAATTCACCAAGGGAAACTGCTCCTATAAAGGAAAGACACTCTTCTTTTTCTAGTGAGTAAGAATGCCTTAGGACTTGTTCTTTTTTCCTCAGCTCTGGTAGAGAAATAGTTTATTACTGTTCCTCTGCAAATAGAAGGTAGACTTGTTTCAATATGAATCTTCCATCCACACCAAGTGAAAAGGATAGCATCAAACTGTAAATGCCTCCCCATTTGTTGTGTGGCTCAAAGTCACTTCCATCTCATGGCGATCGTATTACAGGGTTTCTTGGCAAGATTTTTTCAGAAAAGATTCGTCATTGCTTTCCTCTAAAGTTGAGAGAGTATGCCTTACTCAAGATCAAACAGTGGGTTTCGTAGCTGAGATTAATTTTGGTTTAAGACTGGCCACACATAGCTATTCTTTTTGTAAATATACTTTGACTGCTCTCTTTAAATAGATAGATGGGATAAACAGAAGTTTCAAAAGAGCCTAAATTTCATATTTTTTAAGATGTTGAAGATTTCTAGAACAAAAACATTTCTTTAGCAGCAAGTTTTATGGCACTCCACTGCTGTGAATCAGAGCAGTGGAGTAATAATTGCAAGCTTAGTTTCAGAGCTTATCTGATATTTCTATGGTAACAAAACATTTATTTTTTAAATCTACTTTTCAATACTATTTTTTTGTTTTAACTGTCACCTGAATCTCTTTTATCTTTCATTTAACTTTCAGTGTTTACTGCAGTATGTAATGTTTTAGAGAGAGAAAAGGCCATAATAGCGTCATGTTCAAACCTTCAAATCAATGTGCAAAAATAATACTGGTATGCTTATTTGCTTCTTGGCAAGATTTTAAAAATATACCATGAAAAATGAAGATTTGACTTTATCCATGCAAGCTTGCAATATTCTGAAACCCAATTGTGGGGAAAGCATTTAACTCCAGACAGGGTGGATAAAAATGTGTTTGTTGGAGTAGGCAGATGACAATTTCTGTGTATACTTGCCATAGTTCAATTAATTTGGTCGTGGAATGCTCCTTGAACATATGCTTTGTTGTCCTCACTGTGCCGCACTTAGAGAAAAGCACATTCACCTGAAAACAAAGTTAACATTTATTCTTATTTAATGTCGGCCAAAGGTACATTTGAAAAGAACAACAACAAAAAACCAACAGAACAGTAACCATTTAATGGTTTTAGTTTGGCAGCTCCCACACGCTTTTGCATGCATGCAAAAAATATATTACTGGCCCTGTTTTTTCATAAGGAAGAAACGAAACAAAAATCAATATAAGTCGTAGGCGGCAAATAAAACAATGACCCTTTTCATTCAGCAGTGTCCAGCTATATACTTGGATGAAAACACAGTGTTTGAAAGATCCACTTCAGTTTAGGAAGCCACCTAAAAGATCAAATTACTACATCCTTTCAGCCAGCTCTTTTTATAGGCTTAGCCTTCCTTTTTATAGTTTTGCTTTTATGGTGTCAGCAGAACAGATTAAGCCATAGTGTAGGTTGCACTTCAGATATGTTTGCTCTAAACGCAAAGATCAGTTGATCTGCAAACTGAGATGCATAAGGTTTGTCTTAAGGTTAAGGTGCATGTTGTAGGTGAGCCTTTGGGTAGCACTGACAGTATGGAATTGGAAGCTAGGAAGAGAAAGTGGGTTACTCGTGAGTAGGAATCAGTCAAAGAGCAACAAAGGAAAAGGATCAGGCAAATACTTGGGGAATCTACTGATGAAGACTCTTTTGAGGGTTTCTCTGGGGATGATGGGTCTGTCAGTGAGGAGTCAACTATGGGAAATGTGGCTGGGTATTCTGAGCATGGTTCTAGTGGGATGGACTGGACTAGAGTGCAGGAGGTGCGCGATGGTTGTGCAGAGACAACAAGTACTGATACTTTGGGGGGGTTCCCAGGGATGGGAATTGAAGATCTGAGGATCAGGCTTCATCCTGGGGAGAGTTAAGTCTTGACATGTGATGGAGAGATTGGAGAGGGAGGCAACGGGCTACACCTGAGGCTGCTGTCGCAGCTGAAAGCACTAATGAGAGGGTGTTGGCTAGTTCCAGCTCCGATGAAGATTTGTGAATAAAAAGGGGCATGGAATTTGGGGTTCTTTGCACTTAGCAAGGTGTTGCTGGGTGCCCGGGTTTTGTCCTACAGTATATGCTGTGTTTTTCCTGGTTTCTGTGGACTCTCTTTAGAGTGTGAGTTGGAATCCTATGTTATCTTCGTGGACTTGGGTATAGGAGGGGCTGGTTTCTGGGGTTTGTTTCCCTTTCGGCTACACTTTGTATTCCTTCCTATGTGTTAGGTTGCCGCTGCCTGCTTTGTGTTTGACCTGGTTGGCTGTATCGCTTCTGCTGTTTCTCCCTTGCTGGTGTTCAAATGAGGGTTTGCTGGTTTCCCGTATACGACCATTGGCTTGTTCTGACGTCTCTTTGCTTTCGGCTGCTCCTCCCATTTGCATGATTGACAATGAGTGTTTTCTTCTCTGTTGAGTAGTGCTTTCCTTTGGGATTTAATGTGGGTTTTCCAGAGATATAATCCAGATTTTTTGTTCTATTGACTCTTTGACTGTTTGATCATTGTTTTTGACTTGTTTTGCCATTCACACTGAAGTTAAAGTGTTCCTGGCTCTTTTTGCTATTTTTTGAGTTGACTGAGCTTTTTTGAAATAAACTGTGTTTGACTTACTATCTGGTCTGGCTCTTTAAGACTTACTGTGTTGTGACAGTGCATATACGAAGGCCATAAATGGTCTGTTATGAATGAAATTCAGGATCTGCAATCTATGCTGGATTTTAAAATTGTACATTATTCCAGGACACCTGCCATTTTGGCAATTCTCATAAAGTGGTAAATACAATTGCTCAGTTGGTTGGTCATATCTCAAGGGGTCTTGTGGATCCATGTGCCACATCTTTCTTCATCCCTTCTCAGCATGAATTGAGAACTTCCTAGTTTTCTAGTTATGGTTCCTGGCTTTGGAACAAGGATCTTAAACCAACTTTAATCCAAAGTTTAAAAATTGTAACTTTTTCTGAAGCTGGTAACTTTTTTATGGCATATGAAAAATCTGCTGCAAAACCAATAGTAAGCATTTGCTGTAGCAGTGTTCTCTTTGTATCTTGATTTAAAGATACGAACAGAACTATTCTGGAACCCTTCCCCTAAAACATTATTACTGTAAACATTGAAAGTTCTAGAAATGATTCAATCCATAAACTAGATTTCAAGGAAATGGAAAAGTAAAAAAGTTACACAGGTAACAGCCTTTTTTGGGATTGCTCGGAAACACCCTTCCTTAAAGAGACTAAATTGGCCCCTTCTTGGTGTTCTCGTGACAATAGGTATTTTTTTTTTTGTGCTGTGGTTATAACTGAAAACCACTGAATTACTTGGCTTACAGTTCCAGCATACCATCGAGTTATGCTGTAAGACCTAGCAAATTCCTAAAGAGAGCATTTCCCTTCAGGAGCAAATAAGTGAAATGGGTTCTGCGGTGGCGGGGGCTTATTATATTGCTAGATATTATTTTAGCAGCAAGAGTTTTTATAGTCCAAGCTGACCTCACAGAAAAGAAATATTTTAAAAGCTTTTTTCGTTAGCATAATATGTTATGATTTAAAAAATACTTGTACATATGCATTGAAATTCTATATCAAGCTCAGTTGGAAATTTCTTGGTTGCAGGGTTCAGGCGCAGGTGTGGAGATTAATAAGATTTCTGATTCAACAAAGAAAACATGTAGGTCACTGAGATATTAAACAAATACAGGTAGTGCAGTGCTGTGTTAATTCCTTTAAAAGGAGTTGAAAGGAACCACTGCTGTGTAATGGCATCAAGCAGTATCGCTAAGGGATATCTAATAGCTGATTATGCCATGCTGACACAGCAACTAGAGCTGCATTTTTTCCTCCTTCTCTGAGACTCCTCAGTTTGGTGCAAAGTCACCTTTGTTGCATTTTTGTGTGTTCTCATCTATCTTATAACAGTTTTACTGAAAGTGTAACATGTACAGAAAATTTCTATGGTGTGTTTCAGATATTCATAGTGATTCACATATGATAATCCAGCAGTCCTCTGAGGCCAGTGTTATCCCCATATTGTCATTTGATTGTCTTATGTATGGAAAGCATAATTGCTTATTTAAATGTTTATAAATCGCCCAAAAGCCATCCCAAACTGCATAGTTCATATCCATCATTTTTCGCACTTTACAAAGGAAGCATTTTTTTTAAAAATGCCACACAAATAAGTGTCATCTAAAGAAATTACTGAAAACTTGCTAAAATTGCACTGTCTTACGTTTTCTTGTTTCCCCTTATTATGACATCATCTACCACATAGTGAGAAACTAAATGAAATCTATCTTGTATTATCTTTGAAATCCCATTTATACAACTATGTTCTTTTTAGCATTTTCTTTGTTGAGATGTCACATTTTTTAAGGAGTTTGAAAAAGATGTTTTGGACTATATTTTCCAGACCATACAGAAATCCTGCCATGCTAGTTGAGGAAATTTCAGAAGTACACTGAAAAAGTCACATTTCCAAACGCTTGGGAGAGACATTCTGGTAAATTCTATGCTGCATATAGTCTTGGCAGATTTTTTTTAGTCTTGTGATTCTGTCTTTATTTGTAACACAACATGTAGGTTTCATTAGAGACTGCAGAAAAAACTGATCCCATTAAACTTTGGGAGGTTGGAAGCAGATTTTGCAGTTTGAGAGGCTACAGGTTTGATGAGAGTAATGTTGGATTTTACTCAAATTGTACTAGGGTGTGCACAATTTTTTAAAAAGAAATGGTCTTTTGATTCCCTGAATTGTCTCCTGCTGTCATGGTCTATTACTTAAAAATAATGGAGCTGTTTGAGTTCTGCTACCTGTGCATTTCCTAAATCTTGAGTATATTTCAGTTTCAAAGACTTGTAAACTTGCCAAGTAGCTGTCCATAGGATATGTTCAGTTCATTAAGCATTTTGCTCCTGATTTAGCACTTAGATAAGAGACTTGGTTTGAAAAAGCTTTGCTGCAGCATGTTGCCTTGTAAGCGTTGACATTCTCCTCCAGCAAAAATAGCATACTGCTAATCATTTTGGAAATGGAAGTGTTTCAGATTGCCTGCTTTAAACTGGGATTCAGTCCATTCACACTTCCAGCCTTCCTTCCACATTATCTTGGATCTTTAAACTTGTTTATAAAATACTCAGTCTAGATGAATTGGTTCAGAATAAATTTACCCCCTGGTTCTGAGCTAAATTGCTAACTTATTTGAATTCAACTTCACACTTCAGGGCTCATAATAGTTTACTAGGATGCCTAAAAAGTTTCAGTAGGACAGGATGATCTTATCTTAATCTGCTGTAATCATTTCCTGAGAGTTCAAATAAGTTCCTAAAAGGTTATAAGAACCTCCACCCTCTGATGTTAGGCCCAACATCACAATGTTTTAATCTTGTTTTGTCCCAGCTCTGAAGCTATGGCTACCTGCGATTTTTGCTTTTGTGGAAAACTGCTTTCCTCTTGGCTGTTGTTTCAGTAAGACGAGCTGGTAAACTTTTGTTCTCTCCTCATATCCATACCTGCCTTTCCATACCAACTGGGTCATTTTGAGGCCTGATGCTACCTTTTTGGCTAAGGTCATATCAGCTTTCCACATAAACCAAGACATTATTCTGCCAAACTTTGTATAGATTCTGCATTTGGGAGAAGGCTTCACTGTATCAGTGCACAACATTGCTGTATGCACAGTCCTGCAACTGTTAGCAGAAAGGATTTCTTGCACTATGGCAGGTAAGTCACTCTGTGTGTAGTGCAATTTATGCACACATGGCCTAAACAGAATGCCATTTAGCAGCTCTTGTTTTGAAATCTAGCATGTATAAAACTAGCAACACTGAGCAGAATAACAGGAATGTAATGTTTATCTTTTTAAATTCTGTATTAGTTGAATAATAACATGGATTTTCTTGAATAGATTGCTCTTAAAGATAGACGTGCCACATTTGATTGTCCTGATGTATAATCTGTATCATGACAAGAAGCTACTGTTAGAACAGAATATGGAGAAATATAATTGTTTCCTATTGGCAATGGGGTTAGGCAGAGCTGCATGTTATTACACTATTTGTTTAACCTATGTGCTGAAAATATTTGTGAAGCAGGATTACATTCAGAGAAAGGAGAGGTAAAAATGGTGGAAAGTACTTTGGCAGTCTAAGATACATACTACTAGCAGAATATAAGAAAGGCTTGGAAAGATTACTAAAGAAAGTCAAGGAAGGGAAAAGACAGGTTTACAGTTGAATAGTAAGAAAACAAAAGTAATGACCACAAATAATTTAGATAACTGTTTAAAAAAGCTCATTTGAGATGTGCTGGAGATGAATTCTGTGATAGCAAAAAAGATAAAATGAGTTTTAGAACAAATCAGACCTGAACTCCCCCAGAAGCCACAGCAATTAGACTGAGACTATTGGATCACGAGAAGCCATGACTCATTAGAAAATATAATACTTGGTAAAGTGGACTGAAGTAAGAAAAGAGGAATACTGCATCCCAGATGGATAGACCCAATCAACAAAGCCAGGGTCCTGAGTCTGCAGGATTTGAACAAAGCTCTTGAGGATACCCTATGACTTGGGGGTCACTCATTCATATGATCACCATAAATTGAAGTTGATGTGAAGGCAAAGAACAACAAATTCTCAAAAGTTCTAAGGAAATCAAGGAATCTTTCCTACTAAATAAACATCAGCCAGTCTTCTCTGAAAGTCTTCCTTTTCTTCCACTTTCTTCAAACCCCTTATGTTTTTGGGTAGGATATACAGTTACCATAATAACACTAATGCTTTCAAAGTATTGATTTCAGGTTAGCATTTCTGAATAAGATATTAAGTATCCTGTGTTTGGAGAAAGTCGTGATTCTAAATACCGTAAGCAAATCTGACTTGCATTTTTTAAAGTTAAAATTCCAGTAAAGGAAATAATCTTGTGGCACCATCAGAAACAGTTGTGAGAAAATCCTTCCCTGTTCAGATGGACTGAGGAGATGATAATGATATTCACATACGTATTTAATTTATGCTTGATGATCAGGAAAGTTAACAAATAAATATAAGTTAAGGAGAATAGTGCTTCAACAACCATTTTATATTCTAAGGCAGTGTTTCTCAACCTTTTTTGAGCCGAGGCACACTTTTCACATTTAAAAAATCCTGGGGCACACCACCAACCAAAATGACACAAAATGACACTCTAACACAGTATTTATACACTCAGTGTGAAACCTGGGCCTGTTTCGATGAACACAACATGGATATCTTGGCAGGAATGGTAGAAAGACACACACTGAGGTCTTGCTCAACAGCTGTCAGACTTACTCTGTGTTTAGTTTTTATTGCAGTCACCCTTTCCTCATGGAAAACGTACCTGGTCCTCAGGGAAGCCGGCTGGAAAGAGAGCAGCCAGATGGAAACACATTCTGCGGCAGAGAGTTCCACTGCTGAACAACATGACTCAAAAACCACTGGACAAATTGCTGCCAAATTTGGCCACAAAACATACTAATACTAACCCAAGGAGGGACCATCAGTCAAAAAATTGATTTTGTCATTTGGGAGTTGTAGTTCACTCGCAAAGAGCATTCTGTCCTCCACCAATGATGGAACTAAACCAAACATGGCACACAGGACTTCCATGACCAACAAAAAACACTAGAAGGGTTTGGTGGGCATTGACTTTCAGTTTGGGATTTGTAGTTCACCTATATCCAGAGAGCACTGTGGACTCAAACAATAATGGATTTGGACCAAACTTGGCATGAATATTCCATATGCCCAAATATGAACACAGATGGAGTTTGGGGAAAATAGCCCTTGTCTATATATGTGAGTATAATAAGCCTCTGAATTTATTCTTTTAAATAATGTTGTAATAATACTCACAATAATAATAATAACAACAACAACTTTATTTTTATACCTCGCAACCATCTCCCCATTAGGACTTGGGGTGGCTTACAAGGGACAAGCCCAAAGACAATTAAAACAAAAGAAAACACTTACAATTAAAATATCATCTGAAAACAATGCAACTTTACTTTTTGAAAAATAAGAATTATATGTCATGGGGTGGGGGGGGGGGTCCGGATTTTGGAGATGCTTAGGTGTGGCGTGGCCAAAAAGGTTGGGAACCACTGCTCTAGAGGGGGAAATTTTAAAGCGGAAAACGTGGGATTTTGAAGTGGATTATCTGGCAGTGTGGATTGGGGTAATCCAGTTCAAAGCAGATGTGGATGACCTGCCTTGATATTCTGGGTTATATGGCTGTGTGGAAGGGCCCTGTGTCCACACAGCTGCATAAAATCCACATTGAAGTGGATTATCTGGCAGTGTGGATTCAGATAATTCAGTTCAAAGCAGAATTGGGAATTGTAGTTCACCTACATCCAGACAGCACTGTGGATTCTAACAATGATGGATCTGGATCAAAGTTGGCATGAATACTCAGTATGCCCAAATGTGAACACAGATGGAGTTTGGGGGAAATAGACCTTGACGTTTGGGAGTTGTAGTTGCTGGGATTTATAGTTCATCTACAATCAAAGAGCATTCTGAATCCCACCAACAACAGAATTGGGGCAAACTTACCACACAGAAACCCCACAAGCAACAGCAAATAAAAATCCAGCGATTATGAAGAGGGAGGGAAGGAGGGAAGCCAGCCCTGCTCTGTTCGTGCGCTGAAGCCAGAAAGGAAAGGGAAGTAAGGAGGAGACGAAGAAGGGAGGGATGGGGGAAAAGGAAGAAGGGGGAGGGAGGGGGAAAAAGGAAGAATGGAAGGAAGGAAAGGGAGGGGGGAAGGAAGAACGGAAGGAAGGCAAGGCAAGGCAGGCAGGAAGGAGGGGAGAAAGGAGATTAGGAAGCGAGGGAGGGAGAGAGGAAGGAAGAAGAGAAGGAGGGGAGGGAAAGAAGGGAAGGGAAGAAAGATGGGAAGTAGGGAAGGAAGGAAAGAGGGAAGGAAGAAAGGGATGAAGCAAAGAGAGAGAGGGGGATGGATAGGGAGGGAGAAAAGCGTGTCCATGCTGGTACAGCAGCCGCAGTTGGAGCTGCCTCTGGCCACGCCCCTCACCCACTCCCTGCTCCTTGCTTCTCTTGCTCTCGCCAGCTGGAGAAGCGGCAAGGAAGCCCAGGGGAGGCTTTTCGCGCCTCCAGGCCTGGCGCAAGGAGGGGGGACACGCACACGCCGCTGCCTTCCTCCTCCAATCACGAGCGCTCCTGATTGGAGGAGGAAGGGAGCTATGCGCGTGCTTGCTGCGGGGGGGGGGAGGCATGCTCGGGGGAAAGAGGCGTGGCCTCCTCCTGGCCTCCTCCTCTTCTCCTCCCTCCCTTCTCCTCGGTTGGCCGCTGGGCATGATCCTGGCGGCCGCGGCATATGTGCCCTTGGCCTCGTGGCACCCTGAGGAGGGGGGGGAAGAGAGGAGGGGGGAAGAGGCTTTCCAACGGCACACCTGATGATCCCCCACGGCACACTGGTGTGCCGAGTCACACCGGTTGACAATGACTGTTCTAAGGGACCATGGTACAATATTTTCTTGGAAATTTTACACCAAATACAATATTAACACAACCTTTTGTCATGGTTTCTTTTCTTCTTTTCTTATGACTACCTTGATATTCTAAGAGAAATATCTGTATTAGTGAGCAGTGGTGAGGCCAGCAGAGGATTTTTTAGTGATATGTTTATTTAGTGCTGAACATAAAACAGGAAGATCACAATTTTGAAACAAGCAAGCGGTTTGTAGTATTTCCTTTGTTCCAAATAGTAAAAAGCTTCTCGGGTTAATGAAAAACACCTGGGGCAGTGTTTCTCAACTCAACTTTATTTCTTACTAGCTCGGGGACCCGGCCCTGCCCGGGTTATTTGAGAAAGGCATTGTGTGGCAAGGTTGGTCCTTATCAGTTGTTTATGTGGCTTGCAGTGGTCTTAAAAAGTGAGTGAAGGTACTTCAAGTCCCATCAT
Source organism: Anolis apletophallus (assembly GCA_030556195.1). Taxonomy (NCBI): domain Eukaryota; kingdom Metazoa; phylum Chordata; class Lepidosauria; order Squamata; family Anolidae; genus Anolis; species Anolis apletophallus. Next base: position 48,202,552 of record JARBWK010000002.1, on the reverse strand, counting down.
CCGTGGTCCATACTCCTCCAAATTGCACCTGCTATAGAGTGGGTCATGGGGTTTTTTTGTGCCAAATTTGGTCTTGATCAGTTATTGGATGAGGGTCACAGCATTCTTGGAAAGTGAGTGGAGGTACGTCAAGTCCCATCATCCGTGGTCCATCCTCCTCGATACTGCACCAGGATGTAGAATGAGTCATGGGGGCTCTGTGCCCCAAAGTTTGATCAGTCATTGGATGAGATTGGCAGCGGTCTTGTGAAGTGAGTGGAGGTACTTCAAGTCCCATCATCCATGGTCCACCCTCCTCCAAACTGCACCAGGATGTAGAGTGGGTCATGGGGGCTCGGTGTGCCAAGTTTGGTCTTGATCAGTCATTGGATGTGGGTCGCAGCAGTCTCGGGAAATTTGTAAAGGTAGTTCAAGTCCCATCATTCGTGGTCCACCCTCCTCCAAAATGCAGCAGGATGTAAAGTGGGTCATGAATTTCAGATAGTTGAAATCCCATCATCCATGGTGTGCCCTTCTCTAAACTGCAGTCGGATGGAGTGTGGGTCATGGGGGGCGCTGTTTGCCAAGTTTGGTCTTTATCGGTCTTGGTTCTGGGCCAGAGTGGTCTGTGGGGAATGTAGGATTTGAAAGTATGACAAATCCCATAATCCATGGAGGTACTTCAAGTCCCATCATCCATGGCCCACGCTCCTCCAAACTGCAGTAGACTGTAGCGTGGGTCATAGGGGCTCTGTGTGCCAAGGTAGGTTACTGTCAATTCAGGCCATACACAATGTCCCATGAGCTGAAGCCTAGTCAGGACAATCAATTTAATGAAGCCTTACTGTCAATTCAGGCCATACACAATGTCCCATGAGCTGAGGCCTAGTCGGGAAAATTAAATTAATGAAGCCTTACTGTCAATTCAGACCTTAAACAGCATCCCATTAAGTGGGGCCACAATGCTCTAAGGAAGTGAGTTGAAGTACTTCAAGTCCCGTCATCCCTGCAAACTGCAGCAGAATGTAGAGTGGGTCTTGGGGGTTCTGTGTGGCAAGTTTGGTGGTGTTCTCTCATTGTTGGCCAAAGTGTTTTGGCCTTAAACTCCCACCATGCCTGACTGCCTCAGGCCTTTTCCTTACCCCCTCTGCCACTTTAGAGCATCGGAATGTTCGTGTTGGCGACTGCCTCAGGCCTTTGCCTTATCCCCCTCTGCCAGTTGAGAGGGTCGGAATGTTCGTGTTGGCTGGCCAATAGAGGCGTTATGCAAATAAATACTCCCTCACTGGCAACCAATCATGTCAGAATGTAGAGGCTGGGAGCCAATCAGAATGCTGCCACATACATACATACAAACAAACACACACACATACATACTGTACATACAAACATTCTTTTTTATTATATATACAGATGAGTCGCCTTCCACCAAGGTGCTCTAGGTGACTTACACAGTTAAAATAAACAGGTTACATAGTCACAGCTTGTTACTTAACAATCATAGGTTCTTCTGATGAGCCATGTCTTGAGTGCCCCTAAAAATGTATGTAGATTGGGAGTGGCTCTTTGCTATGGCAGTAGGGAGTTCCACAAGATTGGGGCTGCGATTGAGAAGGATCTATGTCTTGTGGACTCCAAACGAACCTCTCTAGGGCCAGGGACATAGAGAAGATTCTCATGAGCTGACCGTGGCAGTCTCTGGTGGTGGAGTGGCATTAAACGATCTCTTAGATATGAAGGACCCTGACCTCGAAAGAACCTGAATGCTAGGACCAGAGTCTTATAGAGGACTCTGTGTTCAACTGGCAGCCAAAGCAAGCGCTACAGAGACAGCATTACATGGCATCTCATTGATGTTTTTGTGAGAAGTCTAGCAGCTACATTTTGCACAATTTGGATCTTGCAAATTGCTGCTAGAGGTAAGCCCACATACAAAGCATTGCAGTAATCCAGCCTCGACGTAACCATGGCATGGATTATCATAGCCAGCACCTCTGTTGGTAAATAAGGCGCCAACTGCCTTGCTTGGCGTAGATGAAAGAAGGCCCTTTTACTAGTGGAGGCAATCTGGGCTTCCATCGTCATTTTGGAATCTAGGATAACACCGAGACTCTTCACAGTGGGAGATGGAACGAACAGTTCCCCTTCAAAAGATGGTAATAGACCAACCAATTCTGATGGGTGGCCAGGCCACAAGATTTCAGTTTTTGCTGGATTTACTTTCAATTTATGGGCACGTAGCCATCTTGTCACCGCTCCAAGACACCGAGTGAACTTATCTGGTACTGAGGTTGTTCCAGGTTCTAGTTTTAGGAGAAGCTGGGTGTCATCAGCGTATTGGAAACATTCTAATCCATATCTCTGGACTAGCTTGGCGAGAGACCGAACATAGATGTTAAACAACATTGGGGATAGAATAGCACCTTGGGGTACTTCACAGTCGAGAGGGGATTTCTCAGATACTTGGCCCAGCCACTCCACTCGTTGGCTATGCCCTCACAAGAATGAGTTGAACCATGTTATTGCTGACCCTTGAATTCCAATAGCAGCTAATCGCTGGATCAGATGTTGTCTTGTTCAGACACAAAACAACTGGCAAGGCTGAAGTAATTTTAATTTTTTTATGCTGGTAGATGTATAAGTGTAAAATATTGGTGTAAAATAGCGGGATGTTTTAAAGTCATAGAAAAAGCCTATTTTTGCTTTTTTCAGGAGAAAATATATTTTAGAAAATTAAACAAAATGCTGTTTTTGCTTGCTTTATAAATAGAAAGCTGTTTCATATTTTAGAAATATTTTTCTAACAAATTGAACTACAACTTTCTGAAAGGAATAGCTGAAGTATAAGAAACTTTTGTTTGGTTTTGCAAGTTTATGAGACTTTGAACAAAAGAATGTTTGGACAGAAGAAATTATCAGCATGCTAAAACAAAGAGACAAAGGTTTTCTCAATCAATAAAAGAACAGAAAAGCAAACCAGGATCAGGCATTGCAATTACATGAAACTATACATTAGTGCTTCTAAAACTAGAAACTTTTGTTGCTTGCTCATGGTTTTTGAAAGTAGCGAAAGCCCATGTTGCTGTAGATAATTTTTGAAATACTCTAAAAATAGGTCTGAAAGGGGGGGGGGGATCTCAGAGCATGTAAAATACCATTTTAGTTCTCTAGATAACCAAGTATTTTTGTCCTCAAAATATTTTTTTGTCCAGTTTCAGAGGTTCCTAAAAGGAAAAAAGGCATAGCCAATAATCTTTGTTGGGTGTGTGTGTGTGTTCTGGAAATAGAACTTGGGCTTTTTCCATGGCAAAGATCTGTTGCACCTTTGTTTTGACAGCAGCATGTTTGCTAGGGCACAGAGAACAGATCCTATTTGATCTAGGAATCTAAGCAGTGCCAGTTCTGGCTAGAACACGAATGGTATACAGTCCACAAATTCATGTTATATAGAGACAAGATTGATTTTCCCCTTAAGCATTTTGTAATAGTGTGAATCTTTTTATGTCTAGGTTATTCATTTCAGTATGGAGGTATTGAAGCACACATCCATCAATTTGCCAAGATGCTTTGGAACTATAGTAAGGTTTTACTTTCTCATTTTACCTCTAAAATTTTACTTGCCAGTTCTCTCTCTCCCCTTTAAATCTTTTACCTTCATTCATAGTCTTTCACTAATTGTATTGTGTATCATGCTACAACTCTGTAGGATATGTCTTTAGAACTAATTTACATGTTTTTGTTCAGTTTGATTTAAATCTGGCCATTGGAAATAAAATCTAGGCTCATCAACTAAGAGGTTGATTAATTTCACCTTCTATCAAATAGTACATTGCTCAGGCAATTCACTTGAGATGCAAATCTCTTTTTTATTTTTAGCAAACAATTAATCCCTCCCAGGAGAATGTGGGTGTAATTGTCAAATTTTGCAAAGGACTGCTATTAAGCCAACTGCCACAGCAGGTGTTGAGAGGAATCGCCTTTAACTCTTATCATCTTATAAGTGCTGCTTTTTATTGCAAAGATAACAAAATGAAACTCCCCAAAGAAAGATGTTTCATGTATATTTCCTCTCCTCTTAGTTTGGGGAAGTTCCTTTTTTATCTTCAGATCATTAATCCTGTCATTCTCTTGAGGGCAATCTAGTATTCTCTCATGATTCCTTTTCAGAGTGAGTCTATTTCTTATTAAAATTAATCTGCAGGTAAATCTGGAACAATTGATTTTGAATAAGGGACTTAAGTGAGATTTAAATAATTATCTGAAATGTTAAAAATATTGGTGGGGGAGATTATTTTCCGAAAGTTAAAGCATCCTTAGGTTTCTAAGCATTTTGAAAAAAAAATTGTTTGTGGAAATTAGGACTTATGATAAAGCTTCAGTCGAAACCCCTTTTCTCAATGATAAGACTTTCAGGAGTGAATTTCCCTTCCTAGGAGTAGATTTCTCTCCTTGTTGTCTCACCTCGGTTCTTAACATTTGTAAGTTGGATGTTTGTAATTCAGGAACTGCCTGTACTTGCTGCTATTTAGAACTACATGAATTTCATTGGATTTGAATTCTGGATCATAATATAGAGCAGGCATCTTCAAACTGTGGTTCTCCAGCTGTTTGGGCCTCCAACTCCCAGAGTTCCTGACCATTGAATAAGCTGTCTAGAACAGGGGTCCTCAAACTTTTTAAACAGGGGACCAGTTCCCTGTCCCTCAGACCGTTGGAGGGCCGGACTATAGTTTTATTTTTTAAAAAATATGATTAATTCTTATTTTGAAATAAAAAAACAAAACGGGAACAAATACAATATTTAAAATATTTAAAATGAAGAACCACTTTAACTCAATGTTATGGAATCCTGGAGCTGCAGTTTGAACTTTTGGCAGAAAAGGCGAAACAGCTTATAAAATTTTAAATCCCAGGATTCCACAGCATTACGCCATGGGTGTCAAACTGCATTAATTCTGCAGTGTAGATGCACTCTATTTTTCAGAGCTTTAGCTGCACATCATCAGGTTCTAGTCTAGAGCTTCTGGGAGTTGGAGGCCACAATAGAGTGTCAACAATAAAGGTCAGTTTCAACAAAATACTCAGCCAGTTTACTGAAATTCCAAAACTATTTTGACCTTATTAAGTATGGAATGTTATTCAAAATATGCTGCCACTCCTGGTCTTGCCATTTCCAATACTACCAGTTGTGCTCCCCCCTACTTCTCTCCATCAGATGTGCTAGTTTTGAGAGAGATGTGTGTGTGTGTGTAACATTACACATTTTGAGTGGTATCCCAGTCATAGCCTAGCATGTTTTTAATCCATTCCCAAATTACTTCTCTTCTTAACATTAGTTCCATTACTTACTTACTTCCATAGTTATGTGTGTAATAGCTTGCCTTTCTCCCAATATGGGACCCAAGGTGATTCACAATTTGAGCTTAAAAACAAATTCATTAAAATGGATAATAGAAATGTTAAAAATACTTAAAACATTCATAGAATCATTAGAGTTGGAAGAGACCTCAAGGGCCATCCAACCCAATCCCCAATTCATTTAAAACAATATTTTAAGGGCCACAAAAGAGAATGATGATAAAATATCAAGAATCACCCATCACAAATAAAGAACCTCCTGAAACATACTGTTAATGTTCAAAGTCTTGAGAAAAGGTCTTCACCAACCAATGGAAAGAGAGTAGATAGGTGGTCACCCTAGTTCCCTATAGGAGTCAATTTCACAGTGGCGGTAACCACCGAGGGTGCTTTTTCTTGTATTCCCATCAGTAGTGTTTGTGATGGCAGTGGAACTAAGAGAAAGCCCTCCCCAAAGATCTTGAAACCTGGGTAACCTCATGTTGGGAGATATGTTCTTTCAGATAGGTTGGGTCTGAGAGGCACAAGTCTTTAAAAGACATAAACAGCACATTTAAAATGAGACCAGAAACAAATTGGTAGGCAGTGGAGTTTTACTAAGGAGTTATATTCCTGAAAGCAGCATGAGGTAGCAGTCTGGTTGCATCATTTTGGACACACTGAAAAATTGTTGAAGTTAAGGGTATCATTTATGCAACACTGTGGTTCTGGTATAGAAGCTGCATTTGAAACTTGATTTGTATAAATTGATCTTGTTTTGTAAGTGATACATTCTCCAAATTATTATCCAGGGCTTTTCCAGAATATATAAACTATAGGTAATTTATTTTTATAAAAAGAAGGTTAAGAGATACTATGTCTATCATTCTGTTTATATGAGGTCCAACATTTGTTCACAATACATTTGGGTAGGACATTGTTCTAACTTTTTTCCACTACTACTGTTGATGCTTCCAGTTCATTTAGACTGTTGAACAATAACTTAAAGGCAATCAGTCTTTCAGAGTTACTAAGCCCCCACTGAAGTTCTGCTTCTTCCTCTAGCTAGGAAACAAATATCAATTTAAGGAGATGCTGTTTCTATTTCCATTTTAAAGACACAACAGTTTCTGTTGTTGTCAGCATACATCCTGGAGCCCCCGGTGGCACAATGCATTAAGCCCTTGTGCTGGGGTGACTGCTGACCGAAAGGTCAGCGGTTCAAATCCAAGGAGCGAGGTGAGCTCCCGTCTCAGCTCTATCTTCTCATGCGGAGACATGAGAGAAGCCTCCCACAGGATGCTAAATCATTCAGGTGTCCCCTGGGCAACGTCCTTGCAGACAGTCAATTCTCTCACACCAGAAGTGACTTGCAATTTCTCAAGTCACTCCTGACACAAAAAAAGCATACATCCTCAAAATCCCATAGAGCCAGTGCTTCCTAATCAGACTAGCTATCTTCATAACAGCCAAATTAAGCCCTATCTTACATGGTGACAGGGACCACACAATGTTTCACTGAGAAAGAAGCCAACAAGCTGTGATGTAAATTGGAGAAAGTTTATTTAGAGATAAATGGATTCTGACCATTGCTTCCAGAGGCTGTGTTGTCAAGTGTGAGGTAGTATGAGGAGAATGTATCAAACCAGAGTGCAAATGGTTATAATTTTAGCTTGAAAGATCCTTGTATTTATTATTCTGGATTGTTTTTACTGGTTCCCCTAAAACAGGAATAGATAGTATATGGCTATATGCATCCCCCACCATATAGGCACCATGGTTTTGCTGCTCCTTTTTTTGTAGCCTCCAAAAGGTTTTGCCCATTTCTTTTAGACTAAAACAGTTTCAGTGATGTGTACTAGCAATGTGTGCATCCTACATTGAGACCAGAGGGGAATGTGTGAAATTGGTCCCTTGATATCCCCCATCATGAAGATTACAGGATTTTTGTAGCTATCAGATTATATATCAGACTTTATCATTTTCACATGTGAATTCTGTCATTGATTGGATAAACTCATATTTCTTCGTATCTGCTTTTAAAGGTTAGCATTCTCAGTACCATGTCTTGTCCTCTGGTGCCTTTTCTTCATTCACCTGTTAGTGTTGACAATACAAATCTTTATCTAGATTATCTTCTCAGAGCAATATCAATGGAAAAAAGCTTGCCATGCAAGTCAGCTTCTTAATCAATGGGAGAAATAATGATTGTAATAGATAAGAGTAAACTTAGTTTACAAAAAGGGATTGTCTGCAGAGAAGGGTCACAGAGTATCCTTGCTTCTCAATATTTATTTATTTAATTTGTACCCAACCTTCCTTCCAGTATGGAACACAAGGCAGCATATGGTACCTAAAGCAGCAAGGCATACAGCATGGCCAGGAGTTATTGAGCTCTTTGACTTAACTATCTCTTGTTCTGACTTTCGCAGACTTTTCTCTGTGCAGAACCTCAATCTTGGCAATGACAAATATTTCTTCTTTTTTACATTTTTATGGTTTATCCTGAAGCAAGGGAAAAAACCTGTACGTTCTGGAGTGATACAAGAAGTAATAAGGTCAAGTCATATGAAAAAAAGCCAAAAATCCTGATTTATGGAGTTAATTAACTTAAAGGAGTTAATTAACTTAAACACATTTTCATGATCATGAAATTAGATCCTGGGGGTAGGGATGGATGGCAACAGATTACCTCTGTCTCTGATGCATAATTCTTTTTTCTGCTTGGTACCATGACCACCAGTTTGTGTAAGAGTTACATGGACGAATTGGTAAATAATTATCTGTGTCCCTCCTATGTTGCTAAATAAGTATTTTCATCTGGAAAGATTTTTCAACGGTGCTTTTATACTTTGATGCAAAATATAATACAGAATATATTTGTACTGTAGCAGTTGAGAAGACACATATGGGAAAGAGGAAATAATATTAGTTTTCATTTGATATCATGTAGACATGGAAGTTTAATTTCTCAGTAGGTTTTTAGGTATTTTAAAGGCAATAGCAACTGTTTCTGAAGACTTAGCACCTGTTATCAGAGTATATATTTTGCATTTGTTTTCCTATGAAACTGGAAAGTATGTGGCTCACAAAGACATTTGCAGTTATTTTTTCAGGAATTGTTCGTTTTAAACACAACTGTTTGAGCTATACAGGTATATTATGTGTGTGTGTATAGGTATAAATGGTCTGAGTTTTGATTGATAAATGATTTAATATGTTTTAGTATTATAACATTATTTTGTTGCAAATTGACTTTATTGTAGATACCCTGAGATCTACAGATATAGAGTGTCACATGATTATTGCAATAAAATATTTTATAGCTAAAATACACGTCTTTTTATACACTATGTATATTTGTGCATAGGCACTATGATTTTGGACTCTGATTCTTACAGAATTTAAGAGGAAAGATCTGCAACGCAATGTCATATTGTGATGCAGTTATAAATGTTGGCTGCCTACACAAGGATATTCTTTGCTCCATAAAGTATTCTGCTGGTCAATAACAGGTGACCAAACTTAATCAAATACCATTGGATTTACTCTCTGCCTTATTTTGTGCTTTCCAGAACCCACTTGGCTTTTTTTTACTTGCAAATGCCTTTGTTCTTAATTCTATCTCTCTTAACTACAGTAATTATAAAGGTATCTACTATCAACTTGAAGTCAAATTTGAGGGAAACCATCCCCATGCTTCTTACTTCCTTTGTTTACCTTTAGTTGCACAATTTATTAAACATTTAATTTAGTTGCAATTTTTGCATAAACATCATTTGTCAGGAAATCTTAAATTGACACAAACTTAGTATTAAAACTGAAATGAAGAGCAGACCCTCATATTGGGGAGTAACATGGAGTTTACAAATGGATGAAATAGTTTGCATAACTCTACAGTTTTATATTTACCTTGTATATCACTAAAAGCATTAAAGCATTCCATCAGTTAGTGTTAATGTCCATTTCCTTAGTGTGACTGGATTTTCTTTCATGTGCAATGTGTTATAGAACCCATATTGCATTAAAAAGAGCTGACAAAAGCAGTTTTATACTATTGGTTAAGTTTCCTTTTCAATGCTTTTAGTGTCGCACACGAGAAAGTCTTGTCCTTGATTAATTAAAAGAGCTAGAATTTCAGCTGAGAGATACTGTTGTAGATTGAGCCATACAATATAGTAGGCAATCTCTGTTATATACATAACAAATAACTAGTATAGGAGGCTTGTAGAAGGTTGCTATTTTCAACAATTCTTGTATTTGCTTGTAATACATCCTAATGAAGGAAGAATGTTCTTATTTGCTATTAAACCGAGTTTGACTTATGGCATCTTAATGAAAGAGAGATCTCCAAAATTCCTGGTCAACTGCCCTGCTCAGTTCTTCCAAACTAAGGGCTGTGGCATCCTTGACTGAATCAATCAATTTGTAGTGAGATCCATCCTGTTGTCTTGACTTTTTAAAGCAATAAAATAATGCTCATTCTATAATGCTTACATTAATGTAAAAAAATAATTATGATGGATTCCTATGCAAGGGAGTCAAAGTATCCGCTCTGCTACGTACCTAAGATTTTCATATCATTAGAGAAATATGAATTCTTTTTTCAATTTAATAGATTCAAAAGTTATAAAGACTTGATTTTCATCAATTTGTTTACAGTAGTCATATGTCTTTGTATTTTCCAATGCGTGTAAGTTTTTGGAGATTTTTTAAAAGTTGTTAATGACTAAGGCATGCATTTCGAAGTGAGCATAAAAGAAACTTTTTTTCCTCCCAAAGAGAGAGTTAGAGTTTCAGGACTGTTACCCAAGTAAGTTTACATAAGAAACTGCAGTAAAAATAGTGAGGAATGCTGATTAAAGCTGCTTCGTGGAGAGGAACAGGCATACGCCTACATATGGTAATAAGCTTGTGATTCTTTTGCATTTAAATCAAATTGCTTATGTAATTGTGCAATATATATATATATATATATATATATATAGTATATATATCTGAAAAAGCAAATAAATGCTGACTTGAACATATGTGAATATTTTTCTTTACTGACCATAATTAATTAGTAAAGTAGAGCATCAAGGAAAGCTATCAATTGACAACCACACAACATTGCATCTACTTTCTTATTAAAGAAAAAACATGCCGTATCACAGATTCCATCTAATTAGAAGCAATTCCAAGTTCTGCTCAAAGCAAAATTTTGTGATAAGTGTATAGTTTCATCAAGAGTCTTTTCTGCAGAACCCTAGGGCAGTGTTTTCCAACCAGTGTGCCGTGGGAAATTGGAACCTCCAATACCCTTTCTTCCCCCTCCTGCCCACTATGCTCTCTGGGTGTAGGTGAGCTACAACTTCCAAACTCAAGGTCAATTCCCAAGCAAACCATTTCAGTATTTTCTGTTGGTAAGGAGAGTTCAATATGCCAAGTTTGGTTCAATTCCATTCTTGCAAGTGTTCAGGATGCTCTTTGATTGTGTGTTAACTATAAATCCCAGAAACTGTAACTCCCAAGTGTCAAGGTCTATTTTCCCCAAACTCCATCTGTGTTCACATTTGGGCATATTGAGTATTAATGCAAGTTTGGTCCTGATCCAACATTGTTTGAGTCCACAGTGCTCTCTGGATATAGATGAACTATAACTCCCAAACCCAAGGTCAATGCCCACCAAACTCTTATAGTATTTTCTCTTGGTTATGGGAGTTCTGTGTGGGAAGTTTGTGTCTTTCTGCCATTCCTGCCAGGATATCTATGTTGTGTTCATCGAAACAGGCCCAGGTTTCACACTGAGTGTATAAATACATTAAAAACATATTAACTATATGTATGTGTTAGAGTGTCATTTTGTGTTGTTTTGGTTGGTGTGCCCCAGGATTTTGTAAATGTAAAAAAGTGTGCCGCGGCTCACAAAAGGCCACCATTTTTATAAAAAAAATCTTTCAGGAGGGTAGCGGGGGCCGTGTCCAACAGGCTGGGGGGCCGTGTACGGGCTGCGGGCCGCCTGTTGGGCAGCCCTGGTCTAGATCACTGGTGATTATTTAGTATTGCTTAAGCATACTGTAGCTTAGAGGGCAGCAAAGATAATTTCCTCTCTGTAGATCATCAAGGAGGAAGGGTGAGAGAGAGAGTAGAGAATAACAACAACACATACCCACCTCTCCTTGTGTGTCGAGGTGGGATACAACATCATTAAAACAAGAGAGAATACACGATTAAAACACATACAACAAGATATGCAGAGTTAAAATACCAGTTAAAACCCACTTAGGAATGGCAGATTAAAATTCACAACTTCAGATTAACTGGGTAGGCTTGAAGAGATGGGTCTTCAGTTGCTTCTTAAATGCTGTTAGCTGGTTTAGCTATCAGAGCTCTTCTGACAGGTCATTCCACAGTCTTGGGCAGCTGATGAAAAGGTCCTCTGGGTGATGGTTGCCAGTGGTTTCTGGCTGGCTGGAGGACTTAAGTGTCCAGGGTGAATTTTATGGCAGGAGGCAATCTTGTATGTAACCTGGACTCAAACTATGTAAGGCTTTAAAGATTAACTAGCTGTACCCGGCACGCGTTGCTATGCCCTATTTAGGAGATGCGAGAAAGTCTGAGTATGTAAGGGTTGGAATTGATGTTACTTATGGTCTTGGTGGGGTCATGGCTGTGTCGTTGTGGGTTGTTCTGGTGGGTGGGATGTTGAAGTCTTGTGGAGTTGTCGGTGTGTGGTGTTGCTGGCATTCTGCAGAGCTTGTGGATATACAATGTTATTTGTCTTTCCGTCTGCTGTGTTGATGTAGAGATTTTGTGGTTTCCCAACTCTGGAGCACGCTATGTAGAGTTGTCCGTGGGAGAAGCATTCTGTGTCAAGGTCTATGCCACAGATTTGTACTGTTTGTCCTTGAGCCTTGTTTATGGTGATGGCAAAAGGTAGTGTAGTGCAGTGTCTTTATGTTCTGGCGTTTGTTCTGCCCTTTTTTGTTTGATGTATGTAGCGTTGCGAGTGTGTTGTCCAATGCTGTTCTTTTTAGGAGGCATGGCTTGTCTTTTGGGTCAGCTTATGCCTGTGTGGAAGGAAGGAATGGCATACAAATGGGTTGAGCAGTAGACGCAAGGTTGTGTTATGTGCGTATTGTGTTGTGTGTAGGTATTACTTTTTTGGTGAGTTAGTGGGTGTGTGGTGGCATTGTGGGTGGTAGTATGTTGGGGAATGCTTATGTTGGTGGGGTGTTTTGGGTGTTTGTGTGTGTTTGTAGAGTATCAGTGCAGTGTTGTGTTGTGGTTGGAGTATAGGTGGAGTTGGTTTTTGTTTGTGGTGGTGGTAGGTGTGCGGGGTCCCGTAAGGTTGGGGGGATGGGTTGTGATAGGAAGTTGTGTTGTGTGGGTAGGAATTGCTGGAGCATTGTGCCTGGGACGTGTGTGTATTTGGAGGTGTGTGTGGTGGTGAGTAGTGAGTGCAGTCCTGGGTTTTATGTTAGGGAAGTTGTCAGGTATTTGTGGGGTGTATTTTGTGTGTGTTGTGGTGACATAGTTGTCTCAGTCTGGCTGTGTGCTGGTTATGATGTGGAGGGGGTGTTGCTTTTGCCAGTGGTGTTTGTTGTGTATTTTGTTTGGGGTGGGTTTTTGTGTTGCAGGAGTTTTATTTTTTTTGTGGGTTTTGAAAGTTTGTGTTATTCCGGTGGTATGTTTTTGTCAGTGGTGCCTGTGTCCCTGGTGCCCTATTTGTCTCCCTCCTAGTGCTTGGCCTTGACAGTTTAACCCACAAACACCAACTGACTAAACTCAAATCACTCAGTATTCTAATGTAGCCTTGGCTGGCTTCGCCCACCGTTACTATGGTAACTCAACCTCCCTGCATTTTGTGTGGGCCGATGTTGGCCAATGGGTTTCACTTGCGGCCGCAGAGGATGCTGGGAAATGTAGTTTTTTATCGTTGTTTTGGGGGCCTTCTAGGTATTGGGGGGGAGTTTCTTTGCTAAAAACCTTCCTTGCCTGATGCCTATTTTTGTTGCCAAGTTTGGTTTGTCTGCCTTGGAAGGTTTCTCTGCCTCTGGCTGTCGTTCGATGACGAGTCTTTTTTATATATATACAGATATGAACATTGTACTTTGCTCAAGTGTTGAATTTGATTTTATTTGGTGATGTTGTTAATGTATTTTATCTATATGTATTTTAACTTTGTATAGCTGCATGATGTTTTAATTTGTATCTATTGCATTGAATTTTTGCTGTAAGGCCGGTCTGAGTCCCTCTTCGGAGGTGAGAAGATTGGAATATAAAAGTTTTAAATAAATAAATAAATAAAAACCAGTTGGATGTTCCTGTAACTAGTCTGCTGTGTTTTGAACTATTTGGAGTTTCTGAACTTGGTACAGATGTAGCTCAACGTAAAGCAAATTGCAGAAGTCCAACTTTTGAGATTACCAGCATGTACACTACCATCTTTAGGTCTTCCAATTCTAGGAAGGTGCACAGCTGGATCCAAAAGCCCTCCTAAGCTGCAAACACAGACTAATGTTAAAAAAAATAGAGTTTAAAAACTTGGCATATTAAATATTCTTTGAGCAGTAGCTGGCCACTTGGAGTGCCTCTGGTGTTGCTGTAAGTAGGTCCTCCATTGTGCATGTGACAGGGCTCAGACTGCATTATAATAGGTGGTCTGTGGTTTGCTCTTCTCCTTGCTCACATGTCGTGGACTCCACTTTTAAATAATTATTTTTAGAAATAGATCATTATTTATTAATGTCATAAAATTACATTCTTGAAGGCTTCCAGTCTAGCTGAATTCTTAGCATATTTCTTGTTTTGTTGATCCAATTACAAATACCTGTAAGCAAGTCCTTCCCTGGAGACTATTATTCTTATTCTTAGAAACACAACAAGATTTGTACACAACAAATAAGATCACTATGCTGGATGTTGTATTGGATCACTCGTCGGACACTTCCCAAGTACCGTATTTTTCGCACCATAAAGGCGCACCGGATGATAAGACGCACCTAGATTTTAGAAGAAGAAAATTGGAAAAAAATATTTTGGGCCAAAAAGTGCTTCAGCGCCGGGGCCCACTTTTTTGGCCCAAAATATTTTTTCCAATTTTCTTCTGGAAGGGTGGACCCTCCTCGGCGCCCTCCGCCATCCCTAAGCCTTTCCCTTGGCCGCCTCCTCCTCGGTCCCACCTCCTCCTCCGCCTCCTCTGCCTCCGCCACCGCCCGCCGCCCGCCGCCTCCGCCGCTTTTCGCCCCTTTCCGCCCGCTTTCCGCCCCTTTCGCCGCTTTCCGCGCTTTTCGCCCCTTTCGCCCCTTTCCGCCGCTTTTCGCCCCTTTCCGCCGCCTCCGCCACCGCCGCCTCGCCGCCGCGCGTGCAGTAGGGTTAAAGCGCGCCTCACGCGTCTGGCGTCTGGCGCAGGTGCGCCAGGCGTGCCTGCGTCAGCGCGCCAGCGTCAGGCGTCAGGCGCGTGGCGCGCTTGGGACCTACTGCGCATGCGCGGCGGAGGCGAGGCGGCGCGTGGCGGAGGCGGCAGGCGGCGAAGCAGCCGCCTCCGCCCCTTTCCGCCGCCTCCGCTGCCTCCCGCCGCTTACCGCCTCCTCCCCTCGCCGCCGCGCGCATGCGCAATAGGTCCCCAAGCGCGCCTCACGCGTCTGACGTCTGGCGCTGGCGCGCTGGCGCAGGCACGCCTGGCGCACCTCGTCAGGCGTCAGGACGCGTGAGGCGCGCTTGGGACCTACTGCGCATGCGCGGCGGCGAGGGAGGCGGTAAGTGAGCGAGGCGCGAAAAAGAAAAAGCGGCGGAAAGGGGGAAAGCGGCGAAGGGGCGAAAAGGGGCGAAGCGGCGGAAAGCGGCGAGCGGCAGAAAGGGGTGAGGAGGCGGCGGAAAGCGGCAGAGCGGCGTAGCGCGGAGCGGCAGGGGGCGGGCGGCGGGCGGTGGCGGAGGCAGAGGGCGGAGGAGGAGGCGGGACCGAGGAGGAGGCGGCCAGGGAAAGGCTTTCTATCGCCTCCCCCCTCTTCGCTCCATAAACGCAGCTGATTTTCCTCCTACTTTGGGAGGAAAAAACTGCGTCTTATGGTGCGAAAAATACGGTATCTAGGTCTGTGTGTTGTATTGGTGAATAATGCGTGCAGATCCAAGTAGGGTGGCCTTTTGCAGCTGACAGATGGTAATTTTGTCAGCAGCAATTGTGTTTAAGTCCAGGCCAAGGTCTTTAGGCACTGAACCCAGTGTGTCGATCACTACTGTGACCATCTTTACTGGCTGTGCCAGAGTCTTTGCAGATCAATCTTTAAATCCTCATACTGCATATTATTATTGTTATTATTATTACCCCTCTTTATCTCTCCCAAAGGGGACTCAAAGAGGCTTGACATAAAAGCATTCGCATACAATTTAAAAGACAGAAATATTCAAACATTAAAATATAATTAAACAAACAGAACTTGGAGCAATGGGTTCAAGTTACAGGAAAGGAGATTCAACTTGAACATTAGGGACCTCATCACACTAGAGATTGAATCCACTTTCAATCTGGTTGCTGCCTCCTGCAGAATTCTGGGGTTTGTAGTTTAGGGAGGAGTTAACAGCCTCACTAAATTACAAACCCCAGAATTCTGCAGGAGACCGGATTTAAAGTGGATCCATTCTCTAATGTGATGAAGTAGTAGGAATATTTTCCTGACTGTAAGAGCTGTTCAACAGTGGAACTCTCTGCCTCAGAGTGTAGAAGCTCCTTCCTTGGAGGCTTTTAAACAGAGGGTGGATGGCCATTTGTCAGGGGTGCTTTGATTATGCCTTTCCTTTATTGCAGGGGGTTGAACTGGGTGCCTGTGTGGTCTCTTCCAACTCTATGATTTCATGATTCTTTAAAGAACCATTTCGAAATGCTAGATTTTCTAAGGAAGTGATCCCCCCCCCCCTTTCAGAGTTACATTTTTGTTGCCAGGAGTGACAGTTCGATTTTTTAAAAACCTATGTACATTTTGTCTGTTTGTTGTCCTTAATGATGACTTTTGTGAAATTAACAGTGGAAAATTTTAACTTTCTTGCCCATTATTTTTAACTGAATCTTAATTATGAAAGAAAGGCATGTTAAAACATGAATTGTTTTGAATTGTCGATTTCATTAATGATCTAAACATTACATTGCCAAAGTAGTTAAGACATGACAGTTTTTACTTAAATATATAAGCTGATCTATTAAAGTGAGTAATAGAACATTTGAAGGACAGTGTGTGAATATTGCAACAAGTCTGTGATGCATTTTATTGTGCTTGCACATGTAAAAGTAAAATTATTTGGTTAGGCAAATGGGACCTGCAGTGAAATGTTATTATGTGAAGTACTCCGGTTTATTGTTCTCAGCCAGACATATTCTTCATACATAATTCCGTGATGCTTCATTAACATTTGCTGATTGTAGCCAGTTAGATGTTTAATTACTGTGGGAGAAAGCTCTTGTTAGTTCAGACAAGAAATTGCAGAAAGTGCTAGTTTCCCTCGAACTGTCAGAAGCCTTGACTAGTATACAATACTGCTCTGTCAACATGGTGCTGGTTCAGCAGCATCCTTGCATGCACAGACTTGGCAAGTATTTAAATGTCACATTTTGTGTAATTGGTTCAGTCTATGAATAGGATCCTCTTCTTTGTGTTAAAGGGTGTACACGACAGTCCAGCTTTTGTGCTGACATTCCCTTGCTTTTGTTTCTTTCCTGCCAGGGTGCATTTGTGGAGGTGTTGTTAAGGCTCTTGAAAGGACAATATAACACTCTGTAATTGGTTCAGGCAAGTGTGATGTGGAAACAATCATTTTACAGATTTTACAAATACTTTTTGTATGGTAATATGCAAGAGTGTAGAAAATGTTAAGTCACATAGGAAGTAAAATCACAGGACATTCATAGATTTTATTGACCCTTTTCTTTCCATTTTGTGGAACCTCTGGCTTAAAAGATGTTAAAATGCTTCAAATAAATTGATTTGCTTTTTATTCTGCAGGTTTTAGGCATCTTTAGTATCTCAGATATTAATATACAAGGTTGAATTTAGAAAGAGAGATTATTTCCATCAATAAAGAAGGAGAATCTCTATTTTATGATATCTGAAGGCTTTGTGTTGCATCACATGTTTTCCTATAGGGTCTCTTGACTTTAGCAACCTTTTTTCAGAACATGCAAGGGTCTGTAATGAGAAGCAGGTAAGAAAAATTCCAGTCCCACATGCAAAATTTCTCTTAATTTTCCTGGAATCAAGCTACTAGAGGAAAGGCTGTGAACTGCTTGGATATCGATATATTTACAGATGTTAGCCAAATAAATGGAATACATTTATGTCTTGCATATTATGGAAATCTTCCAACTGAATTACAGTAGCCATGAACATCAGAGCCACTGGTTAAACCTGTTGTTGCTGTCTCCTTTGGTATAGCAAAGATGAGGGAGTTGCAGTATATGTTTGGTGACTCCCATCACAGCTGAGATGAAAGGCAGAGCCATATAATTGGTTTGACTGAGAGATCAGCCCCATTTGATCTTTTCCATTTCTCATTGTCATCTGGAATTTAGCCTCTATATCAGACTGCAGAACAAGAGGAACAGAGTCCAGTTACACTACCAATGTTATTGATAAATCAGGTCATTTTGGATCCATTTCTACCTGAATTCAGAAAAAATGTAAAGACATGGCTCTGTACACAAGCGTTTACAGAATAAATTATTCCGTTTTCAACATGGTCTGAATAAGGATTATGAGCAAAAATTATGGATGAATGGAATCATGCATTTTATATGTTTTTAACCAGTTTTTATTCTCTGTATTTATTTTGTGGGATATATTTTATAACTATGTTTAAGCAGCATTGAATTTTGCCAGAATTATAAGCCACCCTGAGTCCCCCTGCAGGAGTGAGAAAGGCAGGGTATAAATGAAGGAAATAAATAAGCAAATAAATAAATTGGTTCCATACCTGCCAGTCCTAATAATAATTAGATCTCCACACATTCAAACTGAGCCCATTGAGGTCATATTTTTCCAAAGATCCCACAGAACTTTGACTTCGCACTGATTTTCTGGATGAAATTGGTAGCAGTATGTTCTCAAAACCAGCACAGCTTGGAACTTCCTACGCAGGGGAGGTTACCTTTATAGCATCTTTTATCTTTTATCAGTTGATGGGATTTTCATTTGAATTGTGCTAGGGAAAGGATTAAATCCCTTCATACCATGATCCAAATCTTGCTTTTTCAATATCAGATATTTACCTTTCAAAACTGCTTTCATATATTTAACACAAAGTATAAATTGACCACAAAAATGTTTGCAGACAGTGCTTTAACTCTGCTACAGTTGTTTGATATATTTCTTTTGTTCTATTAGACTTGTTGCAAGATTTATTTTGGTTGATTTTATTATATGTACTTTGTGCATGTTGAGTAAAAAAATATTTTTATAATACCAGTAGAAGTGATAGTAATATTAAATAAGTACAGGAAAAAGAACTGTTTTAAAGATCTGTTTAGGGAATACAGTTGTTAAGGAAATGGGAACAGCCTAGTACAGCAATTCTCTTGAAGTTACAGCTCCAAACTCAGAACATACATATCTGGCCTTTTTCAGACTTATGTTTCAAGTTGTTTAGAATACAGAATAGCTTGATTTGTAATTGCAATTCCATGTTAGAAAAGCTTTGTTTACAGGGGCGGTCTAAGGTAATTTCCAATGGTAGGCGAAAATTATTTTGGCGCCCCCCCCCCCCGGCGGGCGGGAATTCGCCCCACGACGCCCCCTTCCAAGATGGCGCCCTACGCAGCCACGTAGGTCGCTTATATGGTGGGACCGCCCCTGACTGAACCATAACAGTCAAAGTGGTGTCAAACTACACCAATTCCACAGTGTTGACACTGCATCCAAAAAAAGGTGAGTTGATGTCACTTAAACCAAAGTCAGTGAGTCTGAATTCTACTCAGGACCCATCTACAAAGCCACATAAAATCCAGATTATCTGCTTTGAACTGGATTGTATAGCAGTGTAGACTCAGGCTGGATCAACACTGCCCTGTGTCCCAGGTCCTGATCCCCAGATCATCTGTTTTGAATTGAATTATATGAGGACCCTTCCAAACAGGGCCTTTATCCCTGGATCTCATCCCAGGTTTTCTGTTTATCCCAGATTATCTGGCACTGTGTGTGTGTGTGTGTGTTTGCACTTTCAAAATGTATATATGAATATTTTCCTGATTGCTTATAGGGGCGGATCGAAAGGAACATATGACTGCCCTATTAAAGCAGCTCCATTGGTTGCCGATTTGCTTCTGGGCTGAATTCAAAGTGCAGAGCCCATATGGTCCTGCCTAGTATTTACCTGACCTCATCTCTCCTTAGGAACCTGTTCAGGTCTTAAGATCAGCCAGGAAGGCCCTCCTATCAATCCCAGCTCCCTCACAGGTGTGGTTGTTAGGGACAAGGGGAGAGGACTTCTCGGTAGTGGCTCCCCCAGCTTTGGAACACCCTCCCCAAGAAAATTAGACAAGCACCCACTCTCTTAATTTTCAGGAAGGATTAAAAAAACATGGCTATTTAAGCAGGCTTTTGAAAATGACTAAGAGCATCAACCACCTTAGTGGACAGGGCTTTGAAAAGCTGTTAGAACTATAATTCACCATGCTGGATAATATCCTGGTAACAGGAACTGGCTTGTTTTAAATGGTGTTTTATTTCTACTGTTTTTAGGCGGAAAATAGTTTTAAAACTAATTATTTATTAATGCTCATACTATAGTGTTATTTTGTTACATTAAGTGATATGTGATTATTGTTTGTGTTATACTATTTACTACATGTGTTTGTTTGCTGTAAGACAACCCAAGTCCCTTTAGGGAGTGGAGACAAGATACAAATAAAGCTTAATAATAATAATAACACTTGTAAAATATATAATACACTTGTAAAATATTTACCTGACCTAAGTCTAGTCGTGTCCGACTCTGGGGGTGGTGCTTACCTCCATTTCTAAGCCAAAGAGCCAGCGTTGTCCACAGACACCTCAAGGTCATGGAGCCAGCATGACTGCATGGAGCGCTATTACCTTCCCACACGGTACCTACTGATCTACTCATACTTGCATGTTTTTGAACTGCTGGTTGGCAGGAGCTGGGGCTAACAGCAGGACCTAATGCCGCTCCCCAAATTTGAACCACTAACCTTTTGGTCAACAGTATAACCAGCTGCGCCACCAGGTGTCCATTACTATATTACTATTATATATTATTATATTGTATTATTATTAGTATTGTGTTGTATGACATTATAATATTATTATCAATATGATATGCATAGACAATATATTACAGTATATTATTAGCACAGCATAATACTAGTATTATCTATTACTACACTATACTATACCACTACACTGCAACATTATTAGTAATATGACATGTAATACATAATATACAATTGTACTCTATTAATGTATTGTAGTATATTATTATAACATTGATATAAAATAATAATATAACGGCAACTAAAAGTATTATTTTACATAATAAATGACTCATACGAAATAATATATTTATAATAATACTAATATAAAAGTATATATATTCATAAAATAATACAATAATAATTAATACGATTTATATGAAATCATATATATAATACTAATATAAAATATAATGATATAATGGCAACAAAAATATGAAATAATATATATATATACACACACATACAATAATATAATGATAATAAATATGACTCATATCAAATGAAATAATATATTTATACTAGTAATATACTAGTAATACTATAAAATAATATAATATAATGGCAACAAAATAATATAAAATACTAATATATACATATTCATACAATAATACTAGTAGAATAAGTAATATGACTCATATAAAATAAAAATTATATATATATATAATAGTAATATAAAATAATTATAATATAGCAACAAAATTAATATACACACACACACACAAATAATAATAATACCATAAAATAATGATGATAATGGGAAGTAGGAGCATCCTGCTGGGCCTTCCCTCCCTCCACCCCTGGTGAGAGAAGGGGGGGGGGAGACTTCCTCCCCATTTCTCTCACAGAGGGGAAACCGCTTCCAAACTGGGATAAAGATCCAGTTTGGATGCAGCTTTCTCTCCCGTGAGAGGAAGGAAGGGGGAGAGGATTCCTCCCCATTTCTCTCGCAGAGGAGGAAACCGCTTCCAAACTGGGATAAAGATCCAGTTTGGAAGCAGCTTCTCTCCTTCGTGAGAGGAAGGAAGGGGGAGAGGATTCCTCCCCATTTCTCTCGCAGAGGAGGAAACCGCTTCCAAACTGGGATAAAGATCCAGTTTGGATGCAGCTTTTCTCTCCTTCGTGAGAGGAAGGAAGGGGAGAGGATTCCTCCCATTTCTCTCACAGAGGAGGAACCGGCTTCAAACTGGGATAAAGATCCAGTTTGGAAGCAGCTCTCCTTCGTGAGAGGAAGGAAGGGGGAGAGGATTCCTCCCCATTTCTCTCGCAGAGGAGGAAACCACTTCCAAACTGGGATAAAGATCCAGTTTGGAAGCTGCTTTCTCTCCTTCGTGAGAGGAAGGAAGGGGAGAGGATTCCTCCCCATTTCTCTCGCAGAGGAGGAAACCGCTTCCAAACTGGGATAAAGATCCAGTTTGGAAGCTGCTTTCTCCTTCGTGTGAGAGGAAGGAAGGGAGAGGATTCCTCCCCATTTCTCTCACAGAGGAGGAGGGAACCGCCCAAACTGGGATAAAGATCAGTTTGGAAGCAGCTCTCTCCTTCGTGAGAGGAAGGGGGGCTTCCGGGCGCATAGTTGAATAATCCCTCGGAGCGGAGGCGCCTGGGAAGGAAGGAGGCGCAGAAACCCGATCCCTTCGAGGCCCCTCCTCTCGCTCTCCCGGGCTCCTGCTGCCAGCCCCTCACGGGGGCATTGCAGAGGGCGGGAGCGCTCTCCCTTGCCTCTCTGCGCCCCATGGGAGGGCCGGCAGCGGGAACCAGGAAGCGTGAAGAGGAGTCTTGAAGGCTCCTCGCTCCTATAATGCCCGCGGTTGCGGCGGCGCGCGGGAGCGGCTGCGCCGGCGGGCAGGAAGTCGCCCCACAGCGCCCCCTTCCAAGATGGCGCCCCTACGCAGCCGCGTAGGTCGCGTATATGGTGGGACCGCCCCTGTTTGTTTATGA
The DNA here is from genome assembly GCA_030556195.1 of Anolis apletophallus. Classification (NCBI taxonomy): domain Eukaryota; kingdom Metazoa; phylum Chordata; class Lepidosauria; order Squamata; family Anolidae; genus Anolis; species Anolis apletophallus. Next base: position 48,180,060 of record JARBWK010000002.1, on the reverse strand, counting down.
AATTGGACTTTCATGATGTTTCCGTCTGCAGCTCACTGTCCTCCACTGTCTTTAGGGTTGGACAACCTCTGTAACGGAATGGCATGTGATAGGGTAGTTGCAGCAGTAAAAAGCAAATGCAAAAAAGGAGGGGGTGTGAATGGAAGGCACAGATGTGCATTCTGTTTGCATACCACAACCTGCATTTTTATGATGGTTTATGGCAGTGGACCTGGAGAAAATAGTTACTATGTATATATGTTTTGGTTTTCATTTTGGGTGGGATGGAGGGGGGCTTTATATCACTGTGCGCATTGCATTAATTGATTGTTCCATCTTTGTCTTTATTTCAGTGTACTGAATTTATCGACTTCTTTCTGGGCATGTGTGGAAAAATGACAGCTTGTTAAAATGGATGGACTGAGACTTCTAAGAAGTCAAAATTAATTGAAGAAAACTGGTTCTTAGACAGATTGCATCAGTAGACTATTTACTACTACATTAAATGATCACAACTGGGATCTCATGCAACCTTTGTATTTTCTGGAGAACCTTCTCCAGAAGAGTGTTATAAATTTTAAAGGCAGAGATGACTGTGTTTTCTTTTGGAGCTTATTAAGGATAAATACGTTTTCCAATAATGACCAGCTTGAAGCGGTCCCAGACTGAAAGGGCTGTTGCCACGGGAGTATCAGATGGAACTCCTAAAGTGCACTCAGATGACTTTTACATGAGACGCTTTAGGTCACAGAATGGTAGTTTGGGATCATCAGTGATGGCTCCAGTAGGCCCTGCACGCAGTGAAGGGTCTCATCATCTTACTTCTACTCCTGGAGTTCCTAAAATGGGAGTTAGAGCAAGGATTGCAGACTGGCCTCCAAGGAAGGAAAACATCAAAGAAAACAATAGATCAAGTCAAGATATGGATACATCAAGTTGCCTTGATAGCATGTCTTCAAAAAGTAGTCCTGGGAGTCAGGGAAGCTCCATTAATTTGAATGCCAGTGACTCTGCTATGTTGAAAAGTATCCAGAACACACTTAAAAACAAAACAAGACAAGCTGATAACCTAGATTCTAGGTTTCTTACACCTGATGGTTACCACAGCTCCCCAAGGAAAGCTCTTCGTAGAATAAGACAGCGTAGTAATAGTGACATCACCTTAAGTGAACTTGACGTTGATAGCTTTGATGAATGTATCTCACCCAGTTATAAATCTGGACCATCACTGCATAGAGAATATGGCAGCACCTCATCAATAGATAAGCAGGGTACCTCGGGTGACAGCTTTTTTTGACCTATTAAAAGATTATAAAGACGAAAAATCTGACCAGAGGATCCTAGGCAGCAGCAAATTCAGTGAAATCCTTATAGCGAGTGGAAGTAAAGGTTCGGGGTATTCCTTGGATGTGATTGATGGACCTATTACTCAGAGGGAGAACCTCCGATTATTTAAAGAAAGGGAGAAACCACTGAAGAGGCGTTCAAAATCAGAAACTGGAGATTCTTCCATTTTTCGAAAGCTCCGTAATGCCAAAGCTGAAGGGGAACTCGGGAAATCTTCTGACCTTGAGGATGGCAGATCAGAAGATAGCATCAAGCCTTGGATTTGCCCAAAGTGTTTTGCCCATTATGATGTACAAAGTATATTATTTGATTTAAATGAGGTGGCGGTTAACAGGCACAATGTTATTAAACGAAGGAATACGACAACTGGAGCTTCTGCTGCTGCAGTTGCATCCTTAGCTTCTGGACCATTATCCCATTCTGCAAGTTTTAATTCACCAATGGGTAGCACAGAAGACCTGAATTCCAAAGGAAGTCTCAATATGGACCAGGGAGATGATAAAAGTAATGATCTTGTGATGAGTTGTCCCTATTTTCGTAATGAAATTGGTGGAGAAGGAGAAAGAACGATCAGCCTCACTAAATCTAACTCTGGATCCTTCAGTGGCTGTGAAAGTGCCTCTTTTGAGTCTACTCTTAGCTCTCATTGCACAAATGCTGGGGTCGCTGTACTTGAAATACCGAAGGAAAATCTGATGTTACACTTGGACAGAGGGAAAAGATACATTGTTGAACACGTGGATCTTGGTGCATATTATTTTCGGAAATTCTTTTATCAAAAAGGTGAGTGTTCATTTATTAAGACAACTGTTCTTTGCTTTAAACTGAAAATTCTGAAAACATTGTTCTGTTGCAAAATTATTCCCTCTTCATTAATACACATACAAAACATTTTAATAGCATATACAGGCTGAGCAGGAAATCCAAAATACTGGAAATCCAAAATACTTCAAAATCTGAAACTGTCCAGATAGGGGCTGAGATAGTGTCACTTTTGCTTTCTGGTGTTTCAGTGTCCACAAACCATATTTAATGCACAACATTGTTGAAAGCATTGTATAAAATTACCTTCAGACTATGCACATGTGTTTAGACTTAGGTCATATGTTCCAGATATTTCATTATGTAGGTAATTCAAAATCTGAAATAAATCCAAAATAGTTCTGGTCCCAAGCATTTTACATAAGAAGTACTCAACCTTTTTCCTTACACAAAGCTTTGTAACTTGTATGGACAATAGAGCATGCCAAAAGGAAAAGATTACAGAAGTGTACTTCAGGTATTTTAAAATATTTGGAAAATAATGGAAACATACAACATTTTATATGATGGCAAATTATGAGAAGAGTTTGAATGTTTCCCCCCTGCTATTTTGATAATTGTAGCTCCCTGTGTCATGTGAACTAAGAACTTTGATAAGCATTAAACAAGCTTTAGAAACTACAAATGGTTGTAATCCATTGCCAAGATCGCACTACAAATTACAGTAAATTAAAATCAGATGCTTCCAGACTTGTACTTAAATGGAAGAAGAAGATATACTTGTTTATATTTTGCTAACTATGGTTTGATGCATTGACTAGAGTGCAACCATAAGACAAGAAATGGTTTTTAGGAAAGAATCTTGAATATTGTGTGTATGTACACATATACAGTTTTTAAGAGCTATAAATACCCATTTTAGAACAGTTTTCTTTCTTTCTTATCTTTAACTGCTCTGGTGAGAATATTGTGAACATAATTCTGCTATACCCTTTATGTAGTATACAGCTTTACGTGACAATATTTTATGATGACAACTTCAAAAGTTAGAACAAAATTTGTTTTGTCAATAGGTCAAAAGTAGGTTGGAATAATGTGCATTACACCTCAAATTTGAATTTGTGTAAACTTCTTGCAACGATATATGTAAATCATGTTTAACAGCTGCCAGGAGCTGGAATTACAGTATTAGCATAAGTATCACCAATAATTCTGGAGATGCTGTCCAACTGTTTCTCTGATAGTCTTCTTCATATGTCATATTTATCTGTACTTTGATAGATGTTTGGGATTTGTTTACATAGAGAAAAAATGCCTCATATGAACTAGCTCTAAAGATTTTATCTGGTATAAATATCTCTTCCTCTCTCTTTACTTACTTAACACATAAGAACACTGGAACTACTTTGGGGCAGATGAAAACCTTGGTCCTGTAGCTGTGAGTATTAGAAGGGAAAAACCGGAAGAAATAAAAGATAATGGTTCTCAGTACAACTACCGCATCATTTTCAGAACTAGTGAGGTAAGCAATCAACATCCAAATAAAAAAATCTAAATATTTTATACATGCTGTCCACAGATACTACTTGAATTAAGAAAGGTTTTTCATATCTTTTTGCTCTATAGTGCCCAATTTCTTTAATATTCTATAAGGCACCATTGAGTTAATGTTCAAATAATTTCAGTGATTGTGCTAACAACTATTCCACATTTCCAACATTTTTTATTCATTAGCCCTAATAGTTAGCTGCTTTCATTTTAAAATACGTTTGGTTGATATTGTTATTGATTTAATAGTTCCATGTTGGAAGGAAGGTTGTGATGATTTGATTGTACTTTTACACAGAATAGTTTTCCATTTATCTCATATTGAAAAAGAACACACATAATGTTCTATTTTTTTTCCTTTCAGGAAAAAAGAGTAGGGAGAATAAAAATGAGAAATAGCTGGCATATGGAGCCATTACCCTAGAATATAAGTGTGGGGGGGACTTTACTCAGTGGAGGTGAGGGTGGATATAAATCTGGCTATTTAAATTCCACGTTGAAGGCTAAAATTAAATTGAAGTATCTTTCAAAATTCCAATGATTCATTTTTTTGCTTGAACCATAAGCCATGTGTCAGTCTTCTTTAATTCATGTCAAGTAATAAAGTAAACAATATGGAGATTATAGTTTTGATCCACATTATTGATGACTGTGAAAACTGAGCTCAGCTGTGAAGCAATTTGACACTGACGTTTTTCTCTCTCAAGGACATTTTGACAACAAAGATTAGAAAAGAGTTTTCTTTATAGTTTCCTCTTAAGGAAAAGTATGCAAATATAAGATTTTTATAATTGGTGCTGAAAAACAGATCAATCATAAATAGAAAAATCCTTATGGAAGACCAAAAACCTTCCCATTTTCAAGCAATATTAAGTGAAAAATAAGCTGTGGTGTAAAACCTTTCTTACAATTTATATTAGTCTCAAGTTTTTGCATTAGTACAGAGTTTAGCTATGTTTTATTACCTCTATCTACTTTCCCTATATACCTCTAGACCAGGCCTGCACAACCTGTGGCCTTCCATGTGTTTGGGACTGCAACTCTCAGAAGCCCTGGCCAGCTTATCCAATGCTCAGGAATTCTGGGAGCTGGAGTCCAAATCATCTAGATAACCACAGGTATTGCAGGTCTGCTCTAGAGAAATGTCTTTAGCTTGGGTTAGAGAAATGCCTCACACCATCCCTCATCATGACAATTTCATTCTTTTAACTCTCATGATGTATGAGTCAACCTGGGCTCTAAGACCATCAGGAGTGGCCCTCCAACAGTCCCTTATGGTGCAAGCAGGATTGGTAGGGACTTCAGAAACAATAGCTACAGCAACAATAATATATTTTTCATTTAAATATGAATGTTAGAAGTGTTCATCTATGAAATTGTACCTACACAATAAAACTTCTTATTTTTTCTAAATCTATCTTCATAGTTATTAAGTGCTTTGAGGTTGCCTTGAACCTATGGCAATTCTATAAATGAGAGATCTCCAAGAGACCCTGTTTTTAACAGACCTGCTCAGGTCTTGCAGACCCAGCCCCATGGCTTCTTTGACTACACATCTGCACGGACCATTTAATCTGGGGTGAAATCAGCATAAAAGGAAGTGGATTCACTGTGTGAATGATTGCATTGCAAGACCTGGAACCGATTCTAGGGCTGGGCGGTGCTTATCATGCATTGCAGAGGCTGTCTTTGAACCAGTTCCAGTATCTGCAGCTCGATGGCTGTTGACAATGCATTCTTTCCAGCAACAACCCCCCCCCCCCCCCAAATGGGCATGTGTGAATCACTGTAGCGCTTCACACAACAGTTCACATTCTGCATGTTGCTTTCACCACGTGATGTGGTTTACACTGATGTGCATTAAGGGCTCTATTTCAGACTATTTCCTGACTTTGCTTGTATTGGATTAAAGCCCTTAAAGTGTGCCGCATAGTGCTTTCCCAGCATGTACTTTCAAGTTGACTTCAAGTTGCATTAATTGATCAGTGTATATGTGTCCTGAGTCACTCTTGTTTTCCTCTTTTCTTCATGTTCACCAAGCATTATTGTCTTTTTCCATGAGGAAAGAGTTTGGCATTCATTTGTACATCTTTATGCTTGAGGACTTTATCAAGTTCATAGCTGCTCTTTCAAATTTTAAACTTGAATAAAGTCTCCATTCTGAGTGATGATAGAATCAAGACACATTTAACAAGTACTAAATCTGGTTTCTTCACATTTATGGCTCAAGGATCACCAGAAATGCGCACACACATAAAATGTGGATTTGTGCTTTGATTTGCAGTCCTGTGTTGCCAGACAGGACTGCCCTGGTTGCCAAAACTGCATAAAGCTATTGTTTTGTGTGTGCTTAAAAATTTGGAATGAAGACCGATAAATAAATCCTATTTCTTAGCAGTACACATTATCCTAGGTTTTTAGAATTGTATATTTTCACACCTGCAAAATGCATGGCTTTTTTGACTAGTCCACTTGACATTTGCTCTTATGCTGCAATTTCCTTAGTCACTCTAAATCACACTTTGTTGATCATTTCAGACTTCAGCTTCATGCATCCATCTTGAGTACTGTTTAGCATACAAATAGGATATTATGTTTGCTAACCGAATGCTAGGTTAGGTTATAATGTTTGCTAACCGAGTACTAGACTCAAATATTGGAAAGATAATTTGTAATCTCGTAAATCAGTTCTTGCTGATCTCTGAGCAGCTTCAAGTATTAAAAGATTCCTCTACTGAGAAGAATGTAGCACAAGTCATTTTTCTGTAAGCAGAATTGAGCTTGTGATATGGTCCGGTGGTGACTTTTCTGCTTACTCATGTTTAAAGAAGCACATTGAACTTTTTATACTGCTCTGCATGTGGATCATGAAGTAATCATCCAAGCAATCCTTTTGACAAAGACTCTCCAGCTTGCAAAAAAGCAAACCCATACCTCTGAAAAGGATTGCACATTTCATCTTTCCAACTGTCGGCTTAAATGGCAAAAAAAGCAAACAAAACATGGCTGAAAATGTCTCTGCAATAAAGGGAGCCTCTTTCTACCACCACTATTACTACTAGTAGGAACGATAGGTATGGCCAACTAAGGCCATGAAGGATAAGAAACACACACATCCTCACACACAAGGCAGGACAATGGGATGCTATAACTGTATATTATATTTTTCTTTGCTGCCACCAAATATTTAAGATTTATTTTGCTGCCACCTTCTATTGGTTCATAGGGCACAAGAGGGCTCCCCATTGCGCCTGTCTTCCCTTCCCAAGAACGGAGCCTGCAGGGAAAACGATCGATCTCCTGCAGGCTCCGTTAAGGGAAGGGAAGAGGGGCGGCTGAGGGAGGGCCGGAACCGGCGAGAGGGGCGAGCCGGGCGGCGCGAAACGCCTGGCCGCAGTGCGGGCGGGACTTCGGCGGCGCCTTCTCCCTTCCGCGGATCCGCCCCGTCCCTTCAGTGAAGGGAGGGGGCGGATCTCAGGGGGAAGGCGCCGCCGGAAGTCCCGCCCCAGGACGACTCAGGCGCGCCGCCAGCTCCCGTTTGAGCGCTGACAAGCGGGCGGCGGCGGGAAAGACGCCTGAGCCGCCGTGGGCGGGATCCGGCGGCGCCTTCTCCCTCTCGCGCGGCGGCTCGCCCTCTTCCCTTCAGTGAAGGGAGGCGGATCCGGCGAGAGGGAGAAGGCGCTGCTGGGAGGAAGAGGAGGAGGATGGAAGGCGCCGCTGAAAGAAGATTCCGGGCCCAGCCAAGCCAGCCACGCCGCCCGAGGTACGTCTTACTTTTCGGTTACGGCTTATATAAGGCCGATCCCTCTGACACCCCGATACGTCTTACAATTGGGGTGTCATACTTCGGGGAAACACGGTAGTAGGAACGATAGGTATGGCCAACTAAGGCCATGAAGGATAAGAAACACACACATCCTCACACACAAGGCAGGACAATGGGATGCTATAACTGTATATTATATTTTTCTTTGCTGCCACCAAATATTTAAGATTTATTTTGCTGCCACCTTCTATTGGTTCATAGGGCACCTCCTTGCCAGAATGTTTAAGAAGACACACAAACTCTTCAGGTGAAAGGAAATAAAAATATGTTTGTTCTGGAACAGTAAAGATGCGTAATGGTTTCAGTAAAATGTCAGGCTTAACTTTACAGAGAATGTTCCTGAACCTGAGTTACTTAAAAAGCAATGTTTCACACACAGGAATACAAACAGGTTATTCTGAACCCTTTGAATCCTTTGTCCCATACCAGCCCTCTAATACTATAGAGGCTAACTATTTTCCTCAAAGAGGTATCTTTCAACAAAAGTTCCCAAAACCATTCCTTCTCCTCCAAAACTCCTAACCGAACCTTTTAACACCACACTCCCAACAGAACATAATGGGTGCCTAAGCTTCTTTGTTTCCTTTTTGGCTCCGCCCATCTCCAGTCGCTAAACAATTCCCTCCAATTTCATCAGCCAATCAGGCTGCCCTTCCAGCTATGGAGCTGCCTAATCACTCCACCCCCTCTGCTCTCCTTAGCTTTTCCAAGTCAGGCCTGTTTACTGCTTTTACACCAACCCTGTAAGGTAGGCAAATCCATTACAGTGTCCAGCTTTGTTACCTTCGGATGTGAAAATAGATCACTCCAGAAAATTTGAAATGGTGTCTGGATTCAAGCACTCCAAGGAGCTTCATGGATACTGTGCCGTCACTCCCAGGCACTCTAAGGTTGAAACTATGATGTGCTCCTCTCTTAAGCCTGGTGGACTACGGGGGGCTTACTTTGAAGCTCAGGGGTCCCAGCAACTAAGGCCACTCCAGATTGAACATCAAACACAATCTTTATTTTCTCAAGGTCCTTGGCAGACTTGGTACAAATTCTTGAGGTTACTAACGCAAACAGTCAACTTACAAAATCATGTAGACGTTTCTTTAGAGATTCTTACTTTTCCTTTCAGTTGCTGGGTTTACTTCCTCCAATGGTAGAGAAATCCTGGGATGCACTCTTCCCTAGCCCTGAGTTGCTATTTTAGAAAGAGCAGGTCTTTCCCTATCTAAACTCAAAGCTAGCTTGGAGACGAAGTAGTTAGAGCTTTTTCCAATTGCAGAAATCCTGAGATATTCTCTGCCCTAGCTCAGAATTGCTATCATAGAGAGAGCGGATCTATCCCTACTCTACTCAGAACTAGTTTAAAGGCAAGAGGTAGTACTTACGATGGCTTGTCTGAGCTGGCCTGGCTTGACCACACAAGCACATCTAAGTCTTTGCTTTTCTGTAGAAGGCAGAAGAGCTTCTCAAAATGGAGATTCCATCTCCAGGAAAAGGGGCGGGCTCCAGACCAAAAGATACTTTTGCAAGCCAACAGCAACAAAGGCTTGGCGAGCTGGCTGCAAGCCTCTGTTAATGGTTAACTGTCAGGGTGCCTGTGAGTCTACCGTGTTTCTCAGTAAGACACCCCGATTGTAAGACGTATCGGGGTCGGGGGGGTCGGCTTATATAAGCCGTACCCCGTATGTAAGCCGTTCATCGTCCCGCCGCTGCGCCGCCGCTGCAACCGGAGGTGTGCCGCGGCACACCTCCGCGGCACACCTTTTCGCCAGGCCTCCAAGCAAGGCCTCCTTGCTTGACGAAAGAAGGGAGGGGGGGAAAGGAGCCAGGGGGCGTGGTGAGGATTGCCGCATCACAGTGACGCGTCGCCGCCGTCCCGCCCCTGGCTCCTTCCCCCTCCCTTGCTTGGAGGCCTGGCGAAAAGGTGTGCCGCGGAGGTGTGCCGCAGGTGTGCCGCGGCACACCTCCGGTTGCGGCGGCGTGGCGGCGGCGTGGCGACGGGGTACGTCTTGGGTTATATAAGACGTACCCCGAAAGTAAGCCGTAGGGGGACTTTTTGGGGGGAAAAGAAAGTAAGACGCTGTCTTTCGGGGAAACACGGTAGAACAACCCTGGAAGAAATGCAAAAGGATGCTATTTTCTATAACTATGGGGCAATACAAATCAAACTCCTGGGAGACGGAACAAACATAGTTAAAGTATCCAGAGCCTGAAAGCAACAAGCCATTTAAAAATTTTAAAAAGCATTTATGTATCTCATAGAAACATTAGCTGTAAATATAGTCAGCTTTTTTTAATGTCTCTGGGCTTCCAAATCCTTTTTCAGCAATGCAGCCATAATAGCTTGGGCCTAGTATATTATAAGGAATTATACTTTCCACAAGAATGCAGTCTTTTATCTTAAATCTCAGTCTACAGATTTAAAATTCTGTCTTAAGGAAGTGGTTTGAGAAATTAGTGTCATGGCGACAGACTGAATTTAATACCATTTCTTATTTGCAACTACATACTGTATTTTGTTTTGTATTTTCATTAGATTTAGATACCTATTCTAATATTTTTAAACAATGTAAAACTGTTCATAACTATAGCACAATTAATAGAATGTGTGTCTGGATTAATTATACGTTTGCATGGCTCATGCTATGTTATCTTTAAATTCTCTTGCTATGACTTTTACAAAAGCATCTTCCATTTTAATATATTTAAAATGCAAGACAAAATGTTAGTATAAAGATGGAAGGCTCGTTTGTGCTAAATATTGTGCTGGGGAATAGCATTGTTCTTTCCATGGTGCTGTCTTAATTATGGTGCAGAGGTGAATCAGCACGATTTTGCATAGTTCTGTAAAAATACAGAAAGGGAACATCCACAATTCAAGTAACATAAAGGGGGGAGGTTCCTGGATCTATACGAAGTAAAATATTTCCTCCTTGTGCCACCATACGTGTTAAATATGAGGTAGTTTCTCTTACGAGTATCATGTAGAAAAGGTTGTACAGCTCAATAATTTAGATTTCAACCTCTCTTGCTTGTCTTATAATACAAGGTTATCTGAAACTTAGGAAAGCACAATCAGTTACTTTAAGCCTGCTCCCCAATTTATGTGTATATTTTAGAATATATTTGTTGTTTTTTTTAGCTTACAACACTAAGAGGTTCTGTCTTAGAAGATGCAATACCATCCACTGCAAAGCACTGCACAGCCAGAGGATTGCCTTTGAAAGAAGTGCTTGAACATGTGGTTCCTGAACTAAACATACATTGCCTTAGGCTGGCCTTCAACACTCCTAAAGTCACAGAACAGCTAATGAAATTAGATGAGCAAGGGGTAAGTGCTGTGTAATAAACATTATTTTATGCATTATCATTACATTAACAAACATACAATATTTCTGTTATCGAACGCAATTTAGGGGGTTCTGCCCAGATGGGGCCAAGAGCCCAGAGCACCTCTAAACGCGAGGATCACAAAAGAAATAAATCCAGGTGAATTCTTTTAAGAAGCGCTAAAATTCCCACTAAAGTCCTACTAAAGTCCCAAAATCAATTTTCTCACCCTGATTCAGAAGCTCGCCAACCGAGAGAAAGGTCTTTACCAGCTGGAAAGGATGAGAGCCAGAGTCCGAGGTCCAAAGAAGGCTAACATGTTTTATTGAGGCAAATACAGTCATATATATAGCAAGAAATCCATTCTGCATTTGAATTTGGCGCCCACTGGCTACGTGAGCCTTCAGTTCATTGGATAGAACTTTGGCTACAGCTGGTTGTCAGAAAGCCAGCCAGCGCGCTGGCCATTCAGAGAATAGCGCTTTCCTTTGAATTAGCCAATCGGGGCCGGGGCAGCGCGAGGCCATGGGACACACAAAGAAGCGGCTGGGTGGGGAAGAATTTCCTTTGTTCAGTAATGCCTTAGGGAAAAGGCGAGCGTCCGTTGGGAGCTCCAGCCTTTCCTGTCTATTGTTTTGAGATTTTGAATTTTCAATGGTTCTTTGTCCCAAGTCGAAACTCCTTTGTTTGTGGGAAGTTTCGGCTAAGCAGAAAAAAACATGGTTTCTCTGATTTTAAAATGATCCAAAATGTCTATTTTGGTTGGTTTGTAAGGTTCCAAAGCTCACATGAATCAACCATATTTTTGGGGATATAACTATGTGTGTCCAGGCATATGGCTCCATTAATGGGCAAGCTCCGAAGTCAATGGAATCATATGCAGGAAGACCCAGGTATATACCACAGGATAGCCCCCACGAAAGAACCTGGCGTTTTCCAAAAATATTATTTGTGCAAAGGAAATGGCTAGCAGAAATGTAGCAGTATGTTAACCATTGGAACTCCCTGTTGGGAGTATTTTCTTAAACATGAAGTAACAAAAAGGAGAACACAAGAGGGAACACAAGAGGGATGGAATATAGGGGAGGTCTCGCAATTGCCCCAAAACAATCCCCATGCAGCTCACCCTCCCAGAGAAAGATCTTTTAAAACAACCAAACAAATTCTGCATCTCTCTGGGAGTCATAGTTTCCCTCATTGTAGGGAAAAGAGCCAGTGTCCTTGATGTACTACAGAGTCCATGAGAGGCATAGCCGTCTCTGGGATACAAGAGTGGTTCTTGCAGGAGAGAAAACTCCTTGGCAGAACTGCAAAGTCCAGAAGGCAAGGGAAAGGCTGGGAATAATCAATAGAAAGTCCATGAGATGGGAATAAGTCCAGATCTGCTCCAGAGAGGCACTTTTCCCACAAGCCAGATGAGTCCTGTGTCCCCTTTTGGCTCTCAATCTTGGCAGTGCCCCTTTGGAAAACATCAAAGGCGGCTGGCCAAGGAAGAGCCTTCTCTAGGATCATTGGGTCTCAAAGTTGTAGCAGGGCTTCAGGCTGCAATCAGCCAAGGAAAAGTTAGAAACGGTTCAGAAAAGTGATGAGAAACAGGGAAAATAGGTCCTTTGTGCTTGGGAAACTAGATGTTTCAACAGTGTCCTTGTGGAACTACACATCCCCTCTGTCAATTCCCCCCTGGGCTGATTTTTCCAGCAGCCCTGCTGGTTTTGCACTCTTGTTTGCTGGATTTCTTCAGTAGCAGCCCTCCCAGGGAACTAGGTCGAAGGTTGCTCCTGGCCCTTTCCTTTGGAGCAGCTATGTGAGCCTTTGTTTTGAACAATGTGGCAGAGGTCAGGTGATGCATATGTGCCCTTAGGGGAAAACTGATGTTGCTACAGGAAATGGGTGCTTACTGTTGTGGCAGTGGCTTCAATGAGTCAGGAGAAAATGGAGCAGAGGAGCAGAGGCAGAGAGAAAGAGAAGGAAAGGGGCCATTTTCTGGTCTTTGTTCTTGAGCCACCCGGCCCAAGATGGAGGAAAAGGAACTCTGGAAGTCCCTGCAGCTGGATCCCGTCTGTCACGGCATCATTTCTATGGATTTTCAAGGAATCTATCATATATCTATTGCTACTACAAAGTGAGGCAGCTATTAGTTTGAGATCTTGTAAGTTAGATTTTGTTGCTTAACACGTGCGTTTAGAAAGAAAAGTTTAAATATTTAAAGGTATGCTACATGGAAGCAAAGTATTATGTCTCACATATACATTTTAAAATCAGTGACAGGTTATTTTATTGTATACTGTTGTTTAAATCTAGTTTCTGTTCCTACTTAGAGTAAAAGCTTGAATCAATTACTGAACATTAAGTCAATGTTTAGTACTCACTTGTGAAAACCCCTTTGATTCAACAATTCTACTTCTTATTGGGACCAGGAACTGGATATAACTGAATAATCAGTTAGTTTTAAGACTGTAATTTTGTATGTATCATCAGATTAAAAAGATTCAAATTATAGTCAGTGAAGTGTTACACAATATCTCCAAATCTGAGTTCCAGACTTTTTAAGTGTTAGCTATGTGCAAAATATACTTCTTCATCATAGTCTCTATGAAAACTGTACTGATGGGACTCCCTGCACGTGCACAGTATGCTTTGGAACCTACCGTGTTTCCCCGAAAGTAAGACACCCCCGATTGTAAGACGTATCGGGGGTGTCGGCTTATATAAGCCGTAGCCCGTATGTAAGCCGTACCTCGTCCCGCCACCGCCGCGCCGCCGCCGCAACCGGAGGTGTGCCGCGGCACACCTGCGGCACACCTCCGCGGCACACCTTTTCGCCAGGCCTCCAAGCAAGGGAGAAGGAAAGGAGCCAGGGCGGGACTAAGCGGCGACGCGTCACTGTGACACGGCGATCCTCACCACGCCCTGGCTCCTTTCCCCTCCTTTGCTTGGAGGCCTGGCGAAAAGGTGTGCCGCGGAGGTGTGCCACAGGTGTGCCGCGGCACACCTCCGGTTGCGGCGCGGCGTGGCGGCGGCGTGGGCGGGCGACGGGCACGTCTTGGGTTATATAAGACGACTCGAAAGTGTCGTAGGGGGACTTTTGGGGAAAGAAAGTAAGACGCTGTCTTACTTTCGGGAAACACGGTACTAGCAAGCTTTAGAAGTCTTCTGGCTGCAGCCCCGTCCACCCTCCCTAGGAGGCATATAATCAGTGGGCGGGGCCGAGACATTAGTTCCTGTGGTCCTCTGACATCACAGCAGCATCAGTTCCCTTGGCAGCTCTTCAAACTGTGAGATTACCCTGTTTGGTTGTGTGTTCTCATAATTAACTTGACTCAGACCGTGTTTTGACTGGATTTTCTGTATTCTGAGTTTTGACTTTTGGAATAGCTTGACTACGTTTGTTACTCTGGTGTGTTGATTTTGGAAAGGATTTGACTGCGTTTTATCGCTAGCTTGTGAAATTGGATTCTTTTGACCCCCTCAACATGAAAGGGAGAGCGTGATGGGGCTTGAGGAGCCTGGTGAGCCTCTGACATGGGGCATTTTTGCCCTTAGGAGGCAGCATATTTATCGAGCCATGCCGTCCCATCTGGAAATGACAGCGTCCATTCCTGTAAGAAGGAGTCGCCTACTACCAAAACCTGATTCCTTTGAGGATTGACAGGGCCCCCTTTGTACAAGGTAGTGTGTAGGTCCCCTGAAACATGTCTCTGTTGAAGTGGATTGTGTAGGTGTAAAGTGTTGTGCATTCGTCAAGGACAATCCATTGATTTGTGTCTCCCGAGTGTGTTCCTGTTGTACCTGGTCTATGATTAGGGATGGAGCTTCCGAGTGATTGTGTAAGTTTGAATGGGTGAAGCGTTCCCTGAGCATTAATCAAGGACAATCCACTGAGGGGTAACTAAGTCATTGTGGTCCTCTTCAAAATGTTGTGTTTCCTGATTAGGTGTTAGTGGTGTAAGAATTTTGAATCTATCGTGTAACTCCAGCTGAGCAGAAGTATTCTGAGGAGGCAGCCTGGTCCTGTGTCTCTTTCTAAGGGCGACATTCTTCCAACCCTGAGGGTTATCTACAATTGAAGTGATCTCCCCATAAGCTTCCCTGTCATGTTTGTGTTGCTGTGATGTGAGTTGTGTATTTAGATCAGCATGTTGTACTATGTCCAAGAAGAGCTCGAGTTCCTTACTGTCCTTAAACATGGTCCTTGAATAGTCAGATCCTCTGTTCCATGGGAGCCATCTGTTTGCACTTGTTGCAGATGTAGTTGTCTAGTTGTTATGTGAAGAAGCTGAACACATCCACAGCTTGTGCATATGATGGGAATATTTTTCTTTTGTTCCATCTCCTGGTGAGTGAGGCTACCAAGCCGGATCCTTATAGTGTTAGTTAAGGTGTGTTCACGTTATGTACAGACTGCTAACCACCTCCCCTTTGTGAATTTGTTTTGTATTGTTTTGTTTTCTGTATATATTGTAAAGATGTGTGTTAGTGAACGTGTGGCTTAGTGTTTGCCCCTGGGCAAAAAAAAACATAGTCAAAACACAGTCTGAGTCAAGTTAACTATGAGAACACACAACTTCACAGTTTGAAGAGTTGCTGAAAAAACTGGTATTGCTGTGATATCGGCAGATCACAGGAACGAATGCCTCAGCCTCTCCTACTGATTATATGCCTCTTGGGGAGGGTGGGCACACTGCGCGGGCGACTGCACCATCAGCCAGATGGTTTTAAGAACATAAGAAGAGAGCTTCAGCCCATCTAGTCCAGCATTCTGTGTCACACAGTGGCCCAAGGTTCTCTAGCAGAAAGGAGGGCACCCTCACCTGCTCCCGACCCCCCGGGCACGGGGAAAGGAAGCACCATCAGATTCCCTTGGTATCCATGAATCTGAATTGCCTTGAAGAGATGGCCACTCTGGAAGTGAGAAACATGGTGAAGAAACATGGTTACATATAAACAACCTTTTAATTTGTGTATGTAATGACTTGATGTGAAATTAGTTTTTCATACAGATCTCCTAAGAATAGAATAGAACCCTCAAAATAACAGTGTCTCAATGGAAGTGTTTCTAGACGGCTTAGAAATTTGCTTAATGTGTTTATACAGAAGCAAATTATTCTGGCCATGTTGAAAAAGAGACTGATTACTGTAAAGTTAATATTTCTCTCCATGCTTGACAAAGCTTGGCAGTTATTCAAACAGGGAGAGCTATTGTAATAATTTTTAATTTTACTAAACATGTATTTCTTTAACATTTTTATGTATGGAACCAGAAGTACTAGTTGGTTCAACGTCTTTAAGGATGTTGCGATCAAAGGGGGTGCCGAAATTAGTTATATTTAATTTCACAGTATACCATTTCACAAAAGGAATGTTATCTTAGATGCTACAAAGATATAAAAAAATGGGTTTGCTGATCACTGAAACTTGAAAAAAATTATTGACTGAGCTACAATTGTTTAATGAAAGTCAGTTTCCCCATTGAGGGTTTCTCCAGTTCTTGGGTGGTGTCTGCAATGTAATGTAGGATTAAATAATGCTTTTCAAATCAATGAGTTATGTATTGTTCCCTACTGCATTTAGCATTTATTTATTTCAAACATTTATACTCTGTCCTTCTCAATCTCCGATGGACAAAGAGAACGGGCAGGTTTGTGGGAGGAGATACGCAGGTACCAAACCGTTTAGGGCTTTATAGGTGATGACCTGTACCTTGACTTGAGACTGGAAAATAAACGGCAGCCAATAGACCTCTTTAAAACAAGGGGGTTGACCGCTCTCGGTAATTCTCCCCAATTATTAATCTGGCTGCCGCATGTTGGACCAGTTGAAGTTTCCGGGCTGTTTTCAAGGGTAGCCCCACGTAGAGTGCATTGCAATAGTCCAGTCTAGAGGTAACTAAGGCGTGGACCACTGTGGTCACGTCAGACTTCACAAGGTATGGTTGCAGCTGGCGCATGAGTTTTAGTTTTGGTGTATCTTTCTTTAAATCAGAAGACAATTGTGAAAAAATTGCAGTTATGTAAAGAATGCTTAGAGTTCTGGCCTCCCTCTCATTAGCCCAAATATGGGGAAGTGCATAGGGGTTGCTGCTTTCTACCTGAAATGTCCACATGCCTATATTTAGAGAGCAGGAAATGATGAGACCAAGCAAAGCCACCCCCTCCTAACCAGAGAA
Source organism: Anolis apletophallus (assembly GCA_030556195.1). NCBI lineage: Eukaryota > Metazoa > Chordata > Lepidosauria > Squamata > Anolidae > Anolis > Anolis apletophallus. Next base: position 48,163,111 of record JARBWK010000002.1, on the reverse strand, counting down.
GTCAGAGAGACAAATGTAGACATCTCATTGCACAGAAAGGTCATGTGAAGATGCTAGCTGGTGGAGATAAAGTGAATTATAAAAGCATAGTTCTAAAAGATGCAGATTTGTTTCTCCTATTCAACTAAGCTAGGCATTTCACATGCATGTGAATTCTGATTTATTTATTTTTGCTTCTCTGTAAGTCTGAATAAATGTTGTTCCCTTGGTCTAAGAAACATGTTTGTCATCTTTTTATCTGTCCTTGAATTCTGTGGCTGTTATTCCTGCCTGAGGGTAAAGTTTGTTTCTACAGAGCTGGGGTTTTTGAGATTTTTTTCCCATTCCTGTTTTAGTTATGCTTCAATTGTACATGATAACTGACAGAGATTTTATAATTTTAATATTTGTTGGTTTTTCACCTTTCTATGTTGTTATTTTGATTATAATAACCCTGCTTTTTAATGTTTGTTTTTAATGTACATTGATTCCATGCTTTTTGCTAAGTCTGCAAGAGCCTGGTTGGTTCGTGCATAAGAAATTTCAATTATTTTTGTATTTTGAATCCTTTGTGAAAATTTGGAAGTTAGAGTGATAGTAGTAGCTGAAAATCTTAGTGTGGCAATTTGAAATACAGCTTTGATTCATGATGTAATTCTCAGTTTTGTGTGTATTTATTATATTTTTATCTTTGTTAAAGAACAAAACAGTGGGAACTTTTGGAAGGAGTTAAAAGATTTCTAAATCTTCTAAAACAGCATAGGTGCTATATAATCTGATGAGTTTGCAAATATAAAGTTTCTGTTTGTGTTTACAGCTAAGCTATCAACTTAAAGTGGGGATCATGTACTGCAAGTCTGGACAAAGTACAGAAGAGGAAATGTATAATAATGAATCGGCAGGCCCTGCCTTTGAAGAGTTTCTTCAGTTACTGGGTGAACGGGTTCGGCTCAAAGGATTTGAAAAGTACCGTGCCCAGCTAGACACAAAAAGTAAGCCAACCTATTTTATTAAGTTTAATATGACACCATTGCTATGTATAGTGAGTCCTTGGGATCCACTGGAGTTTGGTTCCAAGACCCTTGATGGATACCAAAATTGATGAATGCTCATGTCCCATTGTATACAATGGAAAAATGATGTCCCTTATATAAAACTGTAAAATCAAGGTTTGTGTTTTTGGATTTTAAAAAATTCAACCCATGGATGGCTGAATGTATGAATATGGAGGACTGACAGTGTCAACCAATAGATTTGATAGTAGAATAATGGCCATTTGGTGAAAAACGTCAATGTGACAACTCGTCTTTTTTATGGAATCATTTCTGAAATGCAAACATATTGTCATGCTTTTGGGGCTAATGGTCTCTCTTTTATCATACAGTATTTTTCTTCAGATTGTGTATTCTGTGTGTGCTGCACTTTGGAGTGCTTTTGTGAGCTGCCCTGAGTCCCTTTGGGAAGATAGTGGTGGGATATAAATAAAGTTTTATTATTATTGTGAGGAAATGTAATTTTCAAGTTATGCTTAAATCCACTGATCCTCAGAAAGTCACAGTAAACCTTTCTTTTCCCCATTAACCTTCTCATCTGCTACTCAGAAAAACGGTGCAGTGCATTTTCCAATCCTGCAAAGTCCACTTTTAAAAGAAAGTGGGAGCCTGCAATGAGAAAAGTAGATTGAAGAAGGTGAGCATTGGGTATTGCTCTATATAAGAAAAGCCCCTATCCAACAAAACTTTCAAGCTTTGTTATTTTTGTTCTTGCTGAACATCTATATAGTTCCACATAATCAAATTGAATTCTTCAAAGCAATGTCGCCATTTCATGGGTTTGACATTGATCACACACTCACACACCTTTTTGCCAAGATCTTGAAATGAGAAACAGAAATACAAAACACTTTCGAAAAAGGTAAAATGAAATTACTCTTAAAACTGACATTTAACATGCAGTAAATACCTCCCTGTGTGGTTCTTGTTTAAAAAACTCCCACACCTGTAGCCTTTCTTTGTGTGTTGCTTAGATTGACCCATACATATTGAGGTCCACAGTTATCTCACTTGTGGTTTAGGAAATTAAAATAAAGAATTTGCTGGGAAAGTAGAAAAGCATTTGCAAAGAGTGCAATGAATTTCCTGTTGCCATGGTTTTGCTATTGCTGACGTCTTAACTATAAGCAATGGAGAAGAAACTATTAAAAATGAAATAGTGTAGGACATTAAAACCTGATTGCATGTATTTAGCAAAAAGTGCAAAATTGAAATTACTGTATTTTTCCCATTTAAATAACCTGTCTTGTATCCCTAGTCAATGCCTTTGAATTTGCTTTTTTCTCTTGCTACATTTGGGATCTGATGCAAGAAAATATTTAGCCATGTGGGATTGGGGTAAAAGAGAAATCCTATATATTCTTCAGGTGGTTGTTGAAATATGATTTGTTTTACAACCCTGATGTACATAATTAATTCACGTTTTAAGTATTTAATAAGAACTGTTGATTCCTTAATTTACACATGAACAGCAGAAAAATGTAGACGGGGAATACACATACAAATTGTATTAACATGTGTGATTGGTATTCAATTTGTGGGGTTTTAAAAGTTATTATTTGTACACTGCTTTTCAAAATGACAGTTGACAGTAGAAGCATGTGCTTGCTTGTTAGATAATCCTAAATTTCAAGTAGGTATGTATAGAATTACAATCTAATTTTGCAAAGTGGTTAATTAGCAAAATTGAACTTTAAGGGTCTGAAATACCCTGGAGGCACCAGGTGTGATAGCGAAAGTTTAGTAGGGTCAGCCCTGGTTAGGATTTGAATGGAAATTGCGAAGGAATATATGATGGCTATATTTCAGAGGAAGTAAACTTCCTCTGCATAAGCCTTGCCTAAGAACATGTTATGAAATTCATGGGGTTGCCAATGGGTGACACAAACACACACATGTGAACTTTGTTTTAGATTTTAAAGAACTTAGACCTAAGGGTGGGGGGAGACTTTGTTTGGTCCCTTCTTCACAAGGTAATTACCTAAATGAGTTAATCTTGTTTAATGTGTCCTGTTTTGTGTCTGGTAAATGTAGCTATCTGCTTTATATAATGCTATGGTATTGGCTCATCTAATTTGGTTTACTTTCCTGTGACTTAATGACAAAGTCAATATCTTAAGGAAAGGTAATTTCATCCCATACTTTTAGACAGTGAAGTGTTAAACCATGAAGTTAAGAAAAAATATATCAAGAGTTAAATTTCTGGCTATATTTTTAAAGGTATGATTTTGAAAGATGTACTTGCAACTTTAGATCAACATTCCTACGTTAGAAATGTTATATATATTTTTAAATGCCACAGTCTTAACTTTCTCCCGTGTTAAGCATTTTTCTTTACTATAAATCAACATAATGGTTTTAAAATTACGATTCTGTTTGAACATATGGGATATCATAGTTTTCTCATTATCCATATGCGGTTTTAATTGATAAGCACTTGTTCATAGAAATTGGAGCAAAATAGTCCTATGTCATTGGTTCTCCACCTAATTCCTTCCAAATGGATATCTGGATAGTTGGTTCTTGACTATGCTGACTGAGGTTCTGGAAGACCCAACAACGTATGGAGAACCAAAGATTGCAAATCACTCTCTTAAGGTGCATCTACACTGTAGAATTCAGTTTGACACCATTTTAAATGCCATGGCTTAATGCTGCATTATAATGAGAATTGTAGTTTGATGAGGCACCATTAAATTCACATCTCTTATGATTTTATTTAGAGATTTAGTCAGCATTAGAAGTTGTGTATCCATGCTGTAGAAGAATGTTTTCACTGGTCCTGGTCACTCACACCAATAAGCCAGGGAATTCTAGTTTATTATTTGTATAGATCTTACTGGCACATGGTATAAAAATCAGTTCTACCTTTCTCATTCCATTAGTAAAAATAGCAAAAGTTGTCAGAAAACAAAAGTGAGGCACAGTAAAATTCTTACTTTGTGGTTTTCCTACCAAGCCAGAGCCTGAAGCCAAACATTGTTATTGGTTTCAGATCAGGTTTGTTTAAAAATGTGAACATCCTCGATAAAGAATTAAAGTAGGTCTGTATATCTAATAATCTGAAAATAAGTTGCCTCATGTAGGGCATTCCTCAAAGCCTTAGTAATCTTCCTGGTTCTGCTGTTTACTTAGAACTGAAAAATTGTAGAATACTTACCGTAAGCACTTGGCACACTGTATGTTGCTTGAGGACTATGATAAGCTAATAGGTCAAAATTGGTAAGATGTGGGGTCACAGTTTCAGGTTTTACATTATTTTGAACCTATTTTAGTTAGTTTCCCCCCTGTTGAATGGGATTTTCAATGAAGTTATTCAATGTACTGTCTAGGTTGTTAAGAATTGTCAGATTTGCAACAGGAAGGACAGGGCACAGTATTTGTGATCAATCATCTTTCTACTGGTTAATATTTGTATAGTTGTAAGCCACCCAGAGTTCCCCTTTAGGGGCTGTGAAGAACGGGAAATAAATGTTCTAAATAAATAAATAGAAGTGATGGGGCAAAGTATTCTCTCACACAGTTTTAAGAGTCACAAAGTTGCTCATGTCTTTTGAGTATATTTGGTCAGTGAGGGAAATACTATACATATGAGTAATATTTAAGCCTTCTTCTCACTCTCAGTTAATTTCTAAACTTCCTGAGTGAATGTTACAACTCTGCAGCAAAAAGCTATTGAAATGTATTATCTTCTCCTTATTGAATGTATACCATGCCTTTCTCCCAGGATGAGATCCATTGTGATTAAAATGACCAAGACACACACAAAATAAAGTAAAAGTTGTAATGCAGTGGTTAATAAAGTAAAAGTTGTAATGCAGTGGCCCAGCTGGTGCGCGACTTTGGTCTAGAGCAGTGGTTCTCAACCTGGGGGTCGCGACCCCCAGGGGGGTCGTTTGGTCATTTTCGGGGGGTCGTGAAGCCCCCTTGGCTGGCCCCACCCCCTCTAAAATGGCTGCTGACCCCCCGCCGACTCCGCTGCAGCCGGCCAAATGGCATTCCTGGTAGGCTCCTTCTGCTGCTTTCCCCACCGATCTGTGGGTAGTCAGGAGGAGGAGTTTTGGAGGAAAAAGGCAGGGGGGGGGGGAGAAGACGCACCCTCTGTTCTCGCCTCCTGTCCCGCGCTATTCCTCAGCCTCCTTCCCTTCCCGGTGAACCTCAGGTAACTAACCAGGGCTTTGACATAGGAGCAGTTCCATCCTTCAACGAGCCCTGCTCCAAAAGTTAGCAAAGAACCCAGGAGGTGTGGAAACGGGGGCCGAGGCTGTCCTTGCGTTGCTTTTGTGTGCAAACAGCCGCCTCGGCCTCGCCATTTGACTTTCCGCTGCCTCTCCAAGCGAGGGGAAGCAGCAGCAGCAACTCTGAGTGCCGTCTCCTCTTTGCTCTGCTCTGCTGGGACCCCCATCTCCCTGCCTTTCTCCCTCTCCACCGCCTCCGAGCTCTGCCTAAACTCTTGCTTCTCGCTAGCCCAGAGCTGCAACGTTTTAGCCAGAGATCTCTCTCTGCAAAAACACAGCAGAAGAACCCTCGTATAAAAACTAGAAGAGAGCCTCCTTTTCCCTTGTGGATCTCTCTCTCCCCTTTCTCTTCCCCAGGAAGGGGACCGGGAAAAGAGGAGCCCAAAGGCAGGGAGAGGGAAACACACACTGCCTCGCTTTCTCTCTCTCTAACCACACACAGGAGGAGGAGGAAACGGGGGGGGGGGGAATTAAAAGGACACAAGGCTGTTTATCCCCAACATGCTGCCTGGCCTCAGACCCTAAAGAGGACTGCCAACCCGTGGCTGGCATGTCTTTGTCAGTTTCACCTCTGAAACCCTCAAACTAAATGGCACAAATCGAAGGGAGGAAGGAGGGAAGGCAGGCAGCGAAGAAAGAAAGGTTTGGATGTGGAAAGAGGGAGAAAATAATGAAGGGGAACCGAGGAGGGTTGAGAGAGGCAAAGGAGGGCACTCACGTGAAGAAGGAAAGAGCTTGGGCTCCTCCTAGCATCCCCCCCTCCTTTTGATCGGGTTGAGGGAGAGAGAAAAGGAGCCACGGCGAGAGGTTGGAAGGAGGGGAAGGGGGGGGGGAAGGTGCCTGGCTTGGTTGCCTTCTTTTGGGTCGCTCGCGCGCACCTTCCTCTCCCCAGACCTTCTCACTTCCTCCCTTCCTACTCCAGTTTCCCCCATATTTTCCAACACCCTTTCCCACTCGTGTCTTTCATTTTTCTAGCTTCCCCAGTCTTTACTATACCCAGCCCCTCTCTCCCACTATTCCAGCTTCCTTTCCACTCCAGCCTTTCCCAGTTTCTATTTCAGTCTTGCCCCTTTCCCTACTAGTTTCACACTTTCTCATCTTGTTTCTCACCCCAGTCTTTCCCACTTTTCCACCCCCCCCTTCCCCACCACTTCAAACTATCCCACTTGCCCCCTTGCCACTTCAATCTTTTCATCATTCCAGGCTCTCCTTTGCACCCCCGTCTTGCTCATTATGCAGTCTTCCTTCCCCCATTCCAATCTTTTCCAACTGCTCTACTTTACCTCCCCAATTTCCTCAGCTTCTCCCAAGTCTCTCCAGTATTTTCTGTTGATGATGGGAGTTCTATATGCCAAGTTTGAGTCAATTCAATGGCTGCATGAGTTCAGAATGCTCTTTAATGGCAGGAGAACTATACATCCCAGTAACTCTCAAATACCAAGGTCTGTTTTCCTCAAGCCTCTCCAGTATTTTCTGTTCATCATGGGAGTTCTGTATGCCAAGTTTGTTTCAATTCTATTGTTGTAGTTCAGAATGCTCTTTGATGGCAGGGGAACTATTAATCCCAACAACTCCCAAATGCCAGGAAAATAACCCCAAAACTCTCCACTGTTGATTATGGGATTTCTGTATGCCAAGCTTTTTCAATTCCAGTATTTTCTGTAGGTCATGGGAGTTCTGTGTGCCAAGTTTGGTCCAGGCCTGTAATTTGTGGGGGATCTCGGTGGTCTGTGGAAGTCAGAGCTGAATTGGTTGAATATACTGCAAATCCCATCATCCATTGTCCATACTCCCCCAAACATTGTTTTTGTGATTAATCACTATGCTTTAATTAGGTTCAATTTGTAACAATGAAAATACATCCTGCATATTAGATATTTGCATTAGAATTCCTAAGTGTAGCAAAATTATTTATGAAGTAGCAACAAAAATATGGTTGGGGGTCACCACAACATGAGAAATCTTATTTAGGGGTCACGGCATTAGAAAGGTTGAGAACCACTGGTCTAGAGTGTTATCAATACGCCGATGACACCCAGCTGGTGCTGAGAATGGATGGCAGGCCGGACTCCGTACCTGATTGTTTCCAGCAATGCCTTGAAGCCGTGACTGGTTGGCTGCGTTCCAGCCGGCTGAAGGTGAATCCATCGAAGATGGAGATCCTGTGGCCTGGTCACCCTGGGTTGGATGAGTGCCGGTTGCCTACCCTGGATGGCGAGCAGTTAAGCCCGTCATCTTTGGTAAAAAGCCTGGGGGTTCAGCTGGACCCATTGCTGGCCATGGAGGCCCAGGTCTCCGTGGTCAGCAAAACGTCATTTTTCCATCTGCGACAGGCTAGGCGACTGGCCCCCTACCTATCCAGGGATGGCCTTGCCACGGTAATCCAAGCGACGGTCATCTCGAGACTAGACTACTGTAACGCCCTCTACATAGGCCTTCCCTTGTTGACACTTCGGAAACTCAAGCTGGTGCAAAATGCTGCAGCTCGCTTGCTGGTGGGAGCGTCGACAAGAGAGCATATTACTCCCATCTTACAGCAATTGCACTGGCTACCAATCGAGTACCGAATTGTCTTCAAGGTGCTGGTTTTGACCTTCAAGGCCTTACATGGTCTAGGGCCGGTGTACCCGAGGGACCGCCTCACCCCGTACGTTCCCCTGAGATCACTGCGCTCGGAGGAGCGAAATCTCCTAACGGTACCATCGATCCGCTCCTGCCATCTTTCTAGCACAAGGCAACAAGCTTTTTCAGTTGCTGCCCCGACACTGTGGAATACATTGCCAGACGATGTCCGGGCCATGGCTGAGCTCATTCAATTCCGGAAGGCATGCAAAACTATCTTGTTTAGGCTTGCCTTTAATTGAAGCTCCCGGATATTGTAACTTGTCTACTGCTTATTGTTGTTGCATTTTTTGCAACTTTTATCTTTTGCTGTTTTATGGCGTACTACTGTTTTTATTGTGTGATTGATATGTATGTGAACCGCCCCGAGCCTGCCGGGAGGAGCAGAAAATAAAATCGAACAAATAAATAAATAAATAATATTCAAGAATCTGTGGGGGTGTTGTTTTCCATGACTTCTTCCAATGTTAGTTAAATGCATTTCAAACATAAGTAGATGAGAGATGAATAGATTTGTACTTGTCAGGAAAGTGAGCAGCCACTGTGAGGCTAAAAATGTGCAAAAGATTAGTGTATCAAAAAGAAGTGGAAGTGTTTTGGGGATGACAGGTCTGCCATGCTGTACTTGCTTTAATTTTTTTTCTTTATACAAATAAATACTTTCAAGTTTTGAATGGGGTGGCTATGTTTTTCCAGTCTTCATTTGCTCTGTTCATAATCACTTTTTAACATGCTTTCCATCAATATACCAGGAGATAACATAAGGCTGAGTTAGCATTTTAAAAATAATTGTTATTGTCTTGGATTTCTTCCAATGTAGATTTTATGCTTCATCTGATCCATATCCATGCAACTTTGAGATGACATAATGTAAATTGCAAAGATCAATTAGATTTTTCTTCTTATATTATTTAATTGCAGCCGATTCAACTGGAACTCATTCTCTTTATACAACTTACAAGGAGTATGAAATCATGTTCCATGTTTCCACCATGCTGCCATACACACCTAACAACAAGCAACAGGTAGGATCCACTTTCAATATGTACAGCATTTCATTTGCCTTTTTCAGGCATAATTCTTAAACCATGTTTTAGCCCCACGTGAATGAACAAAAGCAGGCTTTAAGCTCTAGCCCTCCTCTATCACCTCCTTTGCTGCAGCCATGAATTGTGGATGGGAATTATCTATTTCAAGTTTTGAACTAACCAGAGTTTCACATTATGTCTTAAGTTGGAGAAAACCATGATTAAGTTATAAATTGATAAGACGCTTCAGTTATAAATTATGGTTAATTAACATTTGCCATAGTATTTTGCACAATGCTAAACATAAAATCTATGAGTAATAATTACTCCAGGGATAGGCAAAATCGGGGGATACTCCAAAATAGGATCTACAAAATGCATCAGCATGTGTAGGTGTAAATCATATCACATGGCAAAACGATTGAGGAATGGGTGCTGTGCTAATCCATACATGCTCATTGGAGCAGGTGCTTTGGAAAGAAGCACCTACATTATTCATAGTGGGGAAGCCGTAGAAGCTGCAGGTCCTTGTATTGGAGCCTAACTTTTGGCTGCATATAATGACTGCCCGGCCTCAACCAGGTTCATGCACTCTACATGTAATCAGTTACACCTTTGCTGCTTTCGTCCTGCATTACATGATCAGTATAGATGTGCCCAAGGAGAGTGAGGACTGGTTTTCTTGCTTCAATTTGAACAAGGGCAGATTAATAGAATGGAAATGCTGCTTGTATGGCACAACATGCCAAGAGGGGCGCCATGCCTCTTCTTGTCACTACACACTGGATCTCTAATAGAATCAGGTTGCTTTCCTTGCTCGTCTCCCCCCCCCCCCCTTTTCAGACAACATTCTCATTCTTTTACTTAGTTATATTCCTTTTCCCAGCGCTGTAGATTTTAAGATTAGCAATGCAAGTTACTGATCTTGGAACACTTCAAATAAACTTTCCTGATAGAGAATGGTTGGTCTAGGAGCCACTTCAGTTCTCCAGGACCATTTTTGTGCCCGTACCCCATTTTCCTTCAAAAACATTTTTTACCTAAATGGTGTCTGGTACCCTCTGGATACAGTTTTGCTTTCCACTTGGGCAGGAATTAACATGATTTGCTCAAAGCTTGTTATGCTCATTTAAAATTTAACCAGTTTGAGTCACAGTTGCTACTTATCTCAGCTACTATACTTAATGCTAATCATTATAAGAATATTTGAATTTCTCATCCCCATAGGAAATGTATTTGAAACAAATATGAAGTTAGTGGGAAAGTAGAAAAATAATTTGATTCTTGATAGTGCTATTGTTAAATAAGAATATACTTTTTCAATATAGTGAAGATTATTATCTAGGTTAGTACCTCTAGCATTTTATAATGACTGAGAAAATAGAAACACTATAAGAATATAAATATAAAAATAGCAAGATAATTCTTTATATGAAAATAGATCTGAACCTGTTGTTATGGAAACTCGAGTTTCAAGAGATAGTTTGCTTCAGCTTGTCAGATATTGGCAAATTTCTCATTTATTGTGCAGTTATTTATTTATTTACACCATTTTTACCCCGCTCTTCTCACCCCCGCAGGGGGTGTGTATTAATGCTGGAACAGCTTTTGAATGGGAAAAATAGTCAATTATTTGTGATGAAATTTAAAAACATTAATTAACTGTAATAATGAATGGTATGATGTAATAATAATATAATGTGAACTTGATTTCTCAAAATTCTTGTCTTTGCCACACAGCTGTTAAGAAAACGACATATTGGAAATGATATTGTCACCATCGTTTTCCAAGAACCTGGAGCAGAACCATTCAGCCCAAAGAATATTCGTTCTCATTTTCAGCACGTCTTTGTTATTGTTCGAGTGCACAATCCGTGTACTGATAATGTCTGTTACAGGTAGGGTTCCTGGCATAACTGTCAGCTCATAGTAGCAGGTCTGTATGGGCAGACATTTCTAAAATGTGTGTTGTTAATTTTTAGCAAAATAATTTTGAGTACAGTTAAATCAAGCACTTGGCAGACTCGACCCCATGGGGTGTGGAGGAATGACAGCATGTGTGTCCTCTGTATCCACATATTCAATAATCCATATCTTAAAATATATTCCACTCCAAAAAAATTCCAAAACTGAAAGCTTGCTATTGCCATTTCCTATAAGGGGCTCAATTTTACTATGCCATTGTATATAATGGGACTTGCCTACCCATGGATTTGGATATCCACGGGAGGTCTTGGATACCAAGGACCCACTGGACTTAAAATCCAGCCATAGTGAATTTTGTACCAGACTGCATGAGGCAATTGCATTTTTAAAGTGAAATTTAAAATTTTAAAATTCAGAAAGTTGAAAGACAGCATGAAAGGCTAAGAACAATATGCATCATCTTCATAGAGGTTGCTTCCTAATACTGGAAATGATACATTTGGCAGAGTGCAACCCCAAGACTGGTTTTGCAGCCAACAAACACTTCCAGACCACCCATATCTGTCAGGAAGGGGTTGAATTGCCCTCTAGCAGTAACCATCCACTTGAGAATGCCCCATTTTTCCAGAACCAGAAGTTATATTTGCTTTTGGTTTTATATTTCCACGTTTCGCTGTTTTGTGTGTATTCTCCACAGTACATACAAGGGAATAAAATTAGCACCTATCCCCGATCAACCACAGGTGGGATTTTTTGTGGGGGGAATAAAAAATGTGTTTATGAAAGATGACTATGCATTGGCCCTACTGGGAAACATTCAGGACATACAGCTTAATTCAGTTAAGTTTAGCACAACACCAGAAAGCTTTTTTTCTTAAGAAATAAGATACCAGATTGCTGTTGATAGTTTATGTGAGTCATTTGTTTCTCATGTGAATAAGTTAGATAATTGGAGGTGGAAAATCCCAAAGAAGCAATTGCACTGTTGTTTGAGACAAGCCCTTTGACCTGGATTGAATAGACGAGGGCTGTGTTTTCTGTTCTCCTTTGGACAGCTAGTACATGCCACCCTGGTCTTATTTAACTAATCAGTAAAGAGTTCACAGCAAGTCTGGAATCCAGGGTTTATACAGAAGATTGCAAGATAACTAAATACTTAAAACTTCAGTGCTGTAAATTATTTTTAAATAGTTTGTGAGAAATATATGCAATTGCTGGATTAACAAGCAAATAGAGTGTGTATATATGAAAATGGGGCCATATGTGGCCACATCTCGTCAATGCTGTCTGTTACTCTTTCCTTCAATCCATTTTTTAAATTGGCTACCTCTCCTTATGTACTTCAGTTCCTATTGTATTATAGTTCTTCTCTATGGCCAAGAGAGGCCTGGTAGGTGATCGCCTTTCAGAGGCAAAAATGTTTTTGTAGTCAAATTTTTGGCCCGTAAGCTGATTTTAAATGTTATTGTAATTGTTATAATTTAACTGGTTGTTTTTAATGTTTTATTTGTGTTTTGTTTCCCTTGTTTTTATGTTTTTTATATTTGAATATATATTATTGTTTTCCGATATGGTTGTCACACTGAATTCAATTACATTTTCAAATATTATAGGTAAATGGTTTATTGATTAATAAGCTCCTGCTGAAGAACAAATTTGTATAATTTATGAATAATGGCATATGGTATTCTAAAATATTTCTGTTCAGTAAACAATAACATAAAGTCATGTTTTCTTTCAACTTTGTAGCGTTGCTGTTACAAGATCCAGAGATGTACCGTCTTTTGGACCACCAATACCTAAAGGCATTACGTTCCCCAAATCAAATGTATTCAGGGACTTTTTACTAGCCAAAGTGATCAATGCTGAGAGTGCAGCCCATAAATCAGAGAAGTTCCGTGCCATGGCCACCCGAACCCGTCAGGAATACTTGAAAGATTTGGCAGAAAAGAATGTCACAAATACACCAATTGATCCATCTGGCAAATTTCCTTTCATCTCACTGGCCTCCAAGAAGAAGGAAAAGTCCAAGCCTCCTCCAGGAGTAGAACTCCACAGTTCTGGTGCCGTTATTTGGAGTCTCCATGCTAAAGACTATAGCAAGGGCATGGATATAGACGCTCTCCTTGGAATTTCTAATGAATTTGTTGTTATCCTTGACCAGGATACAAAGAGCGTTGTGTTCAATTGTTCCTGCCGAGATGTAATAGGCTGGACATCAACAAACACAAGTGTCAAAATTTTCTATGAAAGGGGTGAATGTGTTTTTGTGGAAAGTTTCAAAAACCATGAAGATATCAAAGAGATTGTCAAAAGGCTAGAGGTTAGAGATATTTCTCCCCTCCTCTTTTTTTTTTTTCACTATCTGACCCTGTCAATATTTAGTTCTCAACGTCAGGACTGAGTAAATTGAAATCTGGCATGGAAACATACAGAAAGGGATTGGATGCATGTTTGGATTCCAATTGCAAACTAGTGAAATAAAATCTTCTACTTGCATTGTCATTGTGTTTGTTATATCAACAGCATGATTTTTCTAGTCAAATACCCACCTAACCTAAAGTTGTAAGATGACTAGGACAAGGAAATACTTGTTGACTTCCTTCTTTAGTGAAGCCATTAAATATTATAATATTAATGTTAACTATATTTCTAGAGATTGTTGTAAGAAACGTTCTTGTGAACATCATCAAAAATAGCTTTCTTGAGACCATAAAAAGTTGCATTTTCTGTTGACTGCATATAAAATTTTTAACAGGATCCCTTTGGAAAAGGGATAGAAATAGACAAAAGAATAAGACTGTGTGTTTAATGTGAAACAGGGATATGCACCTCCTCCTTTAATATTCAATATATATTGCTTACCTTAATGTGTCTGTAACATAACATTTTAAGGAAGTTTTTTGGGGTATATAAAAACAAACTCTTGGGGAAATTAATTACACTGAATTTAAATGTAACAATAGCTGTAGAAATTAGTGGTCTCGTTTTCTCATCTTGCTTCATGCCTTGTTGGTAAAAGCTATCTCATTTATTTCTCTGTTCCTGAATATGATTCATTATAACTATTTCAATTGTACTCCCAAATTCTCTCCCCCTCCCCATTTCCAGCTTGTGACAAAAGGCTGCGAGTCGGTGGAAATGACCTTACGTCGAAATGGATTAGGCCAACTTGGTTTCCATGTGAACTATGAAGGCATCGTGGCTGATGTTGAACCCTATGGCTATGCTTGGCAGGCTGGATTACGGCAAGGGAGCAGATTAGTGGAAATTTGTACAGTGGCTGTAGCTACTCTCAGTCATGAGCAAATGATAGATCTCCTACGAACTTCTGTTACTGTGAAGGTTGTCATTATTCCGCCTCATGAAGATTGTACCCCACGAAGGTATGAAGGGTGAAGCAATGGATGAGTTAATATCTGCTGTTGACTTTGCTCATCACACCATACAGATACACTGCAAGCACTTCAAACCAATAGCAATCTATACAAATTAATTTCCAGTTCAGAGACATATAATGCATATCTTACATTCTGAAAACTTTTATTAGAGCATTGTTATTATTATTTTCTTTATACTCCACCTTTCTCCCCATGGGAACTTGAGAAGGTTAACAGCCACACAGTCTGGTCAGTTTAAAACAGTTTAAAACAAAGCAAAATAAAAATTTAAAATAGTACTGTGTTGATTTAAAATACAGTTAAAATGTTATAAATACAATTAAAATTACATTTAAAACTCACAATTCAGAATCCCATCCACAACCTCTCCAGCAGCATGCTGGGATATCTAGTTATCTGAGTTAGTCTGCTTTATATAAAAGTAATTTTCATTTACAATTATTTGGACAATAAGATAGACTCAGAAGGGGTTGCTGTTAATATATCTGTCAGGACCACATGAGAGTAGTATTGTGTCACATCACTGATACCTCAACCTGTTTCACCATATTGCTTTTACTTTGTCAAAAATTAATTTAGTTGACATACTCAAGTGAGTGAAATAGTAAGATAAAGAAGAGCCAGCTTTGTTAATTACCATAATTTCAGTTTCTCTCTAAAAGCGGAGTATGTTACTTAAGCTACAGTTCTGTACTCAAGTGTTTTGGAAGTAAGGTGGACTTAATAATTTCTCATAATGTTTATGTAAATATTATAGCATTATCCATTTTGGCTTTGGTCCAGAGAAGTTGCATTGAAAACAGAAAAAGCTTATTTTGTTTACACAAAAACCTTCAATTGAGTGTAGCATTCTCACTACATGTGGAAAGAAAAATCAGTTCCCCACTTATTTTATATATTTGTTTCAAATTATTTCAAGGGTAAACCTGTCTCAAGGTCCACATTGGCAGAAAAACTGGGTACAATTTCCATTTAGCACTTCCTGTATTCTAAAAGATATTTCTCAAAAAATCAGCCTCCAGAACAGATTTTCTAAGATATTCACGAAAGGATTTCCAATACACATCTCTCCAGCTGTGAAATTATCCTGTAAATGGAGTTTGTCTTATAGAATCTAAAAAAATGACTTATAATACAATCCTTAAGATGTGTTCACAAACAAGTTGATTTAATTAGTTTTTGTGGTAGAAAATGTAGACTTTTAAAGATCAGGAATGCAATTTATACATTACGAGATTACTATTTCAGAAATAATAAATTAGCATATAAACTAGAACTATGTTTTGAGAAAGTTTAAGAAATTGTATAATTTACCAACTTTGTTCATATATAGAGAGTATGATGCAGAATGAAAAACTTTCCTTCTAGAGTTCCCTATTGCCTTACCTTCCTTTCTTATCTTTCAGAAGTTTTTCAGAAACTCATCGCCTCCCAGTGATGGAATACAAAATGAATGATGGTGGAGTTCCATATGAGCTCAAGTTCCCTTTCAGAAATAACAACAAATGGCAGCGAAATGCTAATAAGGGACAGGGTTCCCATGGACAACAAATGCCATCACAGATGCAAAGTCCAGTTCCCACAAGGATTGCTTCAGGGAAAAGCGAAGGGAAAATGTCCCTTCCAGAGCGGACAGCCAACATTCCACGCAGTATTTCTAGCGATGGGCGTCCTCTGGAGAGTAGAAGGTAAGTGTTTGTTGTTTCTCCTCCTAGCAAGGATTATTGTTTTGAAACTAATTCATAAGTTAATTTTAAAAGAACTGTTAAAGCAACAATGAAAACATGCAGCACAAAACAAAAACTCTAGCCATACATTCCTTCAGCAAACCATCCTTCCGAAATGATTTTTATCATTTCGGAAAGTATTCAGAATCTAAAATAAATTATTCTAAATCAGTTGCCAGCAGTTATATGTATACTGACTTCTCTTCCCCCCCACTGCTATTAAAGGTATCAGTTCAAGCCATGTCATATCGGTTTTGCAGCATGCAGAAGTCTGTAATTTTTGATCTATTTTTCTATTACAATATCAAAGACTGGGGAGCAGAAATTCAAGAATGACCTAAAAACCCAGAGGGTTTTAAAAAAAATCTTTACTTGTGATCGCTTTGCCACAGCATTCTGAATCTTTCTTCTGGTTACTTTTGAATGCATTGAAATGAGTGTTTGTTGATCTTTCTTCAAGATTTTTCTATGTTAAGTATTGTTTCGAGGAGTAGAAATTCTTAACTTAAAACACATAAGCAGAGTAGCCAGGTGAAAAGAAGGATTCCATACAAACTCAGATCAAATGAAGTAGTTCCAGGTCATTCTTGCTTTTATTTCCTTAGGTGCTCTACCTACTTTTCAAAGAAAATATATTTCCTTACAGTGAGCTGTGTCCTCTGTTTGTGGTCCAGTGTCGCACACTGGCCGGGAACCAGGGCCCTTTAAATATTCACACAACCACGGCTGGAATTAACAGTGCATTTATTGAAGTAAACTATGTCCAAAAAATAAACAGTAAACATGAAAATAGCCAAGGCAAAAAGCATTCGAGAAAATCCCAGGAAATATTCCCAAAGCCTCAGGCTAATTAAGTTGTAAGGTCTCTGAATATAAATCCACTAAGAAGCAACAGAACTTAAAACTAGGTTAGTCCCAAAAAAGGAAAACTCAAAGTTCTGTCATGAATGACCAAAAAATCATGAAACTGCTTGCAGGAGAATCGAAAGTTGACCAGGAACTGAATTTCAACCTTTACAGGGCTAATAACAAGATCTCAACATTCTAACATTTCCCTCCCCTTTCCCTGGGAAAGTAACAGCTGCAGCTAGAATCAGCAAGCCAGGTGTCTCAATTCCTGCCCACTGGACTCTCAGAAAAAACTAAATTCCCTTAACTGCTTTTCCAGAGTTTCATCACCTTGGCCCTGCACTGAAAATCACACAGATCCCTGCACACCACCACAACCCACAACCCCTGAAGCCACAGAAGCCACAGGCCCAACATCCAGTAAAGCTGTTGGTGAAATGTAAGATTGCAGCCAACTTTAGGTATTTGTGTACTGTAGTGGAGCATGAGTGGAGAAGATCTTACTCATGGATCAGATGTGGTGTACAAGACTGTTTTCAGAGTCTCGACTACCTCCTTCACACCCCTTTCAGGAAAGCATATCACTGAAAATACTGCACCTCCATTTTGTGAAGCCGAATTCAATTCTATAACGTTTTGATTTTGTTTTAATCTAGAACCAAGATCCATGTATTTTCTCTTAATTTTTCCTATATACAAAAAGGTAGCTCCCAGATATTTCCCTTTTTATCTTTCTGAGGAAGTTTGACCAACTTAGAAAAACCAATCCCCTCCCACCAAAAACATGTCCTCGATTCTGTATGTTCTCTGTCATACAAAAAAGAATCAAGCCTGTCTAGTTAATACCACCGCCACCCCATTTGATTTCTTGATACTATCCAGATACACTTATTATTTCAGACTACATTTGCTGCAGCCAATGTTTGCCTAAAAGTCTGGTAGAGCTCATTTGACAGTGATATAAACAAAGTGGTGCATTCTCAACTGTCACATGTTCTGCCCCAAATTCCAGCAAAAGCTGGATTCATTTTGATGCCATACATTTTTTTACCATCTCTCTTCCCTCAAAAGGCTAGACCAGGGGTGCTCATTAGGTAGATCGTGATCTACTGGTAGATCTTGAAGGGTGTCCTGGTAGATCTCGAAGGGCATCCTGGTAGATCTCAGGCAGATCGCAGGCACAGTGTGTATGGTTCCATGCCATTTGTGAGGAATGCTCAGGGGCTTCTTATACTCACATTTAGTTGAATTCAGTCTTAAAATGTATTATATGGCTCTCACTGAAATAAATTTCCTAATATTTTGCTTTTATGGCTCTCTGAGTAGTGAGTAGGTAGATCTTTGTAGGTAGATCTCTGAGTAGGTAGATCTTTGGGACTTGGTTGTTTTATAAGTCGCTCGCATGCTGGAAAAGTGTGAGCACCCCTGGGCTAGACTTTATAGCTTAAACTAAAAACTGAAATAAAAGGTGTCAGTTAATCAATTCAGCAGTAAACTCTTTTCATTGTCATTTTGGTTCATTTCTTATACACTAATGTGTCATCTGGAATATCTCTTTTTGCCGCTACTTCCATATGTTTTAGAATTATTACAGGATCATTATTAGTTATAGTTTGGTGACTGTCTATGTATGATCTAAGATCTTGTTATAATGGCATCCTTGATAAGACAAAGATTGGAAAATGCTTCGCGCACAAGACTTGCAATCCCAGTCAGATTTACTTGGGAATAACCACTAATAAAGCTTGATTTTATCTGATAACTTTGTTGTTGTAGAAGATCCTTCTGCACTGGGCCACTTAAATACAACTTCAATGTGGATTTTATGCAGCTGTGTGGACTCAGGGCCTTTCCACACAGCAATATAACCCAGAATATCAAGGCAGATCATCCACATTATCTGCTTTGAACTGAATTATCTGAATCCACACTGCCAGATAATCCACTTCAATGTGAATTTTATGTAGCTGTGTGGACTCAGGGCATTTCCACACAGCAATACAACCCAGAATATCAAGGCAGATCATCCACAGTATCTACTTTGAACTGGGTTATCTGAATTCACATATAATCCAGTTCAAAATCCCACATTTTCTCCTTTAAATTTTTCCGCTCTAGAGCAGTGGTTCCCAACCTTTTTTTTGGCCATGCCAAATCTAAGCATCTCTAAAATCCTGACCTCCACCCCATGACATATAATTCTTATTATTCAAAAGTAAAGTTGTATTGCTTTTAGCTAATGTTTTAATTGTGTTTTCTTTTGTGTTTTAATTGTCTTTGGGCTTCTCCCTTTTAAGCCGCCCCAAGTCCCAATGGGGAGATGTTTGGTGGGGTATAAAATTATTATTATAAGTATTATTACAGCATAATTTAAACGAATAAATTCAGAGGCTTATTATACACACATTTAGTTGAATTCAGTCATAAAATATATTATATGGCTCTCACTGAAATAAATTTCCTAATATTTTGCTTTTATGGCTCTCCGAGTCAAAAAGGTTCCTGACCCCTGGTCTAGCTGAAGCCTTGTACATTTATTTATTTATTTATTTATTTATTTATTCGCTTTCTTGGCCGCCACTCCCGGGGGGCTTGGGGGGGGGGGCTCACAAATACAAACAACATGCAGCAATAGTACATTAGCATAAAACAATGAGCATAAAAACAATAAAACATTGATAGACATCAAATAGCAGAATATGATGCAAGATTGGCAAAATGGCTATGCCAGCTCAGTTTTAAAAAGCTTGCCGGAATAGCCAGGTCTTAGAGCAGTGGTTCCCAACCTGTGGGTCCCCAGATGTTTTGGCCTTCAACTCCCAGAAATCTTAACAGTGAGTAAACTGCCTGGGATTTCTGGGAGTTGTAGGCCAAAACACCTGGGGACCCGTGGTTCTCAACCAGTGGGTCCCCAAATGTTTTGGCCTTCAACTCCCAGAAATCCTAACAGTGAGTAAACTGCCTGGGATTTCTGGGAGTTGTAGGCCAAAAGAACCACTGTCTTAGAGGCTTTCCGGAATGCTAGGAGGTCACGAAGTGACCTGATCTCCAATGGCAGGGAGTTCCAAATTATAGAGGCAATAATGGAGAATGCCCTTCTTCTCGCTGAAGTAAGAGGGTAAGTTTTGGCACTCGGAATGAGGAGAAGATCCTGATCTTTAGATCTTAGTGATCTCATGAGACAGTATGGGGTGAGGCGGTCCCTCAGGTACACTGGCCCCAGACCATGCAAGGCCTTGAAAGTCAAGACTAACACTTTGAAGGTGATCTGGAATTCAACAGGCAGCCAGTGCAGTTCCTGCAGAATGGGCGTGATGTGATGACCCACAGGCATGCCTGTGAGTACACGGGCTGCAGCGTTCTGCACCAGCTTAAGTTTCCGGGTCACCGGCAGAGGTAGGCCAATGTACAGAGCGTTACAGTAATCTAACCTTGAGATGACCATCGCTTGGATCACCGAGGCCAGGTCGCGGCAGGACAGGTAGGGGGCCAGCTTCCGAGCCTGGCAAAGATGGAAAAACGCAGTCCGACTAACCATGGAGATTTGAGTCTCCATCAAAAGTCGGGTGTCCAAATGGACTCCAAGGCTTTTTACTGTTGACGACGGGCATAAAGCCACGCCGTCCAGGGTTGGAAGCTGGAGTTCCCGGCCGCCCGGGCAACCCGGCCAGAGGATCTCCGCCTTCGCTGGGTTCACCTTCAACCTACTGGCTCGCAGCCATCCAGTAACGACCTCGAGGCAAAGATGAAAATTATTAGGTACAGAGTCGGGCTGGCCACCCATCTTCAGAATGAGCTGAGTGTCATCAGCGTACTGATGGCATTCAAGCCCAAGGCTGCGCACCAGCTGGGCAAGTGGTCGCATATAGATGTTAAATAATAGAGGAAAGAGGATGGCCCCCTGGGGGACCCCACAAATTAGGGGGGAGCCCCCGGAGACCACCTCGCCCCTCCTCACTCGCTGTGTCCAGTTTCAGAGGAAGGAGGACAGCCAACTCAGAGCCGTCCCCCTCACCCCAGCCCCAGCAAGGCGGTGAGTCAAAAGATCGTAATCGACTGTATCAAACGCTGCTGTTAGGTCCAATAACACAAGCAGCGCTGATCCGCCTTGATCCAGGTGGCAGCGCAGCTGGTCTGTGATGGAGACCAGCACCGTCTCCGTCCCATGCCCCGAACGGAAGCTGGACTGGAAGGGGTCAAGCCAAGTTGCGTCATCTAGGAAAGTGTGCAGCTGCTCCATTGCTGCCCTCCCAGCCACCTTGCCCAGGTACGGTAAATTCGACACTGGGCGATAGTTGGAAGGGACCGCTGGATCTAAACCCGGTTTCTTCAGCAATGGAGAAACCACAGCCTCTTTTAATCCCTCTGGAAACACTCCTTGCTCAAGGGAGGTATTGATGATTTTCAACAGAGGGCTATGTAGCCCTTCCAGGCTGGCTTTCACCAGCCAGGAAGGGCATGGATCGAGGGAGCATGTGGTCGGCCGAGCCGCAGCAACAATCTTATCGACAGTTTCTGTGTCCAGTGGTTGGAACCGGTCGAAGGTGGGCCCAGCGGAGGGCCACGGAGTCTCAAGTTCACTAACTGTATCAATTGTGGCAGGAAGGTCCCGGCGGAGCGTCATGATCTTGTCCACAAAGTAGCTCTGAAAAGCCTCGGCAGTAAGAGCCTGATCATCATTAATTGGGATGGTAGAGACCATCATCAACGACCGAATTATTCTGAATAATTGTGCCTGGTGTGAGCTTGCGGACGCTATCAAGGAAACATAGTAGGAATTTTTTGCTTCCTTGATAGCACGCTCATAAGCATCCATGAAAAGCTTATAAGTTGATAGCTAACCTCCGTCACAGAGCCTCCTCCACACGCTCTCTAGCCATCTCTTCTCCTGTTTCATCGATCGGAGCTCCTCGGTAAACCAAGGCGACCGATTTCTACGGGAATGGAGAGGGCGTCTAGGGGCAATCCCGTCTAGAGCATTGGACAGTGAGATGTTCCAGCTGTCAACGAGCTCATCGACCGAGACGCTGGCAGGCTCCAGATCCCTCAGAGCATTCAGGAACCTAGTGGGTTCCATAGGTCTCTTTGGGTGAACCCAAATCTGTTCAGCTCCCTTGCCGGGTGGGGGTGCCAGCTCTAACTGGATTCAAGGCACAGTGGTCCGACCATGGAACCTCAATAATAGAGGTTAGGGTCACTTGGATACCAGCACTGAAGACTAAGTCCAGGGTATGTCCGGCCCGGTGTGTGAGCCCAGTATTATAAAGTGAGAGTCCTAGAGACAATAAGTCTGGGAAACCTCAATGCCCAGTCCGACACAGTCTCAAGTAGCAGGGATAGGCTTTCTGCTGGTGCGCTAAGCACACGGTACACCAGAAGAAAGGCTACACTCTCCTGTGAACCCCACACTAAACCGGTACTTTCAATCCCCAGGGTGTTCAGTGGCAGCACCGCCCTGAGAGATAACAGATCACGGAAGAGCATGGCAACAACACCCCCGCCTCCCTTTCCTATTCTGGTGGGTGACAATATAGCCTGGTGGTGTTACTTGCTGTAAGAAGATCTCGTCTCCATTTTCTAACCAGGTTTCTGTGATGCAGTAGAGGTCGGCCTCTAGGTCTGAAAGGAAATCATTGATGGTCATTGGTTTATTCCTAATAGATCTTGCATTCACCAACATCAGGGAGGAAGGAGAGGAAACTGGAAGCCTGTCAACAGTGTGCCTTGGGATAGGCTGCAGGTCAGAGTGTGCCCGAGTCCTGATGTGACTCAGGACCACTCTCGCATTCGGCCTGCGCCTACCGCCATTTAACTCTTTCCCAGAGATCACTGGAATAGGTCTTTTACATGAGCTCTCTTTTTAAAATGTAGTGTTGCAGGGTTGATGGAAGTGAGTTTGCATGCACATACTGTTACCTGATGCTAAAATGGCCTTTGCTGGCAAATAGATGTACACTTTCAGAGAAATCTGCTTTTCATGTGTGGGTGTACCTTTTAAGGGATAAATAGACAGAGAGCCTATGAGTCATTGTTCATAAATGAAACAGTAATGCCATGAAGCATTGTCTTTTACATCTTCTGATCTGTTAGCAGAATGATGCAGTGACATATTGATCGTATTTTGTGTGATACATTATAAAAAGAAGATGATCACATATCTTGTTGTGAAAGTCAGCTTTTCCAAATGTTTTGTACATGCACTTTGTGCACTTTTCTTGGCAAAACTTAATTGTTTTCAGAAAGTGTTAGTTTGAATGACCAGTGATGATCATTTATGCTGAATACCCAGCCCTTATGGGCTGGGAGGTGATACAGAAATACTATATGCTATATATATTAGTCCCCATTCACTTGTATCTTGTTTTATTGGCACTTTTAGCATCGCCTTGTGAACTCTGTAATTATCATAATAACAATGACAACAGAATGTTATTTTTTTCAGCTAGATTGAAAACTAAATTTTCTTACATTTTAAAGAACAAATGGAAAATACTTTGAGCTTTCTCAAAGTGCCAGAGATGGTGAGGTTATAGAGGACAAAGTCGACGGGTCTGCAGACTGGTATATTACTACAGATAATAAGAAAATACTAAAGTAGTATTAGAATGTATTTTTATTACAGAAATGAAAATTTGATGTAAAATAAATATGGATAGAACTCTGTGTGTGTGTGTGTGTGTATATATATATATATATATATAAACAAACAAACTCAAATATTAATCTGCAGGGCATTTTTATAGAAGACCTTTCTATCAAAAACTACAAGTGAATTTATATTTAAAATTTCCTGCATATTTGTACCTAAAAATGATACAAATTCACAATAAAAGGGTTGCCTTTTATTGCCGATAGAAGATTGTTGAAATAGATCACAAATACAGATATGAATGATAAAAGCTCATTAATTATGTCCCTGTCTAGCAGCATCAACTAGCTTTATGATTTCACTTGCCACTGTAACAATCAAAGCCATATACACACCAGGCCCAATGCTTGGAAAGTTATACAGTAGTTACAGAGCAACACTTTTGAAATAGTTTTGGGAATCTTCATCTTTATCTAGTTCAGTCATTCTCAACCTATGGGTCCCCAGGTGTTTTGGCCTACAATTCCCAGAAATCTCAGCCACTTTACCAGCTGTTAGGATTTCTGAGAGTTGAAGGCCAAAAAATCTGGGGACCCACAGGTTGAGAACCACTAATCTAGTTGATGTCCAGAACTTTCCAGATAACCATATGATCCATCCACTGAAGCAGATGGTATCTCTACTTCCTGTTTTTAGTAGTTCTGGGCACTTCAGATTCATATAAACGTGGAGAACGATGAAAAACAAAACTTAGAGGTAGTGTCAGACAAAAATGAACCCCCACCCCTGCAAAAAGACCTAGCAGGGGGTAAAAGCATTTGTCTGAACAGCAAAAAAATATACTTTTCCAACTGGGGAAAATATAATCACAATGAACAAGAAATGTAATCATAATGAACCTTTACCAAAACCCATTATGATAAGGGAGAAGGTCATAGCTTCATAAATATTGACATTGCATTTCTTGTGAGTTGTGTGTGGCAATGTATGTGTATGTGTCAATTTCACTGAAAACCAATTACTTGCCTAGCTCTTCAGGGAGTGGTAAGGGGATATGAAAAGGCTACTGGCAGTGTTACAGTGAGCATTGTTAATCTGCCTGGACCATCTTCCCAGATTTCAAGCTCTCTCATTTTTTGGATGTTTTCATTGAAGCAAATATTGTAAGATGTTTGTCTTTCCAGGGAAATTGAATAGTTTGCAAGTTAAATGCAGTGGACTAAAGAAAAAGCATGGTGCATGACAGTGTGTCTCTTAGGAGTATCATATAAATCTGTCTTTCAGTGATATTTTTCAGTGAAAATATTAATGACTTCTGAACTTTACAGTGTTTAGAAATACATGTAAATTTCTTGCCTCTTTTCTTTTTTACAATCTAGTTACTAAAGGTGCCCAAGGGAGGTAGCATATGCACTTGAAATGACCAGAGGGTTTTCTTTGAGTATAGTTAAAAGCAAAAACATGTATGCCACTCTTCTTCTGCATAGGAGGTTACCACTATGGTTCACAATGATTAAAAAAAACCCAATGTTCTTTTATTGTTTTCAGAATCTGATATACAGTAGTTAACTCAAGAGGTTGCATTGAGTTCAGGGGGTTGTCATCCCATCAGTGCTGATTGTGTGAAGAAGCCACTATGCTGCACTGCATTCATTTGGAACAAAATGAGTTGTGTATTGTGTCTTGGGGGTGTTACGTATGAAATAGGCTTGTACTGTGCATAGGTACATCCATACATATTATACGTTTTGTTTTCTGGCTATCCAGTTAATCTAAAATGCCAGTGTTTCATTTCACAAAGTGTAGAATTTCACAGACTGTACTGCATATCAATAAATTGTTACAAGTATATGCTTAAGCTTCTACTGACATGGATGGATAAATTGCTTTATTTTGAATATGGATGGAATATGCTATGACATATGCTTTGTGTTAATATTATTTCCTTGCAAATAGCAAAAGCAATTCAGCAAGTTTATTTCTGGAAGTCCTTGGAAGCAGTCATTTCTCCCTTTTACTTCCCCTCCCTCATCTTTTGCCACTGTTCCAAAGGGAGTAGATTAATAAAGGAAAATACATCTTGCCCTCCAGCCGGCTTCATTTTTTTACTGCCTTAGTGAACTGATACTGCTGATGTGGCAGTTCCTATAATAGTGTTGTTGCTTTATTGAGCTTTGCGTTGTGGTACTTCCCTTAATAATGTAGAATTCGTGTTGTTTATATTGAACAGATTATCTCCTGGGTCTGATGTCTACGTCACCGTCTCATCAATTGCCTTAGCAAGATCACAACAGTGCCGTAATTCCCCCAGCAACTTGTCATGCTCCAGCGAAACTGGGTCTGGTGGAGGCACCTATAGGCAAAAATCTATGCCTGAAGGGTAGGCTCTCATGTGTATATTTCCTCACACTTTTTTTTCTTTCTGCTTTCATTTGGGTGACCGGTACTTGCTCCATTCTTACACCAAATACTTATAGCCATACTGTTTTCCTTCCTCTAAAAATATATATATTCTGGCAACTTGAGGCCCGGTTTTGTCTGCTATTTTGATTTAAGCAGTTTCTTGTGTGGCTTGCTTCCCCTGATAATGCATGGTGTCAACACATCTACATTTGGCAAAAACTGAATGCCTCTTTTTATTGCTGGTGCACTCAAAGGGTCCTCGAAGTACAGTTCTACAGAAAATGAACCCTACATTCCCACCATATCAGCTGTACTTGGCAAAGTTTTTAGTGGCTATCTGTTCTCTTCATCTACAGACTGCTTAACGCCCACACTATCCCACTTTTGGACTCCACACCTACACAGAGCAACTCTGGAACTTTCTAGACTGATCAACCCCAACATCAACCTTACAAAAAGCAAACTTTGTGTAATAACCTTCCCATTCAGGTGTATTTTCTGTGCATAATTAAGGACATTCTCTATTTATTTACTTGCTTACTTACTTAATTTTTATCCTGCTTTTCTCCCCATAGAGAATCAAGGTGGCTAATAGTGATATTCTCCTATTCCCTTTAAGTTCTTTAGGACCTTTTTTTCCTATTAAGTTTCTTAGGTAGAGTAATTCTTTCCTCACCATTTTGATTAACTTGGATTCACCACTCTTAAAGAACAAATTCACAATCATCATTGTGTTTTCCCCTTGTGGTCAGCTGTGATTCGCACATATGGTAATTCCTGCGCTCACGCAGGCAGCTCACATAAAGAGATACCATAGGTGCGAATACACAGCTGACCACTTGGGAAACTACATTTACAGTTAAGCAACCTATATATTAGTATTGCAACAATAACTAAATATTAATAATGAGATCTGCCTTGATAGAGCCATGCTCTAAGAATGAGCCCTAATGTAAACCTTTCAAATTGCATTGTTGGACCTGTATTTCTATCATGATTACAAGTTGCTACTATTCTCATGTTCACAGTAATGTCTGGTGTGTATTTCCATTCCCCATGAACTCTGACAGGCAGCTGCTTCAAGGGTGCCAGTATTCACATATTGCTAATGAGGTCTCTGTCCTATGTACATCTAACAAAAGCAGACAGGTAGTGGTGGTTGGGAAGGTCTAAATCTCATTGTGGATAGATGCTTACTAATTTGGGAAGAGGCTGCAGAGTCAGCTGTGTAACAAAGCCTGCTCTGTCTTGTGCAGATGGCAGTGTTGTATCCAGGATTATAGGGAGGAATGTTGAGACGGTATACTAGCAAATCACCGAACCCACACAATTAAAAAAAACAGAGTAATCCTCCCCTCCCACTTGGCCCATTGGGCTCACTTTGCTAGGTGTGCATGAGGTGGGAGCACTTATACTTGCATTTTTCTTCATACAAAGGAATTTTGCTGTTGGAACAAGCATGCGCAAAGCGGCCCTTCAGGTGTTTTGGACTTCGCCTCCCACAATTCCTAACAGCCTGCTGTTAGAAATTGAGGGAGTTGAAGTCTTTGGACTTCCTGGAGGGCCAAAGTTTGCCCATGCTTGTGCTAGAAGCTTTAACTCCCATTCGGGAAAGAGAAAGCGGGGTAATAATAATAACAACAACAACAAACAAACACAGGTATTTCTATATCCACTTTGGCAGTTTTCTTCTTTTGTGTAATTCTGTAACTTTGGACCTACTGGTGTTTGAACAAAATAAAACAGATTTCACAACCTGCCAGGGATAGTCTTCCCATAGTAATTTTCCTGGTTTGGGTTTGACCAAAAATATCTCCTGTTGGCTGACAAGATATATAAGACAGGTTCCACTCCCAGAATATTAACTTGGGTTCTACTTTCTGTTGTGCTCCAGACACTCATGGAAAAATAGCCATCTACACTTAATATTCATGACATCAATACTTTCATTCCTCTATAATGTTTGCCAACAATCTGCTACTGCTGTCATCATCATTATGTTTATTTATATCCCACCTTTTCTCTAGTTATGGGACTCAAATAAGCTCTACGCTGTTCTTCGTGGTTTGCATTTATTAACCCCAAGAAACATAAACACATACAATTCTCCCCACCTTTGGATCTACTTGAATGGCTGCATGGGGCTAATAAATTTGGATTTAGTGAGATTATCCTGTGCAGATAAATAGAAGTAAGCCTTTGCATTGAAACAATGCTGTTATTACAGCTGTACTTTTTGTAAAGTTTGACATCAGCGCTGTCTTCGCACAATCCTAAATATACACTGGACCGACTATGTGACGAATGTTGCTGTCCTTGAGCAAGCAGGGATCACCAGTATTGAGGCCATGCTATTGAGAACACAGCTGCGCTGGGCAGGACACGTCTCTAGGATGGAGGACCACCGCCTCCCAAAGATACTACTCTACGGTGAACTCGCCACGGGTCAGCGCAAGAGAGGCGCCCCCCAAAAGAGATATAAGGACTCCCTGAAACAACATCTCAGGCTTGGCCAGATTGATCACCAACAATGGTCCACCCTGGCCTCACATCGGGAGGCATGGAGAAGCACTATCCACAATGCTGCGGCCTCTTTCGAGAAGACACGCCGAATGGGTCTCGAAGAGAAACGACAACGCAGAAAGAACCGCAACTTGGAAAAAACATCACCCAAGGAGACTTTCTGCTGCGCTTTCTGCAACCGAACTTGCCTATCTCAGATTGGCCTTTTTAGTCATCAACGCGCTTGTAAAAGCGTGGGATGAGTCCTTCCTGAATCTTCGTTCGCGAAGTAATGCCGAGAGAGAGACTTTTTGTAAAGTTTGTCTCTGCCACAGGAATACCCCCCCATGGGGGGGGGGGGGAACCTAGAACCAATAACAGCAATTCTAGTCACCTGCTAGATAATTACCTAATGCCTGGCCTTTGAAGAGAAAATATAGAGTACCCTACCTCTTGATACTCGCATAGTTAATTAGATATGAATCATGGGAGCCCTCTAAGTACATTGAATAGAATGTGGTTACAGACCTTTGGTAAATGTTTGTATTTAAAATGCAAAGATCTAGAAGAAACCCAGTTATGTGAGAGCAATGTGGGATGGTTTACCTCTGCACATGTGCAGGATTGTTTTCTTAACATCCAAGTGTGGAAGAGGAGGACTCATTACCTCAGCTGTTCCTAGTTCCCTGGCTTCAAAAGTAAAGGAGGACCAGTTGCTGACCTCAATTAAAGCTTTGCTGGAAGCTACATGATAGGAGGTGGGTTTCAGGCATCTCCTTTGGACCTGAGCCCAAGATATGTGAAGTGTCTCAAGAAAATGTATGAATATTGAGTGGACTGAGGCTTTTCAAGCTACTGTACTGAGAGGTCTTTCAAGATTGTTTATAACCAGAGGTAGACTTGGAAGAGGACAGGCATTGCTCCTGGTGAGAAGGCCTACCAAAGAGCCAGGGAAACAGCAGACTGCGGGTAGTTGAAATGAAGCACCCTTTCTCCGATATATGATAGAGATTCAATTGCTGATTATTTTACTGTCTCTTGGAGGCTCTTCCAACACCCAACTGTCCCTTCCTTCTTTAACCATATAGCAGAAGCTTCCCTAAGCCTGTATCCTGAAGATACTTACTGGGTGCTGCAGTCCTTTTACTTGACCGATAACTTGTTAGAATTAAATAATCATGTTTTCCTATGTCAGAGGCTTAAGTTGTGTTTGAGAAATCATACAAGCAGGCGCATTTGATTACCTATTCCAATGGAAGGACTGAACCCATGCAACCAAACTCAATTCCTTCAGATGTTACAATTGCCTCCAATTAGCGTTTAGGGGGTGTTCTATACTATTTAGAAGGAACTAAGCTGGAGAGATGTTGAATCTGTGTGTAATGACTAGTGTTGCAGCTGTGATCCACAGGGGATTATGTAATTGTTAAAATTAACGATAAATTTGATTGCAAACAATAGTTCTGAATGGTTGAAGTCATTGAAATGTAGTGGTTACAATTTTATACACTTAATTTATTTGCATGTAGCAAATTAGAATTCAGTTGTTTCATACATGCAGCAATAAAAGACATGGTTACATATAAGCAATCCTTCCTTTCCACGTATAAGATTTCATAGGAGTTGGGATTCTTTTACACAGGTTTGGAATGAGTCGAAGATCCCCTGCCTCCATTGACAGACAGAACACCGATACCAGCGGAAGCGGCAAATCTACTCCCAGTTGGCAGAGAAGTGAGGACAGTATTCTTGACCAAATGGGTAAGTAAATCTTTGCTTCAGAAATTAAATGACATCATACTATGACATTGAGAGCCCACTCCCTTATAATAACCTCTTACAATATGTAACTTCTTACAGTATGTTGTTTTTTTTGTTGTTTAATGTTAATCCCAATTAGTAAGCATTTTATTGATATTTTACTCAGCATTTTGTATGCTTAAGAGTGGTGAGTGCCATATGTAGAAAGCAAAAGCAGGAACCATCTGATGAAAGACCTTTTATTGCGTTAAAAAAGCTCAACACATTTCAGTTTGTGTACTCTTAAAGTTTTATTTCGGGGGTATATTTAATCTTAACATCAAAGATCTGGACCAAGAAATTTCAAACCACCTACTACATTGGGGTTTTTTTAAACCAATAAGAAGAAGAAAGAAGAAGAAGAAGAAGAAGAATAGACCAGTCCATGAAATTGGTTTTTAAGACACTGTTGAAGAAAATGCAGTTACTACCTGGTGTTGCTGATTGATTGTCCTCGACTCCATTCAGTGCTGCATCAGCTTAATTTAATTTTCACTTTGTTTATAGCTCCCTTTGTGATACTCAGTTTCTAGTAGTGTGATACAATCAAACTAATTGTTTCATCATTGAAGGTATAAAACCTTAAGAATGTAAACAAAATACATGTAAACAAATCTATAGTTGTTTGAGAATCACGTTCCACCTGTGAGGGATTTTTTCAGTGTGCTTTGCCATTAAGTTGTTAACTGAGAGAGACATGCTTAACAATGCAAATCCTTGGCATTCAGCTGTGATTTAGATTGTTAAGCCCTCATTTGGATTTTCAGCACATAGACCACTTCGTAATTTGTAGCTGCTGTGCACTAAAGCTGTGAGCTGACACGGGTAGGTTCCACTGAAGCATTAAGAATTTTATGCAGTGGTGATGCTGATGCAGAGTGACTAGCTTTAATCGAAGATGGCAGCTTTGGTATCTGTTGGACCTAGGAGGTCCATTGCAGTATCATCAAGTCTCAGGTTATATGGTCTTGTAATATCCTGTATCATATAGTGGAGCTATAGACAAAGGAACAACAGAGGGAGCTTTTTGTCTGGATGTTTTAGAAACAAAGCCAAATGAATTTTGATACAACAGAAGCCAAATTTCCAAAATAAATTGCAGAAAGCAGACTCAGCTTCTATGTAGAACTTATTTTATTTATTCATACTTGATTGGCCGCTCCTCCCAAAAGGCTAGAAGATCGGATACCAACAATGAGTTAGCTTCCTTGTGATGTTGCCATGAAAGGCAAAACTGATTTTGTGACTTTCTGGGGTAATTATGGGTTGGAAGCTTCTTCCTGTCAAGTATCAATAATTCCCAGCTAAAGTTGTCATGGGAGGAATGAGGTTGTTGATGGTTCTGTCCTCCTGTTACCTGAACGTTAGAAAATGTTTTGGGGGGGGGTGGTGTTCAGATCTTACTGTTTTTCTTGTCATCACAATATATGGTGATTCTATAAATATAAAGATTAAAGTATTCAGCATATGTCTCTGGAGTTGTGGAAAAAAAATACAATTCTGAGATTCAAAGATATACTTTTGTGCTATCCATTTCAGAGACTCGGTGAGCGGTGTCTTATTATTAAAGCCATCTGTTGATTTCCCCATCCCCCATATCTGCTTAAAAGGAAAAACCTATGATTATACTTTCTAGTTTCCATTCTGGCAAAATACTTTAATCACACATGCTTTCATACTGTTGAGATGGTAACAGCACGTGTACATTTAATCTTTTTCAGAATTACTTTTGCAGATCCTCTGTTGTATGTTGATGTTGGCAGTTAACATAGCTGCTTTTATGTTGTGAAAGTAAAGTTCTCTAATTCCAACTTGGAGAAAATGGAAACGATTGGGGAAAAAGTTGTGGTTTGAATAGAAAGTTCATACAGTACTACCTGTCAGCCTCACTTTGAGTAGTTTCCTGCTTCAATGCGGTTAAAAGTATTACTTCACATTCATAACAAATTACATTACCAACTGTAGTAATTATGGATTGTGTCCAATTGGTATGCCTCCATTGACAGAAGGCTCTTTGATGCAGTGGACACTTTTCTAGAATCGGTAGAAATGGAATTTCTGCTACTTCCCCCCCCCCCCCCATAGTATTCCCTATCCATTCGTCACCCAGCCACACATTTGCTCCGATCAAATAAGAGACCCATCAGAAAACAATGGAAGGAAAAAGGAAGGAGAGGGAAAATTACCAGAGATCACCTCCCTTCATATTACAATGACAGAACTGGATCAAAGTGCATGTTGTCTGCAGAAGGACACCAATTAGATACAATTCTATGCAGTTAAAACTAATTAAGATTCTTCAGCTTATAAAAAGCAGTAATGTAGGTCAGCAACATTAGTGAAAGAATGTCATATTCTGCTTTTGGTTCTCAGCAGACCTACAGCAGTATCTCAACTTTCTTTTAATGCTGAGCAGTGGATAAAGTGAGCTTCCTGAAGGCAAATGTATTCCATGCTATATTGCAGAACCAACTTGCCATCTCCCTGCAATGTCAAAGGTGCTGCCATCCTTCAGAGAGAGCCCCACTGGAAGATTGATGAGGCAGGATCCAGTAGTTCACTTGTCTCCAAATAAGCAGGGCCATGTAAGTTTTCTTTCAAAATTGCTATTTAAAGCACTTTGCTCTTTCAGCAGTTCTTCAAAAGGTAAGATATCCTTTAGAAGCCTGTACTCTTCTGAACTGTACTTCCTTGTTAGAGTATGGAGGCGGCGGCAGCGGAGCTGCTCTCGGTGATTTAAGGCTAATTGCAACTTTAACATTAATAGAAACATTTTTTGTCAATTCAGAAGCAAAGCTTTGCTACAAAGCACTGTGCGATAGGCTAAGGATTTGTGGGAACCTTGATTGTTCCAAAAATAAGAGTATTGTTCAAATTATTCTACCCAGTGCTATATTCCACATGCAAAATATCGGTGACTTACTACCATTTTCTACAGCAAAAAGTTGAATGATCTGATGCAGTTAGTCCTGATACATTAATTTTAATATTTCTGTTTTTATAGGCTAAGTCTTAACCCCTTATGGGGTTTAAGTGTAGATTTTGCCGGCTAGCTCAAAGTCTTGAAAAGAAAACCTTTTAGCAATATGTAAATATTGAAGGAAAAAACTAGCATTTTATCCACAAGGGAAAAGTTACTGGCATGGTCCCAAACTAATATGCTTTTAAATAGTAGGCACTTGTAAATACCAGTTGGCTTCTTTCCCCAATTTTGGGGAGAAATCAGGGTGCTGATAATATAATCTAAAACATTTTTACACAAAGCAACTGTTTTTCAGTATGTATTGCATATTTCTATGCATTGTAGATTCCTATGCACTCTGTTGCTGCATGCTGAATTAATTCATTAATCATTTGCTTTAAGTGACATACCGTTCTACATTGTTTGGATGTGAATAGCTGTTGCAAACTAATTGGCAGGCATAAAACAGGTGTGCAGTGGCACTTTTTTCTAGAGGAATTGTTACCAGCTTGACACTGGAAAGAAACTTACTTTAAGTTATTCAAGATAAGGAGAGGGAGGAAGCAGGAGTGGGTTGCATTTTTGTTCCACACAGAGATTTGAAATATCAAAAATTGCCTCATTTCTGTATGAAACAATGAGAGTTCGAAAAACTTTTAGGCAAGAAGGAATACAAGGTATGTGAATTTTTTGTGTTCTGGTTTGTTCAGAGAAGGGTCAAAATCCAGTATTGTGCTTCTGGATCCCACTGCTTCTGTCAGAAATTAGTGATCCAGCCAGTTCCCTGGGTTCTTCGACTTCTACCAAAATAATCTCTGCACCCTAAAATATGCTTTAGACATCCTCTTAAGTTCTTTTTTTCCCAGCAGAGAAAGGAGGAACCTCTTTGGGATGGGTTTGCCAGTTCTTGTCCCTTCTCTACTAGAAATGAACATATTTTAAGTACAACCAACATTTCGTTTGTTGCCACAGAGAAGGGTTGCAGCAAGATAGGAGCAGAAGGATCTCCCAGTTCTCTTGGAGCTGTTTACTATGCACTCCATTAAAATTTGGAGGATAACCATTGTATGTAGATATTTAGAATATCTCAAATATCTGCATTCTCTTTTCATATCCTTGTGATTCATTTCACTTCGCTTAGCTTTCAGTAATGGTTTTTACATCTGTAAGAATATTATGAATTGTGACAACATTTCTGCTGTGATGTTCTAAAATTAGTATTTGTTTCATGATAAATTTAGAATGGGTATATTGAAAGCCAGTTAATGGAAAATTATAGTGGAACTGTGTTTTCTTTTATAAAGTACATGGGTGGTTGTGGCAGATTACTAATTACATAAGACTTGAGCTGAGTATTTATGTATCTTGTCTGTCTTAATTTTATGTACAGTAATGTATGCACCTATGGTCATCATTAATGAACAGATTATTTCCTTTCCAGCCTTAAATTTAATGCAGAATCTGTTTTTTTTATATAGTCCGATAGCCACTACTCCAGCCATTCAAGCAGTAATACACTGTCCAGCAATGCTTCTAGCATCCATAGTGATGAGAAGTGGTATGAGAGTGGAGACAGGACAGAGTCAGAGATGAATAGCTATAATTATCTTCAAGGCACATCTGCTGACAGTGGCATCGATACCACCTCCTATGGACCCAACCATGGATGCACAGTCTCCTTGGGCAACTCAGCAACATCTCCGCGAACAGGACTCATGAAGGAGAAAGTGTCTCCATTGTGGCACAGTTCCAGTGAAGTAGTCTGCCTTGTAGACCGGACTTTAGAAAAAGAGAGTCACATGATGGATAGAAAGACAGAATCTTCATTAAGCTTGGACATTCATAGCAAAAATCAACCAGCTTCTAACCCTTTATCAAGAGAGAACAGTGCTTTTAGCCTTAGTGATGCTGTTTCCCACGCAAGGTAATTTTCTTTAAAACCATACTTGATGTCTCTTTCTATATCTTTCTAGCAGATGTGAGGAGTGGGTGTTATGGAAAATAGCATCCTCATGTTTCTTGGCAGTCCTTCACTTTGAAAAGAAGCACTCTGCAGAGAATTTGAAAATGGAAGATTAGTCTGATATTTTCTTTTGTGGGTGAGAAACTGTTGTGGGAGAGCTGAAAGCAGATGGGTATAGGCAGTCCTTGAGTTACAAATGACTCATAATTAAGAACGACAATCATCGCAGGGATGGAAAAGGAGGTGAAATCTTCTGAAGAGGATCACACACATCAAAACTTTCACCACAGGGGTGTTAACCCTTCCCTATGTTATCCAAAGCTTATATGTATGTGTGTGTGTGTGTGTAGATAGACAGGCAGGCAGTCTGGAGTTACACTTAAAAATGTACCTGTTCTGACTTGCAAACAAATTCAACTTGAGAACCGACCTATCTTGTTTGTAACTTGGGGACTGCCTGTACTAGGTTATTCCCACAACAGTGCACACACATTATATATGTGTAAGGCAGTGCAGACATGACATTCTTGATCTTTTAGACATGGTTTAAGGAGTTTTGAATAGACTACAGAATTGTATCCCCCATGATCCCTTCCATTCAGTAGGGTGCTGTATCTAGACATGAAACCTAAACAGGTGAGATCTATAGGATGCTAGAATTGTATTCAATAAAGAACACTTTGAGTCTAGGCTTACATTATACAAAAGCTAATCACACAATTCTTCCATTCTGAATGTCTTAAAAAGTGCTGGCCCTTTTACTCTTACTTCTTCCATAGCTTCTCTTACATTTGATATGCATCAGTGTAACGTCGTTTTTTAGATTATTTATCTTTGTAATAGTTTTTTTTCATTTATATCATGGAAAACAGTGTTATGGTGGCTGTAACACTGATTTTATGTGTTCCATTCCCCAAATTCTATGCACAAAAGATAAAGATGATATTAAGAATAAGATTTTTTACTGGTACAAAAACAGGTATTCTGCATGTTCTTGAGCTTGTCCAGATTTGAAAAGCTCATGCTACTGTATATTACACATGCACAAGGAATTAGTATTTTGCTCGAATAACACAATGAAGTGGTAGAATTCAAAGACATAGCCATGTTAGTTTGCAAAGGGATCCTGTAGCACCTTGAGACTAAGCAAGATTGAGTTGTTGGATAAGTTTTCATAGGCAGCCTTCTTCCATGCATTGAGGAAGTAGAACTGTCCATAGAAGCTATGATGTCTAAACTAAGACAAACAGAGTTTGGACATATCATGAGAAGACATGACACTCTAGGAAAACAACAACAATATTTGGTAAGGCTTGAAGACAGTAGGAAAAGAGGGAGATGCATTACCGATGAATATACAACATCCCTGAGTCTGCATCATCTGACCAGGGCTGTTGAGGATTGAGTGACTTGGGCGTCTCTCATTCATAGGGTCACCATAAGTCGGAATTGTCTTGACAATTAACAAAGGTATGCATTGCCACATATTACTAACAGAAGTCACAAAAAGATAAAAGAAGACAGACCAAAAACAAAGTTAGGGCTGAAGAAAGAATAATGGCCACAAAACATATATTAAACCATGTGATGAAGAAATAAAAAAATAAACCTATATATTGGCTCCATATTTATCAAAATGGAGAATGTACTGTTGTAGTGAGAAGACTTGGAAGGGTAGCTATGAAGAAATTAGATAAGATTCTCCAGTCTGAAGAGACTTCACTAAATACCAAAATCAGAATTATCCATGCCACAGTATTTCCACTTTCTATGTATGGATGGATGAGCAAGCTAGACAAACAAGATGATGCGAAGAAATCAGTTCATTTGAAATGTGGAGCCAGAGGATGGCCAAAAAGATACATAAAAGGGCTTGTGAGCAAAGCAAGCTTGAACTTGAACATTGGTCTTCTGTTAGGTATCTTTCCTATCAGCATGCTGTCAAGGCAGCCAAAAACGACTACTTCTCTGCCTTGATAGCGTCTGCAAGCTCACGCCCGGCCCAACTGTTTAAGGTAATTGATCGCTGACGACGGTCCCTACCGTCCCAAAAAATAGTGATCAGGCCCTCACTGCCGGTGCTTTTCAGAGCTTCTTTACAGACAAGATACTGAGCCTCCACCGGGTCCTTCCGGCCACAGTTGACACAGTAAGAGAGCTAGAGACTCCGTGGCCCTCCGCGGGCCCACCCTCGACCGGTTTCGGCCACTGGACGAGATGCTGTCGATAAGATAGTGACTGCAGCTCGCCCTACCACCTGCTCCTCGACCCGTGCCCCTCCTGGCTTGTTAGATCTTGCCGGGAGGGGTTACGTGGGCCTCTGTTGAATATCATTAACAGCTCCCTTGAGCAAGGGGTTTTTTCCAGAGTGCTTAAAAGAGGCGGTGGTAGCTCCATTACTGAAGAAACCATCATTGACCCTGCGGTTCCCTCCAACTACCGCCCAGTGTCGAACCTTCCGTACCTGGGCAAGGTGGTTGAGAGGGCAGTAATGGAGCAACTGCAGTCCTTCTTAGATGACACAGCATGGCTAGACCCCTTCCAGTCCGGCTTCCGTTCGGGGCATGGGACGGAGACGGTTCTGGTCTCTATCACAGATCAACTCCGCTGCCAGCTCGACCAAGGCGGGTCTGCGCTGCTCGTGTTATTGGACCTCACGGCAGCGTTTGACACGGTCGACCACAATCTTTTGATCCACCGCCTGGCCATGGCTGGAGTGAGGGGGACGGTCCTTAAATGGCTGGCCTCCTTCCTCCACCAGCGGTCTCAGCGTGTGAGGAGGGGCGGGGTGGTCTCCGAGAGCTCCCCATTAGTGTGTGGAGTCCCTCAGGGGGCCATTCTCTCCCCTCTATTATTTAACATCTACATGCAGCCGCTTGCACAGCTGGTGCGGAGTTATGGGCTGGTCTGTCACCAGTACGCTGATGACACCCAGCTCATTCTGAGGATGGAGGACAGGCCGGAGTCCGTCCCCAATAATTTCCAACATTGCCTTGAAGCCGTTACTGGATGGCTGTGAGCCAGTAGGTTGAGGGTGAATCCGCGAAGACGGAGATCTTGTGGCTGGGCCGCCCGGGCGGGGTGGGTGGCCGGCTTCCGACCCTGGACGGGACGGCGCTGCACCCAGCGCCGTCAGTGAAGAGCCTGGGCGCCCACTTGACTCCCAGCTGACCATGGAGGCCCAGGTCTCCATGGCCAGCAAGGCTGCTTTCTTCCACCTCCGCCAGGCTAGGAGGCTCGCCCCTACCTATCCCGGAACGATCTAGCCACGGTGATCCAAGCCACGGTCATCTCGAGGCTAGATTACTGTAATGCGCTTTACGTTGGCCTGCCTATGTCGTCGATCCGAAGCTCAAGCTGGTGCAGAACACTGCCGCCCGGCTCCTGTCTGGGACCCCAGCAGGTGGCCATGTAACACCAATCTTGCAGGATCTGCACTGGCTGCCTATTGAGCACCGGGTCGCCTTCAAAGTGCTGGTTCTTACCTTTAAGGCCATCCACGGCCTGGGGCCAGCGTACCTGAGGGACCGTCTCACCCCATATTGCCCAGCGAGATCACTGAGGTCTGAGGAGGCCAATCTTTTAGTTGTTCCATCCGTAAAGCTGGCCCACTTAACATCGACCCGCCGGAGGGCGTTCTCAGTAATAGCCCCCATGCTGTGGAACGCCCTCCCGGCCGAAGCCAGAGCTTTGCGTGACCTACTCCCGTTCAGGCGGGCCTGTAAAACCCACTTGTTTAGACAGGCCTTCGGAGAGTAGGCTGGTGTAAATTCTACCTTGCTGTTGGATCTGCTGCTCCTATTTTAACTGTATTGCTTGTTTAAACTGTGTTTAATTTGCTTTTAATTGTTTTATGCTGTTGTTTTAACCCTTGGCGCTGTGCCATTGGCTTTGTGAGCCGCCGCGAGCCCCCGGGAGTCGGCGGCCGAGAAGTCCCAATAAATAATAAATAATAATAATATCAGAAGACCAAAGACCAATGAGGTCAAGATGCATTCTTCAGTTTTAAAATACTTGGGGGAAGAAAACCAAATAATTTTTGGACATTCAAGATATAAACTCAGATTAATTTAGAACCAGACACTGAGCAGGACAGCTATTCATCACTATCATAGCTTGTCAGATTTGCTCAGTAATTGCTACTAATGTCTTCTAAAGCCACACTATATAACACTCATGTTTCCTGTGGCTTTTCCTTTCTATGAGTTTCTATTTAATCATAGGGAAATCCTTTCAAGGACAGCAACTTTAACAGATAGTAGAAAAGTATATGAACATTGGAATATAATCTATATAAAAATGTAATGTTCATTTGTGGGATTAACATAACTCAAAAACCACTGGATGAATTGACACCAAATTTGGACAGCATACACCCAACAACCCAATGAGTGATCATCACTATACCCCCCTCCCCCCCCAAAAAAAACAGTGAAAGGGACTTCAAAACCCAAACATGATAAA
The DNA here is from genome assembly GCA_030556195.1 of Anolis apletophallus. Taxonomy (NCBI): domain Eukaryota; kingdom Metazoa; phylum Chordata; class Lepidosauria; order Squamata; family Anolidae; genus Anolis; species Anolis apletophallus. The sequence continues at coordinate 48,123,606 of JARBWK010000002.1, read as the reverse complement.
ACAAGGTATAGCACATGCGTGAAAATGACCCACTCCCCCCTCCTACACGAGAGGGGGGAAAACTCAATTGCAGGGAGTGTTGAAGGCTCCAGTGGGCTGGGCAGGCAGACAGATCCTTTGCTCCCCCAGGCCCCCAATTTGGTGTCTCCCCTCTCTCACTGCCACCCCCACGGGGCCCCTTCCTTCCTTGCCTTTGGGCCTATCCTCTGCCACACTGGGGCCTTGCGTGGACCCTCCTTACCTCCCTCCCAGTCTCTGTCCTCTGTTGGCCCCACTAAACGGGGACCTCTCCTTCTTTTTCCCCAGTGAGACGAACAGGTGGCTGCTCCATGTGAGCACTGTTCGGCAGACTTCGCCTTCTCTTGCCTGGGCACCAACATGAAGGGAGCTTTGAAGCCCTCAGCCTTACTGGACCCAGCAGGGGCGGGAGGCATTTTTCGAGGTGGGCCTTGCTCACCCAGCAGTGACCACTTCTTTCTGTCGCAGACGCAGGGCGTCTTTCATGTGACCCCGGGCCTGCGTGTCCAGCCGGAAAACAGGCGGGAAGGCGCCCCACAGCCAAGGCAGAAAGAAGAAGGGGCAGTGCTGGGTGAGCAAGGCCTGCCTTGAAAAGCACGTCCCGTCTGTCCCACGCCTGGCTGCAAGGCTCCCTTCCTGCTGGTGCTCAGGCAAGAGGTAGAGAAGGAAAGGGGGGGAGAAGAGAAGGGGGGGGGAGAAAGAAAGAGAGAGGGAAAGAGAGAAGGAAGGATGGAAGCAAAGAGCAAAGGAAGGAAAGGAAGGTAGAGATGGAAGAAAGGAGAGAAAGAAAATAAAAGTGAGGAGGGAGGGAGGAAAGAGAGAATGAAAGAAAAAAATGAAGGAAAGAGGGAGGGAAGGAAGGAAGGCAAGAGAGAAAGAGTGAAGGAAGGTTGGCCACAGCAATGTGTGGCAGGTACAGCTATTATATTTTTAAGAAGTACAGAGGATAGGGGAGTAAGAAGCCTAAGATATGTATAGTACAGTTGAACAGACTTGCATTTCTATGCTTATTACAACAGGCAAATTCTATGCTCTATTACAATAGTGAGTGAGATTAGGGTTGCAGGCTCCTGCACCTTTAACAAGCAAGTTAAATATATAGCTAATATAGCAACATATATACCAGATATTTAGCCATTGGCGTTTTGGAACTTGAAGCACTTTAACATATTCCAGAAGACCGAAGGCTACAAAATTAACTATACCTTGTATTAATTTAGAAAGATTCTTAAAATACATGTCTCTATTCCCTGATCTGTTTTGTGACTCTCCAAGAACACTCTGTCTTGTCTGGATTAAGTTTCAGTTTGCCTTCTTCCAGTCTATTCCTGTCCTTGTATACTGATTTAGCTTTTTTGGATAGAGGCGACAAGGCGAGAGAGAGAGTTGAATGTCATCTCCAGTCTTATGGCACCAGAACCCAAACTCAGAGACAACCTCTGCTATTGGTTTCCCCTCTTTAGCTCATCTCATTTGTGACAAAATAGAGCCTTCTGAGAGTTAAAAAAAGGAATCCTCCATTTCTGTCTTCTGGATTCACTCCTCCAGATGTTGGACCAGGATTCACTTCCTCCACTGTTGTCCCTCTCCTCAAATGATATTGTGTTCATTATGTTATATCAACTGATGTATTGTTTTTTTTAAAAAAAAATCTTGTCATTTAGGTTTTTCATCATTCATATATAAATTAGGTGGTACATCTTTTACAGATTCTATACAAACAGTCAACATACATGTCCTTAGCCAAATGAGGTCTTGTAAGAAGTAGTTACCTGGTCCCTCAGTTACCAATCTATAAATAAATGGGCGAAAATGGTTTGTGTTCGTAAAGAACTTACTGGCAGCCTGTAACTAATTACTGGTGATAAAGTATTGGTCATACCACCCTCACTTTCAAAGCAGTTGCCCCTATTGATAATGGTAGTGCTATTCACATAGTGTAGATGTTTATTTTCAAAGACAGATGTTATTCCAAAACGTCCATGGTGTTTTTCTGCAGTATCTGCAGTAGAGGAGGCTGCCCTTCAAGCTACTCTGATTTTTTTCCTTGCGCTTCACAGATAAGATTTCAGTCTGTCAATCCTGTTTGGACTGTATGACTTCTGTGAACTTCTCCAATTCTGATTCTGTTAATCAACCCAACCTCCCTAAAAGAGTGCCAGTCCCACCTTTCATTATCTTGAGATTAGGACAGGCTTTAGTAAACTGTCTAAATTTATTTATTTATTTATTCAAATTTGTATGCCGCCACTCCCCAGGGGCTCGGAGCGGCTCACAAGACAAAAACAAGCACAATCAAAACAATTTAAAACAGCACTAACAAACTTGATTTGTGCAAAGATCATTTTTAACTCAGAATACCTTTTAATCAGTTTTAAGAATTTTAACTGTTAAAACTGTTTTAACAAACATTAATTCTCTTTTAATGTTGGTATATTTTTAAGGTTTTAAATTGTATTGCTTAGGCTTTATTGTAAGCCACTTTGAGTCTCTTTTGTAGAGAGAAAAAGTGGGGTATAAATAAACATAACAATTAACATAATAATTACTGTGAATGATGCTACCCTAACAAGAGTAACTTTAGATTCATTTTGTGAATGTTGCCACCCTAATGGGAATGATCAATCAACCTGGTAGACTTTATACACAGCTCAGAGCTTTCCTTTGATGAGAAATCCATTGGAACTTGTGTGGCAGTGGCAGTATTGCCAGGGTCCACAAACAGGCAAGATCACTTAGTTATCCCTGAGTATACAGGGTTGGGTCTTGTGCTCCTTAGGAGTTGATGGAAGAGGGTGTTGTGATTCCAGGCCTTGAGAGATGGTTAGCATGGTGGCAGCTGCAAGAATGAGTGCAGAAGATAATCCAGCTTGATATTAACAGGCAGCATGGGAAGGAACCTGGAGTATCCATTGCATTCATTCTTGTGGCTTCCACCATGCTAACCACCTCGCAAAGCCAGAGGAAGGATTTAGCCAAGCAGGCTATGGGAGCTAGGGGTGAAGGGAAGTGGCAGTAAGTCAGTTGGTCTATCAAAATGCAAGTGAATTAAGTGTCAAGAAAAAAGGTATCCAAACCCTTGCAAGCCTCCTTGTAATTCTCATGACAGTGGTCTGCAGGATTCAGTAAGACCTAGCCAGTCCTCTGAATTGTGAGGCATTTTTCTGTAAGGACTTCTACATTTTGCCCATCACTGGTAACCGGCACCTTTCAATGTTTGGGTGGGCAGGACTGAAGAAAGGCTACATATCAATTTTAATCAAAAGCCTCAAAATTTCTTGTTTTCACAATATCAGGTCTACAGAGAAGCACTCTCTGACTCTTCAGGTAATAGAACTTCTGATTCAGATAAGGGCCATGGAGCCTGTTCCCTCTCAGAGATTTCTGGGCTCTCACTCTCTGTTCCTCTTGATTCAAATGGAAAACAAAGTCTGGAGGTCTGTTCTGAATCTTCACAAGACCAACCAGAAGTTCCATGGAAACCACCTGAACATTTCTGGAAGGGATGCAGAATTTTTTTTAAAGAGGGTGGCTTTACTTTGGTCAGGAATGGTTAGGGTAGTTCTACCTTTTGGTACATCTGCTTCTCTTTTGGAAATCACTTGGGCTTTCCTGTCTTCTTTCGTTAGAAGCTATTGACTAAACAAGTTTTCTTCCATGATTGTGGCCTTTGGTGGATGTGTTCTGCAACAGATTGTGTCATTGTAAATGAAGAGTTGCTCTCCCAAATAATTAGGTGACTACTTGTGTAGGTCTCAATTTAAAGGATTGACTCCTCACACTGCAGAAAAATTGTGATCACCATAAAGACTCATTTTCTGTAGGCCTGGAGAGGAATGTTTCCCACTCTATTTGGTGGAGGTTTGTTTTGACTTTTGGTGGTTTGATTTTTGATGTCTGGAACTTGGTCATGCCATCATTAGGAAGGTGAGATTTGCCTTCTCTCTTAGGGTTATTAGATTGATTGACAAGCTGAGGCCCTTCTTGTGAAGTATGAGGAAGGAATAAGACCCATCTTGATGGATTTCCTTCCTCTAATTGCAGAAAAATAACTGCCGCAATGGGTACCAATGTTTTATTCCATGAATTTGATATTTAGACACATAAATAGCATTTCCATTAATCTATTCTTTGGGGTGTGGTGAAGAAGGGGTACAGAATTAATATTCCTCTGCAACATTTGTTCCATGTCATTCATTTATGGATATTGGAATAGGATTGTGGGTACAGACCATCCATTCATATATAAATTTAATGTCTTTGTCTATTCATATTCTATCTATAAATATTAATATATATGGCAGAATGGTACAGTATTCAGTACTTTTGAAACCTCACACTATTTGTAGGCATGTGTCAATAAGATCACTTTATCCTCTTAAATTACATTTTGAGAAAATAACCAATGGTTGATAAATCCATCAGTCTGAATTTCTTCAAGAATGTCTAAAAATAATAATCTGGAAGATAGAAATCTAAATTTTCTTCTTATGAACAGTAATAGCCCTATCTATTTTGTAATAATTGTTCATTCCTGACACTATTTCCCCATCCTTGGACTTTAGTTAAAGGCAGTGCATCTCTGAAAATATATAAAGCACAGATTTAGAACATTGATTGTGTTAGTGAATTTCTCAGTGACACAGAACACTTTTAATCTAATATTTGAATGTGGGCCTAAATCCAATACCTTCTTGACCTGCAATACCAGTATGATGGGACCTCTTCTCTCTCCCGCACCTGTAATTCTCTCCATTCCCCTGAAATAGCAGCTGTAAGGGTTTCCCTATTCTGCTGAGCCAGGTTTAGGGGCACATGTGAATTCAAGAGGAAAGCAAGGAATATCCCTTCACATTTCTACCAGATTCTGCTATTCCACCCGTGGTCATCCAATCTGGAATAACGCTCTTTGTTCAGATCACTTATCCTTTCCATAATCTTGTCTGCTTTCTTTCTCACTGCTAACAGCAGGAAGGAATTTCAAAGACATAACTGTGTTAGTATGGAATATTAATATGTAAAAGGATCTTGTAGCACCTTTGAGACAGAGAAAACCAAGTTGGTGGCATAAACCTTTGTAGAGTAAGGGTTCATCTCTGTACTGTAGAGTGAATCCAGTTTGACCCCACTTTAATTGCAATGACCCAATTATGTGGCACCATTGGAGTTATTTTACAAAGCCTTCCGCATTCTGTGCGACAGCATGCTGGGGTCTCATTAACCACAAACCTTAACCATATCAAACCTCAGGATTCCAATATCATTGATCTATAATGTAAATGGTAGTTAATGCAAGCAGAAAAGTAAATCTACATTAATTCTATAATGTAAAATGTACTTCCTTAGATACTTCCATATAGGATTGTATAAAAGGAAGAGAAGCAGTTATGTAATTGTCTGAGTGGTTCAAATCCTTACTCAGCCATGGAAACCCAGTGGTTGACCTTCAGCAAGTCACTTTCTCCCAGCATCAGAGAAAGGCAACAACAAATCTCTTCAAAATAAGCGTTGCCAAGACCATATTTCTGTTCTCCTATTTTAATAAAGTGTATTTTATTAACTTTATTAACTGGTTTATAACTTTGAAAAATAAATCCTTAGATTAAATTTCACTCAGCAAGGACTTGACCACATGACAAAATGCAGCTTTGAAATTAATTGTGCACAGTGTCAACATGTACATTTAAGCCAAGCTTTGTCTTTATTATGCTTCTCTCCCAGTACCATGGGTTCCCGACACTCTGCCAGCCCCGTTATTTTCACCAGTGCCAGAAGTTCACCTAAAGAAGAGCTTCATTCTGCCACTTCTCCACAGCTTGCACCACCTTTCCCCTCCTCTTCCTCCTCTTCCGGCCCTAGGACTTTCTATCCACGGCAGGGTGCAACTAGCAAGTACCTGATTGGATGGAAAAAACCTGAAGGGACAATAAACTCTGTGGGGTTTATGGATTCAAGAAAGTAAGAGCATTTTGGTTCTATTTTGGTGGGTGTTAATTTTCGACATGACAAGCCTCTATAATGCATAGGCATTTTGCTTACAGAAAATAAGAAATTTAAGTGCAGCAGTGATTTAAGCCAATTCAAGTTCTTGTAGAACAAAAATTCTACATAAATGTTGCTACGGTCTGTGAAGCCTATTGAGGTGTTTGTATTGAATTGTTTGATTTGTTGATTTTTTAAAAAAAAAACCTGTCCTCTTTCTCTTCAGTTGCTTATTTTTGCTATCGAAGGATTTTGAAATGAACGTAAAACACTCTAAAACTCTGAGAAGAGCAGTTTTGTTTAGAAGTTCTGTATTTTTGTTCTTGATTATAAAATTAAATGAAGCTTGGAGTATTTCAAATACTGTTAGTCATGTATAAGGTAAACTTATGTACCTTATTTAAGCAGAGGATAGGAAAAATGTACCTTATTTAGGCAGAGAATAGGAAAAATTCCTATGTTTTGGAGAGGAATGTGTTGTTGAAGGCTGTCATGGCCAGAATCACTGGGTTGCTGTGAGTTTTCCGGGTTATATGGCCATGTTCCAGGACCATTCTCTCCTGGCATTTCGCCCACATCTATGGCATCCTCAGAGGTTGTGAGGTGTGTTTGAAACTAAGAAAGGGGGGTTCATATATCTGTGAAAGGTCCTGGGTGGGAGAAAGAACAGTTGCTATCAGTATTTTTTAAAAAAACCTCTAAAATTGGGGCAGTAAATAAAGAACAACACTCTGAAAACAGGGGAATTCCAGACATGAAACAATCAGGGCCAGCTAACACCTCCCAACAGAGGATTCCCCCAGGCAGGAATCAGCCAGGCCTTGAAGTTGCAAGACTTTGCAATGCTAATCAAGGTGATTAGTTGCAATATTGGCACTTGCCTCCAACAGACAAGAGTTCTTTATCCCACACAATGAAAATTACATACCTTGCAATAGCTGAAAGTTTTGGACAGAACTTTGATTGATTGATTGATCAGTCGATAAATGGCCAAGCAAATGGGAAAGCAGAGACAAATCATTCATAGTGATAAACAGTTTTCCAATTTAAACGTGACAAATGCTGAGCAAGTGTTCTGGTGATGATGTGGTTAGGTTCACTTCTCTTTGCAATGGGGTTATTATCACTGCATAGAAGGTGTATTCATTTAAACAAGCATTTAATTGCATTCAATACCTTCACCCATCCAAATAGTTGCTTCCCATCTTTTATGTGAATAACAGGAAGTCTTCTGCTTCAAGCCCTCTGAATTCTAAACATGTATGTTCCCTTCTTTGAAGGCGTCACCAGAGTGATGGCAGTGAAATGGCACATCCAAGATTGCGTGCCTCAGCCAGAGATCTTCGAGCCTCGCCGAAACGATCTTCTAAATCAAATATTGAAGAAGAGTTGAAGAAACTGATAGACCTAGACAGTCCAACACCAGAATCTCAGAAAAACTTTAAGGTAGATGATGTGTGTTTGTTTGTTTATTCTGTTTATATCCTGACTTTTGTCGTATACAGGGCTTAAGGCAGTTTGTCATACAATACAACTACAAATAAAAACACAAAAGCAGAACATTTTAAAGAAAAAAATAATGACATGGATCTTGCTTAAAAAATAGCAAGCAGGAACATTTTTTTACTTATTTATTTTGCTCACATTTTATACTTTCTCTCCCAGAATGGGATATCTTTCTAGTGATACAGGATCAGTTGTGAGAGACTTGTCTGAGTAAAAAAAAATTCTGCTGGCAAAAGGACAGCAAGGAAGATGTAACCCTTTTAATTAAGTCAGCTGAGAGACTATGCTAACTTAGAGAATCATACTAACTTCTAGAGCTCCATTTAAAGTCCTAGTTCTGACCTTTAAAAACCTTGCATGACATTGGATACGGGTATTTTAATAAGTGCATTCTCATTGCATAGAGATCTGCCATGGCAGGTGCCTCCCAAAAGTGTAGCCGAGACTAAAAGAAATGGGGCCATCCTATTAATGTTTGTTCCCAATACTGAATGGCCTCCCCAAACAAGCCTACCAATGTTATTGGTGAAACTGCAGAAAGCTGGCTAAGCTGTTTATGCATGCCTTTTCAGGCTCTATTTCTAAATAAATGGTTTCCATGAAATGCTGATTATTTACCTAGTAATCTTCTAATGTTTGTTTATTAAAAAGTATATAATTATTAACAAATAAAATTAATAATGCAAATCCAGATAAAACCAAAATCTGAACCAATAAGCCTAGCATCTTCTGAGTAATGTATTTGTGATTCCACACAAAAAACTACGTTTAAGAATTGTAATTTTTTTTGTTTTGTTTTAAAGACTTTTAGCAGTATTTTATATTACTGTATTTCTTTGATGCCGTGAATCGTAAGATGTACACCTGTGATTCTGAGGTGCACTCTATTTTTAGAAATGTTTATATGGGGGAAAGTGTGTCTTAGAATTGAAGAAATACAGTATATTGACAACTATGATGAAATGCCACAGAAAAATGTGTGAATTTCTCCCCTGAATAATAACACTGCCACTAAGTGTAGCATGTTGATGTGATCCTCTTTGTGTTTGTATGTTTCTCCTTGCTGGCATTGAATGTTTGCCATATATGTTGGAAACCATCCTAAGTCCCTCCAGGGAGATAGGGCGGTCTACAAATAAAGTTTTTTATTTATTATTATGTTGTTTCTTAAGTTTACACAGAGTAAGTTACAGTACAGCAGCTGTGCCAATTATAGAATTGTATTTTGACATGCAGCTAGGGAAGGGGGAGATACCACTCGTTTAAGAGCTGCTTGCTCCTCATGGAAAGTTGAGTTCCAACTGCCAACTTATTCACTTGAGTGCTTCTTCCATCTCTGCGAACAGAGCATGTTGACTGAACTTTTGTACTATATTTTGTGCCTTGTTTTCAAACAACCAAAATTGCCTCTCAAACTTTTTAAAGTGAATATGCACATGAAGTAAGTCCACATAGATGTATTTCTTAAATCTTCACCAGAAGTACTAATGGCTTAATGATCTTAAAACACCCAGTAAATAATCTTGAAGAGAGAGCCCTGATTTTTGAGACCTCTGTACTGAAAACACTGCTTAACATTTCATGGTTGTCAGAGATTAAATGGTTTCCACAGCAACCATGTAAAAGAGGGCACTTGCAACTTCTTTCTGTGCTTGTCAAAACCCAAAGAGGCTTATTAAAACTTGTAAGTATGAGGTTCTATATACAGATTATTTTTTTAGTGTTGCCTTTGAGGCTGAAGCAAAGGAAAATTGCTCTCTGCAAGCACTCTATTCCACACCCTCCTTCAAATGCCTGATGTCGGGGGAAAGGATGATCACCTTTCTTGTGACTCTTCAGACAAGGACTGTTGTCTTTGCACAAAATCCCTATCCATTTAAATGATTGATTATCCCAGTTACTGTTAGTGCATGTCTGTTTTGGAAATTTTCATGATCAATGGAGTTTGTTATTTCTCAAGTAATTCTTATTTAGATGATAGATGATTGCCACTCGGTTAAGTAATCTGCCAAACTCTATGAATCTTATTCCGTTCCCATTTCTTTCTTTAGAAACATCTGCTTTTAGTAGACAAGGGGCAGTATGACGATCCTTCCCTGACCCCTTGAGAAAGCTTATTAAGGAGCACATAATTTCCCCGAATTTCTCACTTTCCACTTTGCCAAACAAGTGGGACAGATTGTGCTGTTCATCTCATTTTAATAAGGCAAAAGTATTTCACTTCAAAACTGAAGACCTGACCTCTCTTTGGGCAAAATGCCTGACTACAGGAGGGCATAACAAGGTAGCACACCTCTCACAGCTGGCAAAGGTGTTTGTAAAATGTCTCTAATCATCTTTCACTGTAGAGGATGTGACTTGTTTTGTTCAAATCATATACAACGCAAATCATAAAATGAAACTATTCAGATGAGCAAACAGAAGGAGGTGGAAATACACATTCATACATCTGCTTATGTGGCATTGAAGAGTCAGCGCACACACAAGCATTCTACAGAACTGTTGTAAATGGTCATATACAAACATTTACAACAACTGCCACCTCTTTAACTTTACACTTGGCCAGAAAAGAGATAGAAAAGTGAGATGAAAACCAGTGACAATGCTAATATAGGTTGTAAGATGAGATCCCCTGTAGTAAATCTGGAAAAAATGCCAGGTTGAGGAAGGCAAGTTTAAAACGACAAAATACTTTGGAAAGAGCCAATGACTATATTTGTCTCTAGAGGTCAATTTGTAAACCCTGTGGCTACTAAAAACTATTTACTTATATGGATCAGTAATTTTTTTTACTTTTGTTTTATTTGTTCATCCCTTTCTGTTGCCCACTGAGTCCTGAAGTAATGTACAATAGATTAACAGATTAATTAATTAACACCATTCAGAAAATTAATTCACTGTGAATGACAGAACCCTTGTGGTTGTCCATATTCACTTTGATTTTCAGACCAAATATTTCAAGTTTGACACAGTTCAGTTAGTCATTTCATGTATAGTAGCCATCAGCCAGACAGTAGCCAACCATTGATCAGGTTTCACATGGGGCTTCACCTCCCTTTAGCAAGGTGTCCATGCCAACCTTTGTTACTGTGACCTGTTAATATCATAAAATCATCCCTTCGATCAAAATGTAACTATAATGTAATTTTGTCATTTAGGACTGTATCACACAAGGCAGGCAAACCAGCATTGCAAACTGGACAATCACCTTTGACAACAGTTGCTTTCACATGATGTCATGTGCATCCTGCCCCATCAATAACTCCCCATCCTGCTTCGTTTCCTTTATCCACCTTAGTGTCATTGGACTTTTCCACTTCTTTGCCAGCATGCCGACAGTCACATAACATCAGTGGGCATGATTCTTTTCCCTGTGCCCCTTGCTATTCCTAAGATGGTGGTTTTGGTTTTTTAAAATTCATATCTTTGCCAATCCTTTTAATGCTAAAATTGTGCAATCATGCTAATAAATAAATATATATTTTTATGGAGGCTTTTATGGAGGCTTTTAAACAGAGGCTGGGTGGTCATCTGTTGGGGATGCTTTGAACGCAATTGTCCTGCTTTTGGAAGGGGATTGGATTGGATTGGATGGCCCATGAGGTCTCTTCCAATTCTGTGATTCTACTTTTTATCTTCTGAGAAAAGGGGTGTGTATTTGGCATTTTTTGGTAGTAACAAGAACCTAAAGAAGGCAGCAGAAATTTAAAGAATCTGAGTCTGTATGCATGCTAAAGGCTGTACTGAAATATTGGCTGCCAGTGGAGAACCAGAGGCATATTTATGGAGGTGATTCCCTGTAAGGCCAACTCTATTTCTGCTTCTACTGCACTGGAAACATTGAATTTTTTTTCTTTAGTGAACAATAAAGTTAGTAAAGATCACTGTTGATGAACAATAAATGTTGGTAAGGATAACTCAAGCCCAAGGCCGCACACAGGCTCAATCTGTAGATGATACAGAAAAGGCAGAATGAAAAATCCTTGCAGAAGTGTATAAATGCTTTCTTGCAGCTCAAACTAAGGAGAAAAGTTTCCCAAGCCTGGATACCCTAAAGAAAGAATTCTTCAGGCTAATATTCAAGTCTTAGTGGGTTTGATGTGGATTTTGACAATAGTGCCTGCTGCAGTACGACCTAATCAGCTCAGTCAAGAGCTTGATAACTTTGCTTCCATTGACCTGCGAACTGATGCTTCCTTCAGTAATGAGTGAGATTTGAGGTGGGGCGGGGGGTTATATAGGTAATTTATTAAGCAAGACAGTCAAGAGAAAATTAAAGGATGATATATTTTAAATGTCTGATCTTATTTTTCTGATCCTGCCCTGATTATAGGTCAATGGCATAAGGATCAAACAATGAAAAATGATGAGGCAGATGTACTTAGGAGCAGAATTGATTAGAAGTTGGATGTGAGAATTCTAGGGTGAATTTTAACCAAGTAGGATTTTAATCAGAACCTCTCCAAGTGAGAATCTCAGTCTGACTTTTGTATATATATTTTTAAAAAAGCCTGACTTTTGTGACTCTGTTTAATTGGCCATTAAAGCAAGCAGATGATTCGTGGAAAGAAAGTACAGTGGTGCTATCTGTAATACTATCAAAAGCTGGGAATTCAATCATGTATTCAGGAGGATTGCCCTCTTTGTGTTGAGACAGAAATAGAATAAGAGCTGTAATTGGACTGTTGTTCACCTGTTTAGAGCATTGTAATATGTATCTTTTAAGTGGAGTAACAAAACTGCAGGCCAAAATTCCACATTTACTTACTCAGACACACATACACATAAAGCAGCTACCCATTTTTCTTTTGAGCAGCCCAAATAAAGCTCGCACTTAACAAAGAATCCTTATATAATAGTAGTGTTTGTAATAAAGTCATCCCATCATATATAACCTACCCAAATGACATCCCTGTCTCCTGGAAGGGCCAAAGGCACCAGGTATACCCACTTTCCAGGCCTGTGGCTCTTAATTCCTTGATTCCCTTTGGAACTCATTTTAGGAGTACCCATCTCAGATACAAACAGGCTTAGAATCCTGGAGTTAGAAAGAGACCACAAGGGCCACCCAGTCCAGTTCCCTGCCATGCAGGAACACACAACCAAACTACACCTAACAGATGGCCAGCCAGCCTCTGCTTAAGAACCTCCAGAGAAGGAAGCTCAAGCACGCTCGGAAGCAACATGTTCCCCTGCTAAGCAGCTTTTACTGTCAGGAAATTCTTCCTAATGTTTAGATAGACTCTCCTTTCCTGCAATTTGAATCCATTGCACCATGTCCTAGCCTCTTAAGCAGCAGAAAACAAGCGTACCCCATGTTCAGTGTGATATCGTTTCAAATGTTTAAACATGGCTACCCCTCTCAGCTTTCTTTTCTCTAAGCTAAACATATCCAGCTCCCTAAGCTATTCCTCATTGGGCTTGGCTTCCAAATCTTTGATCATTTTGGTCGTTCTTTTCTGCACACATTCCAATTTGTCAATATCCTTCTTAAATTTTGGGTGAACACAATGAGACACAGTATTTCAGGTGAGATCTCACCAAAGGAGAATAACGTAAAACTGTGACTTCCCACTATCTAGACACTCCTATTGATGCAGTCTAGTAACTTTGACAAGGACTTAGCCTTCTTGATTTGAGAAGAAGGGAAAGAACTAAGGAAGGTTTAGGGGAAACTCAATCTATCTGTATTGTTACTAAGAGCCAATTAATCCACTTTTCCAGACTAGACAGACTAGAATCACAGTTTTCCTTTTCAGTTTTATCTTGGAATATTGCTGGGTGGCAGAATAACATTGCGGACCAGGAATTTGGGAAATTACCTTCATCATTTGACGTTTTATATCTTAAGAAATCTAAATGTCAGCTGTGCCTGTTTCTTTTTTTACAAGGGTTTAGTTTCTGTTTGCTCCCCAGAACAAAATTTTAGAAGGGAAGAGCTGTAGAACAGGGAGTAGTACCACTTCAGTTTCAATCAAATTGGTTGTTGCATCTGAAGTAATTTGTCAATCTAAAAGCAATTTCATTTTGTCTGTGTTATTAAAATGTAATTAGGGCCAGATATTGATTATTTAATTTGTTTTAAAATACAGTGCCTACTTGATACATCTGGGAGCTAAGGGTTCTTTTTTGATATGAATTGGAAGAGGTTCTGAATCTTTCTGAAATGTAGTAGACCATGGCAGCCATAGGGAAATGCTTTTGGACTGCATGACAATTAGGATTTTTTTAAACCTGATCAACTTTCTATAGCCAATACGGTAAATAACAAAGGTGCGAAATTATTGAGTTAATGTCCTGTCTCTGTGTGAAATGCCTTTGGGACAGATCTTGGTATAATTCCAATTGATATTTTACATTTTTAACAACAGAATAGGTAATTCTATTGATTATATCTTCTGCTCCTCAAGTTATTGCCCCACAGAATGTCCCACTATATTCTGGACCTCCCAGAAGTGGTTGTTTCCTTACTGTTCTGTTGATCTATTAGTTCCTTAGGTGTCCCCTTCACTTACTGATCTAGCTGAGGGAACACTAATTATGGGGAACCATTTAAAATGGTCCTCTTTTGTTGAACATTCAGGACCATCCAAATAGGTTCTACCATGTGAATGAATATCAGAACATTGTCAAAGGCTACATAAGTACAGTAAACAGTATTATCAGTTGGGTGTTTTTTTTGGGGGGGGGATGCCTTAAGGCTACTTTTAACTGGGATTGCCCCATCAGTCTGGCAAAATGAGTTGGGGTTGGTATGATGAGTATAGGCAAGCCAAAAAGAATGTAACTAACTATTGCAATTAAAGTGGGATCGAATTGTATTAATTCTACACTGTAGATATATCTGTAATTGAAAACTGGTTTTGATGTACAGGCATCCTGATACCTTATCTAATTTATAAAAATATGAAAGGAAAGGGGAAAATGGTCATTTATTATTGCTCAGTGGAAGGAGTTTGAGTATGAAAGCCTTGGAAGGGACTAAAATATAGTTTTGGAACTTGATTTCAGTATTAGTCACAAGCTTTAATCCCACGCACTTTAGCTGATACCTTGTGTACTTATTTAGCAATATTTTTGAAAACGAGGTAGCTATTAATTTGAATGATTCACTTACTATTCAGGCATTTGTTAATGGAATTACCAGTTTCAGAACAGGAAGTCACAGAATTCATATGTGCTGTAGCAGCAAACAAAGCACCTGCTGAGGATATGATATCATCAAAGGTCTTCACAGGAACAATTCTGAATGATAGACTTCTGTGCTAGCAAACTATTTCCCCATATGAAAACTTCAGGCATTTTCCCTGAGGGATAGAAACCTTTCAAATTTATAAGAAATTATAACCTGATTGTATGAATGTAAATGGCCATGTTTGTTTGTATGCATCTATGTTTTTTTGGATTTTATTTGATTTGTAATGAATTTTAGTCGAATATGATAACTGATTATTACGATACATGTCCTCACATTTCTTTTCTCTTCTTTCAGTCTCCATTTCCTAGCACTCCTCCCTCGAGGCGTGCCTTGCAGAGGACTCTGTCAGATGAGAGTATTTATAGCAGTCAAAGGGATCACTTCTTCACTTCACGAGCTTCTCTTCTGGACCAAGCCCTTCCAAATGATGTCCTTTTCACCAGCACATATCCTTCTCTCCCCAAGTCCTTACCCTTAAGGAGGCCATCATACACATTAGGAATGAAATCTTTACATGGTAATTATGTTTTGAGTATCACTGCATATAAAATGTAGGCCTACTCTTCAAATGTTTTTCTTGGCTTCCTTCCATCTTGTTTTGTTTTATGGACCAAGGGTAATCAAGCTTCCTTCACAATTTTAGGTTTCTCTCTGCGTTGTTTTTTTAAGAGATAGAAAGAACATCTGAATGATTAAATTTGGGGGGGGGGGGCAATAAATAAGCTCTTTCAGTGGTGGAAACCCCTAATAAGATTAATCTTTCTCGGCTCCTTTCTTGGTTCTTTTTCTCCAGTCATCAAATAGATTAAGTATGTACGATATCATATTTGAACTCTAAAGCTCAGGTCCCTTTTCCCAATCGCCTGGTTAGCTTCTGCAGAATTCTGGGAAATTTAGTTTAGGGTGGAGCCTTTGGAATTCTTAGCCAGAGAGATCCTCAGCTTCCCTAAACTACGTTTCCCAGGTTTCTGCAGGAGCAAACTGGGGGCCTGTGCTTTAGAACCCTAATGTGATATCACTCTTAAAGACCACTGCTGCCTGCTCCACTACAGATACACATTTTCTGACCTCCAAGGCTTGTGGAGGCAGAACAGCCCAGTAAGGAGGATGATCATCACATGATATGTTCCATTAGCTGGAGTACGTGGTTGATGTCATCATTATGAACCAGCCATTGCAAAAACAAAGTGCAATAACATTTTCATCATTGTAAACTGGATAGCAGAGCACAAGTGGCAAAGCTATAGTTTTCTCATCCTGGCTTGGTTTCTTCCTCTCACACTCACAATGTTATGTTGCAGGTGGGGAGGGTGGCAGGAGAGGATCCTACAATGCTCTAGCTCCTCAATCCTCAACCTTCCCCCTACCATTGTGCAGCTCTGTGCAGCAAGTGAGCAGGAGAAAACAGGAGAAGATCAAAAAAAACCCCCCTACTGTTCCTTGGACAGCTGCACCCACCCTTCCAATGTCACATTCCAGGAGAGGATCCTGGAAGACTATATCTTTCAGATTTTTGCTGCTTTTCCCATGTCACATGGAAGCAGACCAGTAAGATCCCCCACAATCCAGCTCCTGGAGTCTTTATGCCCTCTGCAAAATGTCTGTGACAAACACATACCGTGTTTCCCCGAAAGTAAGACAGCGTCTTACTTTCTTTCCCGAAAGTCCCACTACGCCTTACTTTCGGGTACGGCTTACATTGGGCGACGGTAAGCCGTACCCCTGGTTGCCGCGTCACTCGGTCCTGCCTCCTCCGCCGCCACCGCCGCCCTCCCTGCAGCCGCCTCTTCTCTGATCGGAAGAGAGCCGGCTGAGGAGAGCCCTCTGCCGCCTCTGTTCCGTTCCCCGAAGAGGGGGCTGCAGGGGGCGATCGCTGGTTTCCTTGCAGCCCCCTCTTCGGGAATGGAACAGAGGCGCAGAGGGCTCTCCTCTGCGCCTCTGTTCCCGAAGAGGGGCTGCATAGGGCGATCGCGCGGTTTCCTCTTGCAGCCCCTCTTCGGGGGAATGGAACAGAGGCGCAGAGGGCTCTCCTCTGCGCCTCTGTTCCCGAAGAGGGGGGCTGCAAGGGGCGATCGCAGTTTTTCTTGCAGCCCCCTTTTCGGGAATGGAACAGAGGGCAGAGGGCTCTCCTCTGCGCTCTGTTCCCGAAGAGGGGGCTGCAAGGGGGCGATCGCGGTTTCCTTGCAGCCTTTTTCGGGAATGGAACAGAGGCGCAGAGGAGAGCCCTCTGCACCTCTCTTCCATTCCCGAAAGGGGGCTGCAAGAAAACCGCGATCGCCCCCTTGCAGCCCCCCTCTTCGGGAACAGAGGCGCAGAGGAGAGCCCTCTGCACCTCTCTTCCATTCCCGAAAAAGGGGCTGCAAGGAGAGCGATCAATCACCCTTGCAGCCCCCTTCGGGAAGGGAACAGAGGCGCAGAGGAGAGCCCTCTGCACCTCTCTTCCATTCCCGAAAAGGGGGCTGCAAGAAAACCGCGCGATCGCTTCCTTGCAGCCCCTCTTCGGGAACAGAGGCGCAGAGGAGAGCCCCTGCACCTCTCTTCCATTCCCTGAAAAGGGGCTGGAAGGAGAGCGATCGATCGCCCTTGCAGCCCCCTCTTCAGGGAAGGAACACAGGCGCAGAGGAGAGCCCTCTGCACCTCTCTTCCATTTCCCGAAAAGGGGGCTGCAAGGAAACCGCGCGATCGTTTCTTGCAGCCCTCTTCGGGAAGGGAACAGAGGCGCAGAGGAGAGCCCTCTGCACCTCTCTTCCATTCCCGAAAAGGGGCTGCAAGAAAACCGCGTGATTGCCCCCTTGCAGCCGGCTGCAAGGAGAGCGATCGAGCGGTTTCCCTGCAGCCCCCTCTTCGGGAACGGAACGGAGGCGGCAGAGGGCTCTCCTCAGCCGGCTCTCTTCCGATCAGAGAAGAGGCGGCCGCAGGGAGGGCGGCGGCGGAGGAGGAGGAGGAGGCGGGACCGAGTGACGCGGCAGCCGGGGATACGGCTTACTTTCGGGGTACGGCTTATATGAAACAATCTATGAACAGGGAAAAATTGTTTCATTTTTTTTTTACTTGCATGAACAAATAAATTAAGAGAACGGCTGGCTAACTCTTTTCCTTTTGGACAGATTTTAGTCTGCTATTTTTTGGAATTGCTATTCTAATATTGAAACTATACCATATTTCATCGCATATAGTCATTACTGCATACAAGACACAACCCCATTTTTTTGGAGAGGCACAATTGTATTGTTGCTATTCCCTGCATGATCGTCTTGGCCTTTATTCACTCACCTGCACCTGAGTGAGTGAATAAATGGCGCAACTCAGTAGGTGAGGCTTTACCTGCCGTGCACCACTCTACTTAGCGCTTTGGAGCTTCCCTTGACTAGCAGCTGTGCACACTTTTTAACCACATAATAGTCATCACTTCACAATAGTTGCACCCCCTTTTTTCTTGAAAGGTGCAACTATTATGCAATGAAATACAGAATTACATTTGATTTTTTTTCTTTTTGTCTTCCTTTGATTGTGTTTTAACTGTCATGGAATCTGACAGGGTTAATCACTCTGAGCACATTAATCCAGTGCCCCTAGCATATGCTTGGCTCTTTATTATCTGCAATACATAATTGAAGGTGATTGGTTTGACCTACAATACTCCACATAGCTTGTGCCCCACATACTTGAGAATCCATTAAGAACCTAACAAGTTTTAAGTTCAGCAACGTGCTTTCTTTTGACCAGATTACAGATATGAGAAATCCTAGTAATTTGTTAGCACAAGTAACAGTATTGCCGTCAGCTGCCATAACTCTTCAGTATTTTTCCATCTGGGTCTATATTCATTTTAAGAAACATTGCAAAGCATTCTTGTTAGGGCTCTTTAATGTCCAGTGTTGAACCAGTATAAATTGCTATTGTTCTAATATATACATTCTGGATTCTTATTGTTTAAATAACATATTTGGCCGGACTATTCTCTGTTTTTGTTATCTCTTCTAACACATAGATTCATCACAGCCTTGATTCACTGGATCAGTTAGGTCAACTACTGGGAAAAGCCAACCTTTATTTTACAGTACTGGAATTGTGTTGGTCTGAAACACTAATTTCTTTGGAACCAATTCTTAGTGCAAAAATTATTCTGTTGATTGATTTATACTGATTTACATTATGTTACCAATTTGGGTGCTTTATAATATGATTCTTTGGGAGGACCTAGCATATAACTAATGATTGCCTTGGGATTTGAGGGACAAGAAGTTGGGTGGGTTGCCTGATCTTACTAAAGACAACAATGTGTCTTTAGATTTAATGTCACTTTCAACTTTGGGCTACACAGGCATTTGTGGCTTATTTCATGTTTGAAAGGGGTCCTTTGATTTTGCTTCATTTGCTTCCTTTAATTGACTTGTTCACACTGAATCGTTCCTGCAATCTGAATACCTTGTTAGATTCAGAGTAGGACTCTATATTCATTCCACACTTCTTGCGTTTTCTCTTTGGAGGTCTCTTAGGATCTCTCTAACCCAGAGTTTTCTAAACTGCGTGTCACAACACATTAGTGTGTCGGCTGTAGTGTAATGAGCAGTGACAAAAATATTGGAAACGTATGTTATTATCTTACAAATTAAATAGTTGTGTCCGACTCTGGGAGGTGGTGCTCATTTAAATATTACCTTACAAATTAAATATATAACTGAAAGATTTTCATGAGAACTATTTTGACTCATACATTTTGTTATTACAATTTACCTACTATCCGTATCTCTTAAGGCGTTGGTTTAATCTTTGGTTTGCTAGTAAAAGTGAATTACTGTGTCATTAAATGATGCATATCTAAATAGGTGTGCCACCAACATTTAATGTTTGGAAGCTCTGCTCTAACTCTTTAGAAAACCTGCTTTCTACAGGGCTCATTCATGTTCAAAAACTATGGTATCCAGTTATATTCAGTGAATGGAGTTGGCATACAAGCATAACACCAGCACTCTGCTATTATGCTTGTATGCATAATTTTTGGAATATCATCCCAATATATCTAGAGGCATTTTCTATCCTTAAATATATAGGCCTGTCCAAAAGTCAGTCCCAGTAGATTTTCTAAATCAACACAAGTTGTATGAATGGAAGTGCTTTTTGATTCAGAGTCCAACTAACAGTTGAATATATGGTATAATTGTATGTGTGTGTGTGTGTGCGCGTGCCTGCCTTCAAGTCACTTATGGCACCTCCAATGAATTTCATAGGTTTTCTTAGGCAAGTAGTGCTCAGAGATGGTTCTGCCAGTTACTTCCTCTCAAATTGCCTTTTGTATCTGGTGCTCATTCGTAATACATTTAATTTCTCTGTCAATAGATGTGTAAAGCAGCCATTAAAAGGGTTAGATTCAAGAATTGTATACTCTTACATTTCTTGAATTTTTTCTCATCTCTATCTGTATAAGTGTTTCCACTTGTTTTATTCTACTTTGGTTGCAGCTTGAGGGGGTAAAGTAATGTTTTTCTCTTAGTGAAGTTGTTTCTCCTCATAAAGAAAGGAAGCCTGCCAAGTTCATCCTGCCTTTTGTGGAAGAGGAGTGTACTTGCTCCACTCCCCTTTGACCAGAGGGACAAATTATGCGAGCTTTCTAGTAACGTTTGAGTAGCTCCCATACTTAAATCAGCATCAAGCCAAAAGTGGGTGGGCCATTTATATAGAATGCTTGTCCAGTTTAATGTCACTGTTGGTGTTTATTTATTTTCCATGTTTTGTTTTGTTTTTTGCATTCTTTGTTGCCTCAGGAGAGTTCTCTGCCTCTGACAGCTCCCTCACAGATATGCAAGAGCAGAGGAGGCAGCCCATGCCAGACCCAGGTCTTATGCCCCTGCCCGATTCGGCTTCTGACTTAGACTGGTCAAACTTGGTAGATGCTGCCAAAGCCTTTGAGGGTAGGTATTTGCCATGCATTATTTGAGAAGCTCCTCCTTTAATTAAAAAAAACCCTCGTTAAGGAGCTTTTAATAATCTGTTCTTATCCCAGCATAGATTGCACCAGTTCTGAAATCCAAATTCTTCCATATTGTTGGATTCCTGCCAGTGGTGTGTTACTTCCACTTCTTTAAATAAATTTTGTGTCCATTTACATTTTTGTGTTGCTTCAGATTTTTTAAATTAACTTGATGTAACATAGCTTCATTGCTTTGCTGTGAATTTGAGTGTTTTTTAGTTAATCCTTATGCATTTAAATAGAATTGTATCATTGTCTATTGCCAGAGAGGCAGAAGAAAGGTTTAAAAGGAATTGGGCCTTTGTGTGATGCTTTGGTCTGAGTTTGAAATAAAACATCAAAATGGTCAGTTCAAATACGGTAAAGGTTTCCCTTGACATTAAGTCTAGTTGTGTCCAACTCTGGG
The DNA here is from genome assembly GCA_030556195.1 of Anolis apletophallus. Classification (NCBI taxonomy): domain Eukaryota; kingdom Metazoa; phylum Chordata; class Lepidosauria; order Squamata; family Anolidae; genus Anolis; species Anolis apletophallus. Next base: position 48,102,525 of record JARBWK010000002.1, on the reverse strand, counting down.
AGGTGGTGCTCATTTCCATTTCTAAGCCAAGGAGCCAGCATTGTCCATAGACGCCTCCAAGGTCATAGGCCGGCATGACTGCATAGAGCACCGTTACCGTCCTAACAAAGCGGTACCTATTGATTTATTCACATTTGCATGTTTTTGAACTCCTGGGTTGGCAGAAGCTGGACTTAACAGTGGGAGCTTCAAATATAGCACACTATAAAGTGGAAACAGGCAAATTGTTCAGTATTGAGGATTCACATAGGAAAGTCTTGAAAACTCACACGAAACATCTTTCTGCAGCCATGTTAAGTAGAAAATAGTCACCTCCCCCTTTGTATTATTGAATTGGTTTCAAAGGATGAACAGAAGGAGGAAATACATTGCCACTGTCCCGTGAACTCTGCACAGTTGGTAGTCGAAGAACAACAGTGTGCTTGTTGGGACCTAACAATAGGTTCGCTTACCTTGAAAATGAATCTCTGTGGGCTTCAAGTTTGCATTCATCATTCTTCCCTTGTGAGGAGACTGGAAACTTACACTTGAGTTTTTCATTTTCAAACACTATAATTCCGTGTTCATCTTAAATTGTGGTTAATCTTAACAAGGCAACTTTACGAATCTTGATATTGGCCTATTTCAGTAAACTTTAGTTCAGCCTAACACTGAACCTGTGTAACTAAAAGTTTCCAGTTTTCTTGGCATTGCTGTAACAGAGAAGAAAAGGAAGCTGCTGATGAGCCCAAGTTTTGCTCATGTAATCCTGACTGCTTGTGTGTGTTTCAATAAAACCGTGTTGTCTTTCTCTACTGGTTCTTTTTGTTCCAGGGATGCCCTACCGGGAGCAAGATAAGCAATTCACATGTAATCTTAGGTGTCATCACTTACTTGATTTGGTGTTGGAAATTTTCCCCTTGCCATTCTTGTTTTCCTGTTTTTTATTCCTGCAAGAGAAAGGCTTGTTCTCCTGCTTTAAGAGAAGAATTAATTACTTTGTGGGGATGTGAATTCATATGTTTGGGGTTGTTTCCTTTTGTTTTTGTCTCTCCAGTCCAGCGAGCCTCATATTTTACAACTGGTGATGAAAACCACAGACCTGTCAGTGTTGCTTCTCATAATGATCATGGCGACGACCAGCTTTCTGCACAGATGAAGCCTTACACTGGGTAAATAAATTGATGAACATGGAAATGTAGGATAACACACACTGTTAGAAACCGCAAAACATATAGCATAGGGTAGCATAATTCAGATGGTTCTTTTCCCCTAGGCAGATTTAAGACATTCAAGAAGCTAATTTTCATCATTTTAATAGTTATTGTTTAATTAATGTAGAATCATGTGTGTATTCTATAAAGATATGAAGAATAGGAGCAAGGGCAATTATTTTCAGCTTTTTTTCCCCGGAGCCTTCAATTTTTCCTGGAAAATTAAATGAAATTGAATATTTTCCATTGGAGTGTTTTTTAGTACTTGGAAACTTTGGAAATATTTCCTCCTTCCAGCTGATTGCTAAAAAGCAGCATGCCACATTAAAAATGTTATACATCAAGACAAAAATGTGCTGCACTGAACTCTGGGAGTACAACTCTTGAATGCAAGAACAAGATATATTTCCGGCTCTAGGGGGTACTGCTATTGGCACAAGAAAAGTAAAAGGGCTCCTTTCTTCTTTTGGTTGTGGGCTGCTGTTTGTTAGTAAAGCTAGTGGGTGTCTTTTACTATTATTGACGTTTTCTGTTTTATTTTTGTAAATTGGCAAAGCCAAAAAGACTCCTTACAGTTGAAGAACTTCCATCTCTGGTAATAAAAAACAATACAGATATTTTCAAGAAATTCCAATTTATAATTATTGTCTGAATAAACTGAAGTTATAAAACACTAAATTTGTCAAACTCTTGCTGAACCAAGCTACACATGATATATTTTATTTTTCAACAGCAACAAAACAATTTTCAGTTTGTAAAGGGTGCCTGTAATTTCCCATATTACTGCAAATAAACATTTCCTGTCCCCATCCCCAACCTGATTTTTGGAATTTTTTTACTTCTCCAGTATTTTAAAACCCTTTTCATGTGTTGTTTATAGCAAGGAACACAGCAAGTTTAGTGTTTTTAATATCCTCCAGGTAAAGTTTGGGCTACAAGTATATGTACGATACTCTAAGAATGAATCCATCTTATTTCTATACTGCCCCTCTCAGCCCGAAGGCGACTCAAGGCGGTTTACACATGGCACCCAGTGCCCGCAATATAAAATACAATTAAAGCAGTTATATACTAACAGATAAAAACAATAAAAAATAGCAATTAAAATCAAAAATACAGTTCCCAGCATCTCAACATTAAAATCATTTTCCATCGCATCGTCTTATCATTCCGTGATCACAATTAAGTAGTTATATTTCATCTGCAAAAGCCTGCTCGAACAGCCAGGTCTTAACTTTATTTTGAAATGTTAGGAGGGAGGAGGCTGATCTAATGTCCCTAGGTAGGGCGTTCCATAGCCAAGGGGCCACTGCTAGGAAGACCCTGTCTGTCACCCCCGCCAATTGGGTCTGCAAAGAAGGCAGGACCGAGAGCAGGGCCTCTCCAGACGATCTTAAACACCTGGATAGTTCATAGGGAGAGAGGCATTTGGACAGGTAAGCTGGATCTTATATATACTTATAGCTCCCTCAAACTTTCCCCAAAAATTATTCAAAATACCAAATTTGCTGTCCTCAGATGCCAAGTCTTCCTAAAAGTGTATACAGCTGATCTAAAACCCACTGAGGCCCAATATAAGCATAACACATTTATATGGATTACCTTAGCCCTGGCTGTCTCCTTAAACCTTGGTTAAGCTTCCAAACATAAAATATAGATGTTTTGTTTTCTGTTATTTCCCTCAGAACATAACAAAACCAGTGAAAACTGATTGTCACCTTGCAGAAAGAGGGGCTGCAGAAGTTGCATTATTTTTTAGTGCAGATGTAACACGACCATAATTAGCTTAGCACAGTTGGTTCAGAACAGACAAAAGATTGTGCTCTTCTACATTGCATAATTAACCTACATGAATTTAGTGCCAAAGGATGTGGTAACAACCACCAGCCCAAGAGGGTGATTTTTGTTTGGTTGGTTTTTGAACAATCCAAATAAATCATGGTGAAGTTACGCAGCACTTAACAATGATAATGAAACAGAGCCATCATGGTCAGAGCCAATGTATTCCTAAATACAGCGAAAAGCAAAAGGACACCCCACTTTTTTGCCCATAGCTCTGAGAAAAACAGTGTTTCTGTTACAGCTTGGCCTGTTATAGAAAAGGAATACTGGTTTAAATGGGCCCTTCTTTGACTCAGCAGGGCTCTTTTGCTCCCTCATTCTTCGTATGTAAAGACATAACATTTTACCACAGCTTAGAAAAATTACTTTGAGGGGATTCTGGAAGGTATGATCCAAAAGAGAACTTTTCTCAATGCATTGAATTATCTTCAAGAATGCATTGAATTATCTTCAAGGAAAATGAACCATTGCTTTCATGCATATGATAGTAAAGAAAATGATTGGTAATAAAAGCTTCTGTCTTTCCGACAGAAAAGAGTCACCTCCTCTTGCTTCTAAAGTGAGCCAGCTGGAAAGTATGCTGAGAATGCTGCAGGGAGATTTAAAGAAGGTAAATATTTGTACCAAAAGAAAGACTTTTGTTTAAATTCCAGGTTGTAGCGATGTCATTATGAGCTCTGATATGGAACATTCTCGTGATTTCAGAACATGCTCTTCTGGGGTTTTTTTTCCCCTATTGTTAACCCAGTGCTGTTTTTAACCATCAAACTAAAACTTTTAAGACATTGGATGAAATTGGAGAAAGTATGTTAAAAGCAAATATGATATTAACTCATTGCATAGAACAGTGGTTCTCAACCGGGGGTCGCGAGGGGGGTTTCAGAGGGGTCGCCAAAAACCATCCCTTCCTTTTTGGTGTTGGTTAACTGCAACTCCCAGACTTCAAAAACAGCCCCCCCCCCCTACCAGTATTCAATGTTGGCCATGTATGTGGTGAGCCAAATTTGGTGCAGATCCATTGTGCACTGGGTTCAAACTGTTCTTTTATCGTAGGTGAACTGTAAATCCCAGCAATTACAACACCCAAATGGTATGGTCTGTTTTCCCCAAACTCCACCAGTGTTCACCTTTGGGCATATTAAGGGTTTGTGCCAAGTTTGGTCTAGATCCATCATTGTTTGGGTCCACAGTGCTCTCTGAATGATGGTGAACTACAACTCCAAAACTCAAGAACAGTGTCCACCAAACTCTTCCAGTATTTTCTGTTGGCCATGGGAGTTCTGTGTGCCAAATTTGGTTCAGTTCTATCATTGGTGGAGATGCTCTTTGATTATAGGTTGACTATAACTCCCAGCAACTACAACTCCAAAATGACAAAATCAGTCCCTCCCCTAACCCCACCAGTATTCAAATTTGGGCATATTTGTGCCAAATTTGGTCCAGTGAATGAAAATACATCCTGCATATCAGATATTCACATTACAATTCATAAGAGAAGCAAAATTTCATTTATGAAGTAGCAACAAAAATAATGTTATGGTTGAAGGTCACCACGACATGAGGAACTGTATTAAGGGGTCGCAGCATTAGGAGGGTTGAGAACCACTGGCATAGAATATCGTGGTGGATTTTATTCTTTACTAGCTTGGGGACCCGGCGGTGCCTGGGTCATTTGAGGAGTGCAGCAGGATGTAGAGTGGGTCATGGGGGCTCTGTGTGGCAAGTTTGGTCTTGATCCATCATTATCGGGAGTTGCAGTGGTATCATGAAATTACTGAAGGTAGTGGAAGTCCCATCATCTCTGGTCCACCCTCCCCCAAAGTGTAGTAGGATGTAGATTGGGTCATGGGGGCTCTGTGTGCTAAGTTTGGTCTGTATTGGTGAATGGATGATGGTTGCATTGTTTTTAGGAATTGAGTGAAGGTACTTCAAGTCCCATCATCCATGGTCCGTCTCACACAAAACAGCACCAGGATGTAGAGTGGGTCATGAGTGCTCTGTGTGCCAGGTTTGGTGTTGATCAGTCATTGGATTAGGTTTGTAGCAGGCTTGGAAAGTGAGGGAAGGTACTGCAAGTCCCATCATCCATGTTCTGGCCTCCTCCAAACTTCAGTAGGATGTAGAGTGGGTCACTGGGGCTCTGTGTGCCAAGTGTGGTCTTTCTCGGTGTTTGTTGGGGGCCACAGTGGTCTGTCGGAACAGAGGGGTGTGAAAGTACTACAAATCCCATCATCCATTGTCAGTCCTCCTCCGAATCTCACCAGGACGTGAAGGCAGTCATGGAGGTTATGTGTGCCAAGTGTGGTCTCGATCAGTAATTGGATGAGGGTCGCAGCGGACTTGGCAAGTGAGTAGAGGTACTTCAAGTCCCATCATCCATGGTCCACCCTCCTCCGATCTGCACCAGGATGTAGAGTGGGTCATGAGGGCTCTGTGTGCCAGGTTTGGTGTTGATCAGTCATAGGATTAGGTTTGTAGCAGCCTTGGAAAGTGAGGGAAGGTACTGCAAGTCCCATCATCCATGTTCTGGCCCCCTCCAAACTTCAGTAGTATGTAGAGTGGGTCACTGGGGCTCTGTGTGCCAAGTGTGGTCTTTATCAGTGTTTGTTGGGGGCCACAGTGGTGTGTGGGAACAGAGGGGTGTGAAAGTACTACAAATCCCATCATCCATTGTCAGTCCTCCCCCAAACCTCACCAGGACGTGAAGGCAGTCATAGGGGTTATGTATGCCAAGTTTGGTCTCGATCAGTGATTGGATGAGGGTTGCAGCGAACTTGGGAAGTGAGTAGAGGTACTTCAAGTCCCATCATCCATGGTCCACCCTCCTCCAAACTGCACCAGGACGTAGAGTGGGTCATGGGGCTGTGTGTGCTAAGTGTGGTCTGTATTGGTCCTTTTGGTGGCCTCAGTGGTCTGTGGGAACCAAAGTGTTTGAAAGTACTACAAATCCCATAATCCGTGGGCCATGTCCCCGAACCGCACCAGGACGTAAAGGGGGTTAGGGGGTTATGTGTACCAAGTTTGGTGCAGGTCCATCACCCGCGCTGGTCGCTGTGGCCTGTGAAAGTGGCTGCCACATATCCTCCCTCCCGCCCTTCCGCCCTCCGCACACATACATACAAACATTCCGCTTTATAAAGGTATACAGATTACAACTGTGACAAAATGAAGGTTGTTGGGCCAATGGCAGTGGTGACATCATCCAAAAGGGAAAGGAACCACAACATTTCAAGAGATGTGATCAGTTAGCATCACATTTGATTTATAGCTTCAAGCCTTCTAGTGATGGCTGATGAAGAAGAGATCCTGATTATTGTCCTCCAGAAAGTTTCCCATTGACAAAGGAGATATGCTGTCCACAAAAATTCTGCCACTATTGGGTTGATTCTTTTTCAATTTTAAGCCAATCCCAATGGGATTTCTGTGTCATAGGGAGATGGATAGAATCCAGAAAAATGGGCACTTCTTCGTATTGAGTACAAATGTCAAATAATTTCATCCACGTAATAAATGATAGGGCAGGGAGCTAAGGCAAGGTGGAAATAAATGCATTTTGATGCAGGTGTTACCTGGCAGTCATGGTAGAGTTCTTGACCAAAAAAATCAGTGTCCTTTTCTTGTCTCTCAGGAAAAAGAAGACAAAGCCAACCTTCAAGCCGAAGTGCAGCATTTGCGTGAAGACAATTTACGGTTGCAAGAAGAATCCCAGAATGCCTCTGAGAAACTGAAGAAATTTACTGAATGGGTTTTCAACACAATTGATATGAACTGAGAATAGCACACATGAAACAAATACATTGGCAAAAATAAGTAAAATCACCGTAGTGGGACTGAAGCTTTAATACCGCCCTAATCATGACCTTTGAAAGCCTAGTCAGAGTGCTTTCACATGTTTCATTCTCTGATTACCTGGGTTTTTTTGCATCTCTGCAAACACCCGGATTAAGAATCATTGTCTGCCTTTTGTAGAAAAGAAGCAAAAAAGTGATTTTAAAGAAAATAAAAAAATAACTGCTAAAATGTGAATGTCTTTATTTTTTGCACATTTAACTTTTCTGTACAAATGACATGGAGAGTGGACCAGAATAACTGTCCATCTGCCTCTATTTATTTCTTTTCACAACTTTGTATCAGTTTCAGATTAATCTGCTTTATTCTTGCTGCTTTAACAAATATTACAAGTTCTAGAAGACTAGAAAGATGTTTATTTTGCTGCTTCCTTTCTGTTGTTTCACATGAACCAGAGGATGTTTTGGGTGCCTCATTCATGATTTGCACTTCATCACCTGTAGTGCTTTCTCCCCTTCTTTTCTATGGAACCATTGCTCATTGAGTGCGTTTGTGTACAGTCTAGCCAGCAGAAACTAGATATAGCAAGTTATCTGATTCCGTTTTTACACATCTTTCTGGAATGGTACTTGTACATGGAGGTGAAAGAGCTTCCAGCTGCATAAAGTACAGACATCATTTTGTTATGTTCAATGGACATCTTTTCATAGGTGGCTTGAGAGAAGAGAATAATCAGTGTCGTTTTCAGAATGTCATTTTCCTAGTTTGAGACCTTTCTCTTACCACTTCCTATTTAAGTAAATATTACATTTGAACTTTCCTAAACACTAAGAGCCCCAGTCCCTACATCTATCTAACTCTAAATCTATTACAACACTAAACTTAATTAAAGAAGGAAGCTATTTGGTTTTGTCTGCGTACCAGAAAAAGTTTCTTCTGACACCTGGCTATTTCTTATATCTCAGGCACATTGCACTATCTTCCCCTTGCTACTAGGCATCCTGTTAGTGACCTATACATGTGTAAAGGCAACATGTGCCTGCATATGACTTCTTTTGCTGTTGCAGAAGATGGTATCCTCTTACTCCACATTATTCACTGTTTAATTGCTACAGATCCTCTTCCTCAACCCAGTCAGTTACTGATGGAGACCAGGGAGAATAGTTATTTGATTATTTCTCCTTAACCAGATACAGCATGATCTCAGTTGACCTTCCTTACTCACTGATTCAACCATCCATGGCCTGAAAAATATTCCCTCAAAATTCCAAACCTTGCTTTTGCCATTTTATATAAAGAATACTATTTTGCTATATCATTGCAGTGTCCGGGGGGTAGGGGGTGTCCTGGAATCAAACCCCAGGGGATAACAAGGCTGCACTGCACATCGCCTGCCAATTCCCCCAAAAGGCATATCTCACTGGATAACAGAACCAGGCTGTGTCTAACTATGGGGCCATAACCAGATGTTTCTCTAAATCCTACCCAGCTGGCTCCAAATGTCCAGAGGAGCTGCAGCAATTATAAAATGAGTCCAGTGAGATGTAACATAATTCCACCTGCGGAACCTTAACAATACGCTCTGCCATTTCCTGCCCAATTCTAATGCACGCACCCAGCACAACAGAACGACACAAGCATCCTTCTAGGAACTTTGCCTGAAAAAGGTCGTCCATTACTAGTTGCCTTTCCACTAATGGCAGTATTGAGGATCTATTATTGACAATGTGGCAGATACAGGCTGCAGCTTATAAATTGCATAATACTATAAGGGTGCACACAGTGATATCTGTGCCTGAATACTAGCGACTTCTGTGACATTCCAATTTTATATCATCGTGCAATGTTGTGGTATAAATAGGATATATTGTTCTTGTTCCTATATTCTCTTTTAGAACCCTACTTATAAAAAGAAGTTAGAGGGGCAGTTGCTTACACAAGGACAGTATGAGCCGCAGATTCACAGAATTGATGTATACGGTTTCATCCATTATTCAGTTAGGGCCTTCTGTACAAGCTACACCCTCTTCTTGGTCCCTCTGTTGTTCAAGCAATTGAAAATAATAGGTTGTGCTAATATCCATGGTTTCACGTATCTATGTGAGCTTCAGGAATATATCCCCCACAGATAGGGGGGTTGTACTGTAAACTTTTAATACCTTTGCTTTAAGTGCCCCAGGTGATAAGACAATTGAATGACTATTAAAATGAACTAAGGCATCCCTTTATTTATAGACTCAAGGAAAGAACTTGTTCTCTGGGTTTTTGTAGGTTTTAAGGTCCTCACAACCTCTGAGGATGTCTGCCATAGATGCAGGCGAAATGTCAGGAGAGAATGCTTCTAGAACGGCCATACAGTCCTAAAAAAACCTACAACAACTCAGTGATTCCAGCCATGAAAGCCTTCGACAATACATTAACCTGTTCCCTTGTTCTCGATGTGTGGATTTTCCAGTAAAACTGGCTTACATGGGAGGGTTACTTACCAGAAATGTCACATCTTCAGGAATAAACTGTTAATATGGGGTTAGGGGAAAATGTCTGTGTGCTGCAGCTTGCCTAAGCTTTGTTTCAAGTGGCATGATGTGAACCTAGTTCATAAGCTCTGCTGCATGCATCCACGATAGTCTTCCTTAAACATTCCCAGATCCAACAGTAATTGTCTTATGTCTATCCAGTTCACGAACCCTCCATTGTTCTCTGTGTTTCAGCCATCTTTCATTATTGAAAATCTCCATAATCTCAGCCATCCAGTCATCTTCCCCTTCATTGACATACATTCTATTAATTCTTAATAACTGTATGAATCCACATGGTTTGTTTGACCTAAAGTTTCATTTGTGTTGACCATGTAATTGGGATGTGTTTCTAATATTTCGTCATGAAAGGGGATTGGTTTGAAAGTATTTCTGGAATGATTTTACAGAAAGCTAGAATGTCTTAAGAGTTTTCTTTTTTCCAGTAACTTGTATGAAGGAGAACTATATAATGCCTGATGTAATTTGTAAATGGGAAATATTGCTAACATCTCTAAGCATCTTGACTTTTATTTTCTCTCTTTCTTTAGGTTTTTTTTAAAAAATATGTTGGGACTTTGGGCAGACTATTTATTAGAGTTTTGCAACAGAGTTCTTGTATGAAGCCTCTGAAAGGCTCCTTGTAAAAAAACTGACAATAAAATTCATTTTAAAGGCTCTTCTAGAAAGAATATTCTATTTGATTTTATTCTTTGAATTTCCTTCTCGTGTAAGCCTCTCACCATCAGAATCCATACATTCACATCAGAATCCATAAGCACAAGAATTAAAAAGTGTGGTTTTAATCCATAATTCTAGTACATAGACCATTTTGTCAGCTTTCATGTCTCCCTCTCTAATTTAGAACATTTCCATTTCTTTGTGGCTTTAAAATAACTCTAATATTCATTTTGCTTTTTAATGAAATATTCACCACAGATGAGCGCTTATTAAAAACATTAAACGGAAGCTGACAGTAGCTTTTTGATTTTTTTTTTCCATGTCAGGAGCGACTTGAGAAATTGCAAGTCGCTTCTGGTCTGAGAGAATTGGCCGTCTGCAAGGACGTTTCCCAGGGGACACCTGGATGTTTTGATGTTTTACTATCCTTGTGTGGAGACTTCTCTCATGTCCCTGCATGGGGAGTGGAGCTCACAGAGGGAGCTCATTCACGCTCTCCCCAAATTTGAACCTCCAACCTGTCGGTCTTCAGTCCTGCCGACACAAGGGAGCTTTTTGATGCCACTTGGTTTCAGTTGAATTGTTTTCAGACCAAGCCTCAACGGCCCAAGCTAGCAGTTATATTGAGGGAGGTTGAATATTGCCCTTCAAGGACTTCTAAAGGGTCACATGATAGCCACCTATGGGTAAGATGCTCCTGGGCATGAGGTGAGGGATGTATGTGGTTCTTTCTATATGGCAGAAAGCTGTCTTACTGCAATTTTTGTTCACTTGATGTTCTATCGCTTTACTGAAAGCCTGTTGAGCGTGCTATTGCTTGACTGGGGAAAGGAGTGAATGTTGCTTGTGTTGTTACCCAAGACAAAGAACAATTCTCTTTCTGATACACTGGCTAAAGTAGAAGTAAAAAATCATAGCTTGTTTCACATAGATAAATATGTGGCTTACCATTGTGGTATGTATTGCGTTGCATAAGCAAATAGGTTTTTCATGAAAGTGTCGCCCATTTATAGACATTAGCTGGATTCATTGGTATTTTTTCTCAGTTCTTCAGACCATTGTTCTCATGTCATTTTGTAAGTAGCAGTATTTATGTATTGGAACATAAGCGCTTCCTGACAGAGATGGGTAATCTCGTTGATTGACAGGAACTGTGCCAGTATCATTACACCTATCTGGCAGATTATTTTCAATGTGAGATTTTTTTTTTTCACTTGAGTATTCTTTTGAGCAGTCAGCTAAAAACAAAAGTGAATATCTAAGTAAAGCAAGTGACTTTCCTACCACTCTTGACATATCGGTTTTAAAAATTGGATGGTCAATATTTCTTCAAATCTGGAAATACTGTAATGCTTGGAAACAAGCAATAGGTACAAATCTAAAAAAAAGGCTGATTTAATATTCTGTCTTTAGAATAATGGAGTTTGTCCCCAGAAAATCCCTGCAAACTGTACTTGATGCAAATACAGCTACTTTTGTTAGCAACGATTGTATCAATAACCTTCCCAGACTGTCTTCTGAAATGGACCAGGAATCATCTCCTTAAACCTTTAGTTTACTAGGTCTGGCTGAAATGACAATAGATAAGCTTAGATAGACAACCTTAGACACCCTGGGGTGGTTTGCTGTTTCCTTCCTCTGAAATATAGCCTACACAGCAACTCATATTCCCCATCCAAGTCCCAACTAACCTTGATCCGGATTAGTTTTCTAGATCAGATGGGATCTGGGGCCTTTGGGAAACTTTTACTTCCTTATGCCTATTTCAGATTTCTTTGCTCATGTGACACTTAGCTAATGCATCACTTCATGTGTGGTAGGGAATCAAGAGGAGCCCCCGGTAGCACGGTGGGTTAAACCGCTGAGCTGCTGAACTTGCTAACTGAAAGGTTGCAGGTTTGAATCCGGGGAGTAGCGTGAGCTCCCCCTGTTAGTCCCAGCTTCTGCCAACCTAGCAGAAGAGTAGATCAATAGTTACAATTGCAATGGGAAGGTAACATTGCTACATGCAGTCAATGCCGGCCACATGACCTTGGAGGTGTCTGCGGACAATGCTGGCTCTGGCTTAGAAATGGAGATGAGCACCAAACGACTGGACTTAACTGGACTGGACAAGAACTAAATGATTTCATTACAACAGCTTAACCACCCTCTAGAGCAGTGGTTCTCAACCTGGGGGTCGCGACCCCCAGGGGGGTCGCAGCGCCATTTTCGGGGTCGCGAAGCCGTCTTGGCTGACTCCGCCCCTCCAAAATGGCTGCCGACGGGTCCGATCCCGAGCCAGCCAAATGGAAGTCCGCGGCCGGCTCCTCCTCTTGCTCTTCCCACAGACATGTGCTAGCCAGGAGGAGGAGCTTGGGAGGCAAAGCCACGTGGAAGAAGACTCACCCTCTGTTATCTCCGGTGAGGTGGGTGGACTTTTTCCTGGTGGCCTCAATGCCTGGCCGCCGCCCCTGGATGCCCCCGAGCTTCCCTCGCCTCCACCCGAGCTCCCTGAGGAAAGGAAGGGGTGCCCAGGATCCTTGCTGGCACCCATGGGCGCCTCCCTCCTTTCCCCAACCCACTCGAGCCCCCGTTGGGTTGGGGAAAGGAAGGGGGTGCCCAGGATCCTTGCTGGCACCCATGGGCGCCTCCCTCCTTTCCCCAACCCACTCGAGCCCCGTTGGGGTTGGGGAAAGGAAGGGGCGCCCAGGATCCTTGCTGGCACCCATGGGCGCCTCCCTCCTTTCCCCAACCCACTCGAGACCCCGTTGGGTTGGGGAAAGGAGGGGGCGCCCAGGATCCTTGCTGGCACCCATGGGCGTTCTCCCTCCTTTCCCCAACCCACTCGAGCCCCCGTTGGGTTGGGGAAAGGAAGGGGGGTGCCCAGGATCCTTGCTGGCACCCATGGGCGCCTCCTCCTTTCCCCAACCCACTCGAGCCCCGTTGGGTTGGGGGAAAGGAAGGGGCGCCCAGGATCCTTGCTGGCACCCATGGGCGCCTCCCTCCTTTCCCCAACCCACTCGAGCCCCCGTTGGGTTGGGGAAAGGAAGGGGGCGCCAGGATCCTTGCTGGCACCCATGGGCGCCTCCTCCTTTCCCCAACCCACTCGAGCCCCCGTTGGGTTGGGGGGGAAGGAAGGTGCCCAGGATCCTTGCTGGCACCCATGGGCGCCTCCCTCCTTTCCCCAACCCACTCGAGCCCCCGTTGGGTTGGGGAAAGGAAGGGGGTGCCCAGGATCCTTGCTGGCATCCATGGGCGCCTCCCTCCTTTCCCCAACCCACTCGAGCCCCCGTTGGGTTGGGGAAAGGAAGGGGTGCCCAGGATCCTTGCTGGCACCCATGGGGCGCCTCCCTCCTTTCCCCAACCCACTCGAGCCCCGTTGGGTTGGGGAAAGGAAGGGGTGCCCAGGATCCTTGCTGGCATCCATGGGCGCCTTCCTCCTTTCCCCAACCCACTCGAGCCCCCGTTGGGTTGGGGAAAGGAAGGGGTGCCCAGGATCCTTGCTGGCATCCATGGGGCCTCCCTCCTTTCCCCAACCCACTCGAGCCCCGTTGGGTTGGGGAAAGGAAGGGGGTGCCCAGGATCCTTGCTGGCACCCATGGGCGCCTCCCTCCTTTCCCCAACCCACTCGAGCCCCGTTGGGTTGGGGAAAGGAAGAAGTGCCAGGATCCTTGCTGGCATCCATGGGCGCCTCCCTCCTTTCCCCAACCCACTCGAGCCCCGTTGGGTTGGGGAAAGGAAGGTGCCCAGGATCCTTGCTGGCATCCATGGATGCCTCTGGGCTTCTCTCATCTCCACCTTCCCTCCCTTTTCTTCTTTCCATCTCTCCTCCCTTCCTTCTCTACCTCTTTCCTCCCTTCCATGACTTTTTGCTTCCATCCTTCTTTCTCTCTCTCTTTCCTTCCCCCCCCTCTCCCTGTTTCCCTCCTCCATTTGCCCCCTCTTTCCTGCCTCCCTTCCCTTTTTTCTTTCCTTCGTTCTCTTCCTCTTTCAGTCCTTTCCTCTCCAGGCTGCTGAAGTAAGGGGGAGGCTGAGGGTGTATTTTTTTATGGTGCTTGTTTTTATTTCTGTGGAATAATGTCCAGAGTGGAAGAAAGAACCCTTGTCTGCTTGTGGCAAGTGGGAATGTTGCCAGCCACTGGCCACCTTGATTAAGCACTGAATGGCCTTGCAGCTTCAAGGTGTGGCTGCTTACTGCCTGTTTTTATTTCTTTGTTTGTGGGTGAACTTCAACTCCTAGAAAGCCCTCCAGTGAACCACTGTAGGCAAGGCATGTGTGACAAGTTTGATCCAGATCCATTGGTATTTGGGTTCATGGTTCTCTCTGGATGTAGGGCAATTACAACTTCCCTAAATCAAGGTGAATTCCCTTCAGCATTTTTTGCTGGCCATGGGGGCTCTGTATGCCAAGTTGGGTTACATTGCATATCTGTGGAGTTCAGAATGTTCATTGATGGCAGGAGGAACTGCCAACTCCCACATGTCTGAATATGTTTTCCCCAAACCACTTCAGTGTCTTTTTTTTGGATTGGTAGGTACAGGATCAGTAAAGCTTCTGGTTGGTCAAGAGTTATATTTGGATATATTAGCAAACTATCCCATGGCAATGGATCGGAAGAACATAAAGAAAAGAAAATATACTGAGGACTTCCTACAATTTGGATTTACCTTTATCATTGCATCAGGAGTTGAGAAACCACAATGTGTCATCTGCTGTGAAGTTCTCTCAGCTGAATCAATGAAGCCTAGTAAGCTGAAACGTCATTTTGATACGAAACATCCAAGCCTTGCCAGCAAGGATATACATTTTTTTAGGAGCAAGGCTGATGAACTTAAGAAATCCAGATTTGACAGCACTGGCATGTTCCAGAAACAAAACGAAGCAGCCATTGAATCTTCGTATGTGGTTGCACAGAGCATTGCCAGAGCAATGAAACCTCACACCATTGCTGAGGAATTACTTTTTCCAGTAACCAAAAAGCTTGTTCGAATTATGATTGGAGCCGAATCTGTTAAGAAATTTAATGCAATTTCTGTATCTAATGACACTGTCCGCAGAAGAATAAATGACATGTCTGCTGATATTCTTGATCAGGTCATCCAGGAAGTTAAATCTGCTCCACTTCCCATATTTAGTATCCAGCTTGATGAATCCACAGACGTTGCAAACTGTTCGCAGTTACTGGTTTATGCGAGATATATTAATGATGGTGACTTTAAAGATGAGTTTCTTTTTGCAAACCTCTGGAAACAACAACTACTGCACGTGATATATTTGCTACAGTTGGTTCATTTCTGAAGGAACATCAGATCTCCTGGGAAAAGGTTTGTGGTGTTTGCACAGATGGTGCTCCAGCAATGTTAGGATGTCGATCTGGCTTTCAACGTTTGGTACTGAATGAGTCACCAAAAGTAATCGGAACTCATTGCATGATTCATCGCCAAATATTAGCAACGAAAACACTGCCACAAGAGTTACAGGAAGTAATGAAAAATGTAGTAAGTTGTGTCAATTTTGTAAAGGCAAGCAGTTTAAATTGTAGACTGTTTTCACAACTGTGCAGTGAGATGGATGCACCAAACAATGCCCTCCTATTTCACACTGAAGTGAGATGGCTGTCCAGAGGAAAAGTTTTACAACGAGTTTTTGAGCTTCGTGATGAACTCAAAATGTTTTTCAGCCAGAAAGAAAAAGCAGAGTTTGAAGCACTTCTCAGAGATCACAGTCAACTGCAGAAACTAGCTTACTTGGTTGACATCTTTGCCATCTTGAATGAATTAAATTTATCACTGCAAGGACCAAATGCAACATGCCTTGATTTGTCAGAAAAGATCAAAACATTCAAAAACAAACTGCAGTTTTGGCAGAAAAAATTGGATGAAAATAAAATTTATATGTTGCCTACCTTATCTGCTTTCATTGAGGAACATGACAATGAACCAGAGAAAAGGATTACAATTATACCTTCTGTGAAAGAACACTTTCGCATGATTGCAGATGAAATTTCAAATTATTTTCCAAATTTACCTAACATCCCTTTTGCACTTACCAGAACCCCATTCGACGTCAAAGTTGAAGATGTTCCTGAAGAAGCACAAGAGGAATTCATTGAACTTATCAACAGTGATGCGGCAAAAACTGATTTTTCTACCATGCCCATTGCAAAATTCTGGATCAAGAGTTTGCAGTTGTATCCTGTTCTATCTGAGACTGTGTTGTACCTTCTTCTTCCATTTCCAACAACATATCTTTGTGAAACAGGGTTTTCGAGCTTGTTGGTTATCAAGTCTAAATACAGAAATAGACTTACTGTGGAAGATGATCTCCGTTGTGCCCTTGCAAAGACTGCCCCAAGAATTTATGATTTGGTGAGAAAGAAGCAAGCA
Source organism: Anolis apletophallus (assembly GCA_030556195.1). Lineage (NCBI taxonomy): Eukaryota > Metazoa > Chordata > Lepidosauria > Squamata > Anolidae > Anolis > Anolis apletophallus. Next base: position 48,086,135 of record JARBWK010000002.1, on the reverse strand, counting down.
CAACCTTCGCACTGATGTTGGCCTTTTAATGTGTCTTGCTGCAAAACGTAGCAATGCAATTTCCTGTTGTTATATTACTTGGTTATAATGTGGGTTGTATGTTGTATGTATGTTAAATCTGTTTGCTGTTATATTGAGACTGTTACCCATGCTACGACATGCTTCAAATCTAAATTTCATTTATTTGTAAATAGAAATAAATATTTCACAATATATAATTACATATTGTTTTTGTAATTAATCATTATGGTTTATGTTCACTCAGAACAATGAAAATACATCCCACATATCAGATATATATATTGTGATTCCTAACAGTAGCAAAATAACAGTCATGAAGTAGCAACTAATATGACTTTATGGTTGGGGGTCACCGCAACCTGAGGAACTGCATTAAGGGGTCACGGCATTAGAAAGGTTGAGAACCACTGCTCTAGAGATCCAAGTTTCAGAATCACTCCTCTACAGTAATGAAGGACTTCCAATACATTTGAAGTTCTGAAAATTCACTCTCCCTGGGTTTTTTCATGCTAACTTTTTAAATGGAAAGTTTCAGCAACCAATACTACAACAAGCATGAAAAACAATTGCTGAGGACTTCTACACAGTCCACCTCTTTACACACATGCTCCTTGGGGGCGCATGCACATGCAGTCGTAAGCATAAGTTCAGTTGTCATCCTACTGGCTGTGTAGATGTTTTTCATTAAAATATGCATTCTTCCCCAGTTCTGCTGCTCACTCCATTATCTACCAGTGGATATGGGCCAACATCTGTGAGACATGTTGAACAGATGGTGCTCCTAATAATTAAAGCAGATTCCTTGGCTCATCGATTTTTTTAGTACTCTGGGAAAGCCATTCATCTTCTAGAACTTGATAAGTACTGAAGGTGTAAATTCCCCATGTAGCACCTTAATAGTTGGTGCCTAAAGTAATTTATAGTTGCAAACACCAAATCCAAACAATGAAACTCCTATGTAGCACTGGATTTTTCCCTGTGCTTGCAGACTGCAGTTCATTATTTGTTCTTATCCTCCACCCAGCTTCCTTTTAAAATGCTGTTTCTCTCATTTCTGCAAAATAAAGTAAGTGTAAATTAAATTACCAAACATTCAAAAATAGCAAACATTAAAAGACTTTTTTGTATGTCAGGAGCGACTTGAGAAATTGCAAATCGCTTCTGGTGTGAGAGGATAGGCTGTGTTCAAGGATGTTTCCTAGGGGACACCCAGATGTTTTGATGTTCTTACCATCCTTGTGGGAGGCTTATTTCATGCCCCTGCATGGGGAGCTGGAGAGGGAGCCCAGATTACCTGTCCAAATGTATCTCCTGCTATGAACCATCATGAAGTTTAAGATCATCAGGAGAGGTCCTGCTCTCGATCCCACCACTCTTGCAAACGTAGGTGGTGGGGATGAGAGACAGGGCCTTCTCGGCAAAGGCCCCCCGTCTGTGGAACTCTCTCCCTAAGGACATCAGGTTGGCCACCTCCCTCCTGGCCTTTAGAAGACAACTGAAGACCTGGCTCTGGGGCCAGGCGTTCGACTAGAGGACAGCGGCAATAGGAAAGGAATTTTGGGGTTTTGCGACATTGGATTTTCCCGGCTTGGTTTTGGTTTTACTGGTACGTTAATTTGTTAAATGAATTTACTGATGATTTTGTATAATGTTTTAAAAATGATTTTACTGTTTTAATTGTAATTCTAATGGTGTATATGTTGTTAGCATCATCTGACACTTATGTGAGGCTGCCCTGAGTCCCCCTTGTTGGGAGAAGGGCGGAATAGAAATGTATGAAATAAATAATAAATAAGATCCGTTCTCTCCCCCAGATCCGAACCTGTGACCTGTTGGTCTTTAGTCCTGCCGGCACAAGAGTTTAACCCATTGTGTCACATTAGAAGAGAGCAGAAACGAACCATTACTGAAGAAATTCAAGAAGAAGGTGCATAGGCAGGCTGACGGTTGAATCTTTAGAAAAAAATAATGATGAAGATATTGAAATCGTTCCAAGATTTTTCATATCTTGACTCAAGCCATGGGGACTGCAGTCAAGAAATCAGATCAAGACTAGGACTTCAAAGCCAAAGGGCAGCTTCAAAGGAAGTTGTCAAATCAGAAAAGTACTTTGAATGATACTAAAGTTTGGATAATTCAAGCCTTTATGTTTCCAATTTCTACATATAAGCTGGGCAATAAAAAAAGATAGGAAGGAAATCAACTCATTTGAGATGTGATGCTGGAGAAATTTTTTGCATATATTAAATTCTGCTAAAAGGACAAATAATGTGGTCCTGGAACAAATTAGGCCTAAACTCTACCTAGAATTCAAGATGACTAAACTGGGCTGCTGTACTTTGGCTGTATGAGGGCTCTTCCAGACAGGCCCTATATCCCAGGATCTGATCCCAGGTTTTCTGCTTTAAACTGCATTACATGAGTCCACACTACCATATAATCTGGGATAAACAGAAAACCTGGAAGGGCCATGAGATGACATGACCTACTAGAAAATTTGGTAAAGTGGAAGGTAGTAGGCAAAGAGGAAGACTCTGCTACTGATGAAAAGACTCAATCAGGGAAGCCATAGCCCTGAATCTGCAAGACCTGAGCAAGAGTGTTGAAGGCATGGTGATTTGGAAGCCTCTGATTCACAGGGTTGGCATAGGTCAGAATCTCCTTGAAGGCATTTAACAAAAACAACAAAACAAAATTTGTGGGTTTTTTTTCATGTCAGGAGCGACTTGAGAAACTACAAGTCACTTCTGGCGTGAGATAATTGGCTGTCTGCAAGGATGTTGCCCAGGGGACGTCCGGATGTTTTGATGCTTGCCCATCCTTGTGGGAGGCTTCTCTCATGTCTCCGCATGGGGAGCTGGAGCTGACAGAGGGAGCTCATCCGCTCTCTCCCCAGATTCTAGCCTCCGACCTGGCGGTCTTAAGTCCTGCCGGCACAAGGGTTTAACTCATTGCGTCACCGGGGGCTCCTTATGGGGAAGTGAGCTGTACATTTCAAATTCCTAGGTTCCCATTCTTCAGCTTTTCAAATTAGGTGGACAAAGGGATTACTTTGGTCTTAGGACTCCAAAGAGGTTTACTTGACACTCTGATATCATTCCAATATCAAACAAAGACCTGTACATCTTGCCACCTTGAAGTCCCATAGCCGGAAAAAGGGGGGGGGGTTAAGGGTTCAACCCCCCCCCCCGAAATGTATCAGGTTTTTTAAAAAGCTGTTTACTCGTGAATTTTAACTGGTTAACCAGTTCATGAGGAAACTAGGGGTGTTTTTTTTAACATGACACATTTTAGGTGGGGGGTTGAACCCTTAACCTCCCCTCTCTGACTATGGGCCTGCCACCTTGTACAAATTAGCTGTTTTACCCGCTCAGCATAAATTGTATGACTGTTTTTAACTAGCCTTCGCTGAGGGCTAGTGTTTTTAATATGTTTTAACTGCTTTGATGTTTAATGTGTTTTAACTGTTTAATCTGTTTTATTACTCACGGTGTTTATGCTTCTTCTGTAAACCGCTCTGAGCTCCGGAGTGAGCGGTATACTAAATCGAAGTTAATAAATAAATAAATAAATAAATAAATAACTACAGCAGAAGCACTACTTCTATTTAACTACTTTTATAGTAATACTGCTTTACTACTATAATGCAGATTCACCTGCCAAAACAGTTGAATTTAAAACAATATAACCTCCTTTTAAAGGACTTTCTCCCTCCTCACCTTTCATCAGCAAGTAAAAGCACTCCACTGCCATCAGGCATTTATAGGATTGGGGTTTTAAAGGAGGTGTGATTAGGATTGTGACATGAGTATAAAGTTTTAATACATTTTTTATTTTTAATGTTTAATGGATTTAATGTCATTGTTGTTGTTTATTCATTCACCCACTTCCGACTCTGTTGGCCGTCACCACCCCCAGCTCCTTCAGAGTCAAGCCAGTCACTTCAAGGATATCATCCATCCATCTTGCCCTTGGTCGGCCCCTCTTCCTTTTTCCTTCCATTTCCCCCAGCATCATTGTCTTCTCTAAGCTTTCCTGTCTTCTCATGATGTGGCTAAAGTAATTAATCTTTGCCTCTACTATCCTTCCCTCCAATGAGCCGCCGGGCTTTATTTCCTTAAGTATGGACTGGTTGTATCTTCTCGTGGTCCAAGACACTCTCAGAATTTTCCCCTCACATCCATAGGTTACTATGGGGAATACCATTGCTTTAACTATGCGGATCTTTGTTGCCAGTGTAATGTCTCGATTTTATCGAGATTGGTCATTGCTCTCCTACCAAGAATTAAACATCTTATGATTTCCTGGCTGCAGTCTGTGTCTGCAGTAATCTTTGCACCTAGAAATACAAAGTCTGTCACTATCTCCACGTTTTCTCCCTTGATTTTCCAGTTATCAATTAGTCAGGTTGCCAGTATCTTGGTTTTTTTTATAACTGCAATCCATCTTTTGCACTTTCTTCTTAGAAGGCTCCTCGGCTCCTCCTTGCTTTCAGCCTTCAAAGTGGTATCATCTGCATATCTAGAGTTGTTAATGCTTCTTCCAGCCATTTTTACCCGAGCCTTGCATTTGTCAAGCCCCGCACATTGCATGATGTGTTCTGCATACAAGTTGAATACGTTGGGTGAGAGTATACAATCCTGCTGTATGCCTTCGTGCCTTTTGATGTAAAACAGATGTGAAGCATTAGCCCTATAAACTGGGAGTTGCGTCTCTGGGGCCCCACCTTCGGGTCCGCAGGACATGCCATGTATGGATCTACCCTTTGATGGCATGTTACCCTTTAAATTGCGACACTATTGTATTGTAACTGGGATGTATGTTAATATTTATATGTATATCTACAGATAATGTATGCTTGTGTAGCTGAATAGCTTGATACGACTGTTGCCGCTTGAAGAAGCCCAAGGCGAAACGCTTGTGAAAGCATTGCAGCTCAAACGTTGCGGCTTCCAGCGTTCTTGCTGCTCCCATCTCGGGTTTCAAGCCATCCCTTGCAACGCTCCCCAGTCGCCTTGACTCCATTGGGAGCTTGTGGAATATATCATTAGTTTGTGGGTCATTGTGCATTATTGGACTGCCGGGACTGATTCGTTCGCTCTTTGTATTGGCCTCTTGCCCGTCCCCTGTCGTGCACCCCCTCCCTTTAGATGTATTGGAGGGATTGAGTGCATTATTAGACACAGGGACGCTGTAATCTGTTTGGCATCATTGCTATTGTGGCCCATGGAGTTGTATCCCACCTGTCCCCCGTCGTGCACACCCACCCTACTGGCTACCCCTTGATATTGTATATTTGCGACTGGTGCGATTACAATCATATCGTATTGTGTTGTATGATATAGATGGAATTTAGGCTTTAAGCCCCATGTCATGAATATAATTATGCATTTTGTATGAAATTTTGGTCCCGTGTGTTTGTATTCTTGTACCCTACAGTACCACGTGTATAACATTTCCCAATCTTGAACCAGTTTGTTGTTCAATGTTCAGTTCTTATCGTTGCTACTTAGTCATTATACAGATTCCTCAGGAGACAGACAAGGTTTTAAACAAGCAATTAAATAATGTCATAAAATTGTTTAATTGCTTTATAAAATTAATATTTATATTTTAATGTATTTGCCTTGTTTTCCTTGCTTAGGTCATGTTTATGTTTTACAAATCCTTTTTTTAAAGCTGTAATAATTTTAGAAATCCTTGCCATTGTTCAAGGGCAGCTGGTTTCCCTGTCCTCCTAAATACAATACATGGGAATTGATTTCCTTGACTCAGACTTGCTTTTTAGTCAGTATGCTTAAGGCAGTGCAGTCTTTATTTATACAGGGACTGTTCGAAGACCTTTACATACATCCAATTAGTCATCCTTAGAACATCAAATACAAAACCAGAGAGCGCCCAGTGGACCCCAAGTGTGAAAAAGTCATGTCTCAAGACACTGTGAAATGGTGTTTTATTATTTAAAAGCCCTGATTCATTTCAGTGGTTAATATTTCAAGGCCTCCTTCAGGTGGCAATAAAATGTATAAAGAGCAACACACAAATGTATGTATATAAACATCATAAATTATAGAAGCGTTCAAAGAACTCGACACTGCATTATAGGCTTACATACTTAGTCAAAGGAAAGAGTCGGCAGAAAAAGAGTCCACAGGGACTCCCGGAGCCTGGTAACAGATACTTGAGAAGACCTTCTGATGAATGAGTGTCTCCAATAGAGCTTACTGGCAACTGAAAATAAATGTACGCAAGGCACTGGATTTCTTTGCTCTGCTATTATCCCAGTCTTTGTGGAGATGCTGCTACTAATGATTAAAGCAGATGTTATCACTATATAGTTCTACTTACCCACAAGGAATGTAGATGGGGAAGGGGGAGCTTGGGAAGGGGAAAGCATCAGAGTATCTAATCTAGTCGTTTTTGCTGTAGCCATACAGGCTGGAAAAAGTGGTTTTGTAGTCCATCTAGGACAGTAGTTCCCAACATGTGGTCCATGGACCACCCGTGGTCCCCAAGAACTAAAATATGGTCTGCGGCCTCACTGTTATTACACCATTGTAATGAGAGCGACTGGTCTCACAAAATCCTCTTCTAGGGCTGAGGCAACAGGGATGTCGGGAGGGGAGTGGCTGACTACCCATGAAAGGCGCAACAACAAGCCTCCTGACTGCTGCTTCTCCTCCTCCCTCCCCCTGAGCTGAACCATTCCATGTGTTGCCTGGAAGCAGGGGCGACTTGGTGTCTTTGTTTTTAGGCCTGTCCCTGGGGCTATTTGGCATGCTGATTCAGAAAATTGCATTGGATAGACCAAAGCAGCTTTAGATTACTAAATATGGTTTCCTGTGGGCAAGCAGATGGCGACTACTGGATGGCATATGTTCTGTATCGAAAAATAGAGCTGATGTGGTCTATCCAATGCAATTTTCTAAATCAGCACCTCAAATAACCAACCCGAATCTACAGTTGACCAAAAAACTAATTCGTAACCCTTTTGTTGGAGCGTGGCCCCTGGTCAAAGTGGTCCCTCCCTCCCTGGGCAAGTCCTGCTTTCCAGCCTTCTGGCACATTGATCTTGGCCCCGCCCCCTCCTGCAGTCAGTCCCGCCTTCTATCCCACGTGAGTGAGTGGCGTGATGACATCTGGAAGAGTTCCCCCCTCCCTCTTTCACCTTCTAGCTGTTGCCTTCTGCCTTTTAAGGCTGTTTTCCAGAAGGAATCTCGAGGAGTGCCTAGGTGGTGTCAGAGCTGAGTGTCCGGATAGAGCCCTCAATGGTAGGAGTTCGTATCTGGTTCAGGAAGCAGCCACTTGACAGCCCCTCCAAATTTTTATTTTTTATCAGATAATGATGAAGTCGAGCCCCTGTTTCATTGACCTGCAGCAGGGAGTTCCAAAGTTCCTGCATATGTGGTCTGGCATCTCTAGCACAAAAGGCTGGGATTTGGCATCAAAAGACCTTCAGCCATTTCTACCTCTTTGTTTTCTTGCCTCACTTGACCTGAAGCCATGGACTCTTTGTGTACGGAGTTGAATGCGGACAGGCCAACAGGGGCAAGTCCTGAGTGATTTGAGAGACATAATTTTCTAAGGACTTCCGTGTATTTGGACTCTCCTCTGGCTATTAGCAAAAAGGACTTTTCTCTTATAGTTTTTCCCAAGGACACAGATGGACTTTCTTTCTACTCCCTGAATATGAAATAATTGTTTCCATGGACTCTCTCGCTATGAAATTGTATGAAATACCAAAGCTGTATGAAAGTCAAGCATGATATTTTCCTATATTTTCCTAGACTTCTGTGTAAGTTCTCCCTTTGCATGCCCTAACCCCCATGAAATGCCTAGAAACTGTATAAGAGTATTATTATTTCCTTTTCCTTCTATCCTTGTATTTTAAATTGTAACTTCTAAATGTTTTGTCTTGATGAAATGTACTTTGTAACAAAGATGAGTCATCCTGCCTGTAAGGAGCCCCAAACATTTAGGAAAAATCCAGCAAAAGCTTTTGCAAGATTGAAGAGTTTTAATTAGGTATCAATGGTTATTTCAAAAGACAGGAAAAGCCACCTGGCCACATCCTTTGTATAACATGGAGGGTCGTTTCACAAGACTCAAACCCAGGACATAGCCAAATTGCTACACATATTTACTTAAGAAAGATCCTACAAATAGAACACGCCACTTAGGAAATGACAGACGGCCAGACCCATGACCCAAAACCATGAAAACCATTTATTCAAGGACCCAAACAATAGGTGGTAAGATTGCAGGACTGCAAGGGGTCTTCCCTTGCCAATCAGACATGCTATAATCTCAAAACTTCATTAACACATCTATTAATTGATCAGGGATTCCTCTGTGACCCAGGAAAAGCCCTGTCTGTTTAGCCTCACATGGAAAATCCCACAATCTCTCACACATTTACTAAACAAAGAAAAACCATCAGAAGTGCATGCTACTGCCAGGAAATGTCATTAATTTTTCATCACCACACAAAGATAGCCAAACATCACCAGATTTAGGATTTCCTCCTTATCAATGAAACTTCATTAACACATCTTAATCTTCAAAACCCTGACTCATTATTCCATCCACCCCCCCTTCCTCCCAATTGGCTTAGACCCACAGCCAATTGAGGCAAGCGGGCAGTTTGAAAACTGTTCTGTTTTGGAAAAAGTATAAAAACGTATGTATTACATGTATGCTTTGTACTAGCATTGCCGAAGAATCGCGGTTAGTACCTCATTTCCAGCTGGATGAATAAAAAACTCAGTGGCTTTTCTTCAACCTGGTGAGATTTTTTATTGGGAAATTCAAGGGAAAGGGGATTGGCTTGCTGCCTTTCTCACCAGGCCATTTTAGACCCTCTTTTGATGGATCTAACTGGTTTGCCTTCAGGGCAAGATCCCCAAAATTTCTGTTCGTTACCATAGTAATAACTTTCTCTTTTGTGTGTAGTTTCTTTTTTGTGATAGTGCTTAATTGTTTGAAAACATGTTTTTAAAATTAGGGATATTAATATTACCCATGTCAAACCAATTTTGGTTTTATTTTGAATTTTATATAATAGTTTTCTTTTAAAAATTAATTTAAAAAATCAAGTCCCTGCACCTTCCCCCATCCCAGTGGCTTAGTATCCAATGCAATCAGTTTTCCTGTTCTCATTAGTGTGGGGTGTGGTGAGGGTATACAAACGTTTATATGCTACCTTTCCCCCCAAAAAGCTGTTGCCCAAAGCAATGTACAAAAGCAGAAGCACAGCAATGTATAATAAAACAATGTATCATTAAAATACAATTACCAGACAAACAGCAGCTTCCACCCACACACACTGCCTGCCGCCAAAAGCAAGAACATAGTCAAAGCCAATTAATAAACACAGAGAGAAGTTTGGTGTAATAGATTTTTTTCATTTGTCAATGAAACATAGAGAAGGCAATTATTGAGGAAGGAGGCAATTTCACACCCATGTATTTTTTATGACTAAGTATGATTCAAGAAATAACTCCTCAAAACAGAACAGATAATCCGATTGGTAAAAAAAAAAGGTCAGATTTCACATCTTGCATCTTTCTTGTATATCAAGACTAGCTCTGACAGGTTAACTAAATCCACAAATTGACATTACTATAAAAGCAAGATTTGAACTGGCTGGATTTTCCTTCTTTATAGTGCATGTTTACTTGGATGCCTCATCAAAGTTTGAGAAAGTTACTTCTTGGACCACATTGCTTACAATCCCTGGCCAAGATGGCCAACTTTTCCTGGCTCTGGTCTGAGAATGTTCCACTGGGCTGACTTCCAAGTAAGTGTAGTTGACTCAGGATTGCAGCGTTAGCTACTAAGCTGAAACAGCTCTGACAAAATCAAGGCTCCTTTGTAGCATTATCTGATGAGACCTGTGAGGCTGTTTTACTTGCACTTGTCAATTAGGGGCTACTAGTTCCAGTAATTCAGAATTTATTTTATTTACTACACTTACAGTCTACCTCATTGCCTAAAATTTAGCTAAATCAAGGTGACTAAAATATAGTATTACCTTGGTTATCTGCAGGAATAGGAGTTCCCAGTGGCACAATGAGTTAAACCCCTTGTGCCAACAGATCTGAAGACCGACAGATCAGAGGTTTGAGTCTGGGGAGACCGCAGATGAGCTCCCTCTGTCAGTTCCCGTTCTCCATGCGAGGACATGAGAGAAGCCTCCGACAAGGATGGTGAAAACATCAAAACATCCGGGCATCCCCTGGGCAACATCCTTACAGACGGCCAATTCTCTCACACCAGAAGTGACTTGCCGTTTCTCAAGTTGCTCCTGACACACACACACACACACACACACACACACACACAAATCTGCAGGAATGATATCTGCTGTTTCATTCACCAATGTCTGACAAAATATATCCTAGCATTTTCTAGGTCCTCCAGCTTAATTTGTCTGTCTGGACTAAAAGTTTGAAAGTCTGACTGATTTAAGGCAGTTGCCTGTGTTGTTTCTCTTGGATTTGTATGTTTTGCACTCTTGGATCGTTTTTGTAAAAATATAAACCAGTTAACGAAGCAAATGTATTCCTGGGCATTCTTTTGATAGAACATTTGGTACCTGAAGCAAAAAATAACAGGCATATATATTAGGTTGGTTTATATTGCATTATACTTTCTCCAGAAAAGAAGTTCCACATGGTTCAGTAAATGTTTTATTCAAAACTTAGCAACATGCATAATATTAAATGAACTAAGTCAAGTATATGATGAAATGAACATCATGCGTAGTTCACATTTGACGAGTCTACACACACCCTTGCCAGAGAAATAAAATATGCCACGCATATGAACACTAAAGAACAAGTAGTTTACTCTTCGTAGTTCAGAACAACACATATACAATCATATGATCAGTTACATCAACTCACATAATGTCCTTTTATGAGATATTTAAAATGGTATTTCTTTGTTCATGTGGATAATCTCTTTTAGCTGCTCATGAAGCAAGAGCACACGCCAAACTCTGTCTCTCTTTGCTTCTCTGTCAGCCCCTGAATAGCTCAAACCTGAGAAATGTAAGAGTATCCAAAAGTCCCAGGCTCAGCCATCTCCCTGGGCATTGTCCAGCCAATCAGCTATGCTCATCTTATTTTACAGCTGACACACACACACGCTGAGTTATTAGATGCTCCAACAAAATAAATATTGCATAAGTAAACAAAAACACGCTGTGCAGCGGTTCCCAAACCATGTTTCATGGAATCCTATGATGCAAAAGAGGTTCAGTGAAAAATGTTAAACAACACATTTAAGATTAATTTTAAAATAAAACCACATAAGGCCAACTGTTTGATTTACAGCTCCCATAATACCTATTTTACTACAACAATTGCTATCAGGTATGTAGTTACTGAGTAGTGACTAAACATTTCAGCATTCTACAGCTAGAGTGATTCATACGTAGTCAATTTTTTAATGTTGATTTCACGTCTTTTTTAATTTTTTCTTTCCTGTACAGTTTTTGAAATAAGCGACATTTGTGATATTGGAATATTATTCCTAAAACATAACATGAAACTACCAAAAATTAGACCTTATATAGGAAATAGGGAGATGTATTTGAACTAACATACAATGATCCAGATTTTGATTACAGGTTACGACCTATGCTGGATGGGGTTACACTCCCCTTGAAGGCACAGGTTTGCAGCTTGGGAGTTCTCCTGGACCCATCGCTGAGCTCGGAACCTCAGGTTTCAACAGTAGCTAAGGGGGCTTTTGCACAATTAAAACTTGTGCATCTGTTGTGCCCGTACCTTGAGAAGTCAGACCTGGCCATGGTGGTTCACGCTCTCGTTACATCTAGGATAGACTACTGCAACGCGCTCTATGTGAGGGTTGCCTTTGATGACTGTTCAGAAGCTTCAAATAGTACAATGATAGGCAGTCAGGTTAATAACTGGGGAGGCGTACAGGGAGCACACAACTCCCATTGTGTGTCAGCTCCACTGGTTGCCAGTTTGCTACAGAGCACAATTCAAAGGCTTACAAAGCCCTATAGGGCCCCGACCAGTCTACCTGTCTGAACGCATCTCCTATGAACCACCACAGAGATTAAGATCTTCCGGGGAGGCCCTGCTCATGGTCCTGCCACCGTGACAGGCGCGACTGGTGGGGATGAGAGAGAGGGTGTCACGACCTGACAATGGTTTTGGAGATTATTAATTAAAATAATACTCCCGGTAGTACTGCCACCAACCTAATGTTCAAATTAGGATTTTGGATTGTGTATTAAGAGGTTTACTTGGTAGTGCTTTTAACCGAGCCGCCCAAAACAACCACACTGTGAGGAACTAAAAGATAGAGAGATGGAGGCTTCTTAAAGTTAACAAATAAAAAGAATTTATTAATTAACAAACAGCTATCAATGAGGCACAGATCATAATGGTTCTACAGAGAGGCAACAATAGCGTTCGGTTACTGATAATAATATGCTGGAGCGTGCAGTTACAGATAATAATATGCTGGAGCGTGCGGTTACAGATAATAAAATGCTAAGTGTGTGGTTACAGATAATAGTTCACTAAGCTTAGATCTTAACAATACTTTAGTCAGTACTGAGTCTTGACTAAAATATAAACCTGTCACCCTATTGTCTGAAAATAGCCGTGAACAGCTGGTTCCTACTAGGGGCTTCTATCCACCAGAAGTCCTCCTGAGTCTTGCCCGACTGAGTTAGCTACCTGCTAACTCCCAGCCTCAGAACCCACCTTTCCCTCTATACACTGAGGAGACAAGGTGTTTAGTCTGACTCTACAAAGTCAGCCCTAATGGCTCTAACCTAACTATCAGTGTCACCCCAAACACCCTGGATGTGCCACTATAGTAACAGACTGATCAGAATCTATGGCTGAGGCTTGGAGGATATTGTCACTCCAACCTCAAACCACGACAGCTAGAGCTGAGATGTCTCTCAATCAAAGCTCTGCCCAAGACTGAGGATCTTTCTGACAAGATCCCTCCTCTAGTCAGCTCTGCTCCTCCCCTCTGGCACTCAGCCAATCACAGGGCACTCCCTATCTCTGAGCAGGCTTGACTCTAAGGCCACGCCCCCTCTCTGGCTATGACCTCCCCCTGATGGCTGCTAGCTGCAAATCCCTTACCAAAATGGATGCCAGCTATCTTCCAAAAGAAACACAAAACTTCCAAGCAGGCTTTCCACCCACTTAGAAAAGGGCCGAGTTCGTGGATTGCCCGAGCGTGACTAGACAACAAATTCCAGGTCATGGGGGCCACAAATGAAAAGGCCCGCTGTCTTGTACTGGACAGGTGGCAGGAGCGGGGTGATGGAATGGCCAACAGGTTCTGCTCTTCCGAGCGCAGTGATCTCGGGGGAATATACGGGGTAAGGCGGTCCCTTAGGTACTCAGGCCCTAGACCGTGCAAGGCCTTGAAGGTTAACACCAGCACCTTGAAGGCAATCCGGTACTCAATGGGCAGCCAGTGCAGTTGCCGCAAGATGGGCGTGATATGCTCTCTCACCGGTGCTCCCACCAGCAAGCGAGCAGCAGCATTCTGCACCAGCTTGAGTTTCCGGACTGTCGACAAGGGAAGACCCACGTAGAGGGCGTTACAGATTAGATCGCCCCTCTCCCTCCTGCCCTTCGGAAAGATGGTAAAATCTTGGCTGTGGGACCAAGCCTTTGGAACAGTGCAATAAGACAATAGGAAACTTTACCCTGCTGACCAGATCCAGTATGGCTGATCTGAGATGGTTTTAAACAATTGATTTTAAAGTGGAGATAATTGATTTTAGTGTTTATGTATGTAGTTTATTTTATGTTCCGGCATTGAATATGTTGTGCTGTGCCCTGAGTCCCCTTCGGGGTGAGAAGGGCATAATATAAATGTTTTACATAAATCAATAAAGAATTTGATTGAAAAAATCAGGGATAGAGTTAGGGTTCTGCAGAAAATAAACAACTTTTGAAGGGTTCCATGACCAAAAACGTTTGGAAACCAGTTTTAGAGAACAATGAAAGTGATGACTTTATCGTTACTAGCATCTTCCTCTTTGTGTCTCCGTTTTGGTGTCCCAATGCTGAAAGGCATAAGGCAAGCATAGTGTCTTGTCTCTCTGTTTTGCTGTTTTCTATTATGGATTCTGGAAAGAGATGCAATTTATCTTGCCAATTGTAGGCAGACACTCACTGATAGTATCAACTAGAGCAGAATTCCCATTTTTTCCTGCTCTAGCTTCTTTGCATTATTTACTGCAGACACAGCCTACAACTTGATACTGAAAGTTTGTATTCTTCCAGCCGTGCAAATTTTGCTTTAAAAAGGACAAAAAATGAGGCTGAAATGTGAGACCTAGTAACGCTTTAAAAGACTTTGAAGACAGGAGTTTCATTGTCAGTGACTTGTTAACTGAAGTATGCCTCCTTAGATTTTTGTGGGAAGTGACTCTGGCAGATTGGAATTGCTAACTATGATGGCTGCTCCGATCCACTAAATGTCACTGTTTTGTGATATCCTGCATTTGTATTCTCAGATTTTTTAGTGAATGAAGGAAATAATTAGTGCTGACTTACCTCTAATTAGAACAGAGCGGTCTTTCCTCTGACATATCTTGTAGCACTCCCCCTGGATAATGTGGGTGTAATAAGGTCTTATCCATCATTAGTGTCTGATAAATCTCTGAACCCTTTTCAGGGAATTAGTTGGCACTTGACAATATTCTAATAATTTCTCCATTATCCACCTTTTTTGTTCAACAGCCTGAGTTTAAGCTTCACGAGGCCCCATCCAAACTTACTGCTAAGAGGGATTTTTTGACCTTGGCTTATTTTTTATTTTTTAATTTATAGTATTTATATTCTGTCCTTCTTACCCTGAAGGGCACTCAGGGCGGATCACATTGCACACATACACAGTAAACATTCAATGCCATTTTTAAGATGTACAAGACAGACAGATAAAGGTATTTTGACATTTCAACTTTGGTGTCTGGAGGTTATGCTCTATTCCAGCCACAGGGGGGTGCTGTTGTATCATCCACTATGACGTCAAGTCTTTTTGATTGTATTTCCTTCTTGCCACTCACAGCTTAGCTGTTTTTAAACTGCTTAGGTGGACAATAAGCTACGCTTAACAGTCAGGTGCTCAATCCGACTAGGGCTTCGAATTTGCCACCCTCTGGTCAGCAGTGATCTATTGCTACTAGTAATTAACCAGCTGTTCTACAGCCTGGTTTAGTATATTCATTTAATTCGGTGGTACAGTATCACCCACTTTTTCTGCCAAAAGATGTTTTATATCCTTCAGTGGCAGAAGTGAGCAATCTTCAAAATCATAGCAAGATTATGGTTTGCACATACAGTTTACCTTGGATAGGCAGCAGTTTGCAGAAATAAAATAGATGCTTTTTGAATACACAGTAATTGTCAGATTATTGTATTTTGAATGGCAGTTCATGAGTCAGCACAAGATGTATTTTCTGCAGTGTGACATGTTTGACACCAGATGGCGCTGTCTCGGGACTGATGAATGGAATGTTGAGGATTTGTCAGTTAAGATTTGTCAGTTGGGAATTGTCCGTTGAAGAGGACAGTTAGGATTAAATATTTGTGAGGAAAGGATGTTTAGGAAGGTAGCTGTAATTGCTGTTGTTTTTCCATGCTTAGCTTGTTATTGTTAAATTCAATTCAATACAAAGTTATATTTTTACCTTGTGAATTGAATGAGAGTGTCATTATTCACACGAACAGAGACTGGAGGTTTTTTGGGCCGATGAGGAATTAACATTCTATATTTCTGTTGCCTATTCCGCTGTGGCATAAATACTCTTGAAGAGAAAAACTCTGTTATGGTACAGAACAAGTAAATATAAATATAAAAGCCGCTCCACTAACACCCTCACATACTTAGAGGTGATATGGCTGAATTTACAAAGGCTTAATGGCCTTTTCTAAATCTGATGTTTTGCTACATTGGATCCTACAAATATCTCACATTATAATGGCAGCTCAGTATAACGTGCAAGGACCAATGACTGTCTTTTCTCTTGACCTTTTTATAGCAATGAACGTGAGATGGACGAATCACAACTGAGTGAATTCAACAAAGCACCTTTAAAATAACAGGTTTGTTATTATTACACATACAGTTCACTTCTCTGCACTAAGGTAGTATTTTAATCACATTGTGAGAAGGGATTCATTTGATCATAGGTGAACGTCAATGTCTTTTTGAACAGCAACTCCCATTGTAGTTTTAATATAATATAATCCTACATTTCTCTGTTCAATCTGAGACCCAAAGTTGCTCATAATAGAAGTGAAATCAACATTCAGTGAAAACAATAGCACAAACCAACAAGTATTTTTCATCAGATATAATTTTAGGTCATTCTTACAGAGTTTTTTTGCACTGAATTCAGATTTTTATTTTTTCTCTATTTTTGCGATGAGGCTAATCGGATAATTAATCTATGCACTAATATCAATTGAGCAAAAAACTCTATAAGAATGACCTAAAATTATATCTGAAAAATACTTGTTGGCTTGTGTTGCACGGATACAGCGAGTGAGACGGGGCGAGGTTGTCTCCGGGGGCATCCCACTTCCTTGTCGGGTGCCCCAGGGGGCAATTCTCTCCCCTTTGTTATTTAACATCTACGTCCGACCACTTGCTCGGTTAGCACGCAGCTTCGGGCTGGAGTGTCACCAATATGCGGATGACACCCAGCTCATTCTGGGGATGGAAGGCCAGCCTGACTCCGTACCTGATAATTTCCATCGTTGCCTTGAAGCCGTCACTGGATGGCTGCGAGCCAGTAGGTTGAAGGTGAATCCAGCTAAGACGGAGATCCTGTGGCTGGGTCGTCCGGGTACGGGAGAGATCCGGCTTCCGACCCTGGACGGGCGATACCGCCCCGTCTCCATCTGTGAAAAGTTTGGGAGTCACTTTTGACTCCGAGCTGTCAATGGAGAAACATATCTCCATTGTCAGCGGAGTGGCCTTCCACCACCTCCGACAGGCGAGGAGGCTGGCTCCCTACCTGTCCTGTCATGACCTAGCCACAGTGGTCCAAGCCACGGTCATCTCAAGATTGGACTACTGTAATGCCCTCTACATTGGCCTTCCCTTGTCGATGATCTGGAAGCTTAAGTCTATACAATGAGCTCACCTTATGCTTATGATGGTGGAGGAATTAAGAATATTAAAATTCATGTGGGCTAATATAGGGAGACATGGTCTTTCAGATAGTCTGGACCCAAGCCAGATATGAGGGATTCCTGGCATGAAGGGATTTGCAAATGGGATCATTTTTCTGCTTGTTGTGCAGTAAAGACTCATCACACTAGAGCAGTGGTTCCCAAACATTTTTGGCATACCACCCCCTTTCCAGAAAGTAATTTACAATATTTTATCCCCTAGAAATTATTTTTTAAAAATTTTAATAGCAATTAAACAGAAAGATATATGTATTAATGTTTCTACTTTTTTTGTAAAATATAATAAAGAAAGGTGTAAATTAGAGACATCAAAGTTTGAAATTATGAAATTTATTAAACTTAAGAATAGAAAGGTAATACAAAAAAAATTAAAACATTCGAAACCATCTTAATAAGAAGGATGAACCTGGCATACTGCGACCAATCTAGTAATCCTCGGCTCTATTTTCGTCAGAGGTAATCTCAAATCACCGCGATTGACTATTTGCAATTGGTTTCTTTTTTTTGTTAATAAATTGGTTACCACACTGAATCCCGTTCCACTAAATATGTTGAAGGACATTATTATTATTGTTATAAGACTCAACCAGTTGGAAGGGACCCCCAAAGGTGGTATTATTATTATTCTTAGAATGGCCTGATATGAAAAAAAAGCAAATATAACTGTCAAGCAACCAGAAACGTCATTGATCCTGCACCTACCAATCACAACAATGGAACTGCATCTCACAGTCCGCATTTTTCTCTTATTATTCTATCATTGGTGGGGGTTCAGAGTGCTCTTTGGATTATAGGTGAGCTAAATGACATTGTGATTTGTTTTATGGTTTGAACTAATGCTACATGTACTGGTTTTGAATGATTATGAAATTGTTTTAATGTTTATCTCTCTCTCTCTCTCTGGCATTACTTCACATACGAAGATTCTTAGGAAGGACTCATCCCACGCTTTTTACAAGCGTGTTGATGACTAAAAAGGTCAATCTGAGATAGGCAAGTCCAGTTGCAGAAAGCACAGCAGAAAGTCTCCTTGGGTGATGTTGTTTCCAAGTTGTGGTTCTTTCTGCATTGTCATTTCTCTTTGAGACCCGTTTGGCATGTCTGCTGGAAAGAGGTTGGAGCATTGTAGATAGTGCGTCTCCATGCCTCTTGATGTGAGGCCAGGGTGGACCATTGTTGGTGATCAATCTGGCCGAGCCTGAGATGTTGTTTCAGAGAGTCCTTATATCTCTTTTTTGGGGCACCTCTCTTGGGCTGATCCGTTGTGGGTTCACCAAGAGGTAGTATCTTTGGGAGGCGGTGGTCCTCCATCCTAGAGACGTGCCCTGTCCAGCGCAGTTGTGTTTTCAATAGCATGGCCTCAATGCTGGTGATCCCTGCTTTCTCAAGCAACATTTGTCACATAGTCGGTCCAGTGTACATTTAGGATTGAGCGAAGACAGCGCTGATGAAAGCGTTCGAGGAGTTGTGGGTGTTGGCGATAGGTGACCCATGTTTCAGACCCATAAAGGATGACAGTACGATAGCTGTGTACACACTATTTTTGTGTATTTTTATGTATGTGATTGTGATTATATTATTGTAATTGTGTTGTAGCGGCCTTGTACCGTTACTAATGTAAGCTGTCCTGAGTCCCCTTCAGGGGTAGAGAAGTGACGGGGTACAAATACCAGAAACAAATAAAATCAATAAAATCCCAGCAACTACAACTCACAAAAGTCAAGGTCTATTTTCTTCAAACTCCACCAGTGTTCACATTTGGTGGAGTGCCAGATTTGGTTCAGATCCATCATTGTATGAGTCCACATTGCTCTATGGATGTAGGTGAACTACAACTCCAAAACTCAAGGTCAATGCCTACCAAACCCTTCCAGTATTTTTTGTTGGTCATGGGAGTTCTGTGCGCCAAGTTTGGTTCAACCCCATCGTCGGTGGTTCAGAATGCTCTTTGATTGTAGATGAACTATAAATCCCAGCAACTACAACTCCCAAATGACAAAACCAATTCCCCCAACCCACCAGTATTCAAATTTGGGTGTATTGGGTATTTGTACCAAATTTGGTCCAGTGAATGAAAATACATCCTGCACGTCGAGTATTTACATTATGATTCATAACAGTTGCAAAATTACAGTTCTGAAGTAGCAACAAAAATAATGTTATGGTTGGAGGTCACCACAACATGAGGAGCTGTGTTAAGGGATTGTGGCATTAGGAAGGTTGAGAACCACTGTTGTACTGTATTCATTGGCACGATGGTGACCCTTCAACAAAAGACATTAGTGTTATGCAATTCAGCAAGACTAAATCTGTAACTGTAGTGCAGTGTGCATTTTGTCTGTGTTTGTGAATTGACCTGCCAGTGCCAAAGAGATTTCGTCATTGGTACCAACAATTTTAGAAAACAGGCTGTTTATGTAAGGGGATGAGACATTGAGTCCATCATTTTGAAACATCCTGTGCATCCAAAAGAATGCCATGGCCAACTTCCTCAGAATAAATGCTGTGAAGAAAACCCTGTGATAGTGTTGCCATAGACACAACAACTCTCTGTTTGTGTATAGTTGGACCTTCATACCCACAAATTCTGTATCCACAGATTCAACTATCCACTGCTTAAAAAGTCCAAAAACAAATCTTGATTTAACCATTTTATAAGGGATACAGTTTTACTATAGGCTATCATGGCTAGCATCCACAGATGGATACATGAGGGACCTGGAATCAAACACCTGTGGATATCAAAGGCATGCTGCATTTGGAGTCAAAACTTGCATATTCCTGAAAGGTCACCATCCTCTTTGGAGCTTCTCCTCCTTAAGAAATGCTCCCTGGGTAAGTACTGCATCCCTCAAGTGCCTTCTTGCTTAGGAGGAAGGAGGGGAGAACCCGCAATAGTATGATTGAATTGCCTCTAAGGCAGCCATTCAGTGCTTGCAGTTGGGAAGAAGACCTATGCCTCAGCAGGTTACCCATCTGCTACAGTATTGGCACTTTAGACAAGTGATAAAAAGCCTGTTAGCCTAAAACAATTCATCATTAATGAAATAATCAATGTCAGGCTAGTCAAAGGATCGACTGGCCAATTAACTGGCATGGGCCTTTATACACAACAACAAAGACTGGCTTTTACCATTCGTGTGGCTCTCAATGAAGCCTTTCCTGAATTCTCCATAGAAAAGCTAATTATAATCACACTATTTGCTCTGTGATTCTTCTGGGAATCTTTCCCCCTCCATTCCCCACAGAAAACAGGGAAGAGGTTGCAGAGTGAGAAGGACGTGGCCAAGCAAAGGTTGCTAGCACCACCTCATGGTGATTTTGAAGATCACAATCGCATCACTTCCTGAGGAAACTCAAGAAGCAAATACAGGTTCAGCATACTTTATCCAGCATTCTCAAGTCCAGAATACTCCAAAATTAGACATTGTTGCCATGAATAGCTGAGACAGTGGCCCTTTTGCTTTCTATTCATTCAAACTTTGTTTCATGCATAAAATTATTTAAAATATTGTATAAAGTTATCTTCAGCCTGTGTAGAAGATCTATATGAAAGACACATGAATGTGACATTTAGACTTGGATCCCATCTCCAAGATATCTCATTATGTACACATATGAAAATACAGACATTCCAAAATAAAAATATTCTGACATCCAAGAGAATTTTTGGTCCCGAGCATTTTGAAAAGGGATATTCCCGGAATAAAGTAAATAACGCCCTGCTATGTTCAAAATCTGCAAATGTCCTTAGAAGCACTTTAATTACCTGTTGGTTGTCTGCCCCACATTGTCCTTGAAACCTTCCTGCTTTATACAATCTAACTCTATCTGCATCAAGTGTTTTATTTATTTTAAAAATTTTAATATTCACATTTGCCCCGCCCGAAATGGTTTTAAATTGTCTGTTACTTCTTATGTTTGAGTTTTATTGATTGTATTTTTTATATTTGCTGTTGTATTGTTATTATGTGTTATTGGGCTTAGCCTCATGTAAGTTGTCCTGAGTCCCCTTGGGGAGATGGTGGTGGGATATAAATGAAGTTAATAAATAAATAAAACCTGTTTTATAAAATCTCAGCATGAGTATACAGTGTTCCTTCACTTATCACGGGGGTTCTGTTCCAGGAACCCCCGTGATAAATGAAAAAGCGCAATGTAGGGATGCTATACTGAATATGTACAGTATAGCTCTGCCCACTCCTCTTTCCCCCTCCCCTCTCTCTCTCTCCTCTCCCCCCCTTCCTTCCTCCCTCCCCCTCCCCTTGCTGGAGCCACCTTTCTCCCTCCCTCCCTACTTCCCCACTGGCATGGGGTTCTCACCCGGTTGCCAGAGAAAGAGCAACTGAGAAGAAGCCCCGGCAGAAGCTGCCTTGGCAGCTGCCCTCTCCAGCCCCAGAGGAAGAAGCCCCGGCAGAAGCTGCCTTGGCAGCCCTCTCCACACCCCTTGCTGGCGCCACTTCAGCAAGTGGGGGTTATAGATCTGTGTATACAGTGTTCCCTTGGTACTTGTATTTTAAATTAATTTTTTTGGATAAATCGCGAAACAGCAAGTCCACGGGAAGCAAACCGCAGAGTACCGAGGGAACACTGTATGTGTGTGCAAGTCTGTCCTACTGACAGCACAATTCTGTGCATGCTTCATGGGAAATAAACTACTAAGTGTTGACCCACTGTTCTTGTTGTTGTGTTGTTTCCGACATAGGATGGCCCTAAGGTAAAATAGGAAAAAATTGGATTATGAGTAGATAATCCCACCACAGTTGTGTGTGGAATCTACAATGGCACTGCCTTAGCAGCTATCCTTGCAAGTTAAGAAAAGTATAACTCTTCTATTAAATTTGGCCATCCAAATAGAAAAGGAAAAGCAGGCGAAGAAAAAGCATCTCACTGGATGCATTTTGGAAAAAGTCTTCAGAAAGTTTCTAGAAGGTTCTACATGCTTTTGGTTACTTTAAGCAAGGTTTACCTGACCAGACTGTGCCTATACTGGACAAATAAAACAGACTCATTTTGCAACTACTGAGAGGAGTCCACATGACAAATGGTTGCTTTTCTAAGAGAAATACCCATCATTAATCTGGCACAAAGGGAACTGCAGTTTACTCACACGTAAAATAACCTGAGTTTCCAGAAAAGTGTGAGGTAAACAGCCAATATTTTAACTGTTTCCCTCAGGGGAAAAAGAAACTGAGACTGGATCAACACTGCAATATAATCCAGATGATCAAATCAGATAATCCACATTCTTTTCTTTGAACTATATCAGGCATGGGCAAACTTTCTAGCTTGGTGGCTGCATGATGGGCTGGAGTGGGGTAGGCGAGCCAGGAGGAAGGGGGTTCTCCTCAAGCCCACTCCCTGCCCTCCCCCCTTCCTCTTCCGTTTCAGAGGCAGAAAGTGAGAGAAAGACAGGAAACATTTGGATCCCAAAAGGGTTAGCCTTGGTCAGGATGAGATGGTTGACGGGACCCCATATTGCCCATTCCAGATATACAATCCTAGAAACCTAAAGCTGGAAGAGACACCAAGGGCCATCCAGTCCAACTCCCTGCCATGCAAGAAGACACAATCAAAGCACTCCCAATAGACAAACTCTGTAGGAAAGCCTCCAGAGAAGAAGACTCCACCACACTCTGAGGCAGCTATGCCACTCTTCATGAAGTTCTTCCTAATCTTTTCAGGTGAATCTCTTTCCCTGCCATTTGAAACCATTGCTCCCTTGTGCCCTGGTCTCTAGAGCAGCAGAAAGTCAGTTCCGCCCCCTCAATGGGTCACCCTTTTAAATCTTGAAACATGGTTCTTATGTTCCCTCTCTACCTTCTCTTCTGTCAGATCAACATCCCCCAGGAGGAAGGAAAAAGAGAAGGAAGGAAGGAAGGAAGGAAGGAAGGAAGGAGAAAGGGAGAGAGGGAAGGAGGGAGGAAAAGATGGACAAAACGGTGGAGAGGAAGAAAGGAGGCAGGGAGAAAGATGGAGGTAAAGAAGGAAGGGAAGGATGGAATGAGGAAGGAAAGAGAGAAGGAAGGAAATGATAATGAGACAGAAGGGCCTGAGAAAAGAGCCCCAGGGGCCGCATCCAGGCCTCAAGCCTGGGTTTGCCCATACCTGAACTAGATTATATGAGTCTACACTGCAATATCATCCAGTTCAAAGTAGATAATCTGGATTTTATGTGGTAGTGTAGAAGGGGCCTAAATCTACACTGTCTGATAATCTGGGATCAGGTCCTAGGATATAGCCTAAAACATAACATTTTGCTGCTCCTCTCATTGCTCTGCCAAATGCAAAATGTCAAGGATCATGGAAACCTATTGTATATGGAGAAGCTCACACTCAACCCTGACATATCTCACCAGAAGGAGGACAGCATATTGCATATTATGACATGCTGGCAGAAGCATAATTTCCAGAGGGGGTCAAGATTCATTCAGCTATAACAAAGGCAACATCTGTGGCTGGCAGCCTTAAAAGGACACCTGTGCATGAAAAATCCTACTGAAGAATAACTGATAGTTAGACAACAAGCCATACATATTTGGATTTCTGCAAGGATTTGGGTGGAATAAAGGAACATAAGAACATAAGAACATAAGAAGAGCCATGCTGAATCGGACCTCAGCCCATCTAGTCCAGCATTCTGTATCACACAGTGGCCCACCAGTTGTACACGGGGATCTCTAGCAGAAGGGAGGGCAAAACCCTCACCTGCTCCCGACCCCCCACAACCAGTACCCAGGGAAATCCTGCCTACCTCAACCAACTCCGAGGTGGCACTTGAATGTGAGATATGAAATATGAAGTTTCAGATATAGTTTCCTCGGGTGCTGAAAACCTTACCCATATTAAGGAGAAACACAACAAATTCTCATTTGCTGTTTGATAGATTGATTTTACATTTGCTTTTCTCCCAGTGTGGGACCTAAAGTGGATTACAAAATAGATGAGAACATAATTCTCCTCAAAAGCAAACACAATATTAAAACAGAAAGCAAACATAGTATTAATTTTTAAAATGGTCATAGTTCCTTCCTATTAATTAACCAATTGTCAGTAAATAAACAATCATATTAAAAGTAGAACAAGTCAACAACATTTTGAAAACACAGCAGAAGGAGGCAGAAAGTAGTGTCCCTCAATTTTTTTTTTTAAAAAACCCTATAAAAACAGTTCATTAAAAGAAGGAGAGCAGAGAGAGGCCCAAGCTTGCTTCATATGAAAGGGAAGCAGTAGCTATGGAGAAATCTTTGTGCTATGTCCTCACCAAGGCCCAATCTACACTGCCATACAATCCAGTTTCTGAATCCAGATTATCTGCCTTGAACTGGATTATATGGCAGTATAAATACATATAACCAATTTCAAAGCAGATAATCTGGATTCAGAAACTGGATTATAAGGCAGTATAGACCCAACCCAAATGTATCTGTGATTTCAGTGGAAGTGGAGAAAAATCTTCCCACAAAAAACTCAAATTCTAGGATCGCTCATATGGGGAGATATAATCTTTCAGATTAGTCCTGTTTGAAGTATTGGTACATGCACCAAAGATGGTCCTTGATAAATTTCCAAGACAAAAACACAATTACAGGCAAAGGGGCACAAATATAGTAATGCTTCCTGGCATACTGGGGGAGGATACTAGTCCCTGTAGTGATTTCTGCCAT
Organism: Anolis apletophallus; assembly: GCA_030556195.1. Taxonomy (NCBI): domain Eukaryota; kingdom Metazoa; phylum Chordata; class Lepidosauria; order Squamata; family Anolidae; genus Anolis; species Anolis apletophallus. The sequence continues at coordinate 48,061,228 of JARBWK010000002.1, read as the reverse complement.
TACTACGAGGCAGATGGGTTTTTAAGTACACTTGTTGGTATAATGGCCAAATGTTAACAACTGTCCAATGATATTGAAAGAGCTAAAATTATTAGTCATTTTGATATTTGTTTGCATTAGCTTTGCTGAGAACACAACAAAGGAATAAATATTCCTGTTTCCAACCTGTCTGATATTTTTCATAGCTGTGATATGGGTCACTTTAAGGCACACAGAGCAACAAATGGCAGGTGGAGATAGGAACCACTTGAACACTAATGTAGTTTCTGCTCTCTATTGCCCTCAAGAGTCAATCCTCTGTCATCTTCACCTGGGAGGAGGGGCTGCACATTAGCCTTGTGACCCCATAGTCAACAGCCATCAAGAATTGGGTTGCTGGCTAGGCAATTATGTGTGGACTTAATTGGTTGTCTAGGAGGGCACTTCTAACTTTGACTCACTGCATGCTGGACCCCATATGTTCAGTGGTCAGGTTCTCATAGTAGCGAAATTACTGTTTGCAGCAGCATGGCACCACAAAGCTTTTTTCTCCTCCTCACAAAAACGTAAGTTTCACAAGCATTATTTGACTGGAGTCCCTCAATTGTGAAGGCAGTGGTCCTAGTATAGCTCTGTGTTCCTTGCTTGCAAGTTGTTCATCCAACTACTAGTTTTAAGAAAATGCAATACCATCACATTTTCAGAAGTTGTACTGGATTTACTTGAAAATGTCCTTCTTGGTTATGTATTTCTTTTTAAAAAGTTGATGGACTCTATAAGCTAGCTGGCATTGCCACCCCCCTCCCTCGAGAGGAAGTTACTGCCAATTGCGAGAGAAATAAGATTGAACACTGTGAAAGCCACCAACTATATGACTATTAGCCTCCTCCCAGTAGACTCAAATCAAGGAAAAGTTTCATGAGAACCACCACTAGTCTAAATGTTCCTCCTGCAACAGCAAGAATATCCATGTGGGCAGCAAAATCAGGCAATTCCAACTAGATGCCCCCCTTGAGGGTCTTCCTCCAAGAGCAAACCAAGAATGGGAAACCTGGAAGTTCCTGAATAGGCTCAGAAGTGGAGTTGGCAGATCAAAAGACAACTTGTCAAAATGGCACAACCTAGAAGAACCCTCCACCTTGTGTGATTGTGGACAGCTCAGCAGCTGTATGCTGAGGAAGACTTGTTTAAAGATACAGACAAAGCAGTTGCTATTGCTCCTTTTGGTCTAAAACTATCTAGCAGCTTGTGGTCCTTTTATTTTATCAGTTTTAGATTTAACTATGCAATGCTTTTGACGCTAAATGTACTGTATTTCTTTGCAAACCTAGCATTAGAAGGATTACTCTTCTTCTTCTTTGGGGGGTGTAAACATTTGAGACTCATATAACGGTTGTGTAGAAGCAGTTGATTGATTGATTGATTTTATTATTTATGAGTCGCCCTCCACGTCAGTGCTCCGGGCGACTTACACATAAAACACATAAAAGAGTCCAATAGTTAAAAGCTAAAAGAATAGGAAAATTAATTAAAATAGTTCCAGTAACTCAGGCTAAGTCTGGAAGGTGCCCTTAGCCATAAGCCTTTCGGAAGAGCCAGGTCTTCAGTGCGGTCAGGAACTGGGGCATGTCCCGGATAGCTCTCTGATCCGCCGGCATCAAGTTCCAAAGAACAGGGGCCGCGATGGAAAAGGCTCTCCGTCTCGTGGTGTCGAGGCGGGCCTCACTCACACCTGGGATGCGGAGAAGGTCCCTGTTTCCTGAACGCGGTGACCTTAAATGAGCTGGTTCAGACAAGCGGTCTTTTAAATAAGCTGGGCCGGCGCCATGGAGGGCCTTAAAGGTAAGAGACAAGATCTTGTGGATGGCTCTGAGCTCGACTGGCAGCCAGTGCAGGCGCTGTAGAGATGGCACGATATGGCATCTCAGTGGTGTCCCAGTGAGGAGTCTGGCGGCTGCATTCTGCACTAGCTGGATTTTACGAGTGGTTGACTGCGGCAACCCCACGTACAAGGCATTACAGTAGTCCAGCCGTGATGTCACTGTGGCATGGACCACCGTAGCCAGCGCATCTGATGGAAGGTAAGGTGCCAGTTGACGTGCCTGGCGTAGGTGGAAAAAAGCTCCCTTACTTGTCGCAGCAACCTGGGCCTCCAGTGAGAGTCTCGAGTCTAGTATCACACCGAGACTCTTCACCGACGGGGCCGGGATCAGCGGCTCTCCCTCAAAGAGAGGCAGCGGAATGGGTGGCTCTGGGCATCCCGGCCATAGAATCTCAGTCTTTGATGGATTGATCTTGAGTTTGTATGAGCGGAGCCATCTGGTCACTGCCTCTAGTCCTTGTCTGAAATTCTCAGGCACCGATGTTACACCTGGCTCAAGCTTCAGCAGAAGCTGGGTGTCATCTGCATATTGGTAGCACCCAAATCCAAAACTTCTGGCTATGCTTGCCAAGGGTTGGACGTAGATGTTAAAAAGCATTGGTGACAAAATGGTGCCTTGGGGGACTCCACAGTCCAGGGTGGATTTCTTGGACACTTGGCCTCGCCACTCAACACGCTGCGAACTGCCCCGCAGGAAGGAATCGAACCAGGCCAAAGCTGTGCCTGGAATCCCAATGGCTGATAGTCGCCGCAACAGCAAGTCATGGTCCACCGTGTCGAACGCCGCGGTGAGGTCAAGCAGCACCAGGATAGCCGAACCTCCCTTCTCCAATTGGCGGCGGATGTCGTCCCTTAATGGCCACCAGGACGGTCTCGGTCCGTGTCCGGCGCGGAAACCCGATTGGCAGGGGTCCAGGCTTCCTGAGGTTTCCAGGAATTCCTGTACTGGATCGCTGCTGCCCGTTCAATCAGTTTCCCGAGGAAGGGTAGGTTTGAGACCGGACGGTAGTTCGCCGGCGCCGCTGGATCCAGATTCGCCTTCTTCAGCAGCGGGCGGACTCTAGCCTCCTTCAGTTCCAGGTTTGAGGAGGGCTGGGGCAAATGACCTTATCCGCAGGCCCTGGCAATCTCACTTTATTGAGCTCAATGCAATGCAGGACAGCTGAGTCCAGCCATCCTTTAACATTCTCACAATATGTTAGAGGAAATTTAAAAATTGCCATTTTACCAGTCATTTCATGTTGCTCAGACTCTTAAGTAAGAATAACCAAAAAGAGGAATGAGTTTTGCCCATAGATACCCTGCAGGGATGGCATATTGCTCAGTTATTGATGACTCAAATTGAGGTAAGCATAGAGAAAAGGAAAATGTTTCCTTTCCTGGCTTATATCTAACTTCATTTCCCTCCTCCCAAATGTGGCCTGGTGTATGCCCCATTTCTGCCACTAAGTGGAGCAGTTTACTGTATAATGGTGAACTACAGTTCTCACAAACCAGTCTCATTATCTCATGTTTAGTACCAAGCATTACCACCATTATATATTTATTTATTATTTATTTATTAACTTCGATTTAGTATACCGCTCACTCCGGAGCTCAGAGCGGTTTACAGAAGAAGCATAAACACCGTGAGTAATAAAACAGATTAAACAGTTAAAACACATTAAACATCAAAGCAGTTAAAACATATTAAAAACACTAGCCCTCAGCGAAGGCTGGGGGGGACGAGATAAGAATCTGGGGGGGGGGGGGGGGGAATAGGCGGCATGGCACACAGTGTGGTTGAGTTAAGGGCCAAACGCCTTCCTAAAGAGCCAAGTCTTCAAGGCCTTGCGGAAGGGCAGAAGAGCGCGGATGGCGCGGATCTCCTCCGGGAGGCCGTTCCAGAGACTTGGGGCAGCTACAGAGAATGCCCTCCGCCGTGTAGTGGCCAGTCTGCAGGTTCCAAGGGAAGGCACCTCAAGGAGGTTAAGCTCCTCAGAGCGCAGTGATCCGCGCTGGCACATAAGGGGTAAGTCGCTCCCTCAGGTACACTGGCCCCAAACCATAGATGGCCTTAAAGGTGAGAACTAACACCTTGAAGAGGACCGAATTCAATCGGAAGCCAGTGCAGCTCGCGCAGGAGGGGTCGCGCGGTCAGATCTTGCAGCACCCAGGAGGAGGCGGGCTGCGGCGTGCTGCACTAGCTTAAGCTTCCGGATCATCGACAAGGGAAGGCCAATGTAGAGCGCATTACAGTAATCGAGCCTCGAGATGACCGTGGCTTGGATCACCGTAGCAAGGTCGCGTTGGGAGAGGTAGGGAGCCAGGCGCTTAGCCAACCGTAGGTGGTAGAATGCTGTCCTGCAGGTGCAGCCAATCTGCTCCTCCATGGACAGGTGGGCGTCAGCCGGACCCCAGACTTTTACCGATGGCTGAGGGCAGAGGGCCACACCATCGAAAGTTGGCAACTGGGTCACTACCCCGGGCGGCCCAGCCACAAGATCTCCGTCTTCGCCGGGTTCACCTTCAACTTACTGGCTCGCAGCCATCCAGTAACGGCTTCAAGGCAAAGATGGAAATTATCGGGTACAGAGACTGCCCGGGGTCCAACCTCAGAATGAGCTGGGTATCATCAGCGTACTGATGACACTCCAGCCCAAAACTCCGTACCAGTTGGCGAGTGGTCGCATATAGATGTTAAATAACAGCGGGAGAGGATAGCCCCCTGAGGCACCCGCCGCTCTCAGCGGGAGCCTCCGGAGACCGCCCTCCCCACTTCACTCGCTGCTGGCGGCGTTGGAGGAAGGAGGACAGCCAGTTGAGGGCTGTCCCACTCACCCCCGCCACCGCCAGGCGGTGTATCAAAAGTTGGTAATCGACGGTATCAAACGCTGCCGTGAGGTCCAATAACACGAGCAGCGCCGATCACCTCGGTCCAAGTGGCAGCGGAGTAGGTCTGTGATGGAGACCAGGACAGTCTCCATCCCATGGCCTGAACGGAAGCCGGACTGGAAGGGTCTAGCCAGGTTGCGTCATCCAAGAAGGTCTGCAGCTGGTCCATTGCTGCCCCTCTCAATCACCTTGCCCAGGTACGGAAGGTTCGACACTGGGCGGTAATTGGAGGAGCCGCGGGGTCTAATCCGGGCTTCTTCAGCAATGGACTGACCACACGCCTCTTTTAGCTCCTCTGGAAAAGCCCCTTGCTCAAGGGAGCAGTTGACTATCCTCAACAGAGGGCCTCGTAACCCCTCACGCAAAGCTCGAATCAGCGTGGAGGCACGGGCTCGAGGGAGCAGGTGGTCGACTTAAGGGCTGCGACAATCTTGTCAACATCCTCTGCGTCCAGTGGTCGAAACCGGTCGAAGGTGGACCCGGCGGAGGGCCACGGAGTCTCCAGCTCCTGGATTGTATCAAGTGTGGAAGGAAGGTCCGGCGAGACAACGCAATCTTGTCTGCGAAGTGATTCTGAAAAACCTCAGCAGAAAGGGCCGAATTGTCATTGTTTGGGATGGTAGGGACCATCGTCAGCTGCCGAATTATCCTGAACAATTGAGCTGGGCGTGAATCCGCAGACGCTATCAGGAGGCATAATAAACTTTTTCGCCTCCTTGACAGCATGCTCATAAACATCCATAAAAAGCTTATAAGCTGATGTCGATGGCCCGTCGCGGAGCTTCTTCCACCTGCGCTCTAGCCGTCTCTTCCCGCTTCATAGATCTTAGTGCATCTGTGTACCAAGGTGAACAGGATGTGCGGGGTTTGAGAGGGCGTTTAGGGGCGATCTCGTCGAGAGCGGAGGACAGTGCGTGGTTCCAGGTGGTAACCAGCTCACCGAGCGAATCGCTGGCAGGCTCCAAATCCCTCAAGGCATTCAGGAACCTAGTTGGTTCCATAGGTCCCCCTCGGGCGACCCAAATTGGTTCGGCACCTTTGCCGGGGGGGGGGCGCGGTTGCTCGACCCGGACTCCCAGAGCACAGTGGTCCGACCATGGCACCTCTGTAACAGAGGTGACGGACACTTGGACACCTGCATGGAAAATCAGATCAAGGGTGTGACCGGCCCGGTGTGTGGGGCCTGACTCGCAGAGGGAGAGTCAGGCCCCACAAGGTCCCCCGCTACCGATGGTGAGGAGGCTGTGTCGGCGTGGACGTTGAAGTCCCCCAGCACAACTAGGCTAGGAAACCTCAACGCCCACTCCGCCACAGTCTCCAGCAGCAGGGACAGGCTCCCTGCTGGTGCGCTAGGTGCACGGTACACCAGCAAGAAGGCTGTACTCTCCGGGGCACCCCACATCAGGCCGACACTTTCAATCCCATCTGCCTCCAAAGCAGGGACCGCTCTGAGGTGTAATAGGTCACGGGAGAGAATTGCCACGCCTCCCCCCTGCCTCCCAGTCCTGTTCTGGTGGGTAAGCGCGAAGGCCGGGGGTGTCAATTCCTGAAGGCAGGTGATATCACTGTCCTGGAGCCAGGTCTCCGTAATGCAGCAAATATCAACCTGTCTGTCTTGAATAAAGTCCCGGATCGTTGTCGTTTTATTCCGGACTGAGCGCGCGTTTACTAACACCAGGGAGGAGGGGGAGGAAGTTGGAGACCTGACAACAGTGTCCCTCGGGATAGGTCGCAGGTCAGAGGCAGCCCGGGTCTTGGCACGACTCAGGGAGCCTCTCGCACTCGGCCTGCGCCTATTGCGACAATACCCCATGCCGGAGATCACTGTAATCGGGGCCCCCCTAGTAGGAGAGTTTACAAGTTGGAGTTTAGAAAAGAGTTGTGGTCTTCTTTATTTGATTTGGAAAGAAAGACTGGCAAAATACATGGCTCAGTCACAGTTGCCTGCATGCTATATTTGTGGATCCCCAGTCCTTTCTCAAACCATGCCTTTTCTGGAAAGGAATGTATGAGGAAATATATGACGATTACATTATCAAGTAGACTATTTTCAATATCAGACACAGGCTTATGGTCACATTTGGCTTTGTTTTGTGATTTCTCCCCATTTTGGTGGTATTTGCAGGGCAGAAAAAAATGATTGCAGGGGCAAAAAAAGCACACACCCCTTTGACCCACCAAATCTGCCCACTCGAGGCAAAAACCACACCAAAGCACCAGAAAAATAAGTGAGCAGGTTGCTTATATGTTGCCTATGCTTTCAACTTGACTTGAAAATATAGGCAGCATGTAGGGCTAGTCATTTCGCATATTTGCCAAAATGTTTAGCCATTGCTAGTCTAAAGTACCTGGAATCTCTTTCATTCTTCAGCTGTTACCATGTATCTGTTTACAGTTACATTTATATCCCACTTCTTTTTCTAATGAGATCAAGGTATAATTAATACATGACTCTATTCCTCCCCATTATTCAGTATGTTCACAATTACCTGCACTTGGCTTGCTCTTCTTCACACTCAAAGGTTGCATTTGTGGAGGATCACCCAGCATCACACTGGGCAAGCGTATACTCGCAGGAACACCTCAGCAAACAGGAGTCCAAAAATGGCAGGCTAAACCCAGTACCTCAATCAGTGGTTGAGAGCAGATAAGAAACTCCCTCCTGGGCACACAGAAGAGTAGACGATGTGGGAGGCACTGAACAGGCTGCACTCTGGCACCACGAGATGCAGAACTAACCTTAAGAAATGAGGCTACAAAGTCTGAAGCAGTTAAATGCATTTTAACTGCTTCAGACACAATAAATAAATAACACAGCATCACCAGTGGCCTTGCTGGCTAAGGGGTTCTGGGAGTTATTATTCAAAAGTGTACCTAAGGGACTGTCTCATCCCATATTGTCACACTAGACCCCTGCGCTCGGTGACAGGAAATCTTCTGGCGATCCCAAGCTCAAAGGAGTACCACCTCACGGCTACGCGAAAGAGGTCTTTTTCGATTATAGCCCCCATCTTGTGGGACGCATTGCCTTCTGAAATCCGCGCCATCCCAGGTTTGTTGGCATTTCGGAAGGCATGCAAAACACTACTCTTCCAACAGGCATTCGGCTTCTAAGAATTTGCCGATCTCCTTGACACTACCCTGCCCTCCCATTTTAAGTGATTTTATAGCTGTTGTTTAATTTTAGTATTGGATTTGTAGTTATGATTGTTGTTATATGGTATTTTATTCTGTGATTTTACTGCTGTTTATTCTGTGATTTTACTGTTGTAAGTTGCCCTGAGCCGAACGGGAGTGGTGACTGATAAATTCAAATAAATAAATAAAAGAAAATAATGCTGCTCTCACAACAATCCTAGGAATTAGATTGGGCTGAGGGGGAGTAACTGGTCCAAAATTATTCAATGAGGTTTGTAGCTCAACAAGGAGCCAGTTATAGATGTCTTAAGCCCAAGCCTTGGTTTTCTCAAGGTATTCCGAGAAACCTAGGATTCCAAGGGAGATCACTAGGGGTTTTATGACAGATTATACAGGCAGTTCCCAAGTTTAAAAAAAGTTATATTCTGTAGGTTTGTTCTTAGGTTGAATTTGTACGTAGGTTAGAACAGGTACATTTTAAAAGTGTAACTCCAACTATAGACAGAGAGAGAGAGAGAGAGAGAGAGAGAGAGAGAACATAGGGAAGGGCTAACACCCCCGTGGTTTTTGTTTTGCTATCTGTGCCCCTGTTCAGAAGATTTCATCTCACTTTCCATTTCTGTGATTGTTGGCTTTTTTTAAAAAAAGTGGCTTGCTGTGGAAACAAGGATTGGTGAGAAAGCTTCATTTCAGACACCTTTTCCCCGTGAAAACTCTTTCAGGAGTGAATTTCCCTTTCTGGGGGTAGATTTATCTCATTTCCTGTAGTCTCACCCCCACTCTTAACTATGAGTAATTTGTAAGTTGGATGTTTGTAACTCAGGGACTACCTATTATTGAAATAATATATTCTTTTTTTGCTTTAGCTATAATAACTTTTATTACAATGTTCCCTGAGATCTAGAAATTATTTTAAGAGTTCCTCTAAGGTAAAAATTTGCACAAAAGTTTGAGAGTCCTTTTTAAATCTGTTTTGTCATGAACTCTGCCGATTGCTTTGTATGAGTTCCAGACAATCAGTGTTCCCACTCCTTATATAACACCCAGATAGAGGAAAGCCCAATGAAAGGAAATGTCTCCCACACACTTTCAAGCATGTTCTGCAAACTGTAGTGTAGCGCCACAGGATATTGTGCCATGGAAAAGCTTCATTTATTGGCTGCTAATTTTTTTTGCTAACACTTGGGAAAATCCAGTTGCTAAGAATAATGCAACACTGAGACTTTGGGGCAACTTTTGCCCTGTATTCATATATCCTAAAGTGATTTTGGAAGTTATTTTGTGCAACATTTGTGAGGGTTTCGGCTAAAAAGGTTTTCAGGCAGCCACACATGTTTTCTGTTCAAAGTTCTGTTTTCTACCCAAAAGCAGCAATCTTGAGAAAAAAAAATCTTACATTGTCGAAGGCTTTCATGGCCCAAATCACTGGGTTGTTGTCAGGGCCGTAGCCAGGATTTTGGTTCGGGGGGGGGGCTGAGACTGGGTGGAAGAGGGTCTACCCTAGCAAACCTTTTGTATTGTTATCCCAATAACCCCATTAGTGTGGGATATAATGAGCATGGTGATCAGATCATGATATGAATAAACATAACAGTTTAAATAATGTACCAGTAAGGCCTTCTCGCGGACCACTCTGAGAATTTCATGGGAGGCTGAAGCCCCCTTAGCCCCCCCCCCCCTGGTTACATGCCTGGTTGTTGTAGGATTTTTGGGCTATATGGCCATGTTCTAGAAGCATTCTCTCCTGACGTTTTGCCTGCATCTATGACAGGCATCCTCAGAGGTTGTGAGGTCAAACCTCACAACCTCTGAGGATCCCTGTCATAGATGCAGGCGAAACGTCAGGAGAGAATGATTCTAGAACATGGCCAAATTGCCCAACAAATCTACAACAACCCAAAAATCTTACACAAAATCTTGTGCAAAAATCCCCCACATATGTAGCAAGGTCTTGTGCAAAAAGCAGCAATCTTGAACAATAAAATCATGTATTAAAAACATTATGCAATTTTTAAAAAAAAAATGGACAAAAATGGGCATTCATGTTTGTTGTACAAAAATGTTTTCTTGTTTCAGGTAGAAGGATGGGTTCTTAGGATGTGCAGATATCCATGAATATCCCTAAAACATGACACTTCATAACCAAAAAAAATGTGTTCTTAATTTAATGTTTTTTATTTTTAAAAAGTCAAATTGAGCTGACAATCACTCAAGCAGAATGTGACAGAAAGCAGTCCTCTTGTCAGAAAAGACTGACAAATCATCCATGAGAGATGCCTCCTCCTTCAAGACATAATTATTCCTATTCTCTTCCTTCCTCAGAATCAAAGTAAGGCATTAACACTTCCAATATATTTTGGTGATTCTTCCACCCCTTGACATGGGATGGCAGTCTTATCTGAACTAAATGAGCAATACCTAAATGGACAGTGGCTTGGATTCCATGTTCTTATTTGTGAAAGTCAATTCAGTTAATTCTCTCACCGACATAATTTTTTGCTGGTTGTCCTTTCTTCCTGTCAGCTCCTTGTGGTCATTCAGATATGGTCAAGAGGCTTGGGGAAAATTTGGGTTCTATATAAAGGGAGGAAATAGATAAAAAGCATTTTTGCACTTTTGCCTGGGGACTTTTCTGCAATGGGGAAGAGTCCTTCCATTTAAGCAGAGACTGTGTGACCATCCGTCAGGGGTACTTTGAATATGCTTTGCCTGCATGGCAGGGGGTTGGACTAGATGCTCCAAACGGTCTTTTCCAACTCTATGATTCTATGATTCCATGATGTGAGGAAGAAACAGAATCCAAGCTTTTCACTTTTGAGAGATGGAGGATTTCAAAGACTGCAACTTTCTTATCCCCCCCCAACATTTCACCTTGTGTAGTCCTTCTAATCAACAACTTAAAAAATGTCCTTCTAATCAACCAGTGACTATAATAAGTAACTACACATAGGGCTTGTCTGCTCCTATCCCAAAATCTGGGGTCAGTCTGGAGCAGAGACTCCACTTCCATCGCTTGGCAATAGCAAGCGCAGAGTCCAAATGATCCAGTGGAACCAAAACTGTTGGTTGATGAAGGGACAATGGGACATGTAATCCCATATATCCACAGTTGCAGGTAAAAACAGTAAAAGGTGGTTGATGGGTATTTGGCAAAATAGAAGCAAAAAGAACAAAGTTTGGCTTTATATAAAAAACACAAACTTTTATTTACAAAATATAGCTTTAAATGAACAAAAAAGCAATAACATGCTCTTTCAAATAGTTTGTGTAGAGATGAAAAAACAAAGCAAAAAATGCAGTTCTCTTCTTCAATATACTTCTACACGTTCTTTAGCAACAGGCATCTGTGTTAATTAACACAGAATTGCAATTCCCAGCATCTCTGTTACCATCTCAGCATTGTTGCAGCTCATGAATGCATTTCTTCAGATTACAGCATTCCAGCATTCCAGCAATACAGGAAACCATTTACTCCAGGCTTCAGCATCCAAACATTTAAATACATTTCTTCAGTCTACAGCATTCCAGCATACCAGCATCACAGCAGTATATCAGCCAGGAAACTTCAGCTAGCACAATAGCCAGCCTAGACAGTAAGAATCTGCAAAAGCCTCCTTTCTCCACACTCCAAGCTTCAGCTTCCAAGCATTTAGATGCATTTCTTCAGTCTACAGCAGGGCTGTCCAACTGCCGGCCCTGCAGGTGTTTTGGACTTCAACTCCCAGAAATCCTAGCCAGTTTACCAGCTGTTAGGATTTCTGGGATTTGAAGGCCAAAACACCTGCAGGGCCGGCAGTTGGACAGCCCTGGTCTACAGCATTCCAGCATACCAGCAGTATCAGCCAGGAAACTTCAGCTAGCACAATAGCCAGCATAGACAGTAAGAATCTGCAAAAGCCTTCTCTCCCCACTTAGCTCATCTGTAACATAGAAGCTTTTATGCAAACACAGCTGCCACACCCTACTTGATTCAGGAAACACTCAGCTGCACCTATTCATTCATTTAACCAAAAGCTTTACTCTCAACATAAACTAAGAGAAACAGTTACTCATAACTCAAACAATTTGTTTTAAATCTTTACAGTCTGACAAAAACCAAATTTACTTTCGCAAACTTTCACCTGCCCTGTCATCTCCACCACTGCGGCAGCCAGCCAGAAAACCCCAGAGAGCCCCTAGTCATTGCCAGGTGCCTTTGGTGACAACAGTGAAGGTGCCCATGTAACTAGGAAGAAGGGAGGAGTGATTTTGCTCATTTGCAGGGTTAAACCTGTTCAGCCCAGATTGTTGTTGTTCATTCATTCAGTCGCTTCCGACTCTTCGTGACCTCATGAACCAGCCCATGCCAGAGCTCCCTATTGGCCGTCAACTCCTTCAAGGTCAAGCCAGTCACTTCAAGGATACCATCCATCCATCTTGCCCTTCGTTGGCCCCTCTTCCTTTTTCTTTCAATTCTCCCCAGCATAATTGTCTTCACTAAGCTTTCCCGTCTTCTCATTACGTGGCCCAGATTACCCTGTGCCAAGGACATCTGAACATCCAAGTTTGACTTCTGCTCCACTTTGGGGTAAAGTGCTAGTGTAAACAGGCCCATATCCTTGGCTGTATGAAGACAATCCTCCGCTATAGAGAAGAAGGGCACCTACACCAGCCCTGTCTTTTACATCTGGGATGCATATGTCTTATACTGGCTAATTCAAAATAATATTTCTGATATGAAAAGTAAAGTGATCAGAAGTGCTGTGATTTTTTAAAGAAAGCGTGACCTTTTAGAGATCATAACCTTTTAGAGAAGAGCCAAAAACCTGTTTGAGTAGAATCTTCTCAAGTGGTATACAACCAAATATAATTATGCAAGTCAATTGGTTTCAGTTGTTAGTTGTTAGGAAGCAAAAAAAATTGCAGTTCTTCAGAAGTGTTTTTCAATGCCCAAAAATATATCTACTCTCCCATAAAACAACTTGTTTTATATTATATACTCAAGAGAGAAATAAAGTAGACTTTGGTGAAAATAACATATTTGGAACCGCATATCAGAACATATATACAATAAGTAAGCAACAGAATTATATATAAACAAGAGGCGGCTTGAAGAAGGTTGTAATTTCCAACAGGATTCCACTCTCAAACTAATTAGCCCCAACATTTTTTCTAACCACAAGTCCCCTTTCCAAATAAATTATTGATTATCTGGGAATTTCCACACAATGCATACAAGTCTAGGCAGTGGTATTGTGCAAGTGCAGACTGTCTATTCACACTATAGAAAACAGAGGCAGATACGTTTGCTTTTCTATCACTCTTGAGTGTACCCCCATCTTGTCATAATTACACTTCCCTGCTAAGCTGTTAATGTGGGAAACAGAGGAAGGAAATCAACATGCTAAAAAAAAGCCATGTATTTTTTTTCAATGAATCCTTCACTGAAGAACTCCTAATGAGAGTGACCTTTCAAAGCCAATTAGCCTCGGTAAAACAGTATAATCACATTTAAATCATGTTTTCTTCTTTACCTAATAAGCCAAATGCAGCTCTTTGTCATTATGCAAGTTTAAAGGTACACTCAATGCAATTGTTCTATGCATGAAGGTCTCTTACCATACTGGGCTGAGCAAACCTCTCGGTGGTCGTTGGCGCAAAACTAAGTTGGAGAAAACAGTTGCCAGTACTAACAGAAGTTGCATTTCTTTTTGTTAATTAAACCACTATGTTTAAGCTCTCCAAATAGAACTGTTCATAGTAAACACAAGGAACAAACTTGTCAGTATCACATGACCAATTATTTATGGAAAGTCATGCCCAGAAACAAAGTTAAAATTTCAATGCAGAGAAAGAATTATGAAGTTACATAGGTTAAAGCAATATATTATACTCAAATAAGATTGTGGGTTAGCATTTGACAATCTATGTAGGTGAGTCACTTTATTTCTCAAAGGTTGCATCCACACAGCAGAATTATAGCACTTTGACACCATATTATCTGCATTGGCTCAGCGCCAGGCATGTAGCCGGGGGGGGGGGGGGTTTAGGGGGCTTCAGCCCCCCCCTGAAATTCTCAGGGTGGTCCACGAGAAGGCTTACTGGTACATTATTTAAACTGTTATGTTTATTCATATCATGATCTGCTAACCATGCTCATTATATCCCACATTCATGGGAATATTGGGATAACAATACAAAAGGTTTGGTAGGTTAGTCCCTCTCTTACTCAGACTCAGCCCCTCCCGAATCAAACTCAGCCCTCCCCGAATCAAAATCCTGGCTACGGCCCTGCTCAGCGCTATGGATTTCTGGTATTTGTAGTTCTGCGAGATATTTACCCTTCTCTGTCAAAGAGGCCTGGTGTCATAGCAAACTGCAGAACCCAGGATTCCATAGGATGGAACCATGGCAGATGAAGCAATGTCAAACTGCTATAATTTGGCAAGGTTGGTGGTCTCAGAGAGAAATATCTCTGTAGTTCTCTACAGCTCTGTGGATATTTGCAAAGTGACTCCAAGTATGTTGTTTTGTAATGCTTGCTCATAGTGTATTTGTGTCTGCTATCATCCTCTGCCCCTCTCTCCCTCTCAAGGGATGTGCTGGCACACCCAAGCCTTTGAGAAAACTATAGTGCCTGGCTTTACCCAGGGGCTATCTGTATACCTTCTGTTGAGATTAAGACTCTTAGCAGACAGAGACATTTAGGCAAAGCGAAAAGGTAACCAAAATGAGTTTACTGCAAACAAGATTAATAAATTTATTTATTTATTTACTTCATTTATATTCTACCCTTCTCACCCCGCAGGGGACTCAGGGTGGATTACAATGTACACATTACATTTAGACACACAAACACACTAGACAGAAGCAATTTAACATCCGGCCACCAGGGGGAGCTGTCGCACTTCTTCATTCCTCAGCGTGTTTTCTGGAGATCTTTTTTATGGCCTCGTAAATTAGTTAAATTTAGCCTCCCCACTAAGTGGTACCTTAATTTCCTACTTGACAGACCTGGCACGGACCCTCCCCTAGACCACATGCACAAGCGAGCTCAATCAAAGGCTTTTATTTAGAATAAAGATAGTCCAAGAGGTAAAAAGGTAATGCAAAAGTAAGTCCAAGGATATAATTTGTCAAGACTTTAAGCTGGAGTAAATCCCATAGAAAGCAAATCCAAGACCAAGGCAACCGCTCCGGTGGCCGTATCAAGAACTCAGAGTCCAAGGCAAAACGTGAAAATGGTCCAAAATGTGAGCTGTGGCTCGGCAAGGCACCCCGCACTTGCCGCCACTGGAGAACAAAACAGGAACGATCCAAGCTAAACGTAGCTTCAACTCTAAGGCAAATCTTGACCGGCTCAGTCTTTAAAAGCATCTATTTTCTGTGGTCCCACTGAATCCCCTGACACAAATTCCAATCCTTTCTCGAAGATCTGATAGAGGCCTTTCTATCGAAACTCACCAGCTCGTTAGAGGCACCAGGTGGACTACTACCTGGCTAGGAAAACTCTTCCTCCCTAATTCCCGAGGGCACATCTGGCAACAGGGAGCGATTCCCGTGAGAATCAAGGTTATGTGAGTCCTCGCTAGCTGTTTCGAACTGACTTCCATAGAATCTTCATTAACCCCTTCCTCGGGGTAATATCCCTGAAGCCAGTCATTATCCCAAGATAAGTCTCCATCTGCCGAAATGTCCCCTTCTGGCCATCCATCCTGACCCAGATCCACAGGCACTACTGGTACCTGACCCTGGCCCCCTGGCGGGGGCGTCACACTGCTAAACTGGAACGCCACACAGATGCAACTGTCTCTCGGGTTGCAAAGGTCAACAACAGGCTACACAATAGGTCGAGAGCCCACCTTGACCCGGGCAGTCCTTGAACTCATGACCTTCTGGTCAGTAGAGATCCTATGCAGCTGACACCCAGCCAGCTGCGCCACATTCCCGGTGTAACTCCACTCAGGACTATCATAAGGTAACTTAAAACAATATATTACAAAAGAAAAATTTGCTGGTTTCAGTTATCTCTCTGGAGTCCTTGAAAGTTTCCCACCTGTGGTGCAAAGCGATAGCTATAAACTGTTTCAATCTTCTTTCTTGTGAAGCATAAGCTGGTCATATGCTTCTGTTGTCCTTTGGACTGCTGGCATAAAATACTGCTGAATGCAGGTGCTAAACATGCCTGTTTGAATTGCTTGGGCCTAGGATTACCAGACAATCCCAAACCTAAGTCACAGTAGCTCTGCTGTAGAAAGAAGAGGAGTACAGCAAGAGAGCTCTATACAGAGACATGGAATAGACCAACTAAGGCTGGCCTCTGGAGGGATTTTAAGCTTCACCCAAAACTAATACAAAGAAAGGTATCTATCTACACTATTGGGAAAACCTATGAAAGGGGGAACTGAAGCAGAGGAGAGGAAAAGGCAGAGCCAAGACTTCACAAGGGACTTAATTTCCCATGGAGTTTCTGATTCACAAAGTGGCAAAGTTTAAACATACTTTAGCTCACTGGTTTTCTTATTTCAAATGTGATTTCTGTGACCTTCCAAGTCGCCCAGCCTTCTGTGTGCCCATGAGGGAATTTCTCATCAAGTTTGATTGAGGTTCTAGGGTTTTGCCTGCCACTTTTGGACTCCCGCTTGCTGTGGAGTTCCTGCGAGTATCTCTGTAGATCTTAGGAAGCTGTTTCTTGATTTAGGACATTGGCCTGCTGGCTGCAATCTGAACAGAGGATGGGCCGGACTTTCCTGATCCCTGTGTTGTCCCTAATTTAGGGGCTACATAGAAGTGAATATGAAACAATCACATAACTCTAAATTATGTTCAACAACTTTCTGACTGCCAGCAGAAGGAAAGCAGGGGGAAGCAGCCTAGTCTTTTGCGGAAGAGATCAATATGGAAAACATTAATGTCATTGTGAGCCAAATTTCATTTCATTTTTTAGAATGGAAAACTCAGCCAGCCCCTTAAACTCATGATAAACGGAAACAATTTAAGACCATATTACGAAGAGAATACATTATCAATTTTTAAATTATGATTAAGAATTATAGTCAGCTTTGATGCTGTGCTAAAAGACTACCCAGACAAGAATCAGGATTTAACATCATTTCCAGTAAACACTTGGGAAGGCTCACACTTAACTCTATGAGGTATACCACATTTTGCATGAATTATCTAATTATGAAAAGTGTCAGTAGCTAAGAAGTCATACTGCAACAATGAAGAGGGCTGTCTGGGTTTTTCATGGAACTCATGGTACATTTAGTCCACTCTGAACTGCAAGGTGCAATTCATTCTGCATTTTGAAATGTACCCCAATATTATAATAGACCTGTGTTAATTCTGGAGTTTCCAAAAACATTCTGAAGTAATTTCATCCTTTCTTGTTATTGTTCAACATTTGGTAACATCAACAACTGCAAAAGGCCACCTTACTTGGATCTGCGCACATCATTCGAAAATACATCACACAGTTCTAAACGCTTGTGATTTTGTAATACGAAATCCAGCATATATATCTCGTTTGCTGTGTCATACTGTGTTTTTGTGTCAGTAAAATAATAATAATTTTATTCTTATTTCCTGCCACCATCTTCCCAAAGGGATTCAGAGAGCTTACTTGTGAACCAAGCCCAGCAAAACAGAAGTAAAATATAGCACAATTAAAATACATTGCATTGCAATAATTAAAACAATAAAACCATGCAACAGACATCATAAAAACATAAGAATATCAATAACCATCAGCCACTTGGTTATTTGTTTTCTTGTTTAGTTAGTTGGTTCATTGATCAATGGATATCTCGTCTTCCTGTCTCCAACCCTTGGACTCAAGAGAGCTTATAAAAATTAAATGTGATACAGATAAAAACTAATGTTAGGTAAAACATACCAACTGTTAAAATATTATTAAACTATCAACAGAATTGAAAGCTATTTGTAAAATCTTTCCATTAAAACGTTTTCACTTGGCCAAAAGAACACCATGAATGGAGACAACCTAAAAACACTGAAAGATGAATGGAGGATTTACCCAAAGTCTATGTCTGGATTAAAGTTTGAGTATAGCCTGGGATCCTTTTTGGTGCCATCATGCAAACTGGCCTTCTCTAGATGGATGACAGCTTCTCTCAGCCCTGTCTGCCATGACCAGTCATTAAGGATTGCTGGAATTTAAGTACAGAGAACATAATAAGCTACCTTACACTGGGTCAGACCATACTGTCAACACTAACTAGGAGTGGATTTCAGATTTACAGGCATCAATCATTCATAGCAATACCTAGAATAATTCCTGGATGGTCTCCCACCGAAGTACTAATCAGATCTATTCTTGTTTATTTTCTGAAATCAGATGTATTGTGGGTGTTATGCTAGGCCATACACCTAGAGACTTCTAGTGAGTGACCAGCTAATAATTTCTTTTCCATGTTGTTTCAGCATTGGGTTCCTAAATAATTCCTTGCCTCTTCGCCTGACTTGCACTTGCTTGTTACCTGAACTGCAGTAGAGAAGAGCTGCCTTGAGCCACGTTTGCCTTCACCTTACCTATGTCTATCTCTGCTATATATTATCTCTGTAGATAACTCTGCTTGCTTAAGGTGCTCACATCCTCTGGTTGGCTGCATTTTAGCCAGATTGATGTTGCTTTGGCTCAGATTTTAAAAGAAAGTCTTTAGGATTTCTACAGGCCAAGACATATGCAAATTATTTGCAGGAAACAAATCTGTCCCTACCATTTGAGTATGAGAGAGTGAGAGTGAGTGAGAGAGTGAGAGTGTGTGTGTGTGTGTGTGTGTGTGTGTGTGTGAGAGAGAGAGAGAGAGAGAGAGAGAGAGAGAGAGCAAATGGTAGCATAAGAAGCAAGGGAGGGCTAGGGCTACAGGACAAAGGTCCAAAATGAGGTGCGGGAAGGAGAAGAAAGAGAAAAGTGAATGGCATGGGAGCTATGAAGTGCAAGAGACAAAGGAAGCAAGCATTGCCTAAGCATGAGGTGAGACAAGGGAGAAACTAGCAGGGATGGAAATGGCATGATCACCAGAGTGCAAGAAGCAAAAGAGTTGCACTTTGTGAGGGCATAATGGGGGTGAAGGAGGGAGCAGGAGGAAAAGGCAGGTGAACAGTGTGAGTATAAAAAGCGAGGAGGGGATGCTGTTCAAGGGCATGGATTTGGCAAGAGAGTAAATAGGAGAAAAGAGAGAGTGCAATAAGGATGAGGGAAAGGCAGGAAGTGCGGATGAGAAATGTGGTAACCGGGTGCAAGAAGCAAGAGAGAGGTAGGCATGAAGGAAGAAATGTGATGTCACAAGGTGAGGAAAAGAGAGAAGGAAATAGGAGCTGCAATAGTAGCAGTGAGGAAAAAATGAAAGGCATGAATCCAGGGAGGAGGAAGAAAAGGGGGTGAGGCAAATTTAAAACACAGTGAGAGAAGCAAAGCAATACTACAAGTCCTCCAAGAGAACATGAACAGAGGAATCCATTGTTCCAGTGTTCTGCTTCCCGAGGAAAGCAGAATTTGGGAATAGCTGGGGAGGGGGGATTTGCAAAAGCTGATTTAAGACGGGGAAGTGGGGAAAAGTCGAGGGAACCGCCTTATTTCGTTTCCTACTGTCATTGCCCTGTGCCTTTCTGTCTTCAGGGATGGCAGCCATCCCACATCCTTTCCTTGCATTTCCTTGTTTCCATTCATCTTCTGCTGTTGGAAGTTGGGTAGCACCTAACTCCAGAACACACAGTCTTCAATCCATTTCCCTGCACCCCCATAACAGAGTCCCAGGGCAACCACCAGAAGTGGCCTTACAACATGTAATGGTCTCCATGGGACTTTGTTTTGGCAGTGCAGGGACGGCAGTGGTGAAATGGGTCAAACAGTTGAATCTGCTGATCTAAAGGTTGGCAGTTCAAAGCCCTGGATCAGTGTTATCCCTAGCTCCTGCCAATCTAGTTGTTAGAAAACATGCAAATAGGTACCAATTTGGTGGGAAGGTAATAAAGGCACTCATGCAACTATGCTGACAACACAACCAGGAGGTGTCTATGGGCAACAGGTTCTTTGGCTTGGAAATGGAACAAGAGCACCTCCCCATGGCCAGAGTTGAGCACCACCTCCAGAAAGTCGGAGATAAAAGGGAAACCTTTACCTTTCTTCTGTGTATTTGTATGACATTGTTGTTCCACTGTATTAAGGCATTGAAAGTTTGCCTATCTGTGCATGTTGTAATTCGCTTTGAGTCCCCTTGGGAAGAGAGCAGAATATAAATAAAGTGTATTATTATTATTATTATTATTAAATGGAGTGAAGACTGCCTGGGATGAAGTCCTATGGGACATGTGGTTCTTCTGGGTTTGGAGATATTGATCTGGAGCAAGATAAAGAAAAGATACAAGACTTAGAAAGGACTAGCTTCACATATATTTTACTTGGGAGTATAATATGAACATTTGAACAAATCAGAGAGAGATGTAGAGAAAATTTATACCGAGGACAAGTAAAGAGATGTTTGTAAGAAACACCACTTTGGATTGACACTTGCTTTGAAATATTACTTTTCTTACACAATGGAATATCTTTTAAAGTTTTCATGGGGTAGTGTGTACTTAATCTTTTATATTAAGAACAGCAGTATTTAGTTATTTGCACGACACAATATTCTCTTAAAGATGAAGTTTCATTTGACACAAGCATTTTCAGACTGCAGTTCTCTACATCAGCAGGGCTTTTTCACACTACGCAGTTATAACAACTTCCACTTTAATTGCCATGGCTGCATCCCAGGGAATTTTAGGATTTTGACTTTGGTGAGGCACCAGAGCACGCTAGATGAGAATTTTGAGTAGTCCACCTTAAACTGTAAATCCCAGGATTCCATAGTATGTTGCCATGGTATTTAAAACCATGGTTCCTATAATTGTGAAAAGCCAAAAGATGCCTGGAGTTCGCAGGTTATTATATCCATGGTTTGGTGGGTGGATGTAATTAGTAAGGTGTGTAAGAACAAAAATATAAAAAATACAAATCTATGCCATTGCTTTAGGAAAAATAATCTATATCAATTTATCTATCTAATATAGTCAATATATATCCATCTATTGATTATGAATATATATTTAAACATCAAATATTTAGTCTATATTTCGGAAATCAATCAGTTATGTGTTCTTCTCTCCAAACAGTGATGTTTGTTCTTATTTGCATCTTGCCCTATGAATTGGATATTAGTCACTCAGAACTTCCTATAATGTTTTCATTTTTGCCATCAATAAAAGACTGAAGTCAAAATAAAGTAATCTGATGATATTACCACTTTAAATAATAAAGGAGAAAGAAAGGAGCACTGGTAAGTTACTGGGGTAAATTTGTTGTTTAGATTCTAGTATTGTTTTAGCTGCTAGTAGGTCTTTGTTAGCAGCTGCAAAAAGCGATTGTTTTTCCCTTCCAAGTTGCCTTAAGAACATTCCTTGAAGGGGTGGGGCTTGCTACAGCAGCTCCCAGCTGACTCACATCCTGCCAGGTGGGAAGAGTTAGCCTAGTTTCTGTTTTTTAAATCAGTCAGCAAACTGTCCTTGTGAGAAGCAGATCAAGCAGACTACTTTCAAATAAGGAATAAAACAGAAAATAAATAAAGGAGAAAGAAAGGAGCACTGGTAAGTTCCTGGGGTAAATTTGTTGTTTAGATTCTAGTATTGTTTTAGCTGCTAGTAGGTCTTTGTTAGCAGCCCGCGCGCCTATCGGCGCGCGATACAGCATAAACTTGTAACAAGTCGGAAAAGAAATATCCAAAGACTTGTAAAAAAATTAAATTAAGTAAATTAAGACCACAACAAACAGTTAATCTACAAAAAAACGTATTAATAAGAAATGGAGGTAGTCAGCCAGCAGTGGGAGGGGGGTTTCCCAGTGTTTTGCATCGAGTGTCACATGTATGACTATCTGCCTGCCGGGCAGAAGTCTTGGGTGTGCGTTTGCTGCAGTGAGCTCCTGGCTCTCAGGGAACGTGTTTCTTCCCTTGAAGCCAAGGTAGCAGACCTGGAGAAGCACAGAGAGGAAGTGAGGCTGGAGGATAAGATCTCCAGAGATGCAATAGGAGCATCCCACTCCGAGCCGAGCAGCCCTCCAGCTGCCTTGGAAAATGGGGGTCTTGGGCAGGGAGAACATCAGTCTGAGGAAGAGGGACCGGCTCCCTTAGTTGGGACCCCTTCCTCAGAGGCTGTGCCCATATCTTCGTGCACCGAGGATACTTCTCGATGGGTGGTAGGAGGTGGGCTTCTTGTAGTGGGTGATTCGATTGTCCGGAACATAGAAAGCTGGGTTTGTGATGGACGTGATGACCGCATGGTAAATTGCCTGCCGGGTGCAAAGGTCACGGACATCACGAGGCATCTAGATAGGCTGGTAGATAGTGCTGGGGTGGAGCCAGTGGTCGTAGTACACGTTGGTACCAATGACATTGGGAAGGCTAAGCGGATGGTCCTGGAAGCCAAATTTAGGTTGCTAGGTAGAAGATTAAGGTCCAGGACCTCAAAGGTAGCATTCTCGGAAATGCTACCTGTTCCACGCGCAGGGACAGCCAGACAGGCAGAGCTCAGGAGCTTCAATGTGTGGATGAGGCAGTGGTGTCGAGAGGAAGGATTTAGATTTGTTAGGAACTGGCGAACATTTTCAGGAAAGCCAGATCTGTACAAAAGGGACGGGTTACACTTGAACGAAAATGGAACCAGACTGCTGGCGATTAATATTAAAAAGATTTCAGAGCAGCTTTTAAACTGATTCCTAGGTGAAAGTCGACAGGAGCTGGGCAGCTTCCGGTTCGAGAGGGTGAAATGCCAAGTATGGAGGACGAAATCTACACACAAATGGCTGAGTCAACAGAAAAGATAGATAGTAGTAGTCGAGAGGTAGGACATGGTAGGCCTTCTACAAATTCTCACAAACAGCCAAAGTTGAAAGTGCACCAGAGAAATAAATATAAATGTCTGTACGCAAACGCTAGAAGCCTTCAAACAAAAATAGGGGAGTTGGAATATTTGGCAAAAGAAAAAAATATTGATATTATTGGCATAACAGAAACCTGGTGGACGGAGGAAAACAAATGGGACACAAAGATTCCAGGTTATAAACTGTACAGGAAAGACAGGAGAGGGAAAAATGGTGGCGGTGTGGCCTTGTACATAAATGAAGAGCTAGAATCTCATGAATTAGAACTTCAAGAAATTTCAAACTCACCTACAGAAACATTGTGGATAAAAGTCCCAGGACAAAAAACTAATCTAGCACTAGGGATCTGCTATCGCCCTCCCAACCAAACTCCAGAGGCAGACTGCTATCTGTAAAATGAAGTTAAACAGGCCTCAAAAAGAAATACATTAGTCATAATGGGGAACTTCAACTATCCCCAAATAGATTGGCCAAATTCTTGTTCTACGCATGAAAGAGAGACAAGGTTCCTCGACATGCTAGCTGATTATTCCCTTCAGCAGATGGTCATGGAACCAACCAGGGAAAGGGGATCCTGGACTTGGTGCTAACTAATGAACAAGATCTCATTCAAGATGTCCTTGTAACTGAGCCCATAGGTACCAGTGACCATAACACAATAACCTTCAACTTAAGTTTGGATAGCAAACTGTCAGTGAAAACTAACACGGAGATATTAAACTTTCACAAAGGGAATTTCACCAAAATGAGAAAAATTGTAAAGAACAAACTAAAAGGAGCAGTAAAAAAAATCAAATCCCTCCAAAATGCTTGGAAACTGTTTAAAAATACCTTAAAACAGGCCGAACTAAAATGCATTCCAATAAAAAGAAAGAGGCATGGAAAGTCCAAAAGGACACCAGTATGGCTTACAAATGAAGTAAAAGATGTGATTGGAAAGAAGAAAAACTCATTTAAGAAATGGAAGGCTCTTCCTACCGAGGAGAACAGAAAGGAACACAAGCTCTGGCAAACTAAATGCAAAGCAACAGTCAGGAAAGCCAAGAGAGATTTTGAGGCACATATAGCAAAGAATATAAAAAAAAATAATAAAAACTTCTTTAAGTACATCAGAAGCAGGAACCCAACTAGAAAAGCAGTTGGGCCACTCGACGACAATGGTCAGAAAGGGAAAATCAGTGAAGACAAGGAGATTGCTGAGCGGCTAAATGACTTCTTTGCCTCCGTTTTCACACAGGAGGACAGACAACATATGCCTGCAGCTGAGTCAGTTTTTTCAGGGAGGGAATTAAAAGAATTAAAACAGATAGAGATAAACAAGGAGGATGTTCTCACATGCCTTACTAAACTAAATGAAAACAAATCACTAGGTCCAGACGGCATCCACCCCAGAGTTCTTAAGGAACTCAAGTGTGAAATTGCTGAACTTCTAGCTAAGATATATAACCTTTCTCTAAGATCAGGCACTGTACCCGAGGACTGGAGGGAGGCAAATGTAACACCGATCTTCAAGAAAGGATCCAGAGGTGATCCAGGAAATTATAGACCAGTCAGTTTAACCTCAGTTCCAGGCAAAGTGATGGAAACCATTATTAAAGAAAATATTACTAGGCACATAGAAGAACAGGCATTGCTGAAAGAAAATCAACATGGTTTCTGCAAAGGCAAATCACGTCTTACTAACTTGTTAGAATTCTTTGAGGGTGTAAATAAACACATAGATAAAGGCGACCCAATTGATATTGTTTACCTTGACTTTCAAAAGGCTTTTGACAAAGTCCCTCACCAAAGGCTCCTAAATAAGCTCTTCAGCCATGGAATCAGAGGACAGGTCTTGTCCTGGATTGGAACCTGGCTAAACTGTAGGAAACAAAGGGTGGTAATAAACGGACATTTCTCTGGGTGGAAAGAGGTGAGAAGTGGCGTACCCCAAGGTTCAGTTTTGGGTCCATTACTTTTAATTTATTCATTAATGATCTGGATGTAGGAGTGAATTCTGAGGTAGCAAAGTTTGCAGGCGACACTAAATTGTTCAGGGTAGTTAAAAATGAAACTGATTGTAAAGAGCTCCAGAAAGATCTCACAAAATTGAGTGAATGGGCAACAAAGTGGCAAATGCATTTTAACCTAAACAAGTGTAAAGTCATACACATCGGGGCAAAGAACCCCAACTACACCTACCAATTGATGGGGTCAAAGCTTTCCGAGACAAACCAGGAAAGGGATCTTGGGGTTTTGGTGGACAGCTCAATGAAGATGTCAACCCAGTGCGCTGCAGCAGTGAAAAAGCAAATTCTATGCTAGGCATGATCAGAAAGGGAATCGAAAATAGGTCAGCAAATGTTGTATTACCTCTCTACAAATCTATGGTAAGGCCACATTTGGAGTACTGTGTATAATTCTGGTCTCCGCACCTTAAGAAGGATATAACGGAACTGGAAAAGGTACAGAAAAGGGCAACAAGAATGATCCAAGGGATGGAGCGGCTCCCTTATGAAATCAGGTTGCAACGCCTTGGTCTTTTCAGCCTTGAAAGACGGCGTTTAAGAGGTGACTTGATCGAAGTGTATAAAATCATGCATGGGATAGAAAAGGTGAATAAAGAAAAAATAATTTCTTTGTTACAAAACACTAGGACTAGAGGGCACTCCCTGAAGCTCCAAGGTAGGAAAATTAGGACTAATAAAAGGAAATATTTCTTCACCCAGAGGGTCATTGGGTTATGGAATTTACTTCCAGAAGAGGTTGTGACAGCTGTCAGCCTGAACAACTTCAAGGCAGGATTAGACAGATTCATGGATACCAAGTGTATCGGTAGTTACTGAAAAGGACATTCAAGTGCCACCTCGGAGTTGGTTGAGGTAGGCAGGATTTCCCTGGGTACTGGTTGTGGGGGTCAGGAGCAGGTCAGGGTTTTGCCCTCCCTTCTCCTCGAGATCCCCGTGTACAACTGGTGGGCCACTGTGTGATACAGAATGCTGGACTAGATGGGCTGAGGTCCGATTCAGCATGGCTCTTCTTATGTTCTTATGTTCTTAAATGTCCACATATGACAAAAATGCTACTATTGTTGTTCTTCTGTTAGGACTGCACTCACTAGGAATATACCTGCTCACTTTACACGGTTCTCCTCTTTCTATTAATCCTCCCAAAAGCCCTGTAAAATAGGCATTTGGAGAGTTTTGGTGGCCCAAGGTCACATGGCACATTCCTTGATCAAGCAGCGATTTCAACCTACCAGTTGTTAGGAACTGTAGAAGTCCAAAACACATGGAGGGCCGAAGTTTGCTCATGCCTGATCTAGATGTAACATGATTAGTGGAGGAGGTAAGAGGAAAGGAGGAAAAACTGAGATTTTAAACGTTCGAATGGAAACCTGGGAATATGAAGGTTGAATTAAAAGAAAAGTTTTTTAAAAACTCTGGAAACTTTCAATATATCTTTCTCTCTTCTGGATGTGTTCAAATGAGCTCCTGTAGTTTCTGAAGATAGTCTTTATGCCTCTCTATTTCTCTTTTGTGAATATAGTTGACCCTCCAGGTCTGAATTTTAAGGGCTTTAAAAAAAATGTCTTCTCTAGGAATCTCTAAGTCATCTAGTATGACTCTATGGAAGCTGATCATAGAGACTGCTGGAGGACCTAAATATTCCTGAAAAGGCATTCTCTTGTGTGAAAAATATACTTGTTTTTAATCTACGTTTTCCCTTTTACATTGTTCCTAAGCTCGTAACCCCAACAAATGTGTAGAGCCCACTGTATAGGGAAGATAATCAAGAATCTACCCCTAAAAGCTAGAGAAACCAAACAGGGATCACCATACTGCCAATCATATCTGAAAAGAATGCTGCAAACTGCATCCTGTTTCCTTTCTTCAGCTGAGAAAGGACAGGGAAATCTGAAACTTAAAGGATGCACACAGGAAGGTGACATATTTGAATGTGGGGGATCATTAATACTTAATAAATCTTTCATACATAATAAATAACAACTAGCTGACCCACTGGGGCACCAACTGCTTCTGAATACCAACGGGAAGCAACCAATCCCAAAGGAGATGGTCTGATAATGTCCTTTAAAGAATAAAGTTTAACCTTGTAAACATCCTGAGGGGAAGATAACTGATAAACAAAAGACAATCACATTTCTAAGCACTGATTTACTGCACCTATCTTTATCCACCCCTAATCTTAGCTTTCTGTGCAATGAAAGGAGGAAAATGAGCTTCTTTTATAATATTCGTCACCCACCCCTATCCCCCTGTGAAAAATATCTCAGCATAGTAGCTGCAGACTGGTTTTGCTGCCATTCCACCCCTTACTGGGAGGCAGAATTTGTTTCATTCAGCTAAATGCTGATTCTCATGATTTTTGAATAAGAAGATTATCAAATATGAAAGGAGTCCAACTGGACAGGCACCAGCAACCAGTATAGGCAAGACAAAATGGCATTTCTAAATGGTACAATATGCATCTTCTCACCATATAACCCCATTGCCAATATGTTAAGAATTTTTATAATTTCTTAGTGTAAAGATCAGGGCAGCAAGCAGTAAGAGTCAAACCACCTGACTAGCATCGTGTAATTACAGCCAGGGTGAAGTAACTGCTGGGGTAATAAAGGAGCAAAAGACAGCAAAAGTATGATAGCTGGGACTCAATGCCAAGACAGAGCAGTGAGTGAGAGATGCAGGTGCGATAGAGTCGTGGCAAGATAGTTCGACAGAAGAGGGGGGGGCAGAAAGGGGGACAACAAACAGCCAAGCATAGTGCTTAAGGTTTTCTGGATATTGTATCCAAACACGTTCAAATGCATAACATCTTCACTTCTCTAATTCTGACCCACGTTACACAAGCAGCATTGGTTCCCAGCTATCATACTTTGCCACAAAGACTACTCCTTGTTGCAGTGTTGGAAGGCTGGAGTTTGCTGACATGTTGGAAGGTTGGGGTTCTGAGAGGCCTGAGTCCTGAGGAAATTGAAGGTTGGAGTATCAAGAAGAATTAGACTACAAAACCAACCTGCTTCAAGTAAGACATCTCCAGTTATTTGGAAGTATCAGGAAAAGAAGGCTAGAGAAGTATTCCAGTCTTCAACCACTGTAAATATATTTTTTGTATAAAGTCTGCTGCAAAGATAAAGGTGTGAGTTTACTCCTTAATCGGAGGGGAAACGCTTCTGCAGCTGTTTGGGACTACACATATTAAGCTTCATCACGACACAATATTCCCATAAATGGTTTTCAATACTGTATTCTACCCGATGTGAAGCCATTTAGCCTGTAATCTAGGATCTTGTTTTCCTTAAAAGTGATATATGTGGCACACATGAATGCAATGGCATTTGGCATCATCTGAATAATTACTAAAAATGCAGGGATAAGCATGAAACAAAATCCAAGTACACTTTGTTGTGATATTCTTTATTAAGCCAGCCAGAAGGTGCAAATGTTGGTACCCTAGCTTTCAAACTCCATTAGCAAATATGGCAGGAAAATATGCAGAGGATGTAAAATAATAGTATTGTAGTTGTCAAAGACTTCCATGGCCGAAATCACAGGAGTTTTGTGTGGTTTTCAGGCTGTGCAGGCGTGTTCTAGCAGCATTTTCTCCTGACATTTTATCTGCATCTGTGGCTGGCATCTTCAGATACAGCCTGGAAACCACACAACACTCTGGTATTGGAATCATTAGTTTAATCTTGCTAGAGTTGTGGGGTGAAATTTCCAGGAATTTGAGCAGTTACCAGATGTCAACCATTCAAATCCCTCTTGAGAGCTGGACCATAGGGAAGGCGGAGCAAAGGAAGATAGATGCTTTTTAACTGTAGTGTTGGAGGAAAGTTCTGAGAGTGCCTTGGACCGCAAGAAGATCCAACCAGTCCATACTTCAGGAAATAAAGCCCGACTGCTTTATAGCAGGGAAGGATAGTAGAGTCAAAGATGAAGTACTTTGGCCACATAATGAGATGACATGAAAGCTTGAAGAAGACAATGATGCTGGGGAAAATGGAAGGAAAAAGGAAGAGGGGCCGACCAAGAGCAAGATGGTATCCTCAAAGTGACTGGTTCGACCCTGAAGGAGCTGGGGGAGGTGACAGCTGACAGGGAGCTCTGGCGTGGGCTGGTCCATGAGATCACGAATAGGAAGCAATTGAACGAATAAACAACAACAAACCAATCGTTTAAGGAACAGACATCTTGTGCCTGGCAACTCCAATTTTTCCTTCCTTTCTTGAGATGTTATTAGCAGAGTCTGTGCAGGGAAAAGAAGTTAATCTACCCCAGGCTGTGAGGTAACAAGAACAAAGGCAGAAAAAGAAGGCAATCCATTTTCTTTATCCATAGAAATATTCCTCCTTCCCTTCGATATCTGTGTCTGTCTCTGTCTTGTATAACATATTCGTCTCCCTATACTGACTCTATGCACTGATTAATAGCACAAAGTCAGAGACCATCCCTGACTATGAAGGTCTTGTCAAGTAGATAGAGTCTGTGAAATTCAATACCATTTCATTTTTATGGCTAAATCCTCAAACTGCTGCTAATACTGGTTTGTCTTGCATGTCTGTTTGCTTTTCGTGATGAAAACAGTGCCAATTCTTCTTACTGCTTCTGATGAGGTGCTTTAGTTTAAGAACTGTAGGCTTGTTGACAGTGTTCAAACATGGAAATATTACAAGATAATCCCTCCCACCTGGCCCCTGCAGTGGCGCAATGGGTTAAACCCTTGTGCAGCTGAACAGCTAACCTGAAGGTTGGCAGTTTGAATCCATGAGATGGGTGAGTTCCCGTCTGTCAGCTCTAGTTCCCGCTAACCTAGCAGTTTGAAAACATGCAAATGTAAGTAGATTGGTGGGAAAAGGCAAATAGACTCTCCAAGCAATCTTGCCAGCCACACAACCAGGAGGTGACAATGCAAGCTCCTCGGCTTGAAAATGGAGAAAGGCACCTCCCAAGTCCCAGAGATGAACACCGCTTCCAGAAATTGGAAATGAAAGGAGAAACCTCTGCCTTGTTTGTGTTTGTGTGTCTCATTGTACATGATTGTAAAGGCATTGAATGTTTGCCTATGCATGTAAATGCTGCAATCTGCTCCGAGTCCCCTAGGGGAGAAGGGCAGAATATAAATAAAGTGTATTATTATAGAGCTACTAGCTGTACCCGGCCACGCGTTGCTGTGACTTTTCCGGGTGCTAAACATACCTTGGTTGATTGTGGGTTTTGTGGCCTGATTTGGTGTTTGTGGGTTCAGCGGTTTTGCTGTCTATAAGCCCCTAAGCACACCACATCTCTTTTTTATATATATAGATAGAAGATAGATGTGTGGCAATCTAGTAACCTTATGTAAAAAGTGAAATTTTGCTGCTGCAGGCTTCAAGGAGAGGCAGATCATTCTATTCTTTTGGAAAGGAAAGTGTGATTCTGGGAAAATGGGGAAATGCTATTCATTTGTTATGGGGTTGAAGTATTTTCCACATTTTCCTTGATGATGAATCAGGTTTTTTTGACATATCAAAAGAGCACACCAAGAAATCTGCCATTTCCATGACCCCTTCTGTATAGAATAAAATACACCCTTCACCAATTGAGGTTTCCAATAACGGGGGTAAAATATTTCTGTCTTCTTTTTGTTTTTAGCAAGTCCCTTTTTCCTTTTTTGAAACCGTGAAAGCAGAGAGAAAGACATATAGATTGGTGCAAAGAAGCAAGCAACCTATGAGATGCTTCTCATTTTTCCCAAAAAGACTGAAACAAGACAGAAGCTATCACCTATTAGTGCATTTTTTCATAAATGTGAGCAATTTTTGAGGCCTGAAGAAGCTCTCTTGCCATCATAAAAGTGAGAAGAAAAGCTGCAATTTATTTTTATATGTGAATTTTATATGTGAGCACAATTTATATGTGAGAACAAGACAAGTCAGCATCCAACCCAATTGGGAACAATCTCTTCCCAATTGTTCATGACTTTCACGCCAATTTCAGAATGCAGGCTGCCTGCATTTGGAGAAGTGGAGAAGAAAGGTGAACAAAAGTGGCTTGCCAAAGCCTATAGAGAAGATTGAAGTTCAGAAAAGTTTTTCTTAAACCCTAAAATTTCCAAAATCCTCCACCTAAAATGGCCAGTGTTGGTATATCCAGCAACAGCCATGCGGATGTGGAGATTCGTACAATGTAATCCAAAAAAATGCAACTTCTTCAAGCTCTGGTACCAACATAGAGTGCAATAGGAGCTAAACTGATTAAATAGTCTTTTTTTCAAATCATTGGGGAAATCATCTTGCCACCCAATTGTTTGTCAAGAGATATTTTTGTATGGCGGACATTTGGTCATGTGAGTGTCACTTCATCCATAGTACTGAAAGCTTCTTTATATCTACTGGTCTATTGTTATTCCCAACTAAAATCCAATTGTTAGTCCCAACTAGTGTATACATACTGAATCAATAGGTCTACCTATGATGTCAATTACAGGCCTCTCTCATCTTTTTAAGTGGGAGAACTTATACAATTGGTACCTGACTAAATACTTCCTCCCACTGTACTTACTGTAATTAAAATCCCTATTGATTCAGTGAATTTATTCTAGTTGTAACAAACAACTTGATTCAAGCTAGTGTAGTTGATATGACACTGTTCAACTATTTTGTGTTCTCTGTGGCATGTTTTTTATTATCTCTGAGAGCGTTTTCCCTCAAGAGTTACCAACACAAAGGCATTATGGCAATTTAATCTCCATTTGCCAATCACTGAAGACCTGACAGGCATTTCCAGAGGGAATGGTGCATGTTGAACACACTCCATTATAACAATAGATTTTACTGGTGAGACAAGGAAGGAATTTATCTGATGGCTTTGTGCATCTAAATGATAAGAGGATAATTTATCCCTGGATTTACACAATGTAACACAATTCTATATATGGAAAACATTTACTGCAAAGGCGAAGAATATCCCTTATCTCCATTTCCTCTGCCATCTTTCAGATTGTGTTCCTCTAGCTCCTCTTCCCCATCATTCACTTCACTTGCACTCTGAACCCATCACTAATGCTGCATTATATTTTTCTTTCTCATCTCCCTGTTCCATCTCATTTTTCCTTTTATTCCATGTTTCTGCTAACAGTATTAGGGGCATTTGAATGAAATATCAAGCATGAATCTGAACACCAAATTTCCATAGAAACATAACACATATTTTTGCACATATTTTTTTACACTGCTCAAGCAACACAAACAATACAATGTGTGAGCACCCAAATGGGTTCCTACCCCTTGTCGCAATCAAAATAAAGTCAGTCTCAATAGACGCGATAAACAAGTGGGTAGAGTTGGTTGCTGGGATGAAGCCGCTTCAATTGATATAGTATCCAAATGTAACCAAATTATATCCAAACCCCGATGGGTATTTGTAATCCTTAATGGGAAACGAAGAGTAGAGGAGGAGACTCCAGGCGGGTATTCCCGATGCCTGCCTTGATGCTGTGTAGCTTCCCCTGTGGGACCGGTCAGGCGGCTGGTTTAAATCCGCGTTTTCTCCGGCCGACGAGGACCCTGATGGCAAGGAGTCCACCCTCGTTTCGACCCTCCTCCTGGGTCTTTTTCAATATTACACACAGTGTGAGCATTCAAATGCACATAGAATGGGATGCAAGAGTGTTTTGTAGGGGGGAGAAGCCTGCAGGTGGGTTACAGTAATAGATTGCTGATGGAGATGGACTGTCCTTTTAAGAACTGAGCAACCCTGGGGCCTTAATGAAAAAATCTCTAGGACCCTGATGGCAAGGAGTCCACCCTCGTTTCGACCCTCCTCCTGGGTCTTTTTCAAGGCCAATGTAAACAAAGCCCCTCCTTTGGTAAATCAATTCCCAGGCGGCATATCTATTGTAAATAATAAGAGACGCTAATCATACAATATTACACACAGTGTGAGCGTTCAAATGAAGTAACCAAGTATTTCACAACATAATAGAAATGGAGAGCACAAGGTACTTAGAATAAGATGTTACCTTCAAAGTGCATTCTCATCTATCATCAACCTCCATAGGTGTGGCAAATGCACATAGAATGGTATGCAAGAGTGTTTTGTAGGGGGGAGAAGCCTGCAGGTGGGTTACAGTAATAGATTGCTGATGGAGATATTTTCATTTAAAGTAATAGATTGCTAATAGAGATTTTTTCATTAAGGCCCCAGGGTTGCTCAGTTCTTAAAAGGACAGTCCATCTCCATCAGCAATCTATTACTGTAACCCACCTGCAGGCTTCTCCCCCCTACAAAACACTCTTGCATCCCATTCTATGTGCATTTGAACGCTCACACTGTGTGTAATATTGAAAAAGACCCAGGAGGAGGGTCGAAACGAGGGTGGACTCCTTGCCATCAGGGTCCTCGTCGGCCGGAGAAAACGCGGATTTAAACCAGCCGCCTGACCGGTCCCACAGCGGAAGCTACACAGCATCAAGGCAGGCATCGGGAATACCCGCCTGGAGTCTCCTCCTCTACTCTTCGTTTCCCATTAAGGATTACAAATACCCATCGGGGTTTGGATATAATTTGGTTACATTTGGATACTATATCAATTGAAGCGGCTTCATCCCAGCAACCAACTCTACCCACTTGTTTATCGCGTCTATTGAGACTGACTTTATTTTGATTGCGACAAGGGGTAGGAACCCATTGTATTGTTTGTGTGCTCACACATTGTATGTTGTTTGTGTTCAGATTGAGCAGTGTAAAAAATATGTGTAAAAATAGGGTGAACAATGTACAGGAGGGGTGGCTCAGGTGTTTAGGCGGAAGAGCCAGGTCTTCAAGGCTATGGAGAGGCTCTGTTTCTCGCTGCATTGGGCCGTCAGCCGGTCACTCAGATAGGAAGGCCCATGGAAACCCTCGAAGAGTGGTTGTGTTCAGATTCATGTACTGATGATGACCCTGGGTTTGCATGACCACAGCCAGGGGCTGATGTAGATATTAAAGAGGGTGGGAGATAGAATGGTTACATTTGAATGAAATATGACATGACAAAGCAAAGCAGGTCCGGATGATGAAGCTGTGAGAATATTTTTAAAGTTTGAAAGAGTTGAATCTGCAGTTAAAGGTGTTGTTGACCTGAATGGAAGATACTTTGGAGGACGAGTAGTGAAGGCATGCTTCTACAACCTGGACAAATTCAGAGTCTTTGATCTTACAGAGAAAGCCTGATTTCCATTTTTTCTACCATGGATTGAAAACCAATTCAAAACATCTAGCATCTCACAATTTTCAGCAGCATCCAGGGATTGAGCAACCGATGGCATCCTTTCCAGCAAACAGGAAAAAAGCCCCTGAGTGGCTTTCCCTCCCATTCATTGTGATGGACACAATTTATTTTTATTGTCATATAAAATTCCTTTAAAGATGCAAAAAAGAAAGTGCTCTAGAAAGTGCTTTGCCACACACAATAGAAAGTTCTCAAACTTAAATGTTTATTTCACATTAATCCTCAGACTCTAAACACATGTGTACAGTACAACACAATGCCCATATCCAGAGACTAGAATTTGCATGGATACATGAAGCTATGGATTATAGTGAACCCTATTGCAGTGTTTCTCAATCAGTGTGCCGTGGCACACTAGTGTG
The DNA here is from genome assembly GCA_030556195.1 of Anolis apletophallus. Classification (NCBI taxonomy): domain Eukaryota; kingdom Metazoa; phylum Chordata; class Lepidosauria; order Squamata; family Anolidae; genus Anolis; species Anolis apletophallus. The sequence continues at coordinate 48,026,817 of JARBWK010000002.1, read as the reverse complement.
CCGTGAGGGATCATCAGGTGTGCCACGAGAAAAGCTCTCTGCCCCCCCTTCCTTCCCCCTCCTCCTGCCGAACTTCTGCTGCTTGGGGGAGGAGGAGGAAGGGCCGGGCGGCCATTTCCCCAGCCAGCCTCCAATCCGCCATGACTCCCACCATGACTCTCGCCCCTCGCTCGCTGAAGCCGCGCGGAGAAGGACCCCCGCCCACTGAAGACCGTCCACCGCTCATGCTCCTCCTCTGTGAGAGAGCTGAAGCCGGAGGAAGGGGCAGGGCATGGCTCCCCCCCCTCCCCGGCTTCAGCGCTCACACAGCTTTGCCAGCCTTGAGGGGGCAGTGCCAAGCCAGCAGTGGCAGAGCCAGCACAATGCTGGCTTGGCACTGCCCCCTCAAGGCTGGTGAAGCTGTGGGAGAACTGAAGCCGGGGGAGGGGGCGGGGCATGGCACGGCCTGGCTTCTCCCCCTCCCCCAGCTTTGGTACTCCCAGCAGCTGCTCCCAGCAGGCCACCATCCCCCAGCCGTTGTTTACAGTGTTCGAGTGTCATTTTTGTTGGTGGTGTGCCCCCGGATTTTTTTAATGTTAAAAGTGTGCCGCAGCTCAAAAAAAGTTGGGAAACACTGCCCTATTGAAATGATAGCCTTCGTGCTGGAGGACCTAGAAAATACTTCAAGAAGTCTTATTTTGTTGAACTTGGATAAATGAAACCATGGCTATTGATCATGCAGAGATGGGTAAACATTTAGTTTTGAAGCCCTAATTATACTGCTTCTTCATACTAATCTACCACAAAGCTGTTTGTTTTGTTTTTAAGTAGAAGGGGGAAAGGCAAGCAGTATCCCACAAGGGGAGGTAGCACAATTTTATGTCTCTCTGTTCAGCGTCCAAACCAACCTTGGGTAAATCTCTCTCCCCCCCCCTCCCTCTATTCTCAGAGAAAGACAGTTTCCAATCTCTCTGAACAAATCTTACCAGGAAAACCTTGTGATTGCCCAGAAATGACTTGAAGGCACACAATACATACCAGTAGTATTTTCCCACCATGAGAACTGTTGTATCTCCCCTCTCCTTGACAGAATTGCACACACACACACACACACAAAGCCGTATTATTTATTTATTTACTGCATTTGTATACCGCCCTTCTCAGCCCTCAGGCGACTCAGGGCAGTTTACAGCAGCAACGATTCGATGCCCAAAAACACTGTAACACATTTAAAAACATTAACACATAATAAAAACCAGAACAAGAATATTAAAAACATAAATCGTTTATGTCTTCTAATAAAAACATTATCCAATCTTGGATAATGTTTAAAAACATTATCCAAAACTACTCACAATTCTACTCCTGCAAATGGAGCAATGCTGTACATTGCTGGTAGGCATTTCAGTCCACCTCTTTGAAGAATCCTGAACAACTAGACACTGAAAAACAGTTGTGATAATATTTTTGTGCTGCTTAAAGCAGGAACATACTGTCAAATATTTTTTACTGAGATATCTTATTTCACTTTATTTCTTCCTGAAATACATCTTCATAAGTCAAGCTGAAAAGATAAGAGCAGAAACCCATGAACTTCTGAAGAATAACCTGCGAAGAAAGCTATATGGTGGTTTTACTTCCAGCTTTTTTGAGAACTTTCAGGGGAGACCTTTCTCTCTTACCAGCATGTTTCGCTCATGGGAGCATGGGAAGGGACTTCGTGGTTGCTGCTTCCAAATCCTGGTAATCTCTTCCTAAAGAGGTTAGACCAGGGCCTTCCTTGCTACCAGAAAGCTGAAGACTTTTTTGATTTGGCCTTTGATGGCTGATTCCTGTGGGCAGGGTGGCTCTCAGAGTAGTGATATTGTTTATTTGTTCTTTTTCATAGTTATAGTTTGAATTGTTTTTCATTTTATTTTTAATGAATATTTTTTATTAAAAGTTTATACAATTGGTTAAAAGAAAAATATATAGGAAAATTTGGGAAAATGGGAAATAGGATAAAAAGATATGGGATGGGATGGAATGGGTCAATATAGGCTTGAGAGAGGGGATGCAGGGATGGGACACCAAGAGGGAAAGAAAAGAAAATAAGAAAAAGAGGGGGAGAGGGGTATTGTCTTCCAATTTCTTTCTTCATGGTTTACTTGTAGGTCTTCTTCAAATGTTATTCTTCTCTTTTTCTTTCTTCATAGTTAAGACTATTTATTTATTTATTTATTTGTATTCTTCTTTGTTCTTCTCTAGATAGTTTAAGTTATATTATCATAACCTTTCTAAATTCATATAGTCTTTAAACGGTTTCCAATCCATCACTTTCTTAGCCTTTTCTTGATTCTTTGTGAATAAGTAGTGTTAACTTGTACATGTCCATATTTTTTGTTAGTAATTGCTCTTTTGTCGGAACTTGCTCCGTTCTCCAATATCTATCATAGACGATTATTGCTGTTATCATTATATGATTGAAGATAACATCTTTATTTGTTTCTAGATCCATATCTATTATTCCTAGTAGAAAGTATTCTGGCTTCAGTTTTAATTTGATGTCGAGTATCTTCTGGGGCGTTTCCTTCTGGGACGTTGTATAACTTTCCAATAATTCTTTGCTTTCTCGTACGTCCACCCCATGTGGTAGAACACACCTTCCTGAATACAACATTTCCATTCTTCATCTTCCTCCGCTTAAGTGGCTGAGGGGGGAAAGAAAAGGGCCTGAGGATGTTAGGAATGGTGAGAGTTGACATCCAAAACACCTGGAAGGAATACCTGATTGCCATGTAATGCATCTTGAAACTGCATTATGTATATACTCAGTGATGTAGACTTCTATCATGCAGATTAGCTGTCTTCTATGAGTCTCAATAATGCATAATGCAGTAGGTGCGCTGTTTGAATCCGGTTTAGCAGTTTGAATCCAGTTTTGCAGTTTGAGGTGCCGGTGAGAAGGTAATGGCGCTCCATACAGTCATGCTAGTGACATGACATTGGAGGTGTCTATGGACGTGCCTCTTTGGCTTAGAAATGGAGATGAGCATCACTCCACAGAGTAAGACAGGACTAGACTGAATGTCAAGGGGAAACCTTTTCCTCTACTTTGATAATCTGAATTACGTGACAGGAGAAGGAGGATCGCCTCCTCCTCGCCCCCCTCTGCATTAACAGCCGAGGCAGGCCTGGAGTGTAAGAGCCCCTTTGTCAGGAGTGGAAGAGCCCTTGAAGTTTCCCCAGTGCTGGTTTTTTCCAACTGCACATGCATGTCTGCCATTAACGAAGCTCTTTTGGAAGTCTCAGAAGTTTCAAAAAGTTTTGAATACTTTTTCTATGAAAATCGGAATTGATTTCCAAGTCGAACCACCAGCGCCCCCTACATCCGAAAGGAGTTTTGAATTTTTTTTTGTTTTTGGATCAAACAAGCCTAGGAGATAGGTTAATCCTGACCCTATTCCGGAGGCATAATTTACAGGCTAGGATCACTCTATTACCTTTTCCTTAACACTGTTGTCTTCTTGTTGCAAACTAAAAGCACATCATGATTGTGCTTTTGGAATCAACAGAACAGGCTTTATCAAAGATAGACAAGCTCTTTCAAGACACATTCATCTGGGCCATAGCTCTTGTCCTTTGAATTTTCTTTCCAACATCTTCCCCTGCTGCTGAAAAAATGTCTAAACATTTAATCTTTCTGCCTCCTACAATAAAATGCTCGACTTGTCCAAGAGCAGCACTGATGCAGCTCTGTGTTGTCAGCAGGAGGGATGAAGTCAACTGTGCTAGCTATTACTATAATTCACTTTTAAGAGAGTCTTTCTGCTCACAATAGTAAATAGGCTTCAGAACATAATGCATGAATTACATACAGGGCAAATGGTATAGTCACCAATCTCCTTATTCATTACTTGTTGGATTCTTTCAGTTAAACTTGTCAATTTGTAGCAGTTCAGCCTGATTTTTCCATTTAATGGAATTGAATGGTGAATCCAGTGGTCCAGTTTGTGTAAAAGAAGCCAATGCTTAGACATCTATGTAAATATGTGCTGAAAGGGCCGGGCTTAAGCTGACAGTTCGAAGCTCAGGTCGTGGTGACTTCCTGGCCTTTAGTCCAACTTCTCCCTACTTAGCAGTTTGAAAGCAAAATGAGAGTAGCTAAATAGCTACCGCTTAAAGTGGGGTGGTATTTAAGGCACCCATAAGAAAATGCCAGAAAATTCCAGCAATTTGATCAAGGAGGAAGTTTATGAACAAAGCCCTTCAGCAGGGGAGATGGAGCAACAGCACACCCCTGTGGCCAGAACCAAGCACAGGCCTCCAAGATGCTGAAGATGGGAAAAGCCTATCTATGTACAATTGTCTGTCTTGTCGTTGTATAAACAGCATTGAATGTTTGCTGTGTATGTGCATTGTAATCCACCCTGAGTCCCCTTCAGTGTGAGAAGGGCGGAATATTAATACTATAACTAACTCACTAAATAAATAAATAAACATTCATTTGCCATAGTAGGCATGCATCCTACATTAGAGATAAAAGCTTTCTGTTTGAAGGCATGTCATATTTTCAGGTTGGGAATCTTTGGCTCTCCATATGCTTTAAACAACAAAACTCAGAATATTTAGTTAGTGTAGTCAATGGTAAAAGATTGGGGGAGTTGTGGTTCAAAACATCTGCAGGAGCAACATTTCTCCATGTTTACTCTGTTTGAAGTGCTATCCAATCTGAGGCAGTGAAAAGACCAAAAACCTTAAGAAGGGCGAGAAAGAAACTTGAGGTCAAACACATTAATCACATATACAGAGACCCATCATCTTCCAGCTGCGGTGGACAAAAACCAAACTCCCACAAAAGCGAGCAGAAGAAGGTCCTTAATGCACATCAGTTCTCTGTGGTTGGTGCAATTACCATCCAGGCCTCAAACTGGTTCCAGGATTTCCATGTAATCATTTGTACAGCAAAACCACTTTCTTCAATACTGGTTTGAACAGGCATTAAATGGATAGTGTTGATGGAGGTTTAGTCATAGTATTTACGAGGCATTAATTAGTTACACATACTGTATGTAATTATTAAGTACCAGGGGCTGAGGTGGCACAGTGGGTTAAATCACTGAGCTGCAAACTTGCTGACTGAAAGGTCGGTGGTTTGAATCTGTGGAGCAGGTTAGCCCCAGCTTCTGCCAACCTAGCAGCTTGAAAACATGCAAATGTGAGTAGATCAATAGGTACTGCTTCAGTGGGAAGTTCATGGTGCTCCTTGCAGTCATGAAAAGAGACTGGGTGTACTTGGAAGACGTCAAGGAGTCAAAAGAGACGGGTATATAAGGTATATTTCAATGGTTTATTCTTCAAATAGTCTTCATATGATAAAGTAAATGTTCATCCAAAAGTCAACTGAGAAGTGGAATGCAAATAGTTGTTGGTCACTATGTGCGCACTCTCTGGCCATGAAAAGTCCCAAAGGAAATCATAGGTAAATGTCACATCAATAATACATTCTTCATGGGACGGTCAGAGAGGGAAATGGGTCAACGGTCTGAGAAAGGCCTCGCCGTTTTGCCTATAATTAGGCTTCTTCAGAACCCAGGTGTGTGAAAACAAATAATGTGACCATTCCACTGATCCGGGTATCCAATATTATAAATGCATATACATGGTCATCATCCTGATATGGGTGGACGCAGCCACCGGTGGAACCAGACGCCCGGACGGATACCCGGATCAGTGGAATGGTCACATTATTTGTTTTCACACACCTGGGTTCTGAAGAAGCCTAATTATAGGCAAAACGGCGAGGCCTTTCTCAGACCGTTGACCCATTTCCCTCTCTGACCGTCCCATGAAGAATGTATTATTGATGTGACATTTACCTATGATTTCCTTTGGGACTTTTCATGGCCAGAGAGTGCGCACATAGTGACCAACAACTATTTGCATTCCACTTCTCAGTTGACTTTTGGATGAACATTTACTTTATCATATGAAGACTATTTGAAGAATAAACCATTGAAATATACCTTATATACCCGTCTCTTTTGACTCCTTGGCTCCTTGCAGTCATGTCAGCCACATGACCTAGGATGCATCTATGGACAACACTGGCTCTTTGTTTAAGAAATGGAGATGAGCACCATCCCCCAGAGTCAGACTCAACTAGACTTAATGTCTAGTTACCTTCACCTAGACTTAATGTCTAGTTACCTTCACCGTTATGTAATTAAGTAGTTATACATATGGCTCTAAGTATCTGATGCTTAATACCTGTGATTTTTAGCAGCTGGGATTGCCCTCATAGTTTGCAAAAGTATACATTTATTGTAAATGTACCAGGAAGATAATGGTCTGAACTCTGTGCAAAGCTTCTAACTAGCCCAAGAAATCTTTCATCTGTCACTCTTTCAAGTTGCCACAAAATATTCTCTTGTACTTTACTCTTTGTGCAGAGAATTCTAAATATCTTCAAAGCTTTCAGATCCTTTCAAAAATCAAATGGCTGCAATCACAGATTCCATTCTTAGGGAAATGAATGTCAGATATCATAGAAGATGAAGCCAGCACAGGCAGTCTGGCATTGAATGAATTTACATCAGCAATAGTTCTACAAGGCTCAGAATCTGATACCTGGGGAGCACTTCCCAAAATGGTTGAAAATAGCTAAAAGAATCAATGCTGTTTACAGAAACAATCCAACAAGCCATAATATAATAGGTTATTATGGTGCAACATCAGATAATATTCTTCTCACATAAATTGCTTGTACTTGTTGAAGGATGTATGTGTTTGTAAATTCATATATACAGAGACAAATAAAACTTAGAATACAGTTCATCACATAGACGAGTAATAAATACACTTGAAAGCCAATATGAACACCCAAAGGATGACAGATGTGTGCATAGGAGCATAGCTAAGATGGGTCATGCTCAGGCTACACACACACACACACACACACACACCACAGAATGGTTGAGGGTTTTAAAATTATTATTATGGTGCTAGGTACTGAAGCCTTGTGTGTATTTCTCTAGGAGCCCTCTAATGTTGAGGACAAGGGCTCCAGTGATATGTGGACCTTTGACACTTGAAGGGAGCTAACAAATGTATTGGGTGTCTAGATCACATTGTACTCTGCTTTTAGATCCCAGTCCAGCAGCTCAATCCACTCCACTCCCAAATCTCTTTACAAATAGTCATTCTTTTACTACAAAAGCAAAATTGTTTGGAGGCTTGCAGAAATGGTTCCTGAAGGAAAAACTGTTCTGATACATGCTATGGGGAATCCCATGAGTACATGAAAAAGAAAGTTCTTCATGCACAGGAGAAGATTGTTACCGTATTTTCCCCCCATTTGATCATGCTAGGCCCTTCGCGTACAATCAACAGATGAGATCAGCTGTCTGGAAAATTGGAGCAGCAACACATGTCAAGTTCTCATCATTCAGATACCAACACTCCTGGTACCATAATCTACAGACACAATTATCTGCATTTATGTTCTTCTTGAAGACGAGATACTATCTTTTTTTCAGTGAATTTTTGCTTCAGCTGCTCTGAGGCAAAACTCTTTAACTCCTTACTTTGAGGATGTTTTTATTCAAGACACAAGAGCTTATCTCCAATTTTTCTAAGTTGTTTTGCATATCTTTGACACCATATTGGGTCCCTTGGTGCCTCGATAGCTCTAGAAAAAAGCCAGATCATGCACAGCCTTTCTAAAGCAAAGCACATTCTGTTATCAGTCATCCAATACATCATAGGATATATAATATGGTTTAGTATCTCATGAAGGACAATAGGAGTATATAGAACACATACTGGGTTCCGTAACATGTATTTCTCTGCACCTTGTCAGAGTTAGACAGAACAGCTAGAACTAGTCTTCTTCTCCCACTATCATTGTCTACTTATCATTGTTGGATGGACATTCTTGCTTCCTACTCTCTGCAGTAAAGTCTTCCTGAAGGAATTTAGAAATGGTATGCCCTACAGTGTCACTTGTTCCTTCATGGGATGATCTTATCAATTCTTGTGGACAAAACATTTGGACCAAATATTAGGCAGGAGGAAATGGCAACCTGGAGGAGAAGATTTTGGATATCATGAAAGGAAGCCAAATTAATTTGTCGTCATTAAATCAGGAGTGGGGAGAGATGCTTGTAATGTTTTTGAATCACCATCATTTGGATAATCACATCTCATGCATGAAAAAGTCTTGGTCAATCCAACCATAAGACAGAGAGCTTGATGGTGTTAGGAAACCACCTTCAGCGCTTCACAAAATGGTATATTGCAGTATTTATTTATCTATTTAATTTTTATCCTGCCATTTTTATCCCAACCCGAGGTAGGGAACACATTTCTGGACTTGATGTGAAACCACAGACCATAATACCCAAACTAAGGCATGCAAGGCCAGATGTGGCCCTCCAAGGCCATTTACCTGCCCCCACCCTACATTTTAGACCAGGCATGGGCAAACTTGTCTTCCAGATGTTTTGGACTTCAGCTCCCACAATTCATAATAGCTGGTAAGCTGGCTGGGGTTTCTAGGAGTTGAAGTCCAAAACACCTGGAAAGCCAAAGTTTGCCCATGCCTGATTTAGACTTAGGTTTGCCCTAAGTCTGAAACGGGTTGAAGGCACACAACAACAGCAACAATCTTAATTAACTTGGCTATCTCATTAGTCAATGGCAGGCCCACACTTCCCATTGAAATATTGGAACGTTTCGTTTATGTTGTTTAAATTTGTTCTTCATTTTAAATATTGTTTGTTCTTTCATGGGTTTTTTGCACTACAAATAAGATATGTGCAGTGTGCATAAGAATTTGTTCATGTTTTTCCAAACTATAGTCTAGCTCCCAATATTCTGAGGGACCATAAACTGGCTCTCTGTTTAAAAAATTTGAGGACCCCTGACCGACACAATGCTTAGAGAGGACATAGAATTATGGAATCATAGTGTAGATGGCCATCTACAAGGGCCATCCAGTCCAACCCCTGCCATGCTGGGACACACAATCATAGCACTCCCAATAGATGGCCTCTAGTTATAAACCCCCAGAAGATATTTTGTCTGATGTAGATAAATGAGCATATGTGAATATCAGGTCCATACTATTCTATTTAAAATGCAAAGAACACATATACTGACCTAAGGCCTTTAAAAGCACAATAGCTTGACAGTGATCTTTAGGTGATAAGACATAAATAATCCCTTTCACGTTTCTAGCTTCTATGGGAGGAAATGCAAGGTGTGATGCGCATTTGACTGAAAAATAAGCCTGCTGAAAAATTGATTCTGCTTCAGAGGAGTGTATCTCCACAGGTTCTGCTCCTGCATTACAATCTTCACCAGAATAATTGGGTTATAGAACCGGAAGCATTTTTGGCACTGAAATGCTTAAAAGCAAATAGACAGATGCAGTGCAAGAAGCTCTTTCCCTTAAGACAATATTATTAGGGGAAAATGTTAAAATTAGCTTTAAAAACCCCAGACATAATTGATTATAAGGAAGGAAAAATACTGTCAGAGTAGTGGGTTTCTTTTTATTAATGGATAGTAAATGTTTATTGTTGAGGAGGGAGAATTAAGATTTCTGAGTTTAAAGATGTATACAACAGAAATTACAGTTGAGTGTTTCTTTTCCTTCTGCCAAATTGTTGGGGCTTGCCTTGCAGATAAATTATTATTACAATATTTTCAGTGTGAAAAAATATTTCACTGTAGTTTTCTTATCAGGTTCACAGCAGCTCTGTCAGTTGGGTCATGAATATTAAATAGTTTATGATCCAAAGTGGTGATGGACATAGGCTTTAGAAGGCCATGCCAACAAAACACTAGCCCTGGATAGTGCTTTCAAGCTATTATATTTTCAAGTACAGTTCCAAAAGCTGCATTGCATGTCTGCTGTCTGAGAACCAACTGAAGCACAGAGGAGCTTATCACCAGAAAGCTGGACACCCGGTGACAAGTTGGCTACTGTAGCTATGAACACAATAATACTGCAAAATAATTGGCTCTTGGCATTGGTGGAGAAATTATCTGTGTTGATAAAATTACAGGTCTTGAAGTATTTAAGCGAAAGAATAACAGAACATTTGCGAAACTGTGTTGTATGCTATAATCCATAGAATAAATCATTGACATTCTAGAATATTTATATTTATATTCTAGAATATTTAAAAAACACACACAAGTAAGTGGGTGTAGGAAATATACCATGTTGCCCTAGCCGCTCCATCAGCAGGTGGAATGACTAGTGAGGATGTAACTCTTCAAGTCAACCATAAAAGAGGAATTCCCAGAGGCATTTCTCAAGTTAAAGTTTCATGCCAACCATGCAATATTAACAAAACACAGCCATAGCAAAATAGAAAAATCTAACATGTCCCTGTGTTCATATTCCTTCAGCTAGAAAATATTTTATCCTGCAAATCTTCTCAAACATTTTCCCCAGGTTCAGCTGATCAAATAGTAAACTAAGGTCCCTTCTGGCATTGTAAAAGATTAAAGTGAGCACCTCAGATGAAAAACCAGAGAATAATGAATGCGAGGTTGCTCGGCATCACTGATGTTATTTGGGTTAGCTCTGTTGGTGCTAGCTTGGAACCAATTTAACTGTCACAGAAAGCTTGTCTAGGAATGAAACCTATCCCTTTAATGCATCAAGGAGAGAGAAAGAGAGAGAGAGGTCTTCAGTCACAGAGTGCCAAAAGCAAGAATGGAGAATGTGTGGTTCTTCAGATATTCTTACCACCTCTTCACTTGGGGCATTTTTGCCCCGTTTTGCCACTTTGCGTTGCAGTAAGGACAGGGCCTGCTGTGCGCTATCAAACGATGGATGGCAGACCCTACCCACCTTCCTCCCAAAGTCAGGGAGAGGTTATGACATGCACTTCCTCCATGGCTATGGGGAGGAATGTGTATTTTGGGAAACTCAATTGAACTACCCGTACTGTCCTCCCCATTTCCCTTTGTGATGGAGGAAAGGGTGGTGGAGCAACGCGCATTTCTGCCATCTGATGGGGAGAGGAAAAGGGTGCCAACACACCCTCTTATGTCCCCTCCATGTGATGAGAGTAAGAGGAAGGGCAGGACATGCGGGGTGCCATGAGCCGCCCCATGTGCCTTCCATTTAGTTTGCAATGGTTGGCATAATGGCATGGCTCAAAAGGACCATTTAAAGAGGTCCTTAGACTATAATGCATATCCACTTGCACCAGTTTTCTGAATCATGATAAATATATTAAGATGCAATTGGGTCATTCTGCATCTAGTACTTCACAGGTGAACAACAAAGTAAGGCTGCCAGATTTTCTGGAAATCAGTACGGGACATTTGAGGCATATCTATAAGGCCACTTCAAGTCTAATGATAGGAGGGCCTGACAACAAATGATAGGGTAGCCACTCTTCTTATCACACCAGACATTTCCTCAAGCACTTGAAGAAACTAGCAAATACATTTAGCTTACAGTAAGTGCTGAAACTTGTCTTCGCCCAATCTGTCTCCCTTTTTTTGCTCAGAAAAATTCTACAACCCCAAAGATTCAAAATATGGCAAGACTGGGACATCAAAATTGAATACTTTTGCAAGTTCACTGTACCTTTAAACACTTTAATAACACTATGTAGCAAGATTTTTGTTCCTGGGTTATAAATGTCATTTCCTAATTGGTGCTATCATAAACACATGGAAAATGTTTGTTGAACCGCAAAAACTTTGTTTTTGTAGGACATCCCACAAAAATGCGTCCAGAGCTGGTCAAGTAAAACGAACAAGGGTCTGGAGAACAAGCCCTATGAGGAGCGGCTTAAAGAGCTGGACATGTTTAGCCTGCAGAAGAGAAGGCTGAAAGGAGACATGATGGCCATGTATAAATATATGAGGGGAAGTTCTAGGGAGGAGGGAGCAACTTGTTTTCTGCTGCCCTGGAGACCAAGACGCTGAACAATGGCTTCAAACTAAAAGAAAGGAGATTCCATTTGAACATGAGGAAGAACTTCCTGACTGTGAGAGCTGTTCAGCAGTGGAACTCTCTGCCCCAGAGTGTGGTGGAGGCTCCTTCTTTGGCCATCTGTCGGGGGTACTTTGAATGTGATTTTCCTGCTTCTTGGCAGGGGGTTGAACTGGATGGCCCATGAGGTCTCTTCCAACTCGCATGATTCTATGATCATGCAGCCTAGTTTGTTATAGTTTTTCAATGAATAGCTCATAGAGTCTCATATGCATTTTGTATTTACTAGCCTTTCCCTCTTTTATGTATTATGCAAGGGAGAGGTCTACATCTCAATGCCAAACCTGCACTGGCTGCTCCTTCTCAGTACCTCCTTGTATGGCAAAATGAATTGTTTCAATTAATAAAAAAGAAATATGCATTTTGCAATTAGAACCCGTTCCTTGGTTTGTGTATTCTGCACGGGAGCAGGCTATTTTTCATTGCCAAATCAGTTTAGGCTGAAGCTTGCAGAAGTCTAGTTCCAACATCTGCAAAAGAACAAAGGAAAGTTAGCAAACATTACTGAGATACCAAATCAAGAGGAGAAATCCCTATACATGTCTGGAATGAGTTTTGAAATTGCACTTTTTGGGAGTTTTTAGGGAAGTAATGAGGTGAAAGAGGACAGCTATGGCTTTGCAGCCAGAGAGCCTCTCCTTTTGATCACTAGAAGTAAAATGACTAACACCATGGCCATGGGGAAGTGAAGCAGTTCAAAGTGACAGCACCAACATGGCCACTGTCACATGTCACAGTCACAAAATACACTGCTAAAATGCTTTTAGATTTGCTACATATCTGAAAACACTTTGAACACAGATTCAATGTGTTTTTGGCTGTCTAAAAATGGGAGTTCCCTGTTTTGTTTTTTTAAGCACTGGTTACAGATTAATTGCAGACTGGTTTGGAATAAATATAGACTTAGAAGGCCCATAGATATGCCATGCATCATGGCAAATCCATGTGCTCTTGGCGGGGTGTGCGGAGAAGCCATCACTCCATGCTCGCATCACATGACTTGCCTTTCCCCCCATCCCATGGTAGGGAAGCATTGCCTCTCGGTTTCCCCCCCCCCCCAATTGCTGGCAAGGCAACATGGGAAGGCTCTTGTGTTGCTGCAGCGGTGGCATACACCACTTATTCTCCCTTTTTTGGATGGAGCCTGACTGAAAGCCCATATGCTTTGCACAAATACCTGATACATGTGCATCATGTATTTGTGCAAAGTATATGGGCTGCATCTTGAAAGAGGAGAACAAGTGGCATAGCACAGGCCAAATAGCCCCTATGACAAGGTAGAATGTTATGTGATGGTAAGTGATTCTCTTTGTTTTTGAGGAAGCTGCAACTTGCATTAACTGCTAATATCAAAAATTCGAGTACAGCTTTTAAAAAAACGACACTAAACCAACCATTAGGCCAAAACAACAACAACAACATGAAGAACATTGCTGCAGAATTCTAAGATAATATAAAAATACATTTCAACTATTAAGTGTAACTAACTGGAAGTCTGAATATCTTGAGACTGAAGCTGGAGACATTGTCATAACCTTACACTCCCTTTGACCATATATTTTGCAAAGAAAGAATCGGCTTGAGCAATGAACAAACAGAGAAAAGATGGGACACTGCATTTTGCCCAAAGCCTAGCCTCAGCTGCATTGGAAGACTGGCTGATAGAAATTAATTTTGTCTGTCATCCAGACAGAATGACTCACAAGTTTTCTCTCTCTTTTTTCTATAAAAATAATATGATCCCATTATAAAGAGGCAGATCTAACGAAACGCTAATTGTAAGAACAGGAAGCAGCATTCCTCAAGGCTGCCAGGACTTTATAAGGTGGTTGTGTGACTGCAGCAGCAGTGTTATTATTAGAGATGTCTTTAGCCTTGTGCTGCCACCTTCCTATTAAGACTATCGGTAACATATGTCTCTGCCATGGTCTGATTGGCTGCTGGTTGCCAGAGGCCCCTTGTTCCAGGAAGCAGGAAGCAGGTGATCGCCAATTGGTATTCTTAGCTTGAGGACACTACCCATGACTCAAGGGTCTCAAAGAAGGAGAGGGATGACAATCGTCCCCTCCTTACCAGTGTGCCTACCCTATGTAAATGGATATTTAGATGGAATATCTGCATATATTTAGATTACATATAAAATATGTGTGTAAAACATTGAATGATGGTACTGTGTATGCTTGGTAGGCAAAGGAGAGGCAGAAATTGCCTTTTTTTAAAAATAAGAAGGGATGTGTGTAATTGATCTGTACTGGTTGCAACAAGAATTATTACAAACTATTTTAATGTACCCAGAATCATTGTTTTTGCAAAGCAAAACAAAATCCATAAAACAATTCATCAAGCCTAGATTTTTGCAATTTCAGCTGTGTCTGCACTCACCTAATTACTCTGCAGCCTGGGTGTCAGGAGCCAAGGTTTGGGGCCAAGGGATTGGTGCCCAAACCCCATATCCCTGGCAGACAAAACATAAAGATAAGTAACGGCTGAGCCTGGTGTGGGAACCAATGGCCCGACTGATTCAGCAGGAAGAGAAATGTGGGAAGGGAGAAGTGGGAAAGGACTCAAATCAAGGGAGCCGTTGGGAAGAAATTGTATATAAGGGGAGGCGACGGGGAATTCTGGCATTCTCGGCTTTTTGTGGTAACATGTGTTAGCAGTAAAGTTTCCAGTGATATCCAGAGCGTCTCCGCCGGCTGCAGACCGGCCACTGACACTGGGAGTATCCCTTGAGCTCTTTGGTCACATAGTTGGGTGCCTTGCTGTGTCCTCACCAGAAGTGACATCACCTGCAAGCCTCGGTAAGTGAGCTGCTGGTGACATTGCTTCTGTGAGGGAGCTCCTTATGGAAGGTGATGCAACAGTTAGTCTGTTGTATCCAGCCTGATCCAACTATCCACATCTCAAAATCTCCAGAATCAACATCTCTTGAGCTTCCTGGAAGCTCTGGAGTAAATGCTGTTTCCCCCTTGAGCTTCATTAACAACTGGATGCAGTGCTTCTGCTGCAAATCCAGCTGTGCATCCTGTGGACTCCTTGCAGCAGTTAAATGGTGAATCCACATTATTTGGTCTGTGTAGACAGAGGCTAGACTTTGAATATCCTGAAGTTTTGCCGATAATCTTTTCCCGCCATACTAAGGTAGAAATAGTGCCCTTAGCTTTACTCTTCTAAGTGCCCTTCTACACAAACACTAAAATCCAGTTTGAATCTGGCTTGAGGTCAGGGTGTCTACAAAACATACACCCTCTATGTGTCGGAAATTTCAGATCAAGCCATAAAATCCGCTGAAACTATTAAGTGTATATCCCATGCAGAGCAGTATTCAGAGAAAAAAATGCAGAGCACTTATCAAAATAGTAGATTATTTATTTATTTATTTATTAAGTTTATTTCTACCCCACCCTTCTCCCACAAAAGGATTCAGGGCACCTTCACATATGCATCGACGATGCTTTTAAAAATATACATACAATTAAAAACAATTGACTCAATTAAAACAGTATAAAATCATCCATAAAATTCCTTAACATTCAAATCAATATGCCGCTATACCATAGTCCAGCCAAGAAATCAATATCGTTATATCAAAATATTCAAGTCCAGATGCCATTGTCCACTAATCAATATCTCTAGATAGGGTTTGTTGTGCAAGAGATCTGCTGCTGCAGGCTCAGTTTGAACGTCCACTGGTACGAATCAGTGCATTTTTGTGAATTTTTAATAAAAATATACAAAAAACAGGAAGCAGGCTTTTGGGGGGTATCAGCTGCTGCTGGTCCATGGTGGGGTTGTAGAGGACTTGCGGAAAAGGAAAAAGAAAAACTTTTCATTTTTTTGTTATGATGCCCTTGGCAAACTACAATTTTTTAATAGTGGGGGATGCCATGTTTGACAACAGTTTATCATGGCCCTGCAGCAGATCCCATCCCTACTTCTCCCAGTTCTGTCCATTTCCTCCTTTTATGCTTTCACTGAACTTTCCTAGTTATGTTTCGCCCTTGGGCCAAAATTTATTCTGACCTCTGTTTTCAATTGAGCAATCACTGTTCTATCCACAATAACCTATTTCATATAGTCATGAGTCATGAGTTGCCCTTGGGCTGTATAGAAATATAGTAAATAAATAAATAAATAAATAAAATCATTTTGTGGCCAAATGTCCTTAGACTGCCTTCCACCTATGGCAGTTATACTCAGGCAAGTCCCTAATGTTGATTATGAGAGTGAAGGCAAAGGGGAGTCTTTGTGAATTGCTATTCTTTGTGACACTTTTCTCTGTTTCTGGTTTTGCACTTCAGACTCCAACCGTGAGTGTGGGAAGCTGCCATCTGGACAAGCTTGAAAAATGCATTGGAGATGGCAAGTAATATTCATAATAAATCGCATGGCAATTAATTACTCATGAGATTTCTAGTTTCTGCCTTGTTCCATTCTGACAGCCATGTAGTGCAATATATCCTCCTCATGCGTGGAAATGCTTAAACCGCTGGGCTCTGCTAGAAATAGGTCACATGGAAGGAGCAGCTTTCTCCAAGTAGGAAAATAGTTCTGAAAGAGGTCAGCAACTCATTCAAAGCTGGGATGCTGAAATCCCCCAAAAAAACAACACTACACACAAAAAAACCCACATTGTAATGGAAACAAAATGGTCCACCCTTAGCTATCAGAACAATAAAACAAGGTGACATGGAAAAGAGTCAAATCTCAGCAGCTATTAAAAACAGTTATGTTCCATTGATTCTTAAGCATCTTTAAGATGGATCCTTTTTTGGCTTCAAATTTCAGAGCTTGGAAACTTTGCTTTTTGAACTATACCTTCCAGAATCCCCCGCCAACATGGAATTCTGGAAGCTGTAGTCCAATACGATACATGTGTGAGTTCTGTGAAATATTAGTTCTAGTCCATTAACTTCTGTTTCATATCCTCATGGATAATGCTGTATTCTTTCTGGGTGACTGGTTGCTTCCCTTTAGCTTTTAAACTATAGTATGTAGGAGTCCATGCCATTGACTCCAACAGGGCTTCCTTTTAATGAGCCAGATGTAGGATTATTGCCTTGCATGAAATTTGGTGGAGTAGTAGTTTCAAACTTAGTTTGTTCCAATGTGAATCAATATTGCTATCTGGATTTTATTCTGAGCTCTGTTTTCAATTGAGTAATCACTTTTCTATCCACAATAATCTATTTCATATACTGTAAACTTATTATTGGTTACTCACTGAATTATATCTAGTGTTGCCTGGTACTTACCTTTTATAGCCTCAACAGAATCCAAATAGCCTCTCTGCTGCACGACTGTTAGGAATTGTGGGAGTTGAAGTCCAAAACACCTGGAGGGCAGAAGTTTGCCCATGCCTGAGCTAAAGGCATCAGGTTCATCCTAGTTTCAGAACTGGTCAGTCCAGGTTAGTTCTTGGATGAGAGACCACCAATGAACACCAGAGAGTGTCGGCTATATTTCAAAGGAACTGACAAAATTACCTCTGAATATTCATTGCCTAGGAAAGCCCTATGAAATTTGTAGGATTAACATAAGTCGACAGGCAACCTGAAGGCACACACAAACACACTTCAAGAACCGTAACAGTAATGCCTCAGGGAACCTTTTTCTATATCAGAGGGACAATTCAGGGTCCCTCTGAATGTTGGGGGGCTGGACTATAGTTTGAAAAAACATTGCACACATCTTATTTGTAGTGCAAAACACATGAAAGAAAAATACAATGTTTAGAATGAAGAACAGTTTAACCAACAGAAATTTACCAGTGTTTCAATGGGAAATGTGGGCCTGTTTTTGGCTGATGAAATAGTCTAGTTAATTAGGATTGTTGTTGTTGTGTTCCTTCAAGTATTTTCAGACTTTGAGGCAATCCTAGGTCTAAAGTTTAGGGTGGGGCTAGGTAGGGTCCAAGGGCTGCATCTGACCCTTGGACCTTCATTTGGGAACCCATGTCCTATATTCTAGCTCTTTAAAAACTATTTCTTAATCATAGCCTTCTTATGATTCTGGGACCCTCCCCTCAATTTGAAATATTGACCATAAGTTTTCTAACATATTTAAAACCATTTTTAAACAAATGTTGGGGAATCTACCATGATTTTCAAAGTATTATTGCTACCACCTTTTCTCCTCTCTAGAGAGTCACTCCACCCGCCAACCTGGAATTTTTAATTTTTCAGATTGAAATGGAGCATTGTAACTATGGTGATAACTAAATAAGTTGTGAAACATGGAGACATTTACTATGGCATTTATCTAATGGGGCATATATTTGGAGTTTCAACTTTTCAAATTGCAACTGCGATAACCATCGTGAATGTAGTCAATTTTTGTAGCACATACTCCACTTTTTTAATGAGCTATGATTCTTTTTTGCTTCTAGCAACTTGGATGATTGCCAAAAACATTCTTGATGCATTTTGAGCATCTATTGTGATGTTCCAGTGAGATATGACTACCAGAGACAACCACAGGAACATTCTATTTTATTTGTATAAGGTAAAGATAAAGGTTTCCCTTGACATTAAGTCTAGTTGAGTCCCAACTCTGGAGGGTGGTGCTCATCTCCATTCCTAAGCCGAAGAGCCAGTTTTGTCCATAGACCCCTCCTAGGTCATGTGGTCGGTATGACTGCATAGAGCACCGTTACCTTCATATCGAAGTGGTACCTATTGATCTACTCACATTTGCATGTTTTCAAACTGCTAGGTTGGCAGAAGCTGGGGCTAACAGCAGGAGCTCACCCCATCCTATAGATTAGAACCTGTTCCAAAGAGAATATAATCTAAAAACTGATATTGAGAAATAAGAGAGATAGAGGAAAACAGAATTGATTAAACAAGGAAACAAAATATAGGTTTTTCAGTTTCATATGGCTGTACTTAGTTATAATGTCAAATACATTTGGACTTGTCTTTGCAAGCATGCCACCATGTGCCATAATAAATAAATTGATGGAAACAAAGGTACTGTTAACCATGTGCTTGTAATTGTTTGTCCTCTCCGTCGGAACCCCCTTGTCGTGGGGGAGAGGCTTGTGTACACTAATGAAGTTGTGAGCTATGCTGCCGGTGACAAAATAGTCTCCAGTAGGGCCTCCCATGCCAGACAGGTCACAACCGAAGGGTCTGACAAAGAGCATCAATGAGCAGGATGGGCTGTCTAGCCTTTTGGCAACCATCCTAGGAGACGGAAAACTATAATTTTAAACTCGGGCAGATGGTGCTCGTTTAACCCTGTAAGGTCAACCATCTAAGAGAAGGAAACTCAAACCAAACCTGAGGATCTAGCTGCCACCGTCCAAGCTTGCTAGGCCCTGGCAGATGAACCTTTGGTTTAAAGGGTGAGGCCAGTTCTGTGCATGCTGCGCTCCACCAGAAAAATCCATTAGAAAGACCAATCAGGACGTTGATATATAAAAAGCTGTATTTGAATCAAAGGTCAATATGTTCATGTGCAATGATCCTACATGTAGGAATTTCTTATATCATTTGTGAGTCATGAAGACAGAAAATAATGGCTCAGCTCTTCTTGGTGATATACACTTGCAGAATCAGATAGGAGATTGCTAGTGTACATATTTTTTAGCACTATGCAAGGGTATAGCTAGTATTGTTGCTGTGTGCATTCAAATAGTTTCAAACAGAGGGGAGTAATAGGAGGGCATTGGGCATTGCCACCAAATGATAATTCTGCCCCTAATTATTTTTTCCTACCATCTCCAAATTTCTAGCGCCACAGAGAATGAGAAATCTATACCTAGAACTCTTATATTTGCTGCATCCTCATTCCCTTGGTCTGTCTGCTTGCCTTTTTTAATGGCTAAACAGTATTCGTAAATGCTCGACTTACATTTTAGGTTACTGAAATGTTAGAAATTTGGGGAGTGATGGAATATTTCATGAGGGGCAGAATTCTTGGAGCGCTATTTCGGCATTGTGGTCTGAACATTGGATGACAACTCTGGAGACTATGTTTTGATTTCCTGCTCATCCATGGAAAAGGGAAAGTCCCGGTCCCAAAAAGCCCCAGTCACAGAAAGCCCTATGTTGTGTGTGTCTTGGTGTTGCCATAGGTCAGAAATGACTTGAAGGCAGACAACCACCACAAAAAATAGATGGAACAATTCCCCTATTCATAGCTACATCTCTGGATAATCAGCATTATCTTTCATGCTTTTTTTATCCCAGGCTTTGTATGAGATAGAGTTTTGCTCCCACCCAATCGAAACAGCTACTGTTTGATACAGGATATCCCAGAAGATTCTAACTACACTGTCACATGCCTGGAAGACATCACATTTCCCAAATCTCTGCCTAAGTACAGTGGCAGAGCTTTACAATTTGCTCATATTAAACATGTTCTCAACCTATTGATACCACGCAGCATAACAAAGTGGTAGGGGAACACAGCCTGAACACATTTTGAAGTGTCAAAGAAAAGGCAACAGAAAGCTACCTTAAGCACACTTGAGACCCTCTATGACAGTGGTTCTCAACCTTTCTAATGCCGTGACCCCTAAATAAGATTTCTCATGTTGTGGTGACCCCCAACCATATTTTTGTTGCTACTTCATAAATAATTTTGCTACACTTAGGAATTCTAATGCAAATATCTAATATGCAGGATGTATTTTCATTGTTACAAATTGAACCTAATTAAAGCATAGTGATTAATCACAAAAACAATGTTTGGGGGAGTATGGACAATGGATGATGGGATTTGCAGTATATTCAACCAATTCAGCTCTGACTTCCACAGACCACCGAGATCCCCCACAAATTACAGGCCTGGACCAAACTTGGCACACAGAACTCCCATGACCTACAGAAAATACTGGAATTGAACAAGCTTGGCATACAGAAATCCCATAATCAACAGTGGAGAGTTTTGGGGTTATTTTCCTGGCATTTGGGAGTTGTTGGGATTAATAGTTCCCCTGCCATCAAAGAGCATTCTGAACTACAACAATAGAATTGAAACAAACTTGGCATACAGAACTCCCATGATGAACAGAAAATACTGGAGAGGCTTGGGGAAAACAGACCTTGGTATTTGAGAGTTACTGGGATGTATAGTTCTCCTGCCATTAAAGAGCATTCTGAACTCATGCAGCCATGGAATTGACTCAAACTTGGCATATAGAACTCCCATCATCAACAGAAAATACTGGAGAGACTTGGGAGAAGCTGAGGAAATTGGGGAGGTAAAGTAGAGCAGTTGGAAAAGATTGGAATGGGGAAAGGAAGACTGCATAATGAGCAAGACGGGGTGCAAAGGAGAGCCTGGAATGATGAAAAGATTGAAGTGGCAAGGGGGCAAGTGGGATAGATTGAGGTGGTGGGGGGGGGGATGGAAAAGTGGGAAAGACTAGGGTGAGAAACAAGATGAGAAAGTGTGAAACTAGTAGGGAAAGGGGCAAGACTGAAATAGAAACTGGGAAAGGCTGGAGTGGAAAGGAAGCTGGAATAGTGGGAGAGAGGGGCTGGGTATACCGTAGTAAAGACTGGGGAAGCTAGAAAAATGAAAGACACGAGTGGGAAAGGGGTGTTGGAAAATATGGGGGAAACTGGAGTAGGAAGGGAGGAAGTGAGAAGGACTGGGGAGAGGAAGGTGCGCGCGAGCGACCCAAAAGAAGGCAACCAAGCCAGGCACCTCCCCCCTTCCCTCCTTCCAACCTCTCGCGTGGCTCCTTTTCTCTCTCCCCTCAACCCGGTCAAGAGGGGGGGATGCTAGGAGGAGGAGCCCAAGCTCTTCTTCACGTGAGTGCCCTCCTTTGCCTCTCTCAACCCTCCTCGGTTCCCCTTCATTATTTTCTCCCTCTTTCCACATCCAAACCTTTCTTTCTTCGCTGCCTGCCTTCCTCCTTCCTCCCTTCGATTTGTGCCATTTAGTTTGAGGGTTTCAGAGGTGAAACTGACAAAGACATGCCTGCCACGGGTTGGCAGTCCTCTTTAGGTCTGAGGCCAGGCAGCGTGTTGGGGATAAACAGCCTTGTGTCCTTTTAATTCCCAGACCACCCCGTTTCCTCCTCCTCCTGTGTGTGTTAGAGAGAGAGAAAGCGAGGCAGTGTGTGTTTCCCTCTCCTGCCTTTGGGCCCCTCTTTCCCGGTCCCCTTCCTGGGGAAGAGAAAGGGGGAGAGATAGATCCACAAGGGAAAAGGAGGCTCTCTGGTAGTTTTTTATACGAGGGTTCTTCTGCTGTGTTTTTGCAGAGAGAGATCTCTGGCTAAAACGTTGCAGCTCTGGGCTAGCGAGAAAAAGGAGGAGGAGGAGGAGGGTGAAGCGAGAGTTTAGGCAGAGCTCGGAGGCGGTGGAGAGGGGGAGAAAGGCAGGGAGATGGGGGGTCCCAGCAGAGCAGAGCAAAGAGGAGACGGCACTCAGAGTTGCTGCTGCTGCTTCCTCGCTGAGAGGCAGCGGAAGGTCAAATGGCGAGGCCGAGGCGGCTGTTTGCACACAAAAGCAACGCAAGGACAGCCTCGGCCCCCGTTTCCACACCTCCTGGGTTCTTTGCTAACTTTTGGAGCAGGGCTCGTTGAAGGATGGAACTGCTCGTGTGTCAAAGCCCTGGTTAGTTACCTGTGGTTCACTGGGGAAGGGGAAGGAGGCTGAGGGAATAGCGCGCGGGACAGGAGGTGCGTCTTCTCCCCCCCCCCCCTGCCTTTTTCCTCCAAAACTCCTCCTCCTGACTACCCACAGATCGGTGGGAAAAGCAGCAGAAGGAGCCTACCAGGAATGCCATTTGGCCGGCTGCAGCGGAGTCGGCGGGGGGTCGGCAGCCATTTTAGAGGGGGTGGGGCCAGCCAAGGGGGCTTCACGACCCCCCGAAAATGACCAAACGACCCCTCTGGGGGTCGCGACCCCCAGGTTGAGAACCACTGCTCTGTGAGGATGTGCTCATAAAAGGAATTCCAGGGCCAGCCCTACCAATAGTCAGAGGAAGGTAGCTATTACCTTTGACCATTTTGGAGTTGTAGTAAAAAGCAACAGAAAGTAACCCTATATACTTCTGCATAAGTATAGAAATTAAGCCAACCCCCCCCCCCCAAAAAACTGGTTGCTGCTGCTGCTTCTTCTCCCTCCTCTTCATATCTGTATCTGTATACCTTTATAAAACTGAATGTTTGTGTGTATGTGTGTATGCGGAGGGCGGAAGGGCAGATATGTGGCAGCTATTTGCATAAAGTCCTTTGATTGGACAGCCTCGCCACTCCAAAATTCTAAGGCACCAGACAGAGGGCATTGCTAGCCACTAATTAGCCAGCATCCCAGAATCCAGGCCTCTACATTCAAACAACAGGATTTCTTCCCACTGAGGGAAAAAAAAGCCAGCATCCCAGAATCCAGGCCTCTACATTCAAACAACAGGATTTCTTTCAACTGAGGGGAAAAAGCCAGCATCCCAGAATCCAGGCCTCTACATTCAAACAACAGGGTTTCTTCCCACTGGGGGAAAAGCCAGCATCCCAGAATCCAGGCCTCTACATTCAAACAACAGGATTTCTTCCCACTGAGGGGAAAAAAGCCAGCAACCCAGAATCCAGGCCTCTACATTCAAACAACAGGATTTCTTCCCACTGAGGGGAAAAAGCCAGCAACCCAGAATCCAGGCCTCTACATTCAAACAACAGGATTTCTTCCCACTGAGGGGAAAAAGCCAGCAACCCAGAATCCAGGCCTCTACATTCAAACAACAGGATTTCTTCCCCACTGAGGGGGAAAAGCCAGCAACCCAGAATCCAGGCCTCTACATTCAAACAACAGGATTTCTTCCCACTGAGGGGAAAAGCCAGCAACCCAGAATCCAGGCCTCTCTACATTCAAACAACAGGATTTCTTCCCACTGAGGGGGAAAAGCCAGCATCCCAGAATCCAGGCCTCTACATTCAAACAACAGGATTTCTTCCCACTGAGGGGAAAAGCCAGCATCCCAGAATCCAGGCCTCTACATTCAAACAACAGGATTTCTTCCCACTGAGGGGAAAAAAGCCAGCAACCCAGAATCCAGGCCTCTACATTCAGACAACAGGATTTCTTCCCACTGAGGGGAAAAAGCCAGCATCCCAGAATCCAGGCCTCTACATTCAAACAACAGGATTCCTTCCCACTGAGGGGAAAAATGCACCATCAACATTCCCTCCCCACTTGGCTCTGTGAAAACAAAATGGATTCCTGTATTCTCCTCCCCCTCAGCTTTTAGAAAATGGCTGCCTGCCATGCACCCTTTTAAAGTTACCAATAGCAGACCATAACATTACAGGCCCCAAAATAGAGTTTAGGGCAGGATGGCCGACGAATGATGGGATTTGCATCCCAATTCACTTCCCAGAAAACATTGTAGCCCCTACAAATCCCCTTCTCCCAGATAGGCCCAAAAGAGGCATCCATCTTCCCTCTTCAACACAGTGTCAGAGAAAGGCAGCTTCTGACAGGATCTTTAGAACAGGCACGGTCACTCTACAAGGTAAGGCCTACTTCACTCAAAAAGACACAAGAGAAAACAATAAATACCTTTCTCTAATGCCTTTTAATGCTTATATAAATAATTCTGGCCCAAAGCCCCTCACCCAGCCTCATTGGACCTTACTGCTAATTCCATGCAGGCCTTTCCCATTTTTTTACTCCTTTCTGTTTTACACGGTATACTTTCACAGGCCAGGGCGGATATGTGGCAGCCACTTTCACAGGCCAGGGCGGATATGTGGCAGCCACTTTCACAGGCCACAGCGACCAGCGCAGGTGATGGACCTGCACCAAACTTGGTACACATAACCCCCCTATGACATGACCCACGTATTATGGGATTTGTAGTACTTTCCAAGACTTTGGTTCCCACAGACCACTGAGGCCACCAAAAGGACCAATACAGACCACACTCAGCACACACAGCCCCCATGACCCACTCTACGTCCTGGTGCAGTTCGGAGGAGGGTGGGCCATGGATGATGGGACTTGAAGTGCCTCTACTCACTTCCCAAGTCCGCTGCAACCCTCATCCAATCACTGATCGAGACCAAACTTGCCATACATAACCCCCATGACTGCCTTCACGTCCTGGTGAGGTCTGGGGGAGGACTGACAATGGATGATGGGATTTGTAGTACTTTTACACCCCTCTGTTCCCACAGACCACTGTGGCCCCCAACAAACACCGAGAAAGTCCACACTTGGCACACAGAGCCCCAGTGATCCACTCTACAGCCTACTGAAGTTTGGAGGGGGACAGAACATGGATGATGGGACTTGCAGTACCTTCCCTCACTTCCCAATCCTGCTACAAACCTAATCCAATGACTGATCAACACCAAATCTGGCACACAGAGCCCTCATGACCCACTCTACAGCCTGGTGCAGTTTACTGTGAGACGGACCACGGATGATGGGACTTGAAGTACCTTCACTCACTTCCAAAAAACAATGCATCCCTCATCCATTCACCAATACAGACCAAACTTAGCACACAGAGCCCCCATGACCCAATCTACATCCTACTACACTTTGGGGGACGGGACACACAGAGATGATGGGACTTGCACTACCTTCAGTAATTTCATGATACCACTGCAACTCCCAATAATGATGGATCAAGACTAAACTTGGCACACAGAGCCCCCATGACCCACTCTACATCCTGCTGCACTTCTCAAATGACCCGGGCAGGGCCGGGTCCCCAAGCTAGTATATATATATATATATATATATATATATATATATATATATATAGAGAGAGAGAGAGAGAGAGAGAGATATTCAAAATAGCGATCAATCTACATAACTCTTATCAAAAGGAACTATCCCCTTCTCTGAGTAGAGTGGCAAAATGTGAGCATTTTAGAGCCTCATCACACTTGAGTGTTTATCCACTTTAATCCATTTGCTGTGACTGCCTGCTGCAGAATTCTGTGGTTTGTAGTTTAGGGAGGCCCAGCGTTTGTCACGATCACGGACTTAGCGGGCCCCTTAATCACACACACAGAGACGTACTGAAGGCTAACTACTTTATTGAGTATAAAAACAGTTCCAAAGAGTATATAGTCCAATAATAAGCAAGTGTCCAAAAGGTAGTAAGCAAGATAGTCCAAAATAACGTAGCAATAAGCTGGAAGCTTGGCAAGGCTCCGCAATCCAATGCGGATCAGGAAACAGGGCAAGGCTCCGCAATCCAATGCGGATCAGGAAACAGGGCAAGGCTCCGCAAACCAATGCGGATCAGGAAACAAGGCAAATGCAAGGCAAGGCTTGATGACCACGGCTGGCTTGTGGTCCCACTCCGCTTCACGCCTATTCAGGAAAGACGTGGCCGGAGAACTGAGGATGCGTTCCCACGGATCCTGTACTTAATCCTTCGGCCGAGGTCCGCGACGCTCTAGGCTTCTTCGTCTCCAATCTCTACTCACGGACCTCGGCGGTCTAGGACCCTAGACCAAGCCCTCCTGGTAGACTCAATGTCCCGTCTTCCTATCGAAGGAGCGACCTTGCCTCTCAGCAGCTGTGTCGCTATCTTCCTGAGAACTTTCCTCCCTAGCGCTTTCCCACTCGGCCGTCCATGTTTACACTTTCAAGTTCCTGGGAATTCCTCCCCGGGTGTTCATAACTCCTTCGCTGCTTCCCATCTCCACCTGGTGATCGGAATCTATGCTAGGCCCAAACAACATCTCATCCCATGCCAAGCTCTCCGTGGGCGAATGAGGCCCATCCGAAGGGCCCTGTGCTTCGCCCCAGTCATCTAGCTCATCCTCTGAATCCACATCTGCTGCTGCAGGCCCTAATGCTAATGGAACCCCAGGACCTATTCCCAGCCCTCCAGGCACAAACGAGAACTGCTGTGCTACAGCGTTTTTCTGGACAAGCAGTTTAAAGGACCCTCCCTAAACTACAAACCCCAGAATTCTGCAGCAGGCAGTCACCACATTTAAAGTGGATTAAAGTGGATAAATACTCAAGTGTGATGATGCCCTTAGTCTGCTTTGAGAAAACCTTCATGATTATCTAAGAACTTAATCTGTCCCAGGAGAACCTAGAAGATGCTTTCCCCTGAGGGGACACTGGTGCTCTTCTCTTTCTGTAAAATAATCTCCATTTATCCACAGGTCATATCACAATTCATGCCCTCAACTTATACATGAGGTCAAGCTATACATGAGTATATATGGTAGCTATCCCGAACATCATTGTTATAAATTTTTTGTCAGATAATCTTGAAAGATCAGGTACTCAAATAATCTGTCTAGTTTTGGATATTATGTACCCTTACTTGGGTGAGGGTTTGTGTTAGATTTGCTGCTCCACCTTAGGCAGCCAATGGATTTGGGTCAACCCTGAAGACTTAGCTATTCAGGTGAGACATCTTGATGACTAGGGACCACGTCACATTTAAAGGAGGAAAATGGGAGAAAGCATAGGGAACCATGCTACCCTGCTCCCTCCTGTCTTTCCTTGACTTGTGGGATAACCAACCATCCTATGTCCTTTTTGTGTCTTACCACATATTTCCCCTGCTTTCCCCTACATTCTTCATTCAGGAGTTGAGTAATATGGAATCCCTCCGGAAGTGCCTGAAAGTTGTCTGGTGGCCTCCTTGGGGCTCCCATGGGGCTCTGTTTCCGCAACGCATGGAAACGGAGCCCAAAGTCCTAGATCATATGTCTTTATTTACCATAGACTCCGAACTATTTTTCAATCGTAACCTCATTTCAACTATCCTAAAATAAAAACTGCATATACAGTATAAACCTCAAATAAGCCAGTTTCGTACTGTTTCCCCCCTCTTTTTCTATCAATAGCTTTTTTTGTCCATTTGACAGGAAGACAGTGTTATTTTAGTGCTAAGATAAGACATACCTTTCTGGGGAAATAAACTGTTTCTACTAAAAAAGAAAGAAAGAGAGAAACAGTGCAATAAATGATTTTGAGTTAAATTCTTTTCATTACAAAGCTGACTCATCAGAACACAAGAGCACTTTGAGGAATGACAGTGAGTCTGCTTTTCTACACACTGTGCATATTTTCGCAGCTAAGTAGTTAAAAGTCCTTTCCAATAAATAAGTTTCATTATTATTAATTATTTACTCCACACTGTCTCGATGATTGATGGTGGTACCACAGACAAAACAACATGGAAACTTACACAAGGATGTAAAAATCCAAGTGGACCAACAAACAAACAAAAAAGCAAATAACGGAGCAAAGAAAGGTGCTGAGATAGGAATATTGGGCTGGAATTGATTTCCTTGCACTCACATATCTAAAAAAGATAAAACCTTCAGTGAGATTAAATTTAGGTTGCCTGCATGTTTTAAAAAAATAAAGCCTGAATTGCAGAATCAGTATTCAGAAAGAGAGCCCCTTGTCCTTTTCTTGTGGGAAGGAAGCAACTTTATTTATATTTTGTATTCCTTTTTGCTTTGTCAATGATTTTCCAAATCTACTTGTTCACCTTCCTTTATGGTCAGGCTTCCTTTGACCTGGTAATCCAGTATTTCTTAAAGCTTTAGCAGTGAGCCTCCATAGAAATGGTGCTAATGAAACCAATTAATTTATAAGACTAGCAGACATGGGCAAACTAAGGCTTGGGGGCTGGATGCACCCCTCAGGCCCTCCTCATTTTCCTTGTCCTCTCCCAGAAGGGCATGGTGGCCTGCTGTGTGCCAAAAAGATGGGGGAGGAAGGCATATAGGAGCTCTTTCAGCCGCCATGTTTCTTGCCCTCCTCCGAGCATATGGACAGTGCGAGTGGCCCCATCCTTATGCCAGCAGGACGGCTACAGAAAGGCATGTGGCAGCTGAGAGCTCTCCATGGCACTCTCAGTTGACACCTGTCTTGCCCTCTTCCCGGCATAATGCCAAGAGGATAATGCCAATACTCAGGAGGAGTATTGGGAGGAGGATCAGGGCAATTGTCATTTGTCCCATCTTCCTCCTGGCATAAGGAAGGGGTGAGCAGCCCGGTCCTTATGCTGGGAGAAAAACCTAAAGATGACCCAGCCCCTGCCCTGGCATCTCCTGGCCCCACCTTCTCCCAGGCCCTCCCCACCCAGCATGTTCCTGGGCCTCCTCCCTCTCAGCCTGGCCCTCTTGGCCAGTCCCGCAATGCGGCTCCAAGGCAAAAAAGTTAGCCCAATAGAGATTTTCATGGCAGGATACTTCCACTTCCAAACTACACATGCCATTAATTTTGTAACTGCAATTAAAATGTATATTTTTAAAAATGTTTTTAAAAAGATGTACATGTCAGAACTTTGCTTGGGATGAGTCAACCTGTTCCTCTATAGAATCATCAAGTCATAGAGTTGGAAGAGACCACAAGGGCAGGGGCGGCCCGAGCTCTCCGGGGGGAGTACGTGAACTTTATTTTCGCCCCCCCCCCGGCGGCTCCCGGCGGCTCCCAGCGGCGCCCGCGCATGCGCAGACTCCAGAGCGCGCCGGCGCGGAGGAACGGGGGGGAGAGGGGACTCACGGGGCAGGCTCACGGACCCGAGGAGGAGCAGGAGGAGGGGGGAGGCCACGAGGGCGGCCCCCACGGAGACGTAGCGGCAGCAGCAGCAGTGCCCGCGGGAGGTCCCGGAGCCAGAGGCGCATCTTCGTGACGTCACTCCATCGCGCCTCTGCCGAGGAGGAAGGGGAGGAAGGCCTCGCCGGCCGCGCGCTGTAAGGACGCCCGGAAGGAGAGACGCCGGAGGGAGGGAGCCCTGAGGAGGCGCGGTGGCCTCTTCCTCCTTCCCTCCTCCCTCCGGCGTCTCCTCCGGGCGTGAGTCCCCTCTTCCCCCCCCCCCGTTCCTCCGCGCCGGCTGGCTGCGGCAACACGGCGGCGGGGCGGAGCGGCGCCCCTCCCAGGTGGCCACGCCCCTCTCCGGGAACGTCGCCCTACTCGACCGCGTAGGTCGCTTAATGGGGAAGGCCGGCCCTGCACAAGGGCCATCCAGTCAACCCACCACCATTCAAGAATACACAAGCAAATCACTCCAGACAAACCGTCATCTAACAAATAGTCATCTAACAATACTCCAGGGCACCATATCCCACAGTCAAACAACTTTTACCACCAGATAATGTTTAGGCAGAATGTCTTATCTTGCAATTTGAATCCATTGCTCCATGGCCTAATCTCTGGAGCAGCAAAAACCAAGCTTGTTCCCACCTCACTATAACATCCTTTCAAATATTCAATGTCTACCATATTACTTCTTAGGGCCCTTCCACACAGTCATATAACCCAGAATAGCAAGGCAAAAATTCCCACAATATCTGCTTTGAACTGAGTTATTTGAGCCCACACTGCCATACATTCCAGTTCAAATCAGAAAATGTGGGATCTTATTCAGCCGTGTGGAAGAGGCCTTAATCTTCTCTTTCCCACGCCACAATCTCAATTAAATCTCCTTCCACCAAAGCTGTTATTAGCCTGAGAATCTTGCAAACCAGAGTTTCTCAAACTGTGCTCCTCCAGATGCTCTGGACAATTCCTAAGTTGGATGGGATTTCTGGAAGCTGAAGTCTAAAATATTTGAAGGACCACAGTTTGAGAAACACTGTTCCAAACCATTGACAAGTGTTTGTATTTCTTAAGTAGCTTCCAATCTTTGTTGTTTCTCCACTCAAGATTGCTGATATTGTCATTCACAAAAAAAATCAAAACCCTGAGACTTCCTTACAGGCATTTGCAAATTCCATTTATTTCTGATAATAAATCTTTGTTTACTGGATAAAGTGAATTCATGCCGTGACAAGTTGTCACATAAACACTTGCTAATATAGAGCATTTGTAAAAATCTGGAAGGGACAACAGGGGACAAAGAGTCCAAATCAAGTTTGCTATGAGTTGTTGTCACAAGTTTGCATTCCATCTTCATGTCAAGCTGCCAAACAGAGAGAGATGCGTGCTACATCCTGGCAGATGAGGAAGCTGACATTCCTAATTTGGCCATGACATTTATAGGCTTTGCCAATCTGACATAGCTAATTGAAGGCTTGGCTAAAGTCCCAGGGCTATGGCATTACTATGCTTGGTGTTGTAGCTGTGAGTGTGTCTCACAGCTCCAAAGATCACCTCCTCCCCCACTTCATCCTGTCTCTCCATGGTGAACTGAAATAGTATATTCTCACTTTTTCCATGTTGTTGCTAGAAGGAAAAAAATATTCTTGAAGTTAATTTTCTAAAAAAAACATTAAGATTGTTAGAAGAGGTAAAGTGAATATACTTGTAAACAAAATGAAGAAGCAAAATTGACAGCAAATAATGCCCAGAGCTTCTGCAGTGTTCTCCTGCTGGGAACACACACAGCATAGGGACTGAGAAACTGGGCTTAGAATCCTAAGTGAGGATCACAGGGAAAGAATACATACATATGTTTGACTAAGGCATGGTTGTAAGGACACTGTGACTCACCCATTCTAGGTAGGCCGGGGCCTGTTTTGAAGTTTGGCTCCCTGGTGGAAATAGCTGGCATCCATCTTGGGAAGGGAGTTCAGCAGAGCAGACATTAGAGTGAGGGAGTTGCCAGAGAAAGGGGGAGTGGTCTAGCTGCTCTTCTGTATGGATACAGACTCTCCCAAGTAATTGGCTGAGAGCCATGGGGGAGGAGTCTAGCTTTGTAGGAGGGAGGATTCCTGACAGGAATAGTTCAGTCTTATGAGAGGCTTCAGATGAGAAGCATCTGAGCCTTGTGTGTCTTGTGCTAGGCTGTGATTGAGAAACATCTCAGCCTTAGCAGTCTTGAAAAGCTTTTGGATAAGCAACATCCTAGCCTCTGAGGTGAATCTGAAACAGTCTATTCTTTAGTGGATCACCTAGGAATTAGTCTGTACTAAGGGGTCAGCTAAGCTGACAGGTCTTAGGGACAGCATAGGATTCAGGGGGCCACTTAGAAGGGTAGAGCCTTGGAGTCTCTTGTTACAGAGAAAGGTGGGCTCTTAGGCTGGGGAAGCTAGCATGAGTCTGTTAGCCCCATTCAGAAGCAAGACTCACGGAACTGTCTTGGAGGAAGTTCCTGGTTGAAACAAGCTGTTCACACTAGTTGCAGTTTGGTGGAACAGAGCTATTTCAGTCACGACTCAGCACTGACTGGAATTGCTGGTTTTAAGATCTAAGATTTAAAGAAACCTCTGTTGTAACCGTATGATCCAACACACTTAGATCTTTAGGAGACCATACGCTTTTGCCATTAATTGTTTAACCATACGCTCGTTACCTCAAAGTGAATAACCATACGCTCATTACCTCAGATTGAATAACCGTATGCTCGTTGCCTCGTTAGTAGTTAACCATCAAGCTCTGTGCCTCGTTTGTTTGTAAAAGTTAATAAATACTTTCTAGTTTTACTTTTACCTCAGTCTCCATCGTATTTCCTCACAGTTTCCTCATAGCTTTTTATGTAGTTAGGAGCCTAACTGAACATCTTGGTTAATTTTCAAAATCCTAATTAAGTTAATTAGGTTGGTGGCAGTGATTTGAATATTGGGTGCATCCGAAGTCATCACAGTCCCCTTCTCTGAAATGCATATATATTTTACACTGAGTGGTGCAAGTGAAAGAGCCAGCATGACATGTTTGCTTGAATGCTGGTCTAGGATTCTGGGAGGCTAGTTTGAATCCCCATCCAGACATGGAAAGCCATTGGATGACCTTAGGTAAATCACACTGTTGTTGCCTAGTAAGAAGATATCAATGGGCAGCAACTCTGAAGAAACTTTATCAAGCACCCAATGATAGGGTCACCATTAGTCGGAAGTCACATTATATTGTTACTACTACTACTACTACTACTACAATGTACCCTGCTTTTCTTTCAGACTGAGACCCAGGGTGGTTACAGACAGCCCTTTATCCCAGGATCATTCGCATTTTTAAAATGCGGATGTTCCCGGGGAGCTGTCTACACCCACCCCAGGAACACTCCAGGCCCTATCCCCTCCCCCAAAGCCCCCAGACCTCTTTGAAAAGTAATGAAAACTTACCCAGCCTCCATTACAGGCTTGGAGCAGCTCTCCCGGCATGTAGAAATGATGTGCCAGAAGAGCGAGGGAGCGGGGGAGTTTATTTAGCCCGGTAAGCTGTGGAAATGATGCCTGGACTGTAGTCCAAACACCAGAAGTAGTGGGTTTATCCCACGCCTCCAAGAAGGCACAGAATAAATCCACAATCTAATTAATTCGGGACTGTCCAGAATGTTGTCTGGACAGCCCCTCCTTTATTGCGGTAGATACCGCAATAAAGGTACTGTCTGGACAGGCCCCCAAAGTAAAACTACAGTATACAATGTAAACTCCTACAAAGTCTAAATACCTAAATAAAATTAATATTTCAATTATTAAAATAAGTAAAACAACCTGTTAAAACAACTCCTAACCTCATGCAGCACTGCTTGGCCCATTCTTTAAAACTGTTTTTAAAACCTTCCTGAATACAAAAATGGTTATAGCCTACTACTGGGAGAACATAGGGAGAGGCATAACAACATACAAACAAAGCAAACAGATTAATGCTAATCTTTTAGAACATGGAGTAGAAGGGAAAGAATACAGAGTGTTGTCACATAGGATAAAAAAGGAGAAGAAACATAAAAATGTTAATATATCATCATCGTCATCATAATATTTATTTATACCGCGCCACCATCTCCCCAAAGGAACTCGGGGCGGCTAACATAAGGCCAAGCCCAAACGAATTACAATAAAGCAAAAATACATATAAACAAAACAATAACATCAAATAAAGTACTTAGTAATATCTTAATCTAGAGCTGAATTATTAAATGATTGCCTGTGGCCAGACTTTTCTACTAGAAAAATGAATAATTTGAATGCTTTTTTCTCTGTAGAATTTTTATGGAATCTCATCCAACTTTTCTCTGAGCCTTTTGAAACTGGCTTTCCTAAAGTCCAGCAGACTTATCTAGCTCAGCTGGGTTTTTATTGCTCTCACTACCATGAATTCCAAGACGACACTGGTACTTTTCTTCAAGGTTCCTGTCACTCTCACTTAAACAACCAGTTCTTCCCTGTTGCTTAGGATTAAGTTCAGGACAGAGCAGTTCTCCTTGTTCCAACTTCCTCCTTCTGGGAGATGAACTTGTCAGAAGACATGTTAAAAATTTATTGGACGTTCCATTCTTAGCAGAGCCAGACTTCCAGCCAATGTCAGATCCACTGAGCTCCTGCGTTTCTGCAATGACGTGCCCCTGTGCAAGTTTTGTCCTCTGTTCCAGGAATGTGCTGTCCATGTCTTCCAGCTGACTGGGCAATCTTGTTTCTTGTTGCTTTGCCCAAATGCAGGGCCGTAGCCAGGATTTTGATTCCGGGGGGGGGGGGGGGTAAGACTGGGTGGAGGAGGGTCTCCGGTAGCAAACCTTTTGTATTGTTATCCCAATAACCCCATTAATGTGGGATATAATGAGCATGGTGATCAGATCATGATATGAATAAACATAACAGTTTAAATAATGTACCAGTAAGGCCTTTTCGCGGACCACCCTGAGAATTTCGGGGGGGGGGCTGAAGCCCCCTTAGCCCCCCCCTGGCTACATGCCTGCCCAAATGGTTTCAACAGGGTTTTGAGAAGACAGAAGTCAGAAGGTGGGCTGGTGGGTGAGGAGAGAAGTATAACACCTGTAATATTCTAAGGTGTTGGCAGTGTTGGCAC
This sequence comes from Anolis apletophallus, assembly GCA_030556195.1. Classification (NCBI taxonomy): domain Eukaryota; kingdom Metazoa; phylum Chordata; class Lepidosauria; order Squamata; family Anolidae; genus Anolis; species Anolis apletophallus. Next base: position 47,992,191 of record JARBWK010000002.1, on the reverse strand, counting down.
TTGTTTGCAAATATACTCAAGGAAGAAAGCAGAGTATGTACCAGAAGTGTGGGGTTGCCAAAAAGTGTCTGAAAGTAACAAGGTGCTAGTAATTCAGTGTGAGATGAGTCACCTATTTTAGGGCTTGTCTATACTGGTGAAAAAAATATTTTGGGAAGAAAAACTCTACACCAAACGTGGAAGAATGGACATTGAAAATATTAGACATGATACAGATGGACTCTTTATCGCAGAGACTGAACAACAAAAAAGAAAGAACAGACTGGTCAGACTTCAGAACGTATATGCAAAATAAAGGAAACAAAATTTTGATAGACTTGAATGAAATATAAGACGAGTCACACAAATGTATATATATAATTTTGTAAAAGGATAAACTAAGAACAGGTTATTCTTGGGCAACCTCTCGGGAAGTTAGTTTTACATTTCTTTTCTTTGCCTTTCCCCCCCTGTCTCAACTTTCCCTACTTTCTGACCCTGCCCGTCCCCCTCACCCCCTAACCAACCCCAATCTTTTCCTTTACTATTTTCTATGGGAAACATCAATATATATATACACGCCTGTATGTATGTATACTTATTATATTCTGAAAACCTAATAAATATATTGCAATTTTTTAAAAATATTTTGGGCACTGCATTTTCCCAGTCTACATTGTGGTGATCTTTTAACGCCACACACACCACATGCATAGTGGCAAGATCTCCACAACTAGCCACTCATTTTCCCCTATACCTTACCCTATTGCCATTAGGGGATGGTATAGATTCCCAGTCACCTTTCTGTTATTTTTGTGCTTTTCTTCTTTTTTTAAAAGAATCTCTTTCTGGATCTCATCTCACCAGACCTGAGCCCCTGGTGCCACAGTGGGTTAAACCCTTGTGCCAGTAGGACTGAAGACCAATAGGTTGGAGGTTCAAATCCGGAGAGAGCAGGTTGAGTTCCCTCTGTCAGCTCCAGCTCCCCATGCGGGAACATGAGTGAAGCCTCCTTACAAAGATGATAAAACATCAAACACTGCATGTCCCCTGGACAACATTCTTGCAGACAGCCAATTCTCTCACACCAGAAGCGACTTGCAGTTGCACAAGTTGCTCCTGACACGGAAAAAAAATCTCACCAGACAGTCCACTCATCATTAATTCCTTTTCCCAATTCCTCAGTGAAACAATGCTGTCACATGCCAAAAATGTGGGATTTTCTGTAAAACTGTGGAGCCATAGGCAAGTTTTTTTTTAAAAAAAACAAACCCCGGATTAAAGCCTAGAGAACTGCATTGCAAACAAATCATCATGTCAGGATTGAAGTGCCTATGTGGTGAATATATTTTGTTTCCTACAGTTTAGACAAGTCATTGGTAATGAATACCTAAGCAGGTGACATTCAAGAAGGATAGCAAGGAGATAAATGTATAGAATCATGTCAACAAGTGACATCTTTAAAACTTCTAAAAGAGCATTTGAGACATGATGGAGGCATTCACTTAAGTGGCTGAAGGGGAAAAGAAGGGGTCTGAAGCCAGCCAGGAATTGTGGGAGTTGAAGTTCAAAACACCTGGAGAGCCAAAATTTCCCCAATGCCTACTATAGATCTTGAAAACTACAGCTTCCATTATTCCATACATTGATCCATTGGTGGTTAAAGTGGTGTCTGCAGAAGCACTCAAAATAGTACTTCTTCCATCCTAAGACTACATCAAGTCCCAAACAAACATTCTCATATATTCATGAAAATAAATGCCAAATTCACATTTAATGTGGATTATTTTTCCGCTACACATCTTGGGTTCTCGCCAAATGGCAGTTCTGCATAAAACCTCAAAGGGATTAAGATCTATATATGACATTCAGCTTCCTCCCTATCCGCACGTTAAGAAGGAACAGCAACATTACTAATACAAATTGGTATAACACTAATTCCCTTTCCCTTGGAAGTACCTGTTGACTTGAATACCCAGCAACTGTTTGGCAGAGAGTACACACTTTTCTGGTCGGAGGTATCTAAGAGTTGCCTTTAATGAAGCAAACTACATATAACCTTCATTGTGTGAATGCAATTAAAATCTATATTTTGATCATGTAGCTGTGGAGGGAGAAACATGAGCAAGATCTGCATCATGGGGAGCAACTGTTCTGGCAAATTTCCATTTGTGCCAAGACAGTCTTCCTTGAAATGCAAATAGATGCTTTACAGAGTTCATTTTGTTCTTAGATGGCAAAGAAAAAGACCAGTGTCCCCTTCCCCATGGTTACAAGGAGTGCTTTAGCTTCCTTGTGGCTAGACATCATTAAATAAAGATTTTCAGTCAAAACAGGTGTTCCGAGCAACAAACAACAGGTAACAAAAGCCTTATTAAAATACAACATGAAACAAGAAAATGCTCAAGCATTACCATATTTTTGGTGTGTAATATGGCCAACAATATTTGAAATTAAGTTGGGGAAGGGGCAAGGGATATTTGTGGTTTTCCCAATTTTTCACGGCAACTACATCCCTAACCTGCATGAATGTGGAGGGCTGACAAAACTTATCTGAAACAGATGATTTTTTTAAAAAAAATAAAGTTGTTTGGGAGGAGTAGGGGAGAATGCATATAGCCTGTAATAACCCTATGAATGACAGTTAAGCCATTATAACAACCAAGAGATTACTTTTTCAATTGACATTACATAAAATCGTTTGTTGTATGTTCAGACTGTGGTCTGCAGGAAGCATTAAAAATGCATATGATTGATATCAATGATAGGTTAATCTAACCCAAATAAAGATTAATCATCTAACCTGTATCTAGATTTAACCTAAATAATTTAAATGAATAATGTAAACTAAATAAAGGTCAACAAAGATCTATGTTCAGTACAATTGTAAGACAGCAAATTAATTGTACTTGTCAACTGCCCTGAAAAATGCTGATACAAGGCAGGATAGAAATATTGTGTGTGTGTGTGTGTGTGTGTGCATTCACCTTCAGATTGCCTTTTGACTTATGGTAACTCCATGAAATCCACAGATTTTTCTTAGGCAAAGAATACTCAGGTGGCCTTGCCAATTCCTTCCTCTGTAATATAAAGCCTCCTCTCCACTGGCGCCCCCTTGTTGTGGGGGAGAAGCTTGTGTACCCTAATGAAGTTGTGAGCTATGTTGGCGGTGGCATAATAGCCACCAGTAGGGCCTCCCATGCCAGACAGGTCACAACCGAAGGGTCTGACAAAGAGCGTCAAAGGGTAGGATGGGCTTTCTAGCCTTTGGGCAACCATCCTAAGAGAAGGAAAACTCAAACCTGGGCAGATGGTGTTCATCTAACCCTGTAAGGTGAACCATCAAAGAGGAGGAAACTCAAATCAAACCTACAACCTGAGGACCTCGCTGCCACCGTCCTAAGCTTGCTAGGCCCCAGCAGACGAACCTTTGGTTTAAAGGGTGAGGCCAGTTCTGTGGACGCTGCGCTCCACCAGAAAAATCAATTGCACAGGCTCGAAGGACACATCCAACCTCCATCATCAACGTGCTTGTAGAAAGTGTGGGATGAGTCCTTCCTAAGAATCTTCATTCGTGAAGTAATGCCAGAGAATATAAAGCCTACAGAGAAATAAATAAATGTTTCAATAAATTAAATGGGAAGATTTAGTTCCTTGCCAGTCACTGAAGCAACACTTGTTTGAATATTTGAGCCCTCAGTGCAGATGTACTACTTACAGATAAACTGGCCATACTTTTAATTGTGTGAGAAACAATTTCATGCTTTGGTGGAACATTTACCTGAAGCACAGCATGCAAGAAATGGATGCTTAATTCTTTCTGCTTCAATCAGCAGACACTTTGGCATAATAATTCATTAAGGGGAGTTCCCATTGATTTGGGTAGGAGGCAAGAGAATTACCACCACTAATTCTGTTTGAAGATCTCCAAAGGAGAATCCTTTGAGGCAGCCCATTCCATTGTTAAACAGCTGAAAGTTCTTCCTGAGATGGAATCTCTTTTTCTTGTAATTTGAAACCAAATCACAAGTTTGTCCTGCTACTGTAGTGTATAAATTACTTTGTTTTGTGATTATAATAGAAAGGAAAATGAGTGGTATGAACTATGATGGAATGCAATATATACAGTGTGTAAGTCGCCTCGAGCCGGATGGGAGTGGCGACGGACAAATCCAAATAATAAATAAATAAATATTAAAGTAGGCTTCATTTGCAGGTATGGTCTGCTGCTGCCATTTCTAGACTACTAGGATATTACAAGCTGCTGCTGCTGCTTCTCCTCCTCCTCTGTCAACACTTTTCAACTTCATCACACGGATGGCTGCAAGTGTCATAGAACGCTTGCAGCACAGCTGATCTACAGAGCCTCATGCCACCCACCACACAACGCACACTCACTTTCGGCAGGGCTCTGTTGATCAACTGGGTTGCAAGCATCCTATGACATTTTGCCCAGAACATCGGAGGCTTCCTGTGTTCCATAGGGAACAACGATGCCAACGTGAAGAGAAGCTGCATGGTAATGCTTCCCCACAAGTGTGGGGGAAGCGTTGCTGCAGGTGAGGTGTCCTGCTGCCCTGCAGATTCACCACGGTGGCTGACAAATTGCCCTGCTGCCCCTTATGTGATGAGGTCCTTCATCTTCACCGTAGTCCTCCTCCTCTTCTTCTTCTAATTCTTCTAATTAGATCTGGTGAACCTCTCATTGGACACAGGCTCCTTCCCCGAGTCCCTGAAGGAGGCTAGAGTTAGCCCCCTTCTGAAAAAGGCGAGCCTTGACCCCAATGAACCGGCGAACTACCGCCCTGTCGCTAATCTGCCCTTCCTGGGAAGCTATTGAGCGAGCAGTGGAAAACCAGCTGCGGGACTTCTTGGAACGATCCGGGGCCTAGACCCATTTCAGTCAGGCTTCCGAGCGGGCCACGGTGTCGAATCCGTTCTAGTAGCAATCACAGATGACATCCGCCGCCAGTTGGACGGAGGGGGCTCGGCAGTCCTAGTCCTCCTTGACCTAACTGCGGCCTTCGACACCGTTGATCATGATTTGCTACTTCGCCGCTTGGCGGCCTCTGGGATCCAAGACAAGGCCCTGACCTGGTTAGGATCGTTTCTGCGGGGTCGCTCGCAGCGGGTCGAGTGGCAGGGCCAGGTCTCCAGGAAATGTGGGCTGGAGTGTGGGGTTCGCAGGGTGCCATCCTGTCCCCACCCTTTTTAACATCTACGTCCAGCCCCTGGCCGGTATCGCTAGAAGCCACGGTTTCAACTGTTATCAATACGCCGATGACACGCAACTGCTGCTGAAGCTCGACCCAGGGTGCTGTCGGTACCTGAAAGCTTTAGCCGGGGCTGAAGGCGGTCACAAGCTGGCTCAGAGCACACAGGCTAAAGATCAACCCGGCGAAAAACGGAGATCCCCTGGCCCGGCCGACCCGACCCCCACTCTCCACTACCACCCTTTGAGGGCGAGCCCTTGTCCGCAGCCCGGCGGTAAAGAGCTTAGGAGTACTCTTGGACGAGAAACTGACGATGGAGGCTCAGATCCAGGCCGCTGCCAAGGGTGCCTTCTTTCACCTCCGTAGGGCCCGACGGTTGGCCCCTATCTACCACCAGAGGCGCTGAGGACGGTGATTCATGCCACCGTGGTCTCCCGTCTTGACTACTGCAACGCCTTGTATGTGGGCCTACCGTTGGCCACGACTCGGAGGTTGAGACTCATCCAGAATGCAGCGGCCAGACTCATCTCCGGGGCATCGGCCAGGAGCCATATTTCACCAATTTTAAAAGATCTTCACTGGTTACCCATTGAGCTTAGAGCGATCTACAAACTCATGGTGATAACCTTCAAAGCTCGGCAAAAAATGGGACCAGCCTACCTGGGTGATCAGCTGATAGACCAACGCTGCGAAAGACCCGCACGCGTAATAAATGGCGACCGGTTAGCTATCCCTGGGGTGAGAGAGGCCCGGCTGACAGAGACCCGTAGAAGAGCCTTCTCGGTGGCGGCCCCTACGATCTGGAACTCGCTCCCGCCTGCGCTCAGGGCCACATTGGCCCCGGCCAGATTTTGGCTGGCCTGAAAACCTGGCTCTTCCGCCAGGCTTTCGGGGACTGAACTGGATGGATGGCAGAGCCTTCTACGGCTCATATCTGCTGTTTTAATCTGATGTATCTATGTTTTTAAAGGATGTAAGTCGCCCGGAGCACCATTGGTGGAGGGCGACTCACAAGTAATAAAGTATTATTATTATTATTACTATTAATTCTTCTGATATGCTGTTGGGATGCCACTAACACTTACTGGCAGGAGGGGGAACTTCTATCTTTTTCCTTTTCCTTTTTAAAAATATACTATCCTCTGACACCGATAAACCTATATGTATACGTGTGTACAAGGCAATAATATTGATAAGGGGGGGGAGAGAGGAATAAACCTCGCGGAAACTCAGCAGCTTGCGGTTCACACCTTGAAATATGTTATCTCTGTCTCTGTGTTACCTTTCTTTATATGTTTACTACAGGATTTAATCTTAAACATCTGTATATGTCTCTTTGATGTGTAAACCAATACTGTAGTCAATATGTAGCTTCCAACTTCTCCTCACAGGTTACATCAATATAATCTCCAGCTAACTTTCAAAAATGTAACTTCAGTCCTATAACTTGACACAAGACTTTAATATCTTAATTGAAACAAAGTAATGTTTATTTATGAGTTCTTATGCACGTAACGCATATTTGTTACACAGTACTTTACTTCAGTTCCCCTTGGATATTATTACCTCTGTCTTTTACTCTTGAGAATACATAAAACTGATATGATATAATTTTAATATTATATCCTTAAGATATACCTTTATCTCTAGATGCAATTTTATATTCACCTACATGTGGGTAAGCCTTCTTGAGATCAAATGCAGTTAAATCTGAGCAAATATGTAAAGGATTTTGCTGAAGTTTTATCCTCTGACTTGGATCACAGTCTACACAGGCATTTCATCAAATCTGGTTCTACTATGGATAATTGTGATCCATTCATTACGGCATTCTGTAACTCAGCAGACTACAACAGGGAAAAGTGGGAACAGTGAAATGCACGAATATTGGATGAGTGCCACCCGGCTGGAAAGCAGAATACATGAAAAGGATTTTGAGAGTCAGTGCATGACAAATCAAACATGATCTGGTGGCAAAACGAGCTGCCTCAACACAAGTATAATGCCTAGATCAAGTGAAATAGTAGTGGGACTCTATTCTGTTATGGTCTAACCTCACTTGGGACACACTATGCCCAGTTCTGTGCACATCTCAAGTAGGATATTGACAAGGTGTAATGCATTCAAGAGAGGTAAACCAAGTGCTATTTTTTTTCCATGCCAGGAGCGACTTGAGAAACTGTAAGTTGCTTCTGGTGTGAGAGAATTGGCCATCTGCAAGGCGGTTGTCCAGGGGATGCCCGGATGTTTTGATGTTTTACCATCCTTGTGGGAGGCTTCTCATGTCCCCTCAAGGGAAGCTGGAGCTGACAGAGGGAGCTCATCCATGCTCTCCCCAGATTCAAACCTTCGACCTGTTGGTCTTCCGTCCTGCCGACACAAGTGTTTAAGCAGTTGTGCCACCAGGAGCTCCACCAAGTCCTATTAAACCAACAAAGGACTTTAGAGAGTTGGCATGCTTGTCTTGGAGAAGGAAGATGATACCTATCTTTAAATATTGGAGGAGATGTCCTGTAGAAGATGGAGCCAGCTTGTTTTCTGCTCCAAAGACTCAAACATGAACCAGTGCATTCAATCAATTCCACCTAGACATTAAGGGAGAACATCTTTACTGTGAGTGCAGTTCAACATTGGAATAGATTGCCTTGGAGGGCAGATAACTCTCCTTCTTTGCAGGTTTTTTAAAAAACAGCAGTTGAATGACATCTTTCAGGATTATCTCTATAACAGACAGTTGGATCAGATGGTCCTTGTGGGTCCCTTCCAAATCTACGATTCTGTGAGAAAGCAGAAAAAAGAAATCATAGAACTAAAGCTGGTTGCAATGCTGATACATTATTAAATATTTGGTGCTCTAAGGCAGGGCTGTCCAATTGGCGGCCCGGGGGCCGTATACGGCCCCCCAGCCCCTTCCCTCCGCCCCCTAAGCTTTTTAACAAAAAATAAAAATTGAAAAATAAAATATTTTTTTTAAAAAAAAAACCTATTTCCGGGTTCGGAGCAAGTATCGCGAGAATATGCAATCCACACGGGATTTCGCTGTCAACGCGAGATCACGCCGGCGTTGACAGTGAAATCCCGTGTGGATTGCTTATTCTCGCGATACTCTTCGGCTACTCTACTACTGGATCGCTGAGGCCCACAGACGCGATTAGGACCTTCTTCGACTCAGTCGGTCGTCGCCTCTCTCGTCGTCCGGGTACTCCTGGATCCTGCGCGTTTGGAAAAGGTTGCCCGAAGCAGGGGGCTCCTCAGGGGGCTCCTCATTCCCTCTCCCCATCTCCCCTCATGTATTAAATATAAAATTAAATATATTTAAAGATGAAATAAGGGGAGATGGGATACATTAAGGGGAGAGGGGAGGATGGAATTAAATATATTTAATATTAAATTAAAATAAGGGGGGGAGGATGGAATTAAATATATTTAATATTAAATTAAAATAAGGGGAGGAGGATGGAATTAAATATATTTAATATTAAATTAAAATAATTTAATATCTTATCCTTGCATTTAATGTTAGTAAAAGATTATATTTGACTGTATGGATGCCCCTTTTGAATGCCCACCCTGCATTTTATCTCAGTAAAAGATTATATTTGACTGTATGCATGCAGGGGCGGGGCGGGGGCGGAGCCGGGGAGAGGGCAGAGCCGGGGGCAGAGCCGGGGGTGGGGGAAGAACCTACGGCCCCCCAGGTCATCAGTGACCGGAATTCAGGCCCCTGGGCCGGTAGAAGTTGGACAGCCCTGCTCTAAAGCATACATACAAATTTTATTCTGCTTGAAAGTTTTCATTTTTGCAACATATTTAATTGCTTAAACAGAGCAATTAGATGAACAACAAATGAACCTTTATGCACAGGATTGAAGTATCTGGAACTGTAAAATCTACAGCACAATAACAAGTCTTGGTTTTTCTGAAGTGACATTTAAATGCAATCAGCACTGAAACATAAAATGCTCTCAAACCTTTGCATAAACACAAAGGGAAGTACCTGGTCATTACATGTGCTTTTAAATGTATTTCAAAGAATAAAATAATCACAGTAAGAAAATTTCTGTTTGAAAAAAATGTCTGCAGTAGTAATTGTTTAGCCAGTTTCATGAAGATTACAACACAGGAGACAAATACTTTCCATTGGGATGCAGGTGGGTAGAAAAGCTGTTCAAAGCTTTGCTGAGGTGAAATTGGGTCAGTGATAAATTAAGTGTTGCTTTTGTTTGTTTTAAGTAACAGAAGTTACCTTGTGCAACTTCCTTGCCTTTGTGATCTGCTGAAAAGAGTAAATTCATAGAATCATAGAGTTGGAAAAGACCTCGTGGGCCATCCAGTCCAACCCCCTACCAAGAAGCAGGAAAAAGCGCCCCGACAGAAATTCAGAAGTTTGAAGCATTGGATTCATGAATTCAAACAATCCATGCTTTGTTAAGCAATGTGAATTTCATTGGTTTCACTAGAATGGATTAAAGCATGGGTTCAATTGAGACGTAAACATTAATTTTGTCCGTTTAAGTTTGGGTGGATCGTGATCATTATTACTATCTTAGAAAAATATAGTTAAAAGTTTTATTAGAATAAGGTCCCTCATACCAACAACCTGTCTGTATGTCCAGAGGACATTAAAAATTATTTAACATATTTCATATTACTGAAACTTTATAAATTTGTAGAAGATATGTAGCCATGTTTTTGGAGGACATGTGCCATTACCATGCTCCAGATAGATTATTCCTAATTGTGGAGAAATCGTCTTTCCAATAGTGGATACCCTGAAGATCTTCCTTTAATATGGTAAACTTGGAAACCTTGTCACCACATGCCTATATTATACGTTGGGTAAAAATGAATAATCACAATTGGTTGTGTCCTTGAAAACACTGGATTATCGGTAAATTCACTATAATTTAAACACTGATGTCCTTTTCTTTCATGTATAACTCCTTTATTTCATTTATACATACAGTTCACTTTAGATTTCATAGCAAGCCTCAGAGGCATGCATTATTCTTATATAAACAGAGTGTAAAGGGTTGATATTCCCATTCCAAAATAGTTGGGACCAAAGGGATTTTGGATTTTGGAATTTTTTAAAAAGATTTTTCAGTACATAATGGTATATTTTGGAAATGGGACCCAAGTCTAAACACGCAATTCATTTATGTACATATAAACTATATACACACAGCCTGAAAGTATTGCATACATTTCCAAGATGTTCTCTGTGCCTTTTTCTGTTGCAGGGTTCCATGAAATGGGACAATGGAAATTGTAGTCTGAATAACTCATCCATGGTCTTCTTTCAACAACTTCATTTTGATATTTCTGCTCTGCAACCTTGTCTTTTCTTCTGATCCTAATTCTAACTATTTTGGTGTTGCTTGCATAAAGAAGAAAAAGACAGCAAGATTGGTAGCATAGTTGTAACACTTTGAATTGTGCTGAGATAAATGTATTTTTGAAGCTTGGAAGGATATAAGAGACTATTTCTTAGTAGGTAATTTACAGAATATTCTTTTGAAAAAAACCTTTCACATGACAGTTAATTTTTCAAAACAATAGTTAAGTGGAAATATAGAAAAGAACCCCCCAGTATTATATATATTATCTTGCTCCATGCTGAGGAAGTAATGGCGTTGGTCATTAAGTTAGAAAAGCAGAGTATCTACAGCTTGGGAGAAACAAGATGTAAGATTATAGCAATGAGACCTCATCAATTCTCCTGCACTTCTATGGTTGATTTGTTTTATTTTATGAGACTCTTCTGCAGCTCAGTCATAGGCATTTGTACTCAGAAGTAAGCTAGTGTAATTGACTTCAACAAGGATTTATCTTTATGTTCAGTCCACCCTCTGTATTTGCAGTTTAGATTTTTGTAGATTTGATTATTCTTGGATTTGATTATTATGTTCTCTAGGAATTTCTAAGTGCTGCAGTATATCCACCAGAAGTTGCACTGGAGGATATTGAGGTAGTTGTTAGTGACTCAATCAACACTAAAAGGAAGGCCATAGATAAATAGAGTTTTTAAGACTACATAAATGCAAGCTTTGCATGAAGTGACTGGTCTACTCACTAAGAAACAACCCAGTGGTAAGCAAATATTTATTTTATTTATTTATTATTCGGTTTTATATTCCGCTCCTCCCTGCAGGCTCGGGGCGGATCACAGTAGCAATAAAACACACAATAAAACATACAGTAAAATTCGATAAAACACGCAATACATAGCCAGTAGCCAGCAGATTACAGATCTTAGCTCGGACGCTGATATACATCTACATTCAGGCTAGCCAAACGCTAGTCTGAAGAGGGCAGTCTTGCAGGCCCTTCGGAAAGGGCCGAGTTCGTGAATCACCCGAGCGTGACTAGGCAATGAGTTCCAAGTCGTGGGAGCCACAACTGAAAAGGCCCGCTGTCTTGTACTGGACAAGTGACAGGAGCGGGGTGATGGAATGACCAACAGGTTCTGCTCTTCCGAGCGCAGTGATCTCGGGGGAATATACAGGGTAAGGTGGTCCCTTAGGTACTCAGGCCCAAGGCCTTAAAGGTTAAAACCAACACCCTGAAGGCAATCCGGTACTCAATAGGCAGCCAGTGCAGTTGCCGAAGGATGGGCGTAATATGCTCTCTCACCGGTGCTCCCACCAGCAAGCGAGCAGCAGCATTCTGCACCAGCTTGAGTTTCCGGACTGTCGACAAGGGAAGGCCCACGTAGAGGGCGTTACAGTAGTCCAGCCTCAAGATGACCGCCTGGATCACCGTGGCCAGATCATCCCTGGACAGGTAGGGTGCCAGTCGCCTAGCCTGGCGGAGATGATAAAACGCCGTTTTGCTGACCATGGAGACCTGAGTCTCCATGGTCAGCAAAGGGTCCAAGTGGACACTTAAACACGAGGGATGACGGGCTGAGCTGCTCGCCATCCAGGGTAGGCAACCGGCACTCATCCAGCCCAGGGCGACCAGGCCACAAGATTTCCATCTTTGACGGGTTCACCTTCAGCCGGCTGGCACGCAGCCAACCAGTCACGGCTTCAAGGCATAGATGGAAACAATCGGGTACGGTATCCTGCCTGCCCCCCCTCTCCACACGTTGTCCCCGATCCTGGAGGAAGGAGGTTACCCATTTAAGGGCAATCCCCCTAACCCCAGTCACGGCTAAACGGTGGGCCAACAATGCATGGTCTACGGTATCAAATGCTGCTGTTAGATCTAACAAAACAAGCAGGGCTGACCCGCCCTGGTCCAGCTGGCAGCGAAGTTGGTCTGTAATGGCGACAAGCATGGTCTCCGTCCCATGCCCAATACAGAAGCTGGACTGGAAGGGATCAAGTCCAGCTGTGTCTTCTAAGAACTGCTGCAGCTGATCCGCTGCTGCCCTCTCAATCACCTTGCCTAAAAAAGGCAAGTTTGACACAGGTCGGTAATTGGAGGGAGCCAAAAGATCTAAATTTGGCTTCTTCAGCAGCGGTCTTACCATAGCCTCTTTCAAACCCCCTGGGAACACTCCTTGCTCAAGTGAGCTGTTGATAATCTTTCCCAGGGAGTCTCGTAGCCCCTCCCGGCAGGATCTAACAAGCCAGGAGAGGCACGGATTGAGGGAGCAAGTCGCTGGTCTAGCTGCAGCGAGTAGCTTATCGACAGCTGCTACGTCCAGCAGTTGGAAGCGGGTGAAGGTGGGCCCGCTGAGTGGCGGCGGAGTCTCGAGTTCAACCACTGTATCAAGAGTGGCCAGGATATCCCGGCGGAGAGTCGAAATCTTGTCGGCAAAATAGTTCTGAAAAACCTCAGCTGTAGGAGCCAAATCCTTATATGTATGTAACCAAATTATTCTGCCAATAACTTGTAACATATAAAGCTCTAAATGGTTCCAGTCCAACTTACCTGTCTCCCTTTATGAGCCAACTAAAGGGAGATATGTTGTTTATTTACCATTGTATTGATATAAAGCATTGGATTATTGCCTTTGTAAGGCTGCCCTGAGTCCCCTTCGGGGTTGAAAAGGGTGGGATATAAATGTGGTAAATAAACTAGAGCTTGAAGATCTGCTGAGGAAGCCCTGCTCTTGGTCCTACCCCCTTCACAAGTGTGAATGGTGGGGATGAGAGGCAGAGCCTTCTCAGTGGTGGCCACTCGGCTGTGGCACTCCCTCCTCAGTGACATTAGGCTGGCCCCATCCCTCCTGGTTTTCAGGAAAAAAACTAAAGACCTGGCTCTGTACACAGGCATTCGGAGAGTAATACGGAATTGAGCCTCAACCTAGCAATCTGGATAATGGCTATATGTAAACCAAGAAGTATAAAAACATGACCCGGCACTTTGTATGTTTGTAATCGGTTTTATTGTATTTATATGTTTTAGCTGTTTATATGTTTAACTGTTTTATAATGTAATATGCTTTGTTTATTGTTATGTATGTGATGCGGCATTGAATTTTTGCCATAGTTTGTAAGCCGTTCTGAGTCCCCTTCGGGGTGAGAAGGGCAGGGTATAAATAAAGTAAATATAAAGTAAACATACAAGTGGAAGAAAATCTAGCCATTCCTTGAAGGATGTACCTGCAGTAAATAAAAGTTTGTTTAAATAGCCATTATCTTTACTTTCTATGCACCTAAACTGACATACAACCTGGGGTTGCCTGATGGAGTTTTAAACCTGGTACAAAATTATGATGTATGTTTCCTTGTTGACATTTTAGCATAGAAACTGTTCCTCCTAAATTTATTTTGGTCTTCTCCATTCCAGAATAGAAAAAGTGGCTCAATGATTAACAAGAATAACTGCATTTTTGCACTATAAAAATACCAAGAATTATAAACTTTTAAGAAACAACTTTGGAAGCTCTGGTGATGGTTGATGTCATGTTGTTTTTTCACACCAGACAGCAAAATGCCACCTGTCAGTCGCCACCTGTCAGTCGTGTATCTGGAAGAGAGATCAGGAGGTAGTTTAGATCAGACCAATTTTCCTCAGAAAGGCAATACATAGCCAACCTCACAAGAAAAAAAATTCTAAAGAAAAATTGCAAAGCCAAATCATTATTCCTTTCAATAGACTCTATAGAAATGAAATCCTTCTGGGGTTGGTTTGCCCTACCATTTGGCAAAGTAAGGTCTTGTACAATATTGCTTGTGTGTGGAGAAAGGACAGAAAACCATTATTTACATCGTCATCGTCGTCATCATCACCAGAAAAGGAAGACACTGAGAGTTTCTGCTTCAGCTGCCAAAATTATGTAGTGGGGTACAATGAACCTCAATTCCACTGGATGGATGCTTTTCCTTTTCCGTCCCAGCAGCAAAATATCTTACATCACTTTCATGATTGGCTTTCTTCCTCTGGATAATTTTTCTCTCTCAAAGGCTTTCACATTTTAAAAAGAATGTTAAAGGCTGATTGCTAATTTGTTTATATTGTATTATGCCTCTGAAACCTGAAGATTAAGGAAATAAGTATTCTCATTCAGAGCACAAAGTAGGTTGTTTTTGTGTCAGACTGCATAATATTAAGAGTTCGGGCTTACTGGCTAATTCTGGGCATAAAGCCATCTAACTCAAAATAGAGCGAAAAGGAGAAAATAGTTTGAGAGAGAAACTAGAAGCCAATGACTGGAATTGAATTAAACCCAGAAGGACATACTACATTGGCACAAAAAGATTACTAATATCTAACAGCTGAGACACTCACCTGTAAGTAGGCATATACATTCTGGTAGCAAACAGCCAGATATGGCACAAGTAGCCCCAAACAAAAGGCCAGTAAGATCCTAGTTTTGTTTGGATGGGAGAATCTTACATTATGGAGAACGAGTGAAATCCATCTCAGATTGGGCATATAGAAGTCAAAGAAAGAATAAAAGCCAGCTCCTAAGAGATGAAAATTAGACTGCTTTACAACAGCCTCCAGTGCAGAACTTTCCTTGTTAGCTGCAAAGAGAGAATCTTCTCACTATTATCAATGAAATGGTTTATAATCATGATATAATTCTTATATAGATAGATATATGCATGTTAAATATAGAACAGATGCTGCAGTGGGCATCTTTTGGAAGAGTATTATCTTCTACTGATGCTTTTGTGTTTCCCTCACAGAGAAGACACGCAAGATGTTTATTTCCTTGCAAGTGTAAGACATGGCATATTTTCCTTGGAAATCTGATCCATAGCCAAACATTGCAAAAACAGACGTGGTAAGAGTCTAATATAATGTAAAATGTGTGGTGTCTTACAAAAAATAGTAATGATACATTATATGACTATTCAAAGACTATGCTCCTCTTGAAGGCAAATGTATACAGTATAAAAATAACAATGTCAGCTTTAATAGATGTCCTAATGTAATAGATGCTCATATAGAAATCTTGAGATTCAAAAACTTACGAGTGGTTAAGTGGAGCAGCATTGAATCTAGATCTGCCTGCTTAGACTATATTGTTGTTCATGAGTTAGGAACCAAGGCAACCAGCAGAGAGTGTTTGCTGTTTTAATTTTAAAGTTTCATATATGTTGATAGCATTGTATAACTAAAGGAGAATTTGAATAATAATGATAATCCTCCTCCTCCTCCTCCTCATGACTAAAAAAACAGGGTTGGCATGAATCAGAAATGGCTTGAAGGCATGCAAGAGATCTATAGTAACACATCCATCTGAAACAAACTTTTTTGCAGTCATTGATTTTAGCAGAATCAGTTTTTGACCACACATAGTTTGACTTGCAACCTCATTTTGATTTCTCTTTTTATAATAATATAGCTCTCTAAATGCCTTTTGCATCTAGAAAGTCCATACATATACATAGATTATCAAACCTGTTTGTGAATATATGGTAACTAACATCACCACCTGCCTAAGAAAGAAGGGAAGGAAGGAAAGAAGGAAAGAAGACTACAAGGCAATTTCCTTTCGTCTGGGAAAATGAAAAGAGATACTCAATTATAGAGGTTAAAAGGAAGTCCATTTCTCTGTCTGACACACTACCAAAACCAAACCAATGTCTTGTAGGACTGATGAAGTAGATGAGCTATGGCTAGTGTTACTAAAAGTAGAAGTGTGGTTACATAGTATTATGAAAAGGGGGTTGAATAATAAGGGATAAGAAAAATCAAAAGACAATGAGTGTAAGCTTTATAGAACTTTCGTCGTGTTTGTAGGTTAACATACATGGGTTTTCAAAACAATGGACTCAGTTTCAAAGCAGTATATTTTGTGATGGCAACATGCTACAATTACACAAAAAGTTACAAATGGTTTAATGAGTAATCCAATTATCAAGTTTTATTAACTTGGACCTGAAAAAAATATTTTTAAAACCTCACAGCAAATAGAGAATCTTTCATTAGACCTAATGTCGCTGGTTCAGGACTGTTTGTGCTCTGGGCAAGGGTTAGGGTTAGGGTTGGGGTTAATAACGAACTAATAACTAATAACACAATATTTCACTCTATGCCAGACCTGGGCAATTGCCGGCCCTCCGGGTGTTTTGGACTTCAACTCCCAGAAATCCTAGCCAGTTTACCAGCTGTTAGGATTTCTGGGAGTTGAAGTCCAAAACACCTGGAGGGCCGGCAATTGCCCAGGTCTGCTCTATGCCCTACTCTTCCAAGTGGTCTGAGTTTTCATTCATGGGAAATATGTGGTTGCAGAAATATAGCAATTTCAAATTGGGTCAATCTTTTTGAAACACCTTGTACTTTATATGTGCCTGGGTTTTATTATTGTGTTTGCTTTTGATTTAGCCCCGTAGTGTGGTGTAGTGCAGAGCTTTCCAAACCATGTGCTGTAACATGTCAATGCAGGGGTATCAGACTTATTTATTTATTTATTTGCTATGCTTCTATACCGCCTCTCTCTGCCCGAAGGCGACTCGAGGCGGCGAACAAGCGACAGCAAGTGCCCACATACAACACATCATAATAAAATAAAAATAATATAAAACCATATAAATTAACAATTAAAACTACAAAATACTAATCTCAGCTCCACAATCTTAAAATCGGTTTCCGTTTTGTCGTCATATTAATCCTTTGACCTTGATTAATTAAAGTTAGTCTGCGAATGCTTGCTTGAACAGCCAAGTCTTGACTTTCTTACGAAATGTGAGGAGGAAGACTTATCTTCATTAAGGGCCACATCAGCTTAATGGTTGCCTTCAAAAGGTCATTCAATCCATGAATGAAGTATCTGTGGATACAGAGGGGCATATCTATATTTATATCTATATCTTCCCCCTGTAGCCAGAAAAAAATTCAGGAAGGGTTGAAGCTTTTTTTTTAGAGAATCATGAAAAGTAGGCCCATAACACAAAATCATTTAAATTATATGACTCATTCTATATTTTATATAAACTTAATTAAGTCAAATTACTACTTTAGCTACAAAGTTTCAACTCTTTAAAAAAATCTGAAAATGACTCTTAATTGGTAATTTAGTGGATGAAAACTGTGTAATACACTTTGACAGAAAGGAGTCTCCATCAATAAACTTTGATGGACACTCAAGAGTGCAAGCCCAGTCAGTCTTTCCTGCCCCATTATGCGTCTCATGTATGTTTTCAAAAGTTTAAGAGTTGAAAACAAACTTTAATTTGTAGCTGTTGATACTGAGAATGTTGCAGAAATCAGAAGAGGTTTCTTCTAATTCAGAAAAAAAACCTGTTTATCACATTCAAGATATGCTTCCAGTACATTTAATGGTTTTTCTGCAGGTGCAGTCTTTTTCCTTTTTATACACCACAGGTCAAACTTATTTATCAGTGTGTTTGTATCTTGTAGGCATTCATTGTAAAGTTCTGTGCACTTGGTTGAGTTGGATTTTAAATGGTCACAATTAATAGGGAGGGACACTTTAAATTCCTGAACTACTTCCCTGTGCCTTACAAACCTTTCTTGAAGCTAACTGCAGCTGTGATGTACACATGTAGCCTATAATATTCCATTGGTGTTGGTGAAGTTGCCTGGGTGTTGCTTTTACAAGTTTGCTTTGAATAGATGTGAAGAATTCTAACTGTTCCACCCATAGATTCCACCACTGATCTTGCTGTGTCAAAGATCTCCTGAAATTCTTTCACAGATTCTGTGCACATCTCTCCTTGGCTTTTTCTTGAAAAAAAACTGTCAACATGTTGCAGGTGACAGAAAATGTCCATCTCTACTCTTTGTAATGTTGACAGAAGCTTTCCTGGGATGAGTATGATTACTACAAATTCAGCATTCAAAACAGCTAAAAGAAGGTGTCCATCTTGGGAAAGAGTCTCATGGTAGTATAGATGACTCTCTTTTAGTTCTTTGGGTGTTCTCACCACCACACTGTACAGTTCAACAAAATGTAAAACTGTTGTCATGTTGCTCAACCCAACGGGTTTCACAAAGCGGCAACAAGTTGTTTGCTTGTTCAGGGAAACCGTATTTTATATTTTTCCTCAACAGCTACAGCCTGTTGAAAAATGCTCTGAAGAAATTGCTAGATTTAGTGAGGCTAGATTTAGTGAGTGAGCACTGCAGTGGATGTAGACAGCCACTGGATACTTCTGCAATACAATTGCCTGTGCACCACTTATATGACCACTCACATTAGCAGCTCCATCATAAGTCTGTTCACACAGGGATTGCAAGTTCAGCCCAGTTTTTCCCCAGTGTTTTCAAAACAATGTCTGCAAGTCCTTCACCTGTCGCATCACTTATCTTCACAAAGCCTATAAAGCAGTGGTTCTCAAGCTGTGGGTCCCCAGGTGTTTTGGCCTACAACTCCCAGAAATCCCAGCCAGTTTACCAACTGTTAGGATTTCTGGGAGTTAAAGGCCAAAGCATCTGGGGAGCCACAGGTTGAGAACCACTGCTATAAAGTCTTCTCTTATTCCTGCAGCTTCAACATCAAGAGAGTGATGACTATTCTGAGGTACTCACATCCAAAGTTTCATCTAACAGAACAGAGAAATATTTATTTATTCATATTTGTTTGCCGCCCCTCCCAATGGCTCGGGGCGGCTTACAACAAGTTCATAAAAAACGGCCAAACATAGGTAAAAGTTAAAACCACAATTAAAACAACAGATTAAAATGTCACAAAACGCTGCACATTAAAAGAACATTGCGGCAGTAAAAGATAGTGCAAGATGGTGATACACAAAGGAAGACTGCAGTTCATCCGACTCCGAAAGCCTGCTGAAATAACAAAGTCTTGCAGGCTTTCCTGAACGGAAGGAGGCTCTGAATAGTGCGGACGTTGGCGGGCAACGCGTTCCAAAGTATTGGAGCCACGATCGAAAAAGCCCGGCGACGGGTTGCCATCAGGCGATATGTCTTAGGACTAGGAACGACCAATGAGGTTTTGCTCTTCAGAGCGCAGAGATCTGATGGAATAATGCGGGATGAGGCGGTCCCGCAGGTACACTGGCCCCAGACCATGTAAGGCCTTAAAAGTCAGGACTAACACTTTGAAGGAAATCCGGCATTCTACAGGTAGCCAGTGCAGTTCATGCAGAATCGGCGTGATGTGGCAGCTTACCGAGAACCCAGCAAGGAGTCAGGCTGCAGCGTTCTGCACCAGCTTAAGGTTCCGGATCACTGACAGAGGAAGGCCAATGTACAGAGCATTACAGTAGTCTAGCCTCGAGATGACCTTAGCTTGGACCACTGTGGCCAGGTCATGCCGGGACAAGTAGGGGGCCAGCTTCCTTGCCTGGCAAAGATGGAAAAATGCCACTCTGCTGATGGTGGAGACGTGAGCCTCCATTGACAACAGAGGGTCCAAAGTCACCCCAAGGCTCTTACCGGATGACGACGGACAAAGTGTCACACCATCCAGGGTCGGAAGCTGAACATCCCCACTGCCCAGACGACCAAGCCACAGGATCTCCGTCTTTGCCGGATTCACCTTCAACCTACTGGCTCGCAGCCATCCAGTAACGGCCTCAAGGCAGCGATGGAAATTATCGGGTACAGATTTGGGCTGGCCATCCATCCTCAGGATGAGCTGGGTGTCATCAGCGTACCGATGGCACCCAAGCCCGAAGCTAGGTACCAGCTGGGCAAGTGGTCGCATATATATGTTAAATAACAGAGGGGAGAGAATTGCCCCCTGAGGGACCCCGCAATGAAGCGGGGAACCCCTGGAGACAACTTCACCCCTCCTCACTAGCTGTAGCCGGTTTCGAAGGAAGGAGGACACCAATTTAAGGACTGTCCCTCTTACCCCAGCCCTCGCAAGGCGGTGGATCAATAGATCATAATCGACTGTATCAAACGCTGCTGTGAGGTCCAATAACACAAGCAGCACCGATCCGCCTTGGTCCAGCTGGCAATGTACAGTAGCTCATCCGAGATGTAGGCCAGAACCGTCTCTGCCCCATGCCC
Organism: Anolis apletophallus; assembly: GCA_030556195.1. NCBI lineage: Eukaryota > Metazoa > Chordata > Lepidosauria > Squamata > Anolidae > Anolis > Anolis apletophallus. The sequence continues at coordinate 47,971,648 of JARBWK010000002.1, read as the reverse complement.
AGAACGGAAGCTGGACTGAAAGGGGTCTAGCCAAGTTGCGTCATCCAGGAAAGACTGCTGCTGCTCCATTGCTGCCCTCTCAATCACCTTGCCCAGGAACGGTAAGTTCGAAACTGGGCGGTAATTGGAAGGGACCGTTGGATCTAATCCCGGCTTCTTCAGCAATGGAGAGACCACCGCCTCTTTTAAACCCTCTGGAAACACTCCTTGCTCAAGGGAGGTATTGATTATATTCAACAGAGGGTCACGCAACCCCTCCAGGCTAGCTTTCACCAGCCAGGAGGGGCACGGATCGAGGGAGCAGGTGGTGATGCATTACATCTTTCAACAATTTTTGGACTATTTTGTCACCACAAATGTCTATTAGTTCATTCTGAATTTGAGGACTAGTATACTGGGCATTTATAGCTGCTGTTTTGAAATGACCTTTCAGGTCAGTGTCTTCTGATCTGGCACAAGATCTCAAAAAGACCCTGAAATTACCATCATTGTGAAAAGGTTCTTCATAAGTAATAGGTCCGGAATCATTGCTCCCTCTTAAAGCCAGTTCTTGTCGACCACAAAGGACAATAGTTTTCACAATTGGCAGAAGTTTATTTCTGTTTTCTTCTTCTATCTTCTTCTTTCTTTTTTCATGATGACAGGTTACATCGAGATGTTTTCCACTGTAAATTAGCAAGAAGTTTTCATCCAAGCATAAGTTGTTCTGACTGCAGTCTGTTGAGCTTTCGCTTGGTCATCAGAAGTTCATCTAAAGTCCAAGGTCTAACAATGACACAGCTTCTTGTCTTTGCTCCTGTTCCAGGGTTTCTTCATGGGGTATAAACACACATAAAATAATAAATACTTTTTGTTATGACAATTTATGTATGTGTCCTGATCTCTTATTAGGCATTGGTTGAAGAACTGAAGAACAGGTTGGCAAAAGGATGCATTGTGTAAAAAAGTGGGACACCGAGATGAAATGTTTGGAAAGTATAGTAGGAGCTCGTTAGGTAGCTAGCTACAAAGTTTTAGCACTATCTTTTGAAGCTCCGTGAGGGGGCTTTGTGGATGGTTTTCCCTCTTCTACTGTGTAGGTATTGTATTGAGGATATTTTCCTAAGAATACAATTGCATTTTGTGTCTAATTGATTGTCAGAAGATAATGTTTTCTAGACCCTGTTTTTAAAACCTACCAAGCACATTTTAAAGTGATAGAGTTTCTCCCTCACAAATATCTATTTTATTCCTATCACATCCTGAGGTTTTTTTTATCATTGTATCTTGCACATGTGGGCCACTCATTGTAATTGTGTGTTTTTTCCCATTGTATTATCTTGCATTGTTTTAGTGTATTTTTTGTTTTATTTATTTTATTGTGATGTTTGTTCTATGCTTTTGGTTTTATTTTATTGTAATGCACTACTGGGCTTGGCCTCATGTAAGCCGCCCCAAGTTCCTTTTGGGGAGATGGTGGCAGGGTATAAATAAAGATTATTATTATTATTATTATTATTATTATTATTATATCATCAGTACAGGAAGTGCTTAGCTTCCATAGAGAAATCTTTGAAGGCTTTGAGTCCATATCTCCTTCTATAAACTGGCGCAGGCACAAAGATCTACCAAGGAAGCCCTCCTCTCGGTCCTGTTGGTAGGGATGAAAGAGAGGGCCTTTTTGGTGGTGGCCCCCCAGCTTTGGAATGCCCTCCCAAGAGTGATTAGGCTAGCCACCTGTCTCCAAGTGTTCCGTATACAATTGAAGGCATGTTGTTTTAGACAAGCCTTTGACCATATTTAGAAATTTGAGGACCTAGAGCAGCGTTTCTCAACTGGGGGGCCCGCACCCATGGGGGGGGGGGGTTGCGAGGGGATGTCAAAGGGGTCACCAAGGACCATAAAAACACAGTATTTTTGTTGGTCATGGGAGTTCTGTGTGGGAAGTTTGGCCCAATTCTATCAATGGTGGGGTTCAGAATGCTCTTTGATTGTAGGTGAACTATAAATCCCAGCAACTACAACTCCCAAATGTCAAGGTCTATTTCCCCAAAACTTCACCAGTGTTCACATTTGGGTATATTGAGTATTCATGCCGAGTTTGGTCCAGATCTATCATTGTTTTGAGTCCACAGTGCTCTCTGGATTTAGGTGAACTACAACTCCAAAACTCAAAGTTCTGTGTGCCAAGTTTGATTCAATTCCATCATTGGTGGAGTTCAGCGGGCTCTTTGATTATAAGTCAACTATAAATCCCAGCAATAACAACTCCCAAATGACAAAATCAACACCCCCCCATCCCCACCGCACTAGTATTCAAATGTGGGTGTAGTGGGTATTTGTGCTAAATCTGGTCCAGTGAATGAAAATACATCCTGTATATTATCAGATATTTACATTATGATTCATAACAGTAGATTCTTATAATTATAATATCATTCGGATTCAGATAGACAGAGTTTTGGAGCATAATACTCCTGACCTCACGAAATAATAATTATTATTATTATTACTGCTGTATTTCCGACTTTAAACATGAAAGCCGGCTTCTCTCCTTGCAGCGGCGAGAAGGCGGGTGCCATTCCGCGCGTGGCCTGCAGCGGGCGCTGTTGCCTCCCTCCTCCGCCGCCGCGGGAGGGACTCAGAGCCTCGGACTTGGTCCTCACTCACTCACTCATCCTGTGCTGCTGTGCGTTGCTGCGCCTGTGTGGCTGGAGGGCTTGTCGGGGAGGGGAGGAGGGAGAGGGAGAGGGAGCGCGCGCTCCCCGCCTTTGGCTCCCCTCCCTTTGGCCTCGCGAGGAGGATGAGGAGAAGGCGCCCGGCGGCCGGAGCGCACGAGCCCACAGAGGTGGCAGCGGCAGCAGCAGCAGCGGGAGTAGCAGTAAGAGCCAGCCACGGAGGAGCATGGAGAGCCTGGTGAGCCCTCCCCTCGCCACCTTCTGAAGGCAGAAAGGAGCCAGGAGGAGACCCCTCGAAGAGGAGGAGGAGGAGGGGAAGGGAAGGGGCCACCCTGGGGCCCACCCCTCCTTTGCCTGCCTTGGCCACTCCACCTCTTCCCCGCCATGAGCCAGGCTGTGCCCTGCAGCCCCTGAGGAGACCTTTCCCCTGAGGAGACGGACGGCGACGGCGCAGCCTCGGTTGCCAAGGTAAGGGCAAGGCTTGTGAGGGGAGGGCCGGCTTCCCCATCACCCCCACTTCGAGGGAAAGTCAGGCTCCCTCGGGCAAGTTCTGAAGTCCCTTCCTTCCTACGTGGGGGAGATTCAGGGAAGGGAACCCATTGGGATAACAAGGGGGGACGGGGAGGAGGAAGGGGAGAGGAAAGAGAAAGGCAAGGAGAAAGAGCATCACCCCAATGGCTGGCTTCTTTCTTTCCTTCTTGGGCTTCCAAATGAGCTCAGGGAAATGGGAAGAGAGAGGAGAATGGGGCTCAAGGCGGCCCATCCAGAGAGACACCCCCTTTTGTAGGCACCATTGTGGAATGAAGGCAGTTTGATGCCACTTGGACTGTCAGGGCTCACTCAGTGCTGTTGGGAGTTGAAGCATTGCAAAAGGGCAGGTGCCTCTCAAAAACCACAACCCCCAGGATCCCCCAGCATTGAGCCAGAGCAGTTCAAACTGCCCCTGGACCAACAGCACGAGGCAGTGTTTTGACTAGAAGTGCATCTCCAAGTGGCACCCCTGGCCCGACAGCACAAGATCATGGTTTGGCTATGGGTGCATCTTCAAGTGGCACCCCTGCCCGACAGCACGAGATCGTGGTTTGACTATCTGTGCATCTTCAAGTGGCACCCCTGGCCCGACAGCACAAGATCGTGGTTTGGCTATGGGTGCATCTTCAAGTGGCACCCCTGCCCGACAGCACAAGATCGTGCATCTTTGGCACCCCTAGAAGGTGCATCTTCAAGTGGCACCCCTGGCCTGACAGCACAAGATCGTGGTTTGGCTATGGGTGCATCTTCAAGTGGCACCCCTGGCCAAGATTGTGGTTTGACTATGGGTGCATCTTCAAGTGGCAGCACGAGATCGTGGTTTGACTATGGGTGCATCTTCAAGTGGCACCCCTGGCCCGACAGCACAAGATCGTGGTTTGACTATGGGTGCATCTTCAAGTGGCACCCCTGGCCTGACAGCACAAGATCGTGGTTTGACTATGGGTGCATCTTCAAGTGGCACCCCTGGCCCGACAGCACAAGATTGTGGTTTGACTATGGGTGCATCTTCAAGTGGCACCCCTGGCCCGACAGCACAAGTTTGTGGTTTGACTATGGGTGCATCTTCAAGTCTTCGTGGTTTGACTATGGGTGCATCTTGGCACCCCTGGCCAAGATTGTGGTTTGACATGGGTGCAGTGGCACCCCTGGATCGTGGTTTGTCTATGGGTGCATCTTCAAGTGGCACCCCTGGCCCGACAGCACAAGATAGTGGTTTGACTATGGGTGCATCTTCAAGTGGCACCCCTGGCCTGAGTGGCATCCCTGGCCTGACAGCACAAGATCGTGGTTTGACTATGGGTGCATCTTCAAGTGGCACCCCTGGCCTGACAGCACGAGATCTTGCATTGACTATGGGTGCATCTTCAAGCACCCCTGGCACCCCTGGCATCCAAGTGGCAACAGCACAAGATCGCGGTTTGGCTATGGGGGCATCTTCAAGTGACACCCCTGGCCTGACAGCACAAGTTTGTGGTTTGACTATGGGTGCATCTTCAAGTGGCACCCCTGGACTAACAGCACAAGATCGTGGTTTGACTATGGGTGCATCTTCAAGTGGCACCCCTGGCCCGACAGCGCAAGATCGTGGTTTGAGTATGGGTGCATCTTCAAGTGACACCTCTAGTCCGACAGCACAAGATCGCGGTTTGGCTATGGGGGCATCTTCAAGTGACACCCCTGGCCCGACAGCACAAGTTTGTGGTTTGACTATGGGTGCATCTTCAAGTGGCACCCCTGGACTAACAGCACAAGATCGTGGTGCATCTTCAAGTGCAGATAGATACCACTTGAATTGCCCTGGCCCAGTGCTATAGAGAAGCATGGAAGCTGTGGCTCTATTATACGTCTTTTTGCCTTCTCTGCCCCACCAAATGATAAGCTCCAGGATTCCATTGCAATGAGCCAGGGAAGTTCAAGTGGTGTCAAACTGCATCAGTTCTGCTGTGAAGGACGAGATCTGAATAAGGTTTTGAGCCAGGATTATGGAAGATTGGCACTTTCTATGTTTATAACTCTGTTATTAATCTGTGTATTTCTTTGCATAATCTGTTTTAATTGTGTAGTTGTTGGAATATGTTTTTATTACTGTCTTTATATGGCATTGAATTTTGCCAGAGCTGCTGTAAGCTGCCTTGAGTCCCCCAAAGGGGTGAGAAAGGTGGGGTATAAAATAAAATAAATAAATAAATAAATAAATAAATAAATAGGACACCCCCTTCCCCAAAGGAATGAAAGATTGGGATTCTGGGAAGTGCTGCTCCATGGGAGTTGGGAAAGGAAAGAGCAAGAAGACCATTCATCTTTTGGGGATGGATGCTAGGGATCCTTTTGAAGGGGCATGCCAGGCCATCGCTAAGCAGTGAGGGGAGCAAGTTGCACTTCAGGCTCTCTGCTGCACCCAAGGGCTTTATAGCCATGAATGGAAATGGAGGGTGGAGTTCAATCAGGCCTGGGCAAACTTGGGCCCTCCATCCAGATGTTTTGGACTTCAATTCCCACCATTCCTAACAACCTCAGGCCCTTTCCTTTCTCCCCCTCAGCCGCTTAAAAAAGGAAGAGGCCTGAGGCTGTTAGGAATAGTGGGAGTTGAAGTCCAAAACACCTGGTGGACCCAAGTTTGCCAAATCCTGGGTTAAAGGGAGTTTTCCGGAGGCAAAAAGAGCTTCCTATGGTGCTGTTCAAAATTGGAGGAAGGTCCTCCCGAATTTGGGGTCGCAGCAGTTTGAGGGAAGTAACAATCCCACTCTATTCTGCATTGGTCAGACCTCATCTGGAATAATTCTGGTTCTGGGCACCACAACTCAAGAAGGATATTGACAAGCTGGAAGATGTTCAGTGAAGAGCAACCAAAATGTTCAAAGGTTTAGAAACTAAGCCCGATGAATAGTGGAGAATAGTGAGAAGCTGTAGCTGATAGAGGGAGCTCATCTGCACTCTCCCTGGATTTGAACCTGTGACCTGTCGGTCTTCAGTCCTGCCAGCACAGGGGTTTACCCCATTGCACCACCGGGGCCTTCTAAGCAGAGGCTGGATGGCCATCTGTCAGGAGGGCTTTGATTGTGTGTTCCTGCATAGCAGAAGGTTGGACCAGATGGCCCCTGTGGCCTCTTCCAACTCTATGGTTCTATGAACTGTGCAATCAAAGAAATTAAACAAGAAGAATATGTGTGTGCATGCACAGCTGGAGAATCAAAATATGTTCTTTAAGTCCTAGCAGAATGGTTTGGAAGTAGTTGGCTCTAATTTAGAATTTAGTCCTAAATACACATATTTGGAACTGTGATCCAGGGAAATGAATGGGATGATTCAAAATGAGAGGACTATACTGTGTATGGACCATAGGTGACCACGAAAAGGCCTTTGTGTAGGGCAGTGGTTCTCAACCTGTGGGTTCCCAGAAGTTTGGGACTTCAACAATCAGAAATCCTAACAGTTGATAAACTGGCAGTTGAGCAACATGGCTTTGGGGTGTTGTGTGGGTTCGAAAGTGAGTACTAATGTTCATAAGATTGGGCTATATCACTCTAGCCTTTGCATTAGAGTTACAGGTGTAAGAAGTATTCTGCTTTCTAGTCCAACAAGAACCATGCTAAATGTTTATCCCAATGATCTTCAACCCGTCATGGGCAAACTTCAGCCCTCCAAGTGTTTTGGACTTTAACTTCCACAATTCCTAACAGCCTACTGGCTGTTAGGAATTATATGTGTTGAAGTCCAAAACACCCAAAGGACATAAATTTGCCCATGGCTGTTTTAAACTCATTGAAGCATAATAATCGGTGGCCAAACAGCTACATTGATCTGTTGGGTGTACTCTAGTTGGGAACTTACAATTGAGCTGAGACTAGAACAGTTTAAATGTCACTTATGCAGATGGCCACACTAGTTTATATTTGGGCTTAATTAGGCAGCTGACTAAACAGTTGATAGTCCACATTTTTTCATATAGTGTACATTTACACAACAGCATTAATGCAGTTTGACCCCATTTTCTACTTCATCACACTAGAGAATGAATCCACTTTAAATCTGGTTTCTGCTTCCTGCCGAATTCTGGGGTTTGTAGTTTAGTGAGGCTGTTAAAGGCTCCTGCATAAACTACAAACTCCTGAATTCTGCAGGAAGCAGAAACCGGATTTAAAGTGGATTCATTCTCTAGTGTGATGAGGTCCTTTAACTGCCGTGGCTCAGTGCTGTGGAATCCTGGGATTTGTAATTTGGTGAGTCACCAGCTGTCTTAGGCAGAGAAGGCTGAAGCTGCAGCTTCCAGAATTCCATAGCATTGAGTCAGGGCTGTGTCAAATTGCATTAATTGTACAGTGTAGATGCACCCCAGGGGTGGACATACTTGCAAAATAAATGAAATATCATCTATGAAAGCTTATGCTACATACTTCCTTTAGCTAAGTCTCACAGGTGCCATAATATCACTTTTTATTCTGCTTAGCATGGCTATGGATTGAAATAAAATAGTGGCTTGGATGTGAGCAGACTTTTCACTGTCTTGCTTTGTGCAAAGGCACCAGGGCCGTAGCCAGGATTTTTTGGGGGGGTGAGTTTGGTTCAGGGGGGCTGAGACTGGGTGAAAGAGGGTCTACCCTAGCAAACCTTTTGTATTGTTATCCCAATAGCCCCATTAATGTGGGATATAATGAGCATGGTGATCAGATCATGATATGAATAAACATAACAGTTTAAATAATGTACCAGTAAGGTTCTCGCGGAGCACACCTGGGAATTTCGGGAGAGGGCTGAAGCCCCTTAGCCCCCTTGTGCAAAGGCACAGACTCATGAAAGATGGGGAAAAGGACGGAGGATGCATAGCTTTCTCTTTTTCCTCTTGTGCATAAGAGTATGTAATCTGGTGTGTGGAAATGGTTGCCTCCAAACCTCTGTCCCCTCCTCCAAACCTCCAGATGTTGTCATAGCTGGATTGCATTGTCATGCTGGTCACATGCAAGTCCTTATCACTTGGTGAAACCAGCTTCAGAACAAACAGGTCACCTGTCCTTCTGGATGATGGGAAGTGCTGAGACAGTTGGGCTGGCAGTCATTAAATGAGAGAAGAGTTGTGGCCTTAGGGTTTTTGAAAGAGAAATTCCACTTCGATTGCTCTTTACATTGGTTTGTTGCCGGCTTCAATTTGAGCAGCAAAGGAAGACCTGAAAGGGAGGTGAGGTGAGTGCCTTGTGGATATACTTTTTCTCCTTACACATTTATTTTTGTACAAGCCTCCATAGCTTTGTCACCCATCCATATAACACATCCCACTGGCTGTGTGGAGGGGCTGGATAAATCTATTTTCGTTGATTGGGTAAGTCCACAAAGGAGGAGGAGGAAGTTGCCAATTAAGCTTGAAGTGTTACTTTTAAGAAGAATAAATATTATGAAATGCTGAATCCAGAGCACCATTAAGCACCAAGAAGAAGAAATACAGTATAATGAAATGCTGGATCCCAGAACATCATCCCTCTACTACTCCGTTACGGATGGATTAACATGCCATTAATCTACAATAATTCCTTTTTCAAGTAGCATTCAAAGTTGTGTTATGACTGGTTTTGGTTACATTCATTTTGCTGTTTCTCGTGTTTTGCAGGACTGATTTTAGCCTATTTAATTTCATTTGCTAGAGAAAAGTATGATGAAGAATGTAGCTATACTATTATTGTACTAAGCACACTTGCATGGAAGTAGATTCTGTCAAGACCAGTAATCCTGATGTTCAAGTTCAGTATTAGGGACCCTTTGTACTTTTTGTTTTTCCTGAAGCACTGACTCACATTTCTTCAGTGGTGCTTACCCTCAAGTAAGTGTGCATGGAATAGATGAATGAGACATAGCATAAATAGTGTGAAAATAGCTAAAGGGCAGTTTAGTGAGGAGGTGCACAGAACCAAATAATTGTATAACTTGGATGTTTTGTATTGGGGACTACTTTACTATTGACAAAGATATTCCTCCTTTGCATCACAGCCTGTAGCTTTGCTAATTCCTTACATTTGGCTTTTAAATATAAGGAATGATTAGTATTTGCTGTGTGTCGGAATTGAATTATTTCTGCAGGCTCAGTGGATGAAGTCTGCTATATTTCAAGTAAATAGGTGCAGGTGCTTGAACATTTTGTAGTTGATTATGGTGTGGTTGTAATAATCATAATCATCATCATTGACAAAATCACAATCTGTCAATTGCAAAAGGCCACCTTATTTGGATCTGTGTACATCATTCAAAAATATATTCCACAGTCCTAAACATTTCGAGTGTTCGACTTGTGATTTTGTGATATGAAATCCAGCATATATATCTAGTTTGCTGTGTCATACTCTGTTTTGTGTCAGTAAAATAATAGTAATAATAACAACAATAACAATAACAACAACACTTTATTTATATTCCGCCCTTCTCCCTGAGGGGACTCAGAGTGGATTATATACACATACACAGGCAAACATTCAAAGTTTTGTTACAAATGACATACAGTGAGACAAATTCACAGACAAAGGCAACGGCTTCTACTTTAATTTCAGGCTCAGAGACGATGCTCATCTCCATCTCTGGAGGAGGTGTTTTGTCTCCATTTCCAGGCCGAGGAGCCTGCATCGGTAGACACCTCCTGGTCGTGTGGCCGGCATGACTCCTTGGAGTGTCTTTTTTGCCTTTTCCTGCCAAAGTAGTACTATTTATCTACTCGCATTTGCATGTTTTCGAATTGCTAGGTTGGCAGGAGCTAGGGTTAACAGCGGGAGCTCACCCCATCCTGTGGATTTGAACTGCCAAACCCAGTTCACCAGCACAAGGGTTTAACCCATTACACCACCACAGTAGAAGAAAAATGGTATTGCCACCTTTTTTCTGTGCAACATACACAACAAAGAACATAAATACCGAATGATACATATGTGAGACAGATGCTATACTGGGCATATGAATACTTAGAGACCTGACTTGTCAGTTCAGCCACACCAGACCGATTTTGTTTTCTGTATAAAAATGTTTTCTGTATTAAAATTGAGAATGTTTATCATTGAAATGTATTCAGTGACTCCTGAAAAAAATGAATACAAATATTTAATAAGAAAAGCTCTATGTTCAGCATTTTATTTTGCTGCACTAATGCTGCATTTTCCAGAACTCCATCAATCATATTTGCCCATTTAGAGGATATAATGAGTTTTGCTTTCCAGATACTGTTTCTATACAGGCATTCAAAGCAAAGCCAGGGCAAGAAACACCCCCCCCAACAGTAACAGCATTATATAAATCTGCAGTATACCTTCTTTTTAAAAAAACAACAAAGGGGGGAAAGGTAGAAAGTAACTAAAAGGACTGCTGCATTTTCCTATGAAGGAAGTCTAATAAGCATGCAACCTTTTATCTAAGGAAAAGAAAATACACATCAAAGCTGGAATGTGTATGATTACCACATTACTAGGAAATGTTCTAAGTCTTACCTGGGTTGATATGGGCTTAATGAAACAAAAGTTTTAATCATAGTGCCTGGAGACCTTAAAAATTATTTCACCTTCAATGCTATACAAACTAGATCAAAGTTATCAATTTTCTGAGGAAAATCCCAATTAATTATCAGTTCTGAGCTGTCATGTGCATTAGAAAGCAAAAAGTTCAGAAATCTGTAGTGTGTACTTCGTTATGGTTGAGGAATCTTGTCCAACAATTTTGCCTTGGTTTGCATTTTGGGCCCAATATATATTACACCAAATCTGGTGACTTTGTGATCAAACATGGTACAGCATTATCTGGCAAATTACAATACAGATTAATAGATAAACCAGTCTCCCTGTGTTAAATAATATTAAGAAACAACCAGTGCAATTGAACAAAAGTAAGTTTGGAGAAAGTTTGGTTTATGATAGTTTGGTTGCTACAGCAAAAAGAAAAAGGAAAAAAGAATTTTGCCCGCTACAATAACTCAAATACTAATTTTAGCATCAAGTAGAACTACCGTAGATCTATTGAATCAGTGATAGTTTGGTAAATCAACTAGTATATAAGCTATCTGTCCATCAGTTGGTCTGTCAATCTGTCTGTCCATCCATCTCTATCCATTCCACTTTTCTCCCAGTATGGGATTTCTTTACTTTAGTCTAGTTAGGATTAACAATAGAGTTCAGCTCTTTGTTTCCAAGTTTGGTGCAGTTACTTTGACATGCTGGGCAAAATGCCACAATCACTTCTCATTCGCTGGGCATAAAAACACAAATAGAATACATCAAGACAATAAAAATTTGTCCTTTCATGACACTTTCAAATCATCAGCTCAGGGCAGTCTTCTGTCCTCTGCCTAACAGAAGGGTTGACCTTCTAAATTACTGACAAACCCAATTTCTTCTTCGCACAGTGCAAAATTAACTTATGGAATCATATGTTACAGTGATGGCTTTTTTGGCTGTAAACTTGAAGGCACATTACATCACAGTATTGTGATTCCATTTAACAATCCATTTAATGGTCCTGTTATGGATTTGTCTGTTTCTTTAAAAGGGGGAATAAAGCTGAAAGGATTATGACTTTCATGCTGTAATTCTAAATAGTTCACAAGACTGGTTGATTGTCTTTCAAAAGTATTATTTTCAATTTTTTGTACATGACATTTTTGATAGAAGTACACTGGTATGAATGAAAGCATTTGTGGACCTTGTTCTGACGAAAGATCTTTCACATAAGAAGAAAAAAGTACTCTCGTATTACAGACTGATTCAGTTAGAGTTCAACATTTACAATACTGCTTGAAAAAAAATCCAGATTTCTTATAAATTGTTTAGACTTTAATTTCCATTATTATCTTAGATTGCTTGTGGCTGTTGTAGGCAAAAATGTCCCCAAACCTTCCTTATAGGCAACTCCTCTTTTCTGCAGTTCTGAGGGCTCTTCCACACAGTCATATAATATCAAGACAGAAAATCCCACAATATCTGCTTTGTACTGGGATATCAAAGAACATAAGAAGAGCCATGCTGAATCGGGCCTCAGCCCATCTAGTCCAGCATTCTGTGTCACACAGTGGCCCACTAGTTGTACACTGGGATCTCTAGCAGAAAGGAGGGCAAAACCCTCACCTGCTCCCGACCCCCCACAACCAGTACCCGGGAAAATCCTGCCTGCCTCCATCAACACAGAGGTGGCACTTGGATGTCCATTTCAGTAACTACTGATTCCCTTGGTATCCATGAATCTGTCTAATCCTGCCTTGAAGCTGTCCAGGCTGACCGCTGTCACAACCTCCTCTGGAAGTGAGTTCCATAACCCAATGACCCTCTGGGTGAAGAAATATTTCCCTTTATTAGTACTAACTTTCCTACCTTGGAGCTTTAGGGAGTGCCCCCTAGTCCTAGTGTTGTGACAGAGAAAATATTTTTTCTTTATTCACCTTTTCTATCCCATGCACGATTTTATACACTTCGATCAAGTCACCTCTTAAATGCCGTCTTTCAAGGCTGAAAAGACCAAGGCGTTGCAACCTGGTTTCATAACGGAGCTGCTCCATCCCTTGGATCATTTTTGTTGCCCTTCTTTATACCTTTTCCAGTTCCGTTATATCCTTCTTGAGGTGCGGTGACCAGAATTGTACACAGTACTCCAGATGTGGCCTCACCATAGATTTGTAGAGAGGCAATACAACATTTGCCGACCTATTTTCGATTCCCTTCCTGATCATGCCAAGCATAGAATTTGCTTTTTCACTGCTGCTGCGCACTGGGTTGACATCTTCATTGAGCTGTCCACCAAAACCCCAAGATCCCTTTCCTGGTTTGTCTCAGAAAGCTTTGATCCCATCAGTTGATAAGTGTATTTGGGGTTCTTTGCCCCGATGTGCATGACTTTACACTTGTTTAGGTTAAAATGCATTAAAAAGTAACGGTCCTAAAACTGAGCCTTGGGGTACGCAACTTCTCACCTATTTCCATCCAGAGAAGTGTCCGTTTATTACCACCCTTTGTTTCCTACAGTTTAGCCAGGTTCCAATCCAGGACAAGACCTGTCCCCTGATTCCATGGCTGAAGAGCTTATTTAGGAGCCTTTGGTGAGGGACTTTGTCAAAAGCCTTTTGAAAGTCAAGGTAAACAATATCGACTGGGTCCCCTTTATCTATGTGTTTATTTACACCCTCAAAGAATTCTATCAAGTTAGTAAGACATGATTTGCCTTTGCAGAAACCATGTTGGTTTTCCTTCAGCAATGCCTGTTCTTCTAAGTGCTTGGTAATTTTTCTTTAATAATGGTTTCCATCACTTTGCCTGGAACTGAGGTTAGACCAACTGGCCTATAATTTCCTGGATCACCCTGGATCCTTTCTTGAAGATCGGAGTTACATTTGCCTCCCTCCAGTCCTCGGGTACAGTGCCTGATCTTAGAGAAAGGTTATATATTTTGGCTAGAATTTCAGCAATTTCACACTTGAGTTCCTTAAGAACTCTGGGGTGGATGCCATCTGGTCCTGGTGATTTGTTGACATTTAGTTTGGTAAGGCATGTGAGAACATCTTCCTTGTTTATCTCTATCTGGTTTAATTCATTTAATTCCCTCCTGAAAAAACTGACTCAGCTGCAGGCATATGTTGTCTGTCCTCCTGTGTGAAAACGGAGGCAAAGAAGTCGTTTAGCCGCTCAGCAATCTCCTTGTCTTCACTTATTGTCCCTTTCTTACCATTTTCGTCAAGTGGCCCAACTGCTTTTCTAGTTAGGTTTCTACTTCTGATGTACTTAAAGAAGTTTTTGCTATTTTTTTTAATATTCTTAGCTATATGTGCTTCAAAATCTCTCTTGGCTTTCCTGACGGTTGCTTTGCATTTAGTTTGCCAGAGCTTGTGTTCCTTTCTGTTCTCCTCAGTAGGAAGAGCCTTCCATTTCTTAAATGAGTTTTTCTTCTTTCCAATCACATCTTTTACTTCATTTGTAAGCCATGCCGATGTCCTCTTGGACTTTCCCGGCCTCTTTCTTATTTTAGGAATGCATTTTAGTTCGGCTTGTTTTAAAGTATTTTTAAACAGTTTCCAAGCGTTCTGGAGGGATTTGATTTTTTTAACTGTTCCTTTTAGTTTGTTCTTTACTATTTTTCTCATTTTGGTGAAATTTCCTTTGTGAAAATTTAAGGTCTCTGTGTTAGTTTTCACTGACAGTTTGCTATCCAAACTTAAGTTGAAGGTTATTGTGTTGTGGTCACTGGTACCTATGGGCTCAGTTACAAGGACATCTTGAACGAGATCTTGTTCATTAGTTAGCACCAAGTCCAGGATCCCCTTTCCCCTGGTTGGTTCCATGACCATCTGCTCAAGGGAATAATCAGCTAGCATGTCGAGGAACCTTGTCTCTCTTTCATGCGTAGAACAAGAATTTAGCCAATCTATTCGGGGATAGTTGAAGTCCCCCATTATGACTAATTTATTGCTTTTGAGGCCTGTTTAATTTCATTTTCCAGATAGCAGTCTGCCTCTGGAGTTTGGTTGGGGAGGGCGATAGCAGATCCCTAATGCTAGATTAGTTTTTTGTCCTGGGACTTTTACCCACAATGTTTCTGTAGGTGAGTTTGAATTTTCTTGAAATTCTAATTCATGAGATTCTAGCTCTTCATTTATGTACAAGGCCACAAATTTTTTTTTCTTTTGCCAAACATTCCAACTCCCTATTTTTGTTCGAAGGCTTCTAGCGTTTGCGTACAGACATTTATATTTATTGTTCTGATGCCCTTTCAACTTTGGCTGTTTATGAGAATTTGTAGAAGGCCTACCATGTCCTACCTCTTGACTACTTTCTATCTTTTCTGTTGACTCAGCCATTTGTGCGTAAATTTCATCCTCCATACTTGGCGTTTCACCCTCTCGAACCGGAAGCTGCCCAGCTCCTGTCGACTTTCCCCTAGGAATCAGTTTAAAAGCTGCTCTGAAGCCTTTTAAATATTAATTGCCAGCAGTCTGGTTCCATTTTCGTTCAAGTGTAACCCATCCCTTTTGTAAAGGTTTGGCTTTCCCGAAAATGTCCCCCAGTTCCTAACAAATCTAAACCCTTCCTCTCGACACCACTGCCTCATCCACGCATTGAAGCTCCTGAGTTCTGCTTGTCTGGCTGTCCCTGCGCGTGGAACCGGTAGAATTTCCGAGAATGCTACCTTTGAGGTCCTGGACCTTAATCTTCTACCTAGCAACCTAAATTTGGCTACCAGGACCATCCGTTTGGCCTTCCCAATGTCATTGGTACCGACGTGTACCACGACTGCTGGCTCCACCCCGGCACTATCTACCAGCCTATCTAGATGCCTCGTGATGACCGCAACTTTGCACCCAGCAGGCAATTTACCATGCGGTCATCACATCCATCACAAAACCAGCTTTCTATGTTCCTGACAATCGAATCGCCCACTACAAGAAGCCCCCCTCCTACCACCCGTTGAGAAGTATCCTCGGTGCAAGAGGATATGGGCACATCCTCCGAGGAAGGGGTCCCAACTAAGGGAGCCGGTCCCTCTTCCTCAGACTGATGTCCTCCCTGCCCAAGACCCCCATTTTCCAAAGCAGCTGGAGGGCTGCTCAGAACGGAGTGGGATGCTCCTATTTCATCCCTGGACATCTCTTCCTCCTGCCTCACTTCCTCTCTGTGCTTCTCCAGGTCTGCTACCTTGGCTTCAAGGGAAAGAACACGTTCCCTGAGAGCCAGGAGCTCACTGCAGTGAATGCACACCCAAGACTTCTGCCCAGCAGGCAGATAGTCATACATGTGACACTCAATCTGAGTCCACCTTGCCATATATTCCAGTTCAAAGCAGAAAATTTGGGATTTTATTAAGCTGTGTGGAAGGGGCCTGAGAAATATATTTTATACCTGTTTCTCTTGGCTTGTGGAAGAGGAAAAGAGAGATCCTTCTTACCAGCTTTACATGATCACTTTGAGCTTCCCCACCTTGGTGGCCTCCAAGAGTCCTTCCACGCAGCCCTATATCCCAGAATATCAAGACAGGAAATCCCACATTATCTGCTTTGAACTGGGTTATCTGAGTTATCTGAGTCCACACTCAGATAATGTGGGATTTTGTGTCTTGATATTCTGGGATATAGGGCTGTGTGGAAGGGCCCCAAGTGTATTTGGTCCACTGCTCCCATCATCCCCACCCATCATGGACCATAGTTTGTGCTGGCTTAGGAGGGTGAGAGTTCTGCTCCAGCACATCTTAAATGCACTAGTTTTAAAAGGCTTTTTTTGAGCTTCTGATGACTGCTTTTGCTTTTCGTTCCTATTGTTGCTTGTTCTTATGGTGGTAAAATTGAAAGCAGGGATAAGTTGAGCTTATTGGCAACTGTAAGATTTAGATTTGGGTTGAACTCTGTTTCATTTAATTTCTTTCAACCACAACTACCCCCATTTCTTTTTAGTATCTAGAGCAGTGGTTCCCAAAGGGGGCGGTACCGCCCCCTGGTGGGCGGTGGGACAATCCAAGGGGGTGCTGGGAGGCTCAGGAGAATTTGGGGGGTGGTGAGCCCCTGTAAGGGGGATGGTGGCGTGAGCCAGGCGACAGGTGTTCCCGGCAGGGCCCGCCCCCTGCCTCCGAGGGAAGCGCGAGCGGCTCCGCCCCTCCTTGCTTCTCTGGCAAACTTGGGACCTCCAGGTGGTTTGGACTTCAGCTCCCACCATTCCTAACCACCTCAGGCCCCTTCTAAAACCCTCCAGTGTTTTCTGTTGGTCATAGGAGTTTGTGTGCCAAGTTTGACTCAATTCCATTGTTGGTGGAGTTCAAAATGCTCTTTGATTGTAGGTGAACTATAAATCCCAGCAGATTCAACTCCCAAATGACAAAATCAATCCCTCCCAACCCCACCAGTGTTCAACTTTGGGTATATCGAGTATTTGTGCCAGATTGTGTCCAGATCCAGGGTTGTTTGGGTTCAGAGTGCTCTCCAAATGTATGTGAACTACATCTCCCCTAAATCACTGTGAATTCCTTCCAACCTTCTCCCATATTTTCTGTTGGTCATGGGGGTTTTGTGTACAAAGTTTGGTCCAGATCTGTCATTCATGGGGTTTCGGCTGTGGAAGTCCAAGCTGAATTGGTCGAAGGTACTGCAAATCCCATCATCCGTTGTCCATACTCCCCCAAACATATTGTTTTTGTGATTAATCACTATGCTTTAATTATGTTCAATTTGTAACAATGAAAATACATCCTGCATATTAGATATTTGCATTAGAATTCATAAGAGTAGCAAAATTATTTATGAAGTAGCAATGAAAATGTGGTTGGAGGTTTACCACAACATGAGGAACCTTATTTAAGGGTCACGGCATTAGAAAGGTTGAGAACCACTGCATTAATACATATATCTTTCTGTTTAATTGCTATTAAAATAAAAACAAAAATTTCTAGGGGGGTGCTGGAAAGGGGGCAATAGGCCAAAAAAAGTTTGGGGACCACTGATCTAGAGCAATGAATTACTTGCTTCAAATAGTGATGACTCCATTTGGAAGGGAAGCTGCTGGATTTTGCCATCAAGATACAGTGGTATGTTGGTATCCTCAGGGGTTCCAGTGATCCTCATGAGTACCAAAATACATTGGATGCTTAAGTTCCTTTATGTATAATTGCATAGTAAAATGGTATTCCTTATATAAAATGGCAAAATCAAACTTTGAACTTTGGAATTTGTTTTGAATATTTTCAACCCATAGATAGTTGAATCTGTGGATGCAGGATCCATGGATACAGTGGGACAGCTGTATCTATGTTAGGCAAATCTTCCACCCTTTGAAACAAAAGCAATTCCTGGAAGGCAGGTGATGCTCACTCAATGCACCAAGTAGAGGATTCTGCAATTGCTGGGCTGCAAAAATATACCCCAATGAAACCAATATTCATAGTGCTTTGCTGTTTTCTTTAAGAAATCCTTACAAGGATGCCTGAGTCACCACATCAGCCAATGTTCAAGCCCTGTTTTAAAGTGACAAGTTGTCATGTCAGATAAAAAATTGCAACGAGGTCTGGGAGTTAGGTATGTGCCTTTCCAATGGAATATTTCATTTTATTCAGCCAAGAATAAACATCATTATGGATCTTTAGGTTGTAACTGATGATCAACCTTCCCTTTGGGACACAGCAAAGCGTAGCTTAGCTATGTGTCTGTTTGTGTGTGTTAATTTCAGAGGAGAATACATAAGACCTAGTCATTTATCTTGTTACCTAAAGTCATAATGTTCTGCGTAAGCATCTCCCTAGCAACAGAATTTGATGTCATAAATAGATGATTAAGGAATAAGATGAGATAAGGCACATGTTTTATACAGAATTGATTATTGGCAAGACAGTATACTGTTACAGAAGTGTTTGAGATCTAAGAAGAGAGAAAGAGGGATTTATTTAACAACTTCCTTGCATCATTTCAATCCAGTGGTCTCTTGTGAGCACTAGTGCAGTGATGTTCATATGTTGCTGGACATCAGCTCCCAGAAATCACAGCCAGCATGACCAGTGGTGAAGGGTTTTGGAAGTTGTGCTCCAAAACATCTGGAGAACCAAAGCCATGGATCACAGCTCTTTTTCTTAACTACCTTGCAACAATCAAGGGCAAGCATCCTCAAATAGCAGCTCTTTAGCTATTTGGTTCTCCAACTCCCAGAAGCCCTAGCCAGCTTGTTCAATGGCCAGGAATTCTGGGAATTGGAGGCCCAAACAGCTGGAGAGATGCAGTTTGAGGATACCTGATTTAGGGCAAACTGTAGCTCGGCCACAGATATGGGGTAAGAGAAATTTACAGATGCTGGCTAGGAGAAATTAAATAAAACTCCATAAAGTAACTTTTTGTGAGCATCAGCATTTTGATCTAGTGATCTGACTTGATATTAGATATGGCAAAAGCAATGTATGGAAGAACGTATGTATGTCTTAAAACTGGGATGTGTTCCCTTTTGAACTACAGTGCTTGGAATCCCCAAGACTCTATATTAGCATTAACTTCTGGACTGTGTAACTATGATAAAACACAGACGGTTGAAGTCAGTCCCATAGACTCCCATTGAAGTGAAAGAAAACAGGCTGGATGGCTATCTGTCAGAGGTACTTTGATTGTGCTTTTTGTGCGTGGCAGGAGGTTGGACTAGGTGGCCCATGTGTCTCTTCCAACTCTATGATTCTATGAAACTCATTATAACATATTTTAATTATATGACCAGATTTTACTTTTTGGTGACCCCTCTACCTCTCGAAATTGCTCATCCGCATGTCAAAGGTCATATATAAAGAGATTTCAACCCCATGTTGGGGACTGTCTTAGGATGTCTGCTTTCACTCATATTTCATCATTTGCTGGATGTTTGTGATAATGTTTACTTACCAACTATCCTGGAGAATGAAAACTGCAAGGATTTGACCTACATTGCTGTAGGAAGAATAATTCCCTTCCCCTTATATTAATTATGTATAGGATGGCTTTTATTTGCAATTTTTGAACAATCTGTGCTGTATTATTTTTCCAGCAACCCTGTGTAATACACTTGGTCCTGTTCCTGTTTTATGTAGGCTCAAAAATAGCAACTGGTATAAGTCTATACAGGGTGTGAGTGGCAGACAGGGAGCTTTTATTCAGGTCTCCCATTAAATGGCTGTGTGTGTTTGAGATGAAAATGTTTTTTAGATTTTGTATGTCTGCTTCAGCTCAGTACTGGTTCTGAGATCGTTGTTTTGTACCTTCAAGTCATTTCTAACTTGCGGTGGGTTAAAACGAAGCTATTTTGCCTTTTCCTTCCTTGTGCGCCAGCTGCGCCCATACCTTGGGAAGTTTGACTTGGCCACAGTAGTCCATGCTCTGGTTACATCCCGAATAGATTACTGCAACACTCTCTATGTGGGGCTGCCTTTGAAGACTGTTCGGAAGCTTCTACTGTTCCAACGGACAGCAGCCAGGTTGATAACAGGAGCGGCACTCAGGGAGCTCACAACCCCTCTGTCGCGCCAGCTCCACTGGCTGCCAATCTGCTACCGGGCATAATTCAAAGTGCTGGCTTTAGCCCTAAGCGGTTCTGGTCCAACTTACCTGTCCGAACGCATCTCTCCCTATGAACCTTCGAGATGTTTAAGATCATCTGGAGAGGCCCTGCTCTCGATCCCGCCCTCTTTGCAGGCGCGATTGGCGGGGACGAGAGACAGGGCCTTCTCAGTGGTTGCTTCTCAGCTTTGGAGTGCTCTTCTTAGTGACATCAGATCTGCCCCTTCCCTCTTGACATTTCGCAAGAAAGTTAAGACCTGGCTGTTTGACCAGGCATTTGCAGATGAAGCGTAATTACCTAAATTGAGACCTAAGAAACGATGACGATGCAATGGAAATCGATTTTAATAATGAGACGCTGAAATTGTGTTTTTTAAATTTTTAATTGCTAAATTTGTGTTTTATATGGTTGTTTTATTAATTGGTTTTTTTTGTTTTTTTTTTAAAAAAAGTTTTTATTGTAAGATTTTTTAGTGTTATACAGTGCGAAAGTACATCAGTACAGAAAAAGAAAATTGACAAAACACCAAGAAATATGTAGGGCAGCCCACCCAATGTGTGGAACTGTGGGAGTGATGGGGAATGGAAAGGAAAGGGAGGGTTAGGGGAAGAAGGGAAAAAAAGGAAAAAGGGGAGGGGGGATAGGTTGAGGCCGAGCAAAGAAAAACTCGGCCAGAATACAATAAAATTTAACTTCCAACATTTTTTTTCCAACATGTCAAATACTTGGGTGCTTATTGTCGTGTCTCTTTACCTTATAGAAGTTAATCCTAATCTCACAGATATAGCCGCTATAAGCTATAAGCGGCTATAGGGGGTAGAAATATAACATAGTTGCTACAGTTATTTTTAACTATTTACTACTTATTATTTAAGAGTTGTAACAAGGGTGATAACAAAGTGGGTAGTCCTTGCTGAATTTGTTAGTTATATCTGTCACCCACAGAAACAAAAAGATATTCTTCTACAGAAGACCAGTCTGTTGTCTTGATGGGTTTTCCACTACTACGATGTAGGAGGAAGGTTAATCTGTCCATATCCTTTATGTCCAGAAGCTTTTCTCGCCACAGGTCCATCTCAGGGATTTTGTCCAGTTTCCAGAAATTTGCATACACCAAACGTGCAGCTGTTGTTATATATGTAAAGAGCTTATCCTCATTTTGATTCAATATGATGTTTTTATCCGTCAGGCCAAGAAGGAAGAGTTCCAGTTGTTTTATTAATTGTTGATGTATTTTATCTGTGGGCAGTTCTTGCCATGTGTACACCGCCTCGAGTCGCCTTCGGGCTGAGAGGGGCGGTATAAAAATATAGTAAATAAAAAATAAATAAATTCCTCTTAGCCTAAAAGACTTGCCCAAGGTCACCCAGTAGGCTGTGCAGGGGGGTCTTCAGAGTTGTAGTCTGACAGTCAAACCACTACATCACACTGAGATATCCCCAAACCATATCTTGCTTTTCCTGCATGGCAGGAGATTGGGCTGGATGACCCTTGTGGTCTCTCCCAACTCTATAATACTTTGAAAAGTTTGTCAGTCCCAAAGGTGTTATGGGACACCAGCCCATCCTTTAAATGCTACGGGCAGACTAATCTGGCAGTGCATGCTTACCTGTATGTCCCGTTGACCTTAGTAGGGTTTTTTTTCTATGCAACAATGTTTAGTATTGAAGAGCCACGGATATCTCAGATTGGGTGGTTGTAATAGGTGGAGTTAGTTTAAATAACCCAGACTGTCCCACCCCCCTTTTTAAAAAACCCTGTCCTGATCTCTCTGTAATATAAACCGATCCTCTTAGGAATGTTCTGGGTACTAATTCTTTCCCTTCCCTCTGTACGCCTTTCCCACCCCACCCCTCTTTCTTGCTCATCTTGAACCCCTTTTCACTGATTGTATTTGAAAAACCTTAATAAAGATAACTTTTTTTTAAAAAAAGAAAGAATGTTTTTTCACTTCTTCTCTTCACCACCAGTCCTCTCTCAGGCCTCTTCCACACAGCTGAATAAAATCCCACATTATCTGATTTGAACTGGGATATAAGGCAGTGTGGACTCAAATAACCCAGTTCAAAGCTGATATTATAGGATTTTCTGCCTCAACTCAACTTTATTACTTATATATCGCTTACCCTGGAGGCTCCAAGCGGTTTACAGAGTGGACATAATCACATATACAACAACAACAATTTAAGGTTAAACTAACTAAGCATAAACAGTTAGCAATACATATCCAGTCTAACAACATAAGAACTACCCTAGAGAAAGAGGGTGTAAAGGCCAGCTATAAAACATTACACAATATGGATAAACAGTAAAACCAATCTACAGATCAAGACTTCGCCAAGGAAAAGGGGACCTATGATACTCAGTAAGGCTGGCAGGTGGTCGAGGGGCCGGTGTAAAGGCCATGTCCCGTGGTGACAATCGTACCATCGATGGGGACTGGCCAGTGGTGTTTCCAGTCGCACAATTAACAGAGGGGAGCCATGGTATTCCTTGGGCACCAAAAGTGGTCGCCCTTCCAGAGGATACCAAAACAACTGGGACCTCTAGACCCTCAAGAGGGGGAGATCCGCTCCGATCAGTTTGAGATAGAGTTCTAGGGACAAGTCCCTTTTCCGTCCCCTTAGTCCATGTTTGGAGCTGGGAACTCTCCCGGGATTGAACCCGGCTTCTGAATTCTACACTCCAGAAAGTTCTAGAGCGGAATTTCTTCCGTTTCTTAGCTGACCTGTGGTTCGCATGCTGGTCAGCCGTAGGTGGAAAATCATCTAACAAGATCATGTGGGTTCCCTGTTTGGAAGGCAAGACAGGCCGAACATCCCCCTACGCCGGAAACGGAACAACATCAAATCCTGGCTCTCGCGATAACCCAGTTCAAAGCATATATTGTAGGATTTTCTGCCTCATACACTCTTTGTCAATTTCTGGGTCGATCTGCATAGATCTGTAAGAAAAATATTTTTTACTGTTTCCTTGAAGAACATCAGTTTATTTACGTTCCTCCTGTCTGCAGGCATAAAATAATGGATCTCATTCTGCGAATCTTCTTGCTAAATGATGATGAAACTATTTAGACTCTGCCAATATTGACTTTATTTTTTGCATGGTCTGATGGCTTTTCTAATGTCTTGGCTATTAGCAAAAGTAATGGCAAATGTTTCCTTTCTCCTATTCACTCAGTTCTAATTAGGCATGCAGTCATGATGGAGTTGAATTATTTTTTCTTATATTTTGGACTCCTGGAAAAGAATAACTTTCTGCCTGTATCTTTCAGGAGATATAATGTGGATGGGCAGGTAAATGATTACAGTATTGACCTGGGGTATAAATACTCTAAATAAATAAATAAATATCTGTGGCTGCGTATTAACGAGGATTCAGTACCTTAGGCTTAAATCCTTTTTTCTCCCAGTTACAGCAGATCCACTGAAATGAAAGAGACCTAACAATTTTAGTGGATAGCTGGGATTTACTTTGGGTTTAACCCTATATTTTTATCTGTAAAATCAGTGTGATGAGCAAAAGAGGAAAATGCTGATGTTACCAATGTTTCTACATCAGATTAGGAGTATTTCTTAAGATAAAAATAAAATGCCTACTTCCGGACCTCTTCATCAGACTAAATGAACTGGGTGGCTGGTGCTTTTGTTTTTGACTTTTAAGTATGGGATTTTTCTGTATTATACATTTCACATTTTTATATGCTCATGGTTGGCACGCAATTCACTCATACGTTTTATTTTCTTTGATCTTGTCTAACAAGGTGTTTTTTTTATGGAGACAAGGTATAGTACATATTCTGTTAGAAAAGCAGCAAAGCAGTTTCATTTATTTTATGTTAGTTTTTGTCCATGATTTGTTAGTACAGTTCAGAATTTTCTATAGTCACCAGCTATTTCCCCTCAGTTCTTTAGACTCCAGTCTTGAAAATTTCAGTTTCGACATTTGCATCTGCTCTACATTCTTTATAATGAAAACAGACGCAGTGAATTTTCCCAGCTTTTCTGCAATCTCTCTAGGCAATATTCAGTGTGGGAGAAGCTGTTGAAACAGAAGGGTCCACTTTTACTTTCATGCTCCTTCCATGCAGCTGGTGGATGTCTGAATCATGCCCCTAATCAACCTTGCTTTTTGTAGGGCCTGGGTCTGGTGTGGACAGTATGTTAAAGATGTTCTGGAGCGTTGGCACAGCAGCATCAGCTCTGCACTGGATTAAGCCCATTTTTCTCTTCCTTATTTTTCAGCAGTACAATTGCCTCCGTTTTTCAGTCTTTGATGTATTTAAACAATTGTGTTATTGGGATTAACATCAATAGAGAGTGGTGTGATGGTTTTTATTAATACTCTTAAAATTATTTTTCCTGAAGCAACAGACATGAGAAAGAAGAGGGAAGTGAGGGTTCAAACAGAGAGATGGAAAATAAACAAGCAAAGAAATATTTAAATAAATCATATTTTTTTATAATAAACGTTTTGTGCATCCCATGCAACATTACATAGTTTTGTTTGAGTGTTTGCCTAATTTTATTATCTGTATGCAAATTGCCCTGAGTACTTCCTACTTAGCTGATTAGATAATATGTTGCATGTGGAAATTTTGTACCAGACAAGCATGTGCCCTATGTGCTAATATGCAAAAGTTTGATTTTGCACATGAGCATGTAGCCGGAGCCCTTGGATTTATAACCTCTATATGATAGGATAACCAGTTGTTTCCTTGAAGGGGTCATCACGATCATCTTCCTCAGAGTGATGACCCCCTTCAGTCCAAGGCTCTTTCTACAGAACTGTAGAAAAGTGTCTGTTTTGTGATTGGGATGCAGCTTTCACGCTGCTGAAGGCATCATCCAGTATCTACTCTGTTTTTCCGTGTATGTGATCTTGCCTTCAAGAAAATGGACTTCTTCCTTGAGGGTTATGAAGCCACTGTACTAAAGATATATCCATGGTCTCTGCTCAGATTATAGATAGATAACTGGTTTTGTGCAATACAGTGGACATTCCCTTCACTCCTGTTAATGGTTTTTAATTTCATCAATGTTTTCTTTCCTTGCTATGCTTATCTGGAAACATAAATTATTTACAATTTGAAGTGGAAATCTTCCTCACCCAGCTGCTAAACCCACACAAGTGCTTAACTTGCCTGTCTGATTAACTGCTGCTATTATACTTGGTTTAATGTTTGCATTCCGCCCTGAGTCCCTGTTTTGAGAGAAGGGATATACAGTACGGCCCATATATTTGTGCCTGAGCTTACTTGAGAAACAAGAAACTGCAAATAATAGCAAACCCTATTGAAATGAATGATTTCTGCTGGAAATTACTGTAGAGTTGCCTTGGAGCATCTAGAAAATTCCTAGGGAGGTATCCACTAGAGCAGTGTTTCCCAACCTTTTTTGAGCCACGGAACACTTTTCACATTTAAAAAATCCTGGGGCACACCACCAACCAAAATGACACTCTAACACAGTAATACGTATAGTTAACTGACCTTGAGTTTGGGAGTTGTAGTTCACCTACATCCAGAGAGCACTCTGGACTCAAACAATGTTGGATCAGGACCAAAGACCAGGCTGGGACCAAAGCTGCTCCCCGCCGGGTCTCCCACCTTCTCCAACCACCGAGAGGAGGCGAGGTCCCGTCCCGGCGGCTGGAAAAGGCCAGGCTGGGACCAGGGAGGTGGTGGGAGGAGCAGCTCCAAAGCTGCTCCTCTCACCGGCTCCCCCACCTTCTCCAGCCACCGAGAGGAGGTGAGGCCCCATCCCGGTGGCTGGAAAAGGCCAGGCTGGGACCAGGGAGGTGGTGGGAGGAGCAGCTCCAAAGCTGCTCCTCCCACCGGCTCTCCCGCCTTCTCCAGCCACCAAGAGGAGGTGAGGCCCCATCCCGGCGGCTGGAGAAGGCCAGGCTGGGACCAGGGAGGCGGAGGGAGGGACAGCTCCAAAGCTGCTCCTCCCACTGGCTCCCCCGCCTTCTCCAGCCACTGGGACGAGGCAAGGCCTCGTCCCGGCGGCTGGAGAAGGCCAGGCTGGGACCAGGGAGGCGGCAGGAGAACAGGCCCTGCCGGGAGCCGTTCTCCCAGTTCGTGGCTCTGCCGGGCTTGGTAGAGCCACGAGCCGGGGGCAGGGCTCCCCGAGGTGCCCAGGTTCCCGCCTCCTCCTCCTCCCCCCTCCTCTTCTGGAAGTGAGCCCACAGGATAGACTCTTCCGGAGGAGGAGGAGAGAGTCGCCCGGCCCCTCCCCTCCTGAGCCTCCCCTGCCTCTCTAGGTCCTAGAGAGGGTCAAGTTTCTCAACCACTGATCCGCGATCAGCTGGTGTGCCATGGGAAAACCTCGGAGGGGGGAAAAGGGGGGGAAAGAGGTTTCTCGAGGCACACCAGCTAATCCCAAACGGCACACTGGTGTGCCGAGGAGCAGCGGTTGAAAAAGACTGCACTATAGGAATGTACCAGATCCTCCAGAATGATTATATGGTAACTTCAAGTGGAAGCATGGCATAGAATCACCTGGTGGACTTAAAAATATATCAGAGAGGACATATTTTGTTGGATGGTACAGGGATCATAATGCAGTTGAATACATAAACAGTTTTTTTTCTTGTTACTTTGTCATGACAGGTGTGATTTCATATCTGTAAAGTCCGTCTAGCCCCTTTGCAGATCTGTCTTACTTGTTCAACCCTATTTAGCTTTCTCCAAATGTTGTTGTAGCCAATTAGATAAAGAGGACATTCTTTTTAAAATGTGTGGCTTTAGCACTAGGCAGCGGTAGAGTCCAGTTTGAGGAGATCTAGGATGTTTCAGTTTATTTAGCTAGAGATCCTCATTAGGTGAATGGACATTGGTTAAGGGAAGTTCTAGTTAGAACATCACTGGGATCTGCAAGCTTGTGGCTTACTTTGAAATGGACACACTTTTCTAGCTTAATTTTTAAAAGTATAAAAGAGTCTAAAAACTGGATGAAAAGCTTGTATTGGATTGAGATCAACGCATAAACTTCTGCTAGAAAGCATACATTTTTACTGAGATACATTTCTACTCAAAAACAAGCCCCTTGAACTCAGGCAAGCATAGGATTGCATTTCTAATGAACCCAATCTTGGTCCCTGTGCTCGGTAATGTAATACATCAAATGGCACATACTGAACCCAAACTGTTATATGTGATATGAGTAGGGAAGTCTTGATTGGCTGTGGTTCCCTGTGGGGCAGCTTTGTAACAGAGATGGTGAAACATCAAACATGCTTTCATGACTCTTGTGTCTCATCCTGTGCTTTAAAATCATCCCAGGAGGCTCTTGTTAATGGCCTGCCATTCTCAGAAGTCTGTCATGCAGTTGGAAAACATGACAGTGGGATTTGGGACTCATGGAGAAACTAACTCCACAATTGAGGCTGCTGAGAAATATAAATATGACAGACAACTTTTATAGAACAGGCATCCCACCGTTAATGAAGTAGATGTGTTCATGGGCGTTATTCCCTTAAGAGAAAATTTGGTCTCAGAAGCAGAAAAGCATGGAAAGAATAGGGAAAAGTTCCTACAACAGGAAAAAGAAGAGGAGTACAGCATGTTTTAGAACCATTTTATTTGAAACATAACAATATGCAGATATAACATGAAAAAAATAGATCAAATACATCTTGCATAAACCAAAACATGTTGAACTTTCTAGAGACTGACAACCTTCCAAAATATATCAACTTTCATAAGTCTCCACTTTTCTTATGATTTTCATGTATAGATTAAAGTTTTTTTTAACATGTTGGTGATAACCCATAAGGTAGACTTATCTACTTTCTCCTTTTCCCTTTGTTTTTTTGTACACACATAGAATTTCGGAGGCAGCTGCTGCTTACCTGCCTGTTGTAGATGCAGGCAGCTATAATAGGATTGGCTAGCACAGAATCCCATTCTTTCTCAGCCCAGCTATTACTACATTGCAGCCCTTCTTCATCGTCCTCCCAATGCCAGTGTTACAAAAACTTCTAGCTAGACAGAAGATAGTCAGGAAAAGGAGGACTGGATAGGCATTAAAAGTATTTTGTAAAAAGGGCTTTATCAGGAGCTGAAGTGTACTTGTGCCTGGTTACCTATTGTTTACTATATCTATAAAAATGTAATGTTCATTTGTTGGATTAACATAACTCAAAAACCATTGGACAAATTGACACCAAATTTGGACACAATACACCTATCAGGCCAACGAGTGACCATCATTC
This sequence comes from Anolis apletophallus, assembly GCA_030556195.1. Classification (NCBI taxonomy): domain Eukaryota; kingdom Metazoa; phylum Chordata; class Lepidosauria; order Squamata; family Anolidae; genus Anolis; species Anolis apletophallus. The sequence goes on along the minus strand of JARBWK010000002.1, from coordinate 47,943,255 downwards.
ATAAAAAAACTGAAAAACGCATCAGAAAAAACCTTTAAAAGCCAAAAAACCATATATCTATATCTATATATCTATATATATAACAACAATACATGCACAAAACCACATATATACACAAACACACATATATGCACATATACACAAATATATACATGAGCACACACATATGCACACAGCAACGCGTGGCAGGGGACAGCTAGTTGACAATAAAGTGAAAGGTATGTGCCCATCTCGGGCACAGTTACATTTATAGAACAGCGTTTTATCAGTGGCTTAAAATCATGCCATTCAGTGACATCTCTATTGCCCTGCCTTCCTATTACTTTTGATGCCATTACTTGCTCAACGGCTTGTCGTGGTTGTTCACATATTTGTGGTTTGGTTTTAATTTTTTAATTATTATCATGGAGGAGGAAGGCATGGGGGGCATGAGGACTTTAGGACTCAATAGGCATATCTGGAATTCTTTACCTACTAAGGTCTAGCTGGATACATTACTATCTGCTTTTAGTAAAAAATCATTTTAAAATCCTTTTTTAAAAAATCCTTTTTAGGAAAGCCTTCTTCCAAAGTGGGTGGGCAATTGTACCTTGCAGACATCTGAACATTAGAGCTCTATATTATTATTTTTGCTATAATAAATTGGCATGTCTTTACTAATATTTTAATTACATGCATGGAAATCTGTGCATTGTTTTGTGTTTTATGATTTTTAAGCTGCCTCAATGGAATTGCATGAGACTGGAGCTGAAGCTCTATAATAATAGATGTGTTCCCAAAGAGCAGCTTAGGGCACTGCATGAGAATGGAAATCTCATGAATTCCTTTATGTGTATGAAGTAGGGCTCCACGCACTTGGGGAAAATATTACTTTATATACCACAACTCTCCAAATCCCCTAAGCAACATACCCACTAGTCATGTTTTTTGGAAATTTTGGTTTTGTTTCCAAGCTGTTGTGACAGACCAAAACCACAAAGCTTGTGATTTAGCACCATCAAAGCTGGTAATTATCACCATCTGAATGAATAATATTCACCACTGCCCTTCCAAATGGGCATACTAAAGATGATCAGGCAGGAATAGCATAAATGGGAAACCTCAGGTTTCATAACAAAAAAAGAGTTTTGTTCTCTCTGGGTATGCTTTAAAGTCCCTTGTTTTGACCCCATACATTTCATAGGATTTAACTCTCTGAAGTTTCTATTTCCAGCAATGGTAATACTGTCTGTTTTGGACTATAATAGGCTTTTACAGATATAGTGGTAAGGAGACCTCTTGAGAAATGCAATGCTATTTGTCTAAGAAAGTAGCCTGGATTCCAAGAAGAGATGCTTTACTGCTAAAGGAGTTAAATTGTACTGTACTTGGTCTCCTTGATCCTCACTTGTCCAAAAAATTGATAATGTCCTCTGATTGCATGAGATCTCACAACTGACCAACAGTAACAACATTTAAGACAAAATATATAACTGTGATTGCGACACCATCGTGTTTCTTATTTTTAATACTTTCTGCATGATGAAGAAGCTAGTACCGTTTCACAGTCTTGCATCTTGTGTTTTCTTGCATTTTGTTTAGCCAATAAAGGTATCACTCTTTTGTGGAATTTGGGTTTTGATTTGTTTTGTGTGAAAATATGGTACAAGGGGGACTTAGACGAGCTTCTAGTCTCTTGTGTGAAAATGCTGATTACAGCATCATATGTTGTGTTAAAATGCCCATATGTATTGCTATTTTTATGTACAAAAAGTAAAGCAGCCATTTTGCCTGTCAGAAAAAATGCTAAAATCCACTGTAGGGAAATTAGATCACCTCTCTTGTGCATGTGTGTATGCCTCCTGATCATTAATTTCTGGCAACTTTATAGATCTCATTGTTCTTGCCTCTGAAATATAACCTACAGCACATGGCTTTCATTGTTGGTATCTCATACAAGTACTAACCAAAGCTGACCCTGCTTAGTTTCAAAGATCTGATGGGAGAATTTGGCCTTTAAGAGAATTTGGCCATCTCTTAGAACAAATCAAAATGTTAGAAAAGAGTGAACAAGCTTTTCAGTTCATCACTATATTAATTGGGCAAAGGGAGATGGGGAGAAGATTTGACTTATAGCATGAAAGCCAAAAAAATACTGCATGTGGAGCATAGAAAGAGGTGGCAGCTATAACTGGGTTTGGCTTTCCTAGAAACCATGCAGAGACTGGACCAAAGAAACACATACAGAGGCTGATTTATCCAGTCATTATTCAGATCTGTCTACAACCATAAATGAAACAAACAGGAGAACACCTTCTCCATAATATGTCAGGGGATTTTAAAGATTTAGTATGCATATGAAACCCTTTTAAATCTTCTCTGTATATATCATGACTATCTATCATCATCTCCAGTGATTAACTGCATTCATTTTGGATCCAGGACAAACTTGAGAGACGTGCTATTGGTTTGCATTTAAATCACATATATAAATCTATATCTGAATGACAGAATGAGAAAGAAACAATCTGGACATCAGGCTGTCTTTCTTGGCAAAGTTCTCTTGTGCAAAGAGAAGAATCTTTACACAAATAATGATGCTTTCTTAAATCTCAAAGGGCTACAAAGAGAGGGGTCAGCAAAAGATAAATCTGAGTCTACATGTAGCACTCTGGCCGATATATACTTCTACAAAGATATTTCTATTGTGAATTACTTTGCAGAAGAGTTGAGTCATGTATAAATGAAACTGCCAATGCCGGTACTGCAGATATGGGGGGTGGTGGTGGTGGTTCGCAGGTCTTACTGTAGTAACAATAAAATACTTCAATGATTCCCAGGAATTTTAGTGCTGAAATGAAGAAAACTTTAGGCAGGGAGTCTTATTTTTTCCTTGGAGGGACCATGGCTCTGTTTAGCTGTGGTACTCAAAACAAATTCCTAGGCTCAGAGTTGCTTATTGCCAAGCCTGTGTATTTGTCTCCAGGCTTTGATTGATTGCTCTTGGGAGTTATACTGGGGGCAAAACAGATATTAACTTGAAGCTCACCACTGCCATAGAGCAATTGCCTAAAAGAGGAATAAAATTGGGACAGATGATGTCTGTGTCTTGATAGCAATTTTAGCTTTTGGGCAAAAAATACTGTAAGCGTATCTATTAGGAAATAAATCCTGTTCAACGCAGTAGGATCTATTTCTGAATAAACACAGTTTAGAATGCTGGCCAGTGATGCCTTTTGTGCATGTTTATTGCTGATTAATAGTCCAGTAGTGGGTTGGTGGTTAGAAGATACTGTCTTAACAGTTATCTTCTAACTCCCTGGTCTTGACTGACATGCCCAACGGGGCCTAGAGAAAGCTGCTGCTAGAAAGCTTTGACTGTGGATGAAGCTTGTGGGAAGTTTCGTTTCTTGGAATCTGCCTTGAGTGATCTTCTCCTTCTTTCTCTTTGATAGTGTGTTTGTAAATATACCAAATACTACAAAGGCACCTATCTCCAGTGATGTCTCATCCGTAGAAAAACAAATGCTGTGCTACTGCCCCTGGAACCTACACCTATTTGGGGAGCTTTTAGAATTAGTCTACAATTGTCAGGTCAAAAGATTTATCTGTGTCAAGCATTCAGATGTTATTTATGGCCCTAAGTAGCAGATAGTGGTGGAATGGGAATGTGAAGGGGAAAGCAAGCACAGAAGTACATTTTAGAGAAAAGAAATAGTGTGAGTTTTAATGGTTAGAGCTGGAGCCTTGGTGCCACAAAAGGCAGTAGATCATCCCCAATCAATTGGGAGAATTGTGAGATGGTAGGATATAGGAGAGAGATACAAACCTTTGTATGGACCAGCTCCCAGCTGGGCATATTCTCGAAAACCCACTCTGGAAATCCTAAAAATGGGGGGCAGGTATAGAATAGCCCTACTTACTATTCAGCCCAAAGCCCTGACTCTTTTTCAGTAAGGTTGTCACAAAATAACATGGAACTGCAAACAATCTCATATTTCAATGAATCATGTGTAACAGTGATTGCAGTAATATATAGAAGCTGGAATGATGCAAGGCAAGGGGGTCAGACTGGATATCCCTTTTGCTCTCTTCCAACTCTATGATTTTGTTACCAAGAGTTAAGGGTGTTCCTCTGGACCCAGAATGACCAGGCAGATCAGAAACAGAATGACCCCCACAGAACTTCTAGGGAATCCCTTCCCTTGGTTTGGCTGCTTAGGAAACTAACAAGTCCAGCCAAGTGGAAGATCCCAGCACCCGCTGTCCACTGGAAAGGGGAAGAATCCTTCACATACTTCACTGCTTTCTCTATGGGGTGCAAATGAAGCTCTGGGAAAAGCCATGGTCTTCTATGTAAAATGGAAAAAAAACTACTGACTGCATTTTTTGCTTGTTCTGCTATGTCTCACACATTTGATTTTAGAAGTCCCTTTCTTATATTCTTTGACTTAAATGTTTTCTTAAATCAAATATTGTCCTTGCCTTTGCATCCTCAGGTGACAAAATTATTCATCATGGCCCAAGGATCCAGCGACATGGAAACCACTGATCAAGAGGAGAGCTCTCCAAACATGATCGTTTATCAAAAGGTAAGGAATCCAAAGTTATTCATAATTTCTGTGTTTAATTCTAAGGTAGTTTATTAAGGAAGCATAGGCTCCTTAAAAAATCCACTATTTCAAATGATATTCTCCTATTTTATATTATAGGTCTTCTTGTTTTCCATAATTTTTGTCTGTAGTTGAAAACATAGCCTTCAGAGGAGAAGATAAAATGTGTTTTGACTACTGGTTAAAATAGGTTGAACTTTTTGTAAGTGCGATTTTGTGTATTATAGATATTCATATATCACTCATTTTCACCACCCATGTCAGCAAAATATTGGGTAATAAAATTATGTAATCTGTACGTAATAAATGAAAACAACATTGTTATTTAAAAACAAGACAGAAACAAAAGCTGGCCGCCTTGACTTCTGTTGGGAAAGAATCCTACATTTACAGTTAAAGGCCTTCTATGTCTCATTTTTGTTTTACTGAATCCTGGCCAGCCATAACCAGGATAATCCCAATGCGTTTTAGTGGCTTGAAAGCCACCAAATGGATTGTAATTCAAATCAGTGTTGGTCAGTGAACTAAAAGAAGTTGTGGGGAAGTTGAGATTTCAGAATATGCCAAATGGTCCCCACTAGCCACTCCTCATTTGTCCACCATCCTGTTTTCAAAATGATCTATCATCTGAATGTTCCAATATACAGGCAGTCCCTGAGTTACTAACTTCTGATTTGCAAATGACTCATAGTTAAGAATTGGGGCGAGACAACAGGAAGTGAGATAAATCTATCCCTAGGAATGGAAATTCAGTCCTGAGTTACTATGGGGAAAAGGGATCTCAACTGATGCCTTATTGCCAATCCTTGTTTCCAAAACAAACCAAAATTTTCCTAATCAGATTATCACAGGGACAGACAGTGAGTTGAAATCTTCTGAACAGGGACACAGACCACAAAACAAACACCACAGGAGAGTTAACCCTTCTCTATGCTATCCAAAGCTTTGTGCTATGTATGTATGTATGTGACTGGAGTTGCACTTAAAAATGGTACCTGTTCCGACTTACAAACAAATCCAATTTAGGAACAAACCTACAGAACCTACCTTGTTTGTAGCTTGGGGACTGCCTATTTAGTTTAATAGTTGCAAGAAAACAACAATAGGCATTTGGATACATTGATGAATATATGGTATTTTATACTACATAGTAGGCATGAGAAAAATGAAACGGAAATTAAAAGGATTCGTAAGAGATTCGTATGTAATGGGTTTTACGTAAAACTTTTGAGGTTTTACGTATCGCTGCCCCGAACCAGGAAGTAGACTTCCTTTTACGGTCCGTGAGGCCAACAATTAGTACAATAATTAATTATTGTACTACTCACTTCTCCCTGTCTTCTCCCCCTCATTTCCTTCCCGCCTTCATTCAGCTCAGCTTCTTCTTTTTCCCGCATTTCTATGGGGAACTGGAAGTGACGCTGCTGTTAGGTAGGCAATGCATTCTGGAAAGTGTAGTCCTCCAGGCTTCCCCCCCCCCCCTTCTCTTCCCCGGTGCTCTGCTGCCATGCATGCCCCATCGCAGGGGCCTGCTTCACACACACACACGCGCGCGCGCTTCTCCTCCTCTCTCCCCGGCGCTCTCTCAGATGCTTCTCTTCCCCGTTGCTCTGCCTTGCCCCATCGCAGGGGCCAGCTTCAGCCCTCCAGGTACGTGTTTTGGACTTCAACTCCCACCATTCCTCACAGCCTCAGGCCTCTTCCTTTTCCTCTCAGCCTGGGCAAACTTGGGCCCTCGCTCCCTCAGGATCGGGGTGAGAGAGAGGCAGCGAGGAGCGAGGGGGGGGCTCCTCCTCCTTTTCTTTTGCTGCTTCCAAGAATAGAAAACCCCCTCCCTCCCTCCCTCCTTCCCTCCCTCCTTCCTATTTGGAGAGTCCCATCTAGAATTCAGTGTGGTTTATTAAAGTTTTGGCCTACAACTCCCAGAAATCCCAGCCAATTTACCAGCTGTTAGGATTTCTGGGAGTTGTAGGCACAAACCATCTGAATGCGCATGCTCTGGCATACAATTTCTAACGAATTTCGTTAGTACTTAAGTTACATTCCGAAATTTTTGGGAAATTTTTGTAAGTCTTTGATATACTAATCAACCCCCCCCCCCCAATTTGATTTAAGAATCGCCATTTTAGGATTCTAAAACATGCCTACTACATAGTAATATTTTACTGATGATCAGCAGTTGTATTGCTTTTGGGTGCTAAAGGAATGTGACTGACAGGACTGGCCTAGTTAATTAGAGTTTTCAGATTTATCAATTCTGAATGCCACCTGGTAAGCTATCAGCTGAGTTTTCTATGATACACATTTGAAACCCAGTATATTTATATTTAACATTCAAAATCAGTATCGTCTTATTTCTTGTATTATAGATGTCATAACCTCTCATTAGATAATATTAAATGTTAGCATAGATCTCCCTCTTGGTTTAATAGACTTTATTTAACTGACAAATTAAGATGATTTGAGGAGCAATTTGGCATCTTCTATTCATGGCAGGTCTCATGAGGTGGCATACCAGAATCTTATATATCAGTGAGAGAAACTAAAGATTTGGAGATTAAATACACATAGATCCCATTCTGTGCCATTTAGTGTCTTACACAAGATTTAAATCATAATTTCTTGAGAGACTCTTCTTTATGTCACATTCCTGGGGGGTGGGGTGTTCCCCTATACTACACAATTATAGCACTATGATTTGAAATTTACAGATTAGGGAGGCGCACTTAGAGCTCTGATACCTCAACAAAATGCAAATCTCAAGATTCTATGTGGTTCAAGTGGAATCATAGTGCTGTAGTTCGGTAGTTCCAGGGCTAAAGGAAGGTCTTTAGAAACAATTACCTACCCACACATAGAAAATTATCTGCCACAAATGAGTGAGTTTCACTCTCCTCTGCTTCAGTCTATGTACTCTACATATTAATGTAAAAGTCTAGAAATTTTAGTCAAAAATAAACCCCAAAAAACTCTGATTGATATAGGTCACATCTACACTGACACTATAATGCAGCTTGGAACCAGTTTGGGCAGAACCAGTTGTACTGCACCCAGCAGGGGGGGGGCGGGTGTCTATAAAGCGCTCGCATTTTGCAGTGAAGCTTTTTCCCTGGGCCTGGGATATACAGGGATCTGTTGTAGCACATTTCATGGCTTAACATGGATTTTCCTGCAACTTTTAAATGCACTGTATCCCCTGTAATGTGTATGCAGTGTGCATTGGTGGTGTCTGTTTTGTGGCCATTGCAGTTTCTTTTTTAAAAAAAACATAATCTTTATTAAGATTTTTTAAAAAAGCAATAAAAGATAATAAGAAAAGAAAAACCAGAAGAAAATAAAAAATAGAAATATAGTTATAAAAAGATAGAAAAAATAGAAAAAATAAAAAGGTTTTTCTTGGCTTCCCAAATATTTTCTATGAGGTTTCATCCCTTTCCTTCTTCCGTTCTGTCTCTTGGTTTTTATCCTTCCTTCCTTTTGTGTTCTTTTCTTCTTTATGTGGCCACTGCAGTTTCAAGTGGTCTTGAAGCAGTATTATACTGTCAGTGTAGATGGGACAGATCAAGAGTACTGTATCTTAACGTAAAAGTTTCCCTTTGACATTAAGTCTGGTCATGTCTGACTCTGCGGGATGGTGCTTATCTCAATTTCTAAGCTGAAGAGCCAGCATTGTCCGTAGACACCTCCAAGATTATGTGACTGGCATGACTGCATGAAGCACCATTACCTTCCCACCAAAGTGGGAAAAGACAAGAATCCATCTCTGAATCCTTGACCACAGATCCTGTCAAAATCCACCATTTTGTTACAAACATTTATACATGTGATCGACATATATGTGGCCATATACAGTAACAAGATTATATTCCTTTATAATGATTGAGTTGTTTTGAAGTGAAAGAGGTGAAGATATAAAATATATTAATTGACATTTTAATAGAATATGCAGGGTTTGGATTATGTTAGGATGTTAAAGTTAATTTGCTGAGAGACCGACTTCTTCATTAATACCTGTTCATATATGAAAACCTGATTTTTTTTTAAAAAAAAGACAGAAGACAAACAAAATGCATTAATGATGCTGGATATTTTCTTCTAATCTGCTGGAAATGGAAATTGCACATGAAACCAGATCAGTAATCAATAAATATGTTTAGCCACATCCTGGAGGAATTGCTGAGGTTTACTAGGCTTCCACTGTCAGACTCAAATATTATTTACATATACACAGGATGATCCTGAATTTAATCTGTCATGCCTGGAGAGAAAAAATAATAAATCATAACATTAAGATATAGAGCTTTTGCCTTTGCCCTTTCTTGCAAAAAAAGAGAGAGAAGGTATCAGATGTAGTTTGCACTAGTGTAGTACTTCAACTAAAAGGAGAAAATTCATAGAAAACATGAGTGTGTTCTTCACAGTTCTAAAATCTTATTACCTTAGAATGTGTGTCTTCGCTGTGTTACACTTATGAGAAATGAAGTATGATTTATTAAGAAACAGTTCCATCAATTCCTTCTTTTTCTTCTTCCTTGATTATCTGTATACATTGACTTTACCCCTCCTTTGCTGATGTCCCCTCTTTCAGAGGAACATCTAGGCATGTAAACTGACTGGCAGGATTTAAGTGCAGGATTGTATGTTACAAGTTGTGGTTTCATTGTAAATGATTGCTGATATTAGCCATTTCCATATATGCAATGTGCTGAATATTTTGGTATATTTCGGCATGTATACAGTTATACCTCAGTAATGAAATAGCTGTGTTCCAGAAATTTACAGAAAATTTGGTATCACAGGCAGAAATAACATGGAAAAAATGAAGCTACATCATAAAAAAGAAAGAAGACTTGCTTAAGTAATCAAAGACATTTTGAACCTTGTAGAATTACTTGAAGGCTTCTTGCTCTCTTTCATCAGCTTCTTCTTTTCTTAGAACTTCCATTTTTGTTGAAAATGTATAAATCTATGCTTTTTTCCCAACATGCTGGGTGTGGCTGGTGAAGCAGCATTACCTCCATTCTCCTTTTCTGTGTGTTTTGCTGTTCACATATACTATGTAAGGGATTCTGGAGCCAGCTGCTTTTTACCATGCCTGTTATAGGCAGGCATACACAGATGCAACATCTCAGTGGTTCCTAACTCAGGGTCCATTCAGACAGGAACTAAAAGGCACAAACTCGCATGCTGTTACCAGAGGCATCCAAACGACAGCTCCAGCAAAATCAAATTAATTTGAAACAAAGCAGGAAACACACTGCTTTGCCCAGAAGTAATTTTATACCTGGTAAAACCCAGATCTTTGATAAGATCCGGGTCTTTCCAGGTATTGGCCTGGCGTGGATTGGGCCTGGGGACCATGTCACGTGCTCTCTGGGCCCAATCTACACTGTATGAGCCCAAAAAACCCAGGGGGCACCAACCCCCCCCCAACTCCACCCAAAGGCATTAAAATAGAAAAGAACTTACCCAGCTGCCATTAAGGTCCAGCCAGAGTCATCCTAGCACGTAGAAATCACGCACCAGGAGGGGGTCAGGAGGAAAATTGCTCTTTGCCACTCATCTGTTGCCTGGAGCACTCTGATAGGAACTTAATGGCAGCTGGGTACGTTCTTTTCTATTTTAAGTCCTGGGGGGGGGGGGTAGGTGTCTGGGTGCCCTTCTGGAAGGTACAGGGAGGGTGGCTAGACACTCCTCTGGGAAAGCACAAGTTTTGCGGGGAGGTGTGGGGACTTAAACACAAGTCTAAACGGGTTTTATAAAACCTCTGGCCCCATGATGTAACCTGCCTCAGCAGGGGCACACATCAATCAGTATAAGCCTGGCCCCTATCCAGAGAAACCATAAAAGGTGATCCCTTACCCACAGCAACTACAGCTTGGTGGTCTTGGGCGGGAATTATTTTGCTTTGATCACTGTTCTATCCCTGTATCTTGGATTTGGAAGATATCCAACATTCATATAATTGACATTTTAGGTATTTTTTTGTTTACTGTAATATATTTATTGAAGGATAGGTATCTGAGATTCAGTTTTTGCAAAGATTCTTAAAGGCACCAGGTCTGAGACATTACTTGGTTAGTGTTTGGATGGAAGACGAAGAGCCAGACCACATGATCTCAGGAGTTGTATATGTCTCCCAGGCCAGACATTCTCCATCCCTGGTGTAAGGTATGCAACTGGACATCAAAGAGTATATTAAAATAGAGTTGGATAGTAAATGGATTCTTAATTTTTCATAGCTGTCTGGTTCTCTTGTTTTTTCCACTCTCTTTCAAAACATAGGCTTTAATTTGAACTTGAAGTGAATTTGATTGTATTGGCTTCCCCCGTAGGTGCTGGAGAAAACAGGCACATTAAAAACAACAAGGGGGCGGTGTGAAATATTAAACAAGGAAAAAAGAGAACATCAGTCAGTTTCTCCTGACTGTTTCGTGTCCTTGAAACCTAAGCTGTACTGATTGCATTGCTCATTTTAGTACTGAATCCAAGTGAACCAGAGCTCATCAGAATAACCATTGTAAGGGCCAAGGAAACATGCTTTGTGCTATCTATCCAGAAAGTAAATCCTATCCCCTCACCATCAGAAAGATGTGGATAACTGTTGAGCTAGTTCAGGGGAACCATGAATTGAAATGCATTTTGGATAAATTATGTTTTGATTAATTTTATTATTTATAATTTCTTTGCCATTCTGAAATTAAAAGTGATTCCTGAATAAACGAGTTACCATAATACATTAAGGCAGCATTGTTATCAATTATCAAAGTAAAACCACATTTTGGGACTAGCAAGCATTACTGAATTAAAAAATACTCTAAATTCATTAGTGCTCTTAGATCTCAAAGGCTGACCCATAGTATCTTGCCACTCTTCTTCAGTCCTCAGTGTGAAGGTAAGGCATTTAAAATTAAGAATTGTGCTTTGAGGTATGTCTGTGTGAATATACAATTATATATCAGTTAATGAAGTACCTATGTTCCAGATGTACTTCTTAAATGAAAATACAGGGGGAGACATACACATTTCTAAGCATGGAATTCCATTGATTGACTTTCAAATCACAGTGAGCACTGTCTGTCCTTCACAACATATAGCTCTTAGTTGTACAAACAGGACTTCAGTAGCTAGTTACAAAGCCTGGAAGGCTTCCTATGGACACAAGTGGCCCATCAAATAAAATATTCCTGAGCCATTCAGAATTTTAAAGCAACATTTGTAGTCAGACCCAAAATTGGATAGGCAGCCAGTACAGTTGATATGATACTGGAATGATACACTCTTAGTGCTTAGCTCCCAACTGTCCATCTGTATTCTGCACTATCTTCAAAACAGTCTTAAGAAGGAAACCCACCTAGATGTTCTAGTTTGAATGTAACCATTTTTTGCCATCAATAGGATCTCAGCTGTTTAATGATCCTATGTTTATAACAGATGCGGCATCTGTTCTCTCTCCCCCGGTTTATGTAATTCCATCCAGAACCAGTTGACCCCCACTCCCGTTTCAAATAATTGGTTTCTCTGCCCATATAACTTCTTTTTTGTCTGGTTAAGGGAAGTAAAGAGATATTAAATTACTCATTCTTGATGAGACAGCCTGTTGACATGAGATTTCTCACCTCTAGATGCAATGAGACAACAATAACTTTGTGAACTAAGTTTCTGCAAGATGTCTCTGCAAAAAAAAATATCAATGTCTGAAGCAGGTACAGGAGGCCTGACTGATTGAACAAAAACATGCAAGCAGCCCATTTTACGCTTCTGCTTTTTAAAAAGAAAAAGTCAATGCAACTAGCTAGCAGTAATTGTAGTTCAGCTGTGCAATGTATTCAAAGATTGTTCTCACAAATGTGAAAAGCGTGTCAAGATCTACAGAAGATATCTCATTATCTCTGCAGGCAAGGGGGAGGGGGGCTCATTCATATCTTCCTAGGATTTTCATATCTTCCTCGGAGTCATCTGCTGTTAATGACAGCTTGGCTCTAATCTCAGGAAGGCCTCTTGTAGTGGCTTCAAGGTGACATCAGAAAACATTTGGAACAAGATGGAATGCTGTAACAATCCAAAGGCCATCAGATGGAACAAAGGTTCTTGACTGAATTATTCTTGCAAAGAAGGATGGAGCCACCAGAATGTCTCAGTTCCAGCTTAAGCCAGATAACAGAGAAAGATACCATGATACATTCCTTTAGAAACAGTGTGTGTTATAAACAAGAATAATGCCTCCATTATTTGGAGTACACTAAAAACTTTATACTGAAAAATGTAACATACAGGAAAGATCTGTCTGCTCATAGAAATGATTTGCAGTGTTAACATGTGCACCACATGTTAACAATCCTAGTCATCGGAATTTATGCAAGTTTATTTGGCAACTGAGAATATGTCAATCACACCTCTGGAAAGATTTACTGTACATTGCAAGTAGCTTTTCGCTGAGGCGTACTCTGATAGAGAGCGCAGGAAGTAGTTTATCCACCTGTCTTTGATCTCTGTGCAGAGCATACTGATGCAGCTGCACCTGCCTCATGTTTGAGAAGCTTCCCTGGCAACTAGAATATACGCATTTCCTATTCTGTCACCATGGAGGGACTAACCCTATTAAATCTACAGCTGTCGCCAAGGCATTGTTTTTATGTTTGAGAGCTGAGTAAAAAATAAGTGTTTAAATTGGCTGTTAGTAATGTTCAGGTTCTTATTGGGCCCTAAGCATTTACGATGAAGGGCCTACTGTCCTATAACTTCAGGAATTTTTCTGAAGTTCTAAGTCTTACAGCACTTGGATTTCTTGCTTGTGTGAGTGACTTACTCTTGCGGGAATTCAAAGACACAACCATGTTAATATGAATCAGTGTGTAAAAGGATCTTGTAGTATTTTTGAGACTAAGAGAAGTTGATAGCATACTGTTTCTTGGACTTAAATCTCAGTCATCTGATGAGATCTACCTGCCTCTGATAAAATGTAGTTGATGGGTCCCCTGACAACTACAAAAACTTATACTATTTACTCTTGTGACCATTGCTAATTTCTCATTTGAGGGATCACAAAGAATTGCAGTGGATACCTAGAAAAACAAGAATTGCGAAAAGCATATTTTTTCATTTTACAGAAATAGGTCTAACATGCTTCTCTGTTTCAACTGTTAACATACAGGAAGAGGAGCAGAATCTTTTTTGAAATGTTATGCTCATACTATGTGACAAATTAGTTTTACAGACATGAAAAAGAAAGCATCATATCCAGTACAAATTAGCTTTAAAAGCTGTGCATTTCTGGTATAGACTGTCTTAGGAATGTATGAGGAAAATAGTATTTGTGCATTGTGGGATATATGTGTGTGAGAGTGAGAGAGAAAGAGAGAACTTGGAATTTATCAGGATTAAGCTGCAAAGAGAAGAGAAACATCAGAAATAAGACGTGGGAACTTAGAGGACTTGAAGTCTAAATCCACTGCAGAGAAGACACAAGATGCAAGTGAAAGGGGACTCAGAGGTATATAAAAACCAGAGGATCAGAAAGATGTGACTTAATGACACAGCTGTAGCAGAACTGGTTAGAAGAAGGCAAAAGTCTGAGGTAATATGTCAAGAGGGATTTAGTGTAGCTAGGAGGCATTTTTCCTCTATGTAAATCCCCGCTGCTGTTTCAGACGGATAAGACAGGTTGCTTTGATTCTCTGAATGGAGAAATTTCAGATCAACTGGGATTCACAACAGTGTTGCAATCTCAAGAGACAAAAACAATGTGCTGAGTTCACAGTATGCTTTGACATCTACTTAGGGAGTCAATGGTGGATTCAAATTATGTGGGAGGTGGGTGGGAAAGCTCTCCAAGGTTAAGAAAATGAGAAAAATGACTGTGCCTCTTCGTTTACTGTGTTATAGAAAGAGTAAAGAATTATATGCAGTAATTTATGCATATGCCAAATGTAACCTTCCTAATCATGATATGGTAGTATGGAGAAACATTTTAGCTTAAACTCACCATTGATGCATACAATCCTCACTAGCAAATTAATTCAGTACTCCATGTGGCCATTTTTTGCCCATCATGCCAGCATCAACAATGGAAACACATAGTAATTGATCATCTGTCCCATTAGTGTTGATTGACCTACCAAATATTTTTTTAAAACTATTCATAAATGTGGAACCAATATATGGTTTCACACCTTTCTTTTGTGAGGATGTTGATATTCCAAGCTGCCTTAAGCAAGGGAAGGGGTGGGGCTTGCTACAGCAGCTCCCAGCTGACTCACATCCTGCCAGGTGGGAGGAGTTAGCCTAGTTTCTGTTTTAGGTCTTTGTTAGCAGCAGCAAGAAGCGGTTGTTTTTCCCTTCCAAGTTGCCTTAAGCAAGGGAAGGGGTGGGGCTTGCTACAGCAGCTCCCAGCTGACTCACATCCTGCCAGGTGGGAGGAGTTAGCCTAGTTTCTGTTTTAGGTCTTTGTTAGCAGCAGCAAGAAGCGGTTGTTTTTCCCTTCCAAGCTGCCTTAAGCAAGGGAAGGGGTGGGGCTTGCTACAGCAGCTCCCAGCTGACTCACATCCTGCCAGGTGGGAGGAGTTAGCCTAGTTTCTGTTTTAGGTCTTTGTTAGCAGCAGCAAGAAGCGGTTGTTTTTCCCTTCCAAGTTGCCTTAAGCAAGGGAAGGGGTGGGGCTTGCTACAGCAGCTCCCAGCTGACTCACATCCTGCCAGGTGGGAGGAGTTAGCCTAGTTTCTGTTTTAGGTCTTTGTTAGCAGCAGCAAGAAGCGGTTGTTTTTCCTTCCAAGCTGCCTTAAGCAAGGAAGGGTGGGGCTTGCTACAGCAGCTCCCAGCTGACTCACATCCTGCCAGGTGGGAGGAGTTAGCCTAGTTTCTGTTTTAGGTCTTTGTTAGCAGCCCGCGCGCCTCTCGGCGCGCGATAGATCATAAACTTGTAACAAGTCGGAAAAGAAATATCCAACGACTTGTAAAAAAAAAAAAATTAAATTAAGTAAATTAAGACCACAACAAACAGTTAATCTACAAAACCCCATATTAATAAGAAATGGAGGTAGTCAGCCAGCAGCGGGAGGGGTTTCCCAGTGTTTTGCATCGAGTGTCACATGTATGACTATCTGCCTGCCGGGCAGAAGTCTTGGGTGTGCGTTCGCTGCAGTGAGCTCCTGGCTCTCAGGGAACGTGTTTCTTCCCTTGAAGCCAAGGTAGCAGACCTGGAGAAGCACAGAGAGGGAAGTGAGGCTGGAGGATAAGATCTCCAGAGATGCAATAGAGCATCCCACTCCGTGCCGAGCAGCCCTCCAGCTGCCTTGGAAAATGGGGGTCTTGGGCAGGGAGAACATCAGTCTGAGGAAGAGGATCGCTCCCTTAGTTGGGACCCTTCCTCAGAGGCTGTGCCCATATCTTCGTGCACGAAGATACTCGGTGGTAGGAGGGGGCTTCTTGTAGTGGGTGATTGATTGTCCGAACATAGAAAGCTGGGTTTGTGATGGACGTGATGACCGCATGGTAAATTGCCTGCCGGGTGCAAAGGTCGCTGGACATCACGAGGCATCTAGATAGGCTGGTGGATAGTGCTGGGGTGGAGCCAGTGGTGGTACACGTTGGTACCAATGACATTGGGAAGGCTAGCGGATGGTCCTGGAAGCCAAATTCAGGTTGCTAGGTAGAAGATTAAGGTCCAGGACCTCAAAGGTAGCATTCTCGAAATGCTACCTGTTCCACGCCAGGACAGCCAGACAGGCAGAGCTCAGGAGCTTCAATGCGTGGATGAGGCAGTGGGTGTCGAGAGGAAGGATTTAGATTTGTTAGGAACTGGGGAACATTTTCAGGAAAGCCAGACCTGTACAAAAGGGACGG